>CP092883.1:50326050-50389670 GCA_030710605.1 Cordylochernes scorpioides | reverse complement strand
GATTATTTACATATTAGCGGAATGTGCTAAGTAAATGGGGATTGCATTGTTGTATTACTATTGTAATTAAGAGATAATAGGCAAATAGGGCATTTGTATATTTTGTAGTTTGAGTCTATAGGAATAGAGGATATGTTAACGTAAATTACAGGATATGCGATATTTCAAAGAATTTTAGGAAATGTTGATAACGGGCTATCGTGTTATGGTTATTATGTAAGGCCAGAGAGCACGATAGGCATCAGGAAGATCAAATGCGGTTGAATGCTATTATGTCTGTGTGGGATTTTATGGATTCGAGAACTAATCGCTGGTGCTGGTTATGAATGGCGTCTGTAATATATGGTGGGTGATTGGTGTTGAATGAATGGCCGGTATTGAGTGTGTGCTGGTAAAGGAGGGACCTGGTGTCTTGGTTGGAGATGTTTCTAGAATGCCAGGCATTCAGATGGCGACGGATCTACCTGTCTCGCCAACGTATGTGGCAGAGCATTGCTCACACGAGACCGAAAAGACAACTGTATCACCCGTACCCTCCCCATAGATATACAAATATGGCGCCGTTATATTGATGACGTCTTTTGCTTATGCAGACACGGCCAGGAGAGCACCATACTTGCAGCCCTCAATAGTTTTAACCCCAACATCTCCTTCACTTTGGAAATAGAATCAAACCAGGTCATCCCATTCCTAGACATCCTAATAATACGTACCGCATCCTCATTCCACACCACAGTCTACTACAAAAAACAGTGTCCCCCCAGTTATACCCATTTCAATTCACACTGCCCCATTTCCCACAAAATCAACATAGTAAAAACTCTCACTAAAAGAATCTATACCCACTGTTCGCTCGATATATTTAAAGAAATTGAGAAAAATCTCATCATATCGCACCTCTCCATAGCATCGTTTCCGCTTGAATTCATCAACAGACATTCATATACACCTGGCCCCCCAACCACCTAAAATTTACAGATCATTATGTTTCCTTCCCTACTCCCCCTCCTCAGCCGACATAGCCAGAAGCCTTAAAGCATACGGTATCCGCACCTTATATAAAAACTCCTCCAACCTGCTCACATCCCTCCGTCACCCATATACTAAATCGCATGCCCCCCTGATCCCCTCCATTCTGTTGGCGCGGTCTACTCTGTCTCGTGTGAGCAATGCTCTGCCACATACGTTGGCGAGACAGGTAGATCCGTCGCCATCAGAATGTCTGAGCATTCTAGAAACATCTCCAACCAAGACACCAGGTCCCTCCTTTACCAGCACACACTCAATACCGGCCATACATTCAACACCAACCACCCCACCATACATTACAGACGCATTCATAACCAGCACCAGCGATTAGTTCTCGAATCCATAGAATCCCACAGACATAACAGCATCAACCGCAAAATAGATCTTCCTGATGCCTATCGTGCTCTCCTGGCCTTGCAGTAATAACCATAACACGATAGCCCGATATCAACATTTCCTAAAATTCTTTGAAATATCGCATATCCTGTAATTTACGTTAACATATTCCTCTATAGACTCAAACTCCAAATATACAAATGCCCTATTTGCCTACTATCTCTTTAATTACAATATCATAACAAATGAAAAATCCCCATTTGCATAGCAATTCCGCTAATATGTAAATAATCATGTGTATATATCTCTTTCTAGCCACATTACCTATTATAGTGTCACGTCTACCACGCCTGTAGAAGGGTTTTTGCCCGAAAGCTCGCACCGTTATAATTGTCTAATAAAGAAACTTTTCTTCTTTTATTCCGTTTTATCGCATAAATAATACCGAGAAGATTATCACTGTCTTATTCGCTAATGAATCTCTCTATGAATGAAATTAATAGGTACTTATGGCTAACTCACAAAAAATCACTACAGCTATCCCGATGGCGAAGCCACCTCCAATTCAACCGTCACTGCAAAATGCGGATTCATCCCTCCCTCTCTTAGGCTCAAGGACCCCGTTGATAACCCTATATATATATATATTAGGAAAACCCAACAACAATTGCTCAACGCCAGAATAAAGGGCTGTTTTTCGAACATAAGGTTTCTGACCAAGTCAATCAAAGGGCTACTCTTCTCAATAGCTCAAAAGGTCCCTCCTGCAGAACTTGAAAACCATATTATCGGTATCACAAATGATATCAGGGCGCAAGAAAGGAACATATCGCTCAGGCACCAGAGGAAACTACTCTTCTGGCAAAAAAATATTCATACCCTCTCCTTTCCTCCTACAATCAGAACAGCAGTCGTCAAATGTGGTCAACTTGTCACACCGTACCCTATCTCCCTCAGAAATATCACTTTTAGAGAAGGGCCTCAAGTTCCGCATCCCCTCCAAGCCCAATATCCCTGAGGTCATTAGCTCCGTCGAATCTACCATCAAACAGTACAGCCTGCAAGACAAACATTCCGTGAGAACATTGGTTGCCAAGACTCTAACTAAACCTTATACCCCTCCTCCCAACTACCGTGCAGACCTAAGAACACTCCAAAGACTCAAGCAGAAAAAATCCATAGTCATCACCCGATCCGACAAGGGCTCAAACACCGTCATCATGAACCAAGAGGATTACCGAGCCAAGATGCACGATCTACTCGGAGATGATACCACCTTCTCCCCCATCTCAGACAAGGTTAGCCTCTTCTAGTTAAAGTTTTCACAAACCTCCCTACTACAGTCAAAAATCTAAGCATATTACCCCCGATGATTACAAGATATTTATTTCCAACCTTTCCAATAGCGCATACATCTACGGCCTGCCTAAAATCCATAAGCCTGACGTACCACTCCGTCCGATTATCGCCTACCATCTTTCACCCGCTTATCCATTGGCCAAATCCTCTCTCTCTAACTACCTTTCCCCTCTGTTACACAACCACAGGAATATATACTCCATACGTAGCATCCCCCACTTCATCAGTGAGTTAACTGCTTTAGATCCCGCCCACATTTTACAATTGTTCCTTCGATGTAACCTCCCTCTACCTCAGTCTTCCCCACAGTCTCATCATAGATAGTCTGGAGCGGTTCCTTGGCTCACAGAGTGTAGATCCCCATACAGCTTCATCCATAACACAACTTACCAAGCTCTGCTTGAACATGAACTGTTTCACATTCCTAGAAATCATTACAGACAAATTAAGGGTTCCCCAATGGTAGCCCTCTTACCTTTATTGTCGCAGAAGTCGCTATGTCCGAAATAGACAACTGGATCACCCGTACCCTCCCCATAGAAATACAAATATGGCGCCGTTATATTGATGACGTCTTTTGCTTATGCAGACACGGCCAGGAGAGCACCATACTTGCAGCCCTCAATAGTTTTAACCCCAACATCTCCTTCACTTTGGAAATAGAATCAAACCAGGTCATCCCATTCCTAGACATCCTAATAATACGTACTGCATCCTCATTCCACACCACAGTCTACTACAAAAACAGTGTCCCCCAGTTATACCCATTTCAATTCACACTGCCCCATTTCCCACAAAATCAACATAGTAAAAACTCTCACTAAAATAATCTATACCCACTGTTCGCTCGATATATTTAAAGAAATTGAGAAAAATCTCATCATATCGCACCTCTCTATAGCATCGTTTCCGTTTCAATTCATCAACAGACATTCATATACACCTGGCCCCTCCAACCATCCTAAAATTTACAGATCATTATGTTTCCTTCCCTACTCCCCCTTCTCAGCCGACATAGCCAGAAGCCTTAAAACATACGGTATCCGCACCTTATATAAAAACTCCTCCAACCTGCTCACATCCCTCCGTCACCCATATACTAAATCGCATGCCACCCCTGATCCCCTCCATTCTGTTGGCGCGGTCTACTCTGTCTCGTGTTGAGCAATGCTCTGCCACATACGTTGGCGAGACAGGTAGATCCGTCGCCATCAGAATGTCTGAGCATTCTAGAAACATCTCCAACCAAGACACCAGGTCCCTCCTTTACCAGCACACTCTTAATACCGGCCATTCATTCAACACCAACCACCCCACCATACATTACAGACGCATTCATAACCAGCACCAGCGATTAGTTCTCGAATCCATAGAATCCCACAGACATAACAGCATCAACCGCAAAATAGATATTCCTGGTGCCTATCGTGCTCTCCTGGCCTTGCAGTAATAACCATAACACGATAGCCCGATATCAACATTTCCTAAAATTCTTTGAAATATCGCATATCCTGTAATTTACGTTAACATATTCCTCTATAGACTCAAACTCCAAATATACAAATGCCCTATTTGCCTATTATCTCTTTAATTACAATAGTCATAACAAATGCAAATCCCCATTTACATAGCACATTCCGCTAATATGTAAATAATCATGTGTATATATTCTCTTTAGCCACATTACCTACATTATAGTGTCACGTTTACCACGCGTGTAGAAGGGTTTTTTGCCCGAAAGCTCGCACCGTTATAATTGTCTATTAAAGAAACTTTTCTTCTTTTATTCCGTTTTATCGCATAAACAATACCGAGAAGATGATCACTGTCGTTATTACTGGAGATATCGGTTTTGCTCTTCATTGGAAAATGGGTGCCGTTGCCACGTTAGTCACCTTGGAAACGAACCAGAATTTGTTCAAATATTCCAAGGGTCCAGGGGGACCGCAGGGAGGTGTGGTCGGACTTCCCCCCCCCCCCCCCCCTCCCCCTGGAATGCCGTCACTACAAGATAAAGCACTCTTGGTGAATTTTTTATTGCGATTCATAATCTGCCACTGAAGCTTTACGAGCGTTTCGTTCCTTTAAAGGTATTCGAAGCGGTAATGGACCCATGAGTTGCTACTCTCTAAGGCAAATGATTAAAAATTTCGAGGAAACTGGATCTGGAAACAATACCTCGGAGTAGAAGACCATCGACATGCAAGTCAGTGGCTGTTACGGTTTTGCAGAATGTTGAAGCTATGAAACGTTATCCACGTATGGAGAAGTAAGTGCTCGACAAGTTTCTCGAAAAACGGGGATTTCGTATGGAACAGTTTGGAGAGAACACACATTTAGAATTTTTCTCAAAAAATACCTTTACAAAATCCAGAGTTTTCACGAGTTGAAAGTCAGCGATTTTGAGAAGCGTCAAGAGTTCGCTGCATGGGTTTCCCGGCAAATTGATATTGATGAAAACTGGCTGTCGAATGTTCTGTGGGCAGATGATGCTCACTTTTCTCTAAAAGGATAATTTAACATTCAAAACAGCCGCATTTGGGCAACAGAAAGACCTACGATTTTTACAGAAATGCCACTTCATCAGCCCAGAGTTACAGTTTTGTGTGGCTTCACTTCTTCTTTTATTATTGGGCCATTTTTCTTTGAAAAAAAATCAATAGAAGGATTTTTAAAACCGTTTTTTCTTCTGGTGAACGTTATGTTCAACTTTTGAGAGAAAAGGGTATTCCATATTGCAGGACAGACAAGCACTAAGCGAAATAACATTTATGAAAGATGGAGGACCTCCTCATATCTCCCGAGGTGCCAAACAATTGCTGAAGGATACGTTCGGTGAAAATCGTGTGATAAGTCGCCACTTTATATACCAGTGGCCTCCAAGATCACCAGACTTGACGCTTTACAATTTCGGTTATGGGGTACATTAAGTCGCGTGTTTATCGATGCTGGCCTACCACATCGGCCATGTTGAAGGCTTCTATCAGAGGGCACGTTTTATCAATTTCAACAGATATGTTATTCATGCTGTCCATTCTGTCATCCATCGTCTGCAGGCGGTGTTTGAGAATGAAGGGCGCCACATTGAGCAAGGATTGTGAACTAATACAAGAGAGAAGGCAGTTACCTCATGTGATATATAAGCTGCCATGTATTATACTATATACCAATATTTTTCAGCCCTTTGGTTGGTTATTGGGATAATAAATGCTGTCCTCACATCTTGATTCTTTTTTTTTTTTGTGAACAGTATTTTTTTGTATATCATTTGCTCACATCTTATATTATGTCGTGCAGGTCAAAGTGTTATAACTTATCGAATAACACTGATACACACAATTTTACTCCATATCTTTAGTTTATAGCTTTTCGCTCATTAGAAGAAATAGCATAAGGAATATTCTCTTTTCCCCCCCAACTTTAGAAATTTTGCGCAAAAAATAATATAAAATGATTTTACTACCACGTTTTTCAACGCAAAAGGTCGATCTAAAAATGATTTTTATTTGAGGGGAAACATTTTTAAAATTGTGTACAGTATAATAAGCAATGATAACATTTGACAAGCCCATAAGATATTTGGTATAAAGTACGACAAAAATATTTTGTCACTCACCTCTATATTTCATTTGTTGGATCATGACTAATATCCATTTAAATAGGCAAGGGTCGCCAATCAGTCAAGAAACTTCACATTCCTTATAGGAAGAAATCCTATTAGTAGTGCCAGCATAATTTTTGGTACATAATAACATTTCAAAAAATCGTGTATTGATATCAGAAGTGTTTTTCAAACATTCAATCTATTTCACAAAACCCCATCTGAAACATAAATATTTTTGCTACATGTTTTAATTTGCATTTACCTATTTAACATATCTCGGTGGGCATTTAAAAATTGTTATCCAATTATTCTACTTTTGGGGAAATGGTGTTTTATTAATTTATCATTTAATATTATTAGGGTTTTTTCCTTGTATTCAAAAAGGAAAACTACGTGTCGATCAGTTATATTTTTCAATTTATCAAACAATTTGGCCGCTGAATCTCTGATTGTGGTAGAGTGCCATCTAGCGAATGAAATTGTAACTAAAATCAATTTCGAATTTTTCATTATTTGCCATAAAAATTCCTATTGCATCAGAGCACAATGGTGTTTACCGCATTGCTCTAGCGCAAATACTCGCGGAGTTATTAATTTTTAGAGTTGTGCGGGACTTTTGGATCACCCTGTATATAAAAAAAAAACTAAAAAAACATTTTAAAACAATTTTCCATTCTCTACTAAATCAATTTTCAAAAATATATGTTTTCATAAAATCGATTCAGTAGAAATATTTTTGTAATTTCTATTATTGAAAAAGACTTTTTCAAATATTTTGAAGGATTTACATTTCATTTAGTATATTTTAAACTGCCCTTTTTACACATTTGGTATATATTTTAAAATAGAGTGAGGCTATTTCAATTGTTTTATTTTCCTTCTAGCACGTCTAAATCCATAGACAAATTTAAATCGCATGAATTTTCTATATAACGTGAAAAATTGTCTTTGACTACTTATTTAAAATTTTTGTGTTTTAACTTTAAAAGCACACAAAAATATTAAACTTGACTTACATATAGAACAAATAATAATGGAGAAGAAGAAAGAAACATTTTAGGAAAAGCAAAAACAAAACAAAAGCACTGGCCAAAAAGAAACATTTAAAATCACAGATTAATATCTTCAACACTTCCACTTAATCAGATTTCAAATGTCCCTCATACCCAGTAGATATTTGAAGATTCGTTTAACTGCTTCCCAGTCATATATTGTTGGTGCTGCAAGTTTTTGAGAAACTTTATTCAGTGCAAAAGTGATATCGGGTCTTGTTAAGCAGCTCAGATGCATCAGACTACCAATCGCTTCACGAAAGGGAACTTTTTCTAGAATCTCTGCTTCCCCAGGAACAGTAGAATTATCAGTTGGTGTTCCCACTTTATTCGCTTGAGACATATTGAATTTCTCAAGAATTCTTTTTATATATGCCTTTTGATTTATAAAGATTGACCCATCCGGTTGCCGCTCTATCTCAATACCCAAAAAGTAATTTAATGGTTCACTTGTGATCTTAAATGAAAACATTAGTTCATCAAGAAATTCTTTAATTTCCTGTTCATTTGTACAGCAGCATGATTCCATCATCAACATATATGGCAATAATGAGTAGTTGATCATTTGTTTTCTGAAGAATAAACAGGGGTCAGCTGTACTTTCCTTCAGACATCTTTCTTTCATGAAGTTGACTATTTTCTAATTCCAGCATCTTGGTGACTGTTTAAGTCCATAGAGACTTTTCTTCAATTTCCATACAAGATATGTTCCATTGTTGAATCCTTCAGGTTGTTTGATATTAATTTGATCTTGTAAGTCTCCATATAGAAAGGCTATCTTTATGTCAAACTGTACCAATTTTAAGTCTTCATTAGCAGCAATTGCTAAAAAGTACTTATGGTGTCATATCTTGCCACAGGACTAAATGTTTCTTCATAATCTATACCCTTCTTTTGTACAAACCCTTTTGCCACCAGTCTTGCCTTATATCTTGTAATCTCTCCTTTAGAATTCAATTTGGTCTTTAATATCCATTTACAATCAATTGGTTTTGGCCAGGTGGTAATGTTGTGCATTCGTATACATCATTTTCCGTTAAAGAATTCATTTCTTCATTCATTGCTTCTTTCCAAAACTGCATTTGGCGAATCCATTGCTTCTTTGTATGTCTTGGGTTCAAGACCTTCTGCAATATTTATTTATTATGAGGTTTTGATATATTTGATCGATCTCTTAGATTGTATACGTCTGATGTTTGAACATTGCTTTCAATTTTCTCAATATCTTGAGTATCATTTTGTTCATCAATCTGATTACTTGAAAGTTCCTTATTTATCTTTTCAATATCAAGGCTAAATGTTGGTATAGTGTAATATAGTTAATATCGTACTCGGCAACACAGTTGAGTTCGACATAGAATGTAAATAAAAGAACTAACGCTATCTAATACTAACAACAATCCTGTAAGTAAATAAATATATCTAATACCCCAATAAATAATCTTATAATACGTTTGCTAATTATATTACGTAAACAAAGATTTTACATGGTGTCAGAAGTTTAAAATTTGAATAAATAAAAATAGCGTATTTCGCTAACCCTAGTTCTAAAGGAAAGGCTTAACAAAAGTTCCAAACTTAAAAATAAGCGAAAATAAATAGCTTTGAGAATAATATTTAAATAACTAACCATGGAGGCACCAAAACATTTTGATCCTAATAGAGAAAGGTGGGAAGATTGGCTTCAACAATATTCTTGGTATGAAAATGCTACGGAGATGAAAAAGAAAGAACCAGAAGTTCAAGTCGCGTCGTTCATGACAATAATAGGAAGCGATGACCAAAAAATTTACCGTACATTTGTACTATCTCCAGAAGAAACTAAAAAAGTTGAAGAAATCAAAAAACGTTTCACCAACTACTTTTTGCCAAAAAAGAATTATACCATGGAACGTTATAACTTTAATAAATTACAACAAAGCATGGTTGAAACAATTACAGAATTTATCACAAGATTGCGCCTACAAGCATCAAAGTGCAAGTTTGAAAGTTTGGAAGATGAACTAATCAAAGACAGGGTTGTTGTTGGTATTCATGATGACCACACAAGAGAAAAACTTCTAAGTGATCCTGATTTGGACCTGGATAAGGCAATACAAATATGTATGGCTGCAGAAAGGACAAACAAAGAAATAAAGGTCATGCAACAGCGTTCGGATCAAGAAGTATCAGTCATTAAAAAGAACTTTAGGCCAAAAAAGAATGTAACAATGGAAGAAGATCCAAAATTAATAGACAATTGCAAAATGTGGCGGCACACATCCAATTAGAAGATGTCCCGCATATGGAAAATTTGCAAAAAATGTAAAAAAGCAAATCATTTTGCAAAATGTTGCAGATCAAATTCCAGGTATAAAAATAAAATCAATACCTTAGAAGAAGAAGGAGCAGAAAATGATGAATTTAGTCTTCAAATTAATTCATTGCGGAATTCACTAGTGAACCAATGGAAAAAATCCAAATAAACAACACTGAACCTTTCAAAATAAAATTGGACACTGGAGCTCAGTGCAATGTCTTGCCTTGGAACATTTTCAAGAAAATAAATTCAAAACTTAACAGAAGTTCAGTGAAAAGTTTAAAATCATTCTCAGGCCACAGAATTAAGGTGGAAGGAGAAATTATTGCCTCATGCATAATAAACAACATCAAGGCAGACATTAAGTTCATTGTCACCAAAACAGGGACCACACCAATACTGGGCAGTGAATCTTGCTTTATGCTAGGACTACTCAAGAGAATAAATGAAATAAAACCAGTAGAACAAGAGTTTCACCAGCTGTTCAACGGAGATGGTTACTTAAAGAATTTTGAATACAGAGCAGAATTCACAAAAGGGGACCACAAGTTGGAAATAAAACCACCCAGGAGAATACCCCTTAAAATAAAAATGAGGTCAAGAAACAACTAGACTTAATGGAGAAAAGTAAGGTGATAAAAAGAATGGAAGAACCGACACCTGTCTCAAGCCACATGGTGGTAGTGAAACAAGGCGGGAAATATAGAATTTGCATTGATCCATCAGATTTAAACAAGATCCTGCTAAGAAGACACTACCCACTAAGAAGGATAGAGGACATAGCTTCCAATATCAAAAATTCAAAATACTTCACAAAGCTTGACTTCTTAAAATGCTTTTGGCAATTGAAGGTCGCTGCGGAAACACAACCTTACATGACCTTCAGCACACCTTGGGGGCGTTATGCTTTCCTTAGAGTCCCATTTGGAATTAAAACTGCCCCGGAGATTTTCCAGAATACCATATCCAAGATTGTAGAGAATATACCTGGTGTAGAAAACTCAATGGACGACATACTCATCCATGCTGAAGACATCCAAACACTGAGAGAAAGAACTAAAATAGTCATGACTACTCTTCAGGAAGCTGGAGCAAGACTGAATAAGGACAAGTGTGAATTTGAAAAAAAAAAAATAAAGTTCTTGGGACATATCTTCACCAGTGATGGAATAAAAACAGATGAAGAAAAAGTCTAAGCCATTGACAATATCAAGTCACCATCAAACAAAAAAGAACTACAAAGACTTTTGGGAATGGTTCAATACTTACATAAATTCATCCCAAATCTCTCAGAGATAACATACAGAATGAGATTGCTTCTGAAGAAAAACACAGAATGGCAATGGGACAGCTTGAGGGACAAGGATATGGAAAGAATAAAAGACTATTAAAACAAGCGCCAACCCTAAAATATTATGATCCTAACAAAGATGTGGTACTTTCGGTCGATGCAAGCCAACATGCCATTGGAGCAGTCTTACTCCAAGAAGATCGACCAATTGCGTATGCTTCTTCTGCATTAAATGATGCTCAGAGGCATTACCCTCAAATAGAAAAAGAAGCTCTGGCAATTAAATTTGGTTGTAAGAAATTCCATACCTATATATGGTAAATCTCTTTTAATAGAAACAGACCATCGACCGTTAGAATCATTTACAAAAAACCAATGAAACATTTAAAATCACAGATTAATATCTTCAACAAAAATGAGAAATTTCCACCTTATATTATTAACGATATTCCAATAAGGCCTGTTTGCATGTACATTATTGTAGCGCCATCTGTGATCACCTTTTAATACTATTTTAAACATGTATTCAAAATTGCTATTTTTAACGGTTGTTATTGGCAAAATATGAGTGTTTCGTCTATTCTGTGTTACTTTAATATTTCATTTTATATATTTAATAATATTTAATATTTCATTAAAAAATATATTAACTCCGCCTTTGCCGGTCTGCTTGGATGAAAAAGGAGGAGGGGGGTGGAGCAGTAACAAGCAGTAACTGAGCTCAGCTGGCCCGGCTGATAGTACCCTGTAAGGGCTCCTGATCCAGGGATACAGATGAGCAGTGTTTGTACTCCATGTTAGGAGTGGCTGCACATGGCGTCTGTTCCTCATGTCAGAGGCGGTCATTTCTTTTGGAACTAAGTCGTCCTGCCACTGAGTAGTGTTCGCAGTCTTAATGACAAAGGCGGATGCATTCTACTTCACCCAGTAATGATGGTTGGCAACTTTACAAGCTTGATAACTTAATATGATTGAATGAAGATAAGAAAGAAGATTAAAAATATTGTAGTATTTGTTGGCGTGGAGTATTGTCCAACTATATAACATCTGAGAGAATAAAGTTTAGGGTTCGATTCTCTCAGAAGATATTATTTATCTTTTACGTGTTAATATGTAAGAACACCATCATGACACTGAATATGTATGCTAGGAATAACCTAACCTAAGCTTGTACCACGCATGGATGATCTAGTGTTAAGTCTGGAGCTAAGAACCAATTGTACTCTCGGTCTGACTGGGCGTGAAAGCACTTAATGAGGGCCAACAGCATGAAACACTATATAGTTAGCTTTTAATTTTTAAAATAATCAAGTAAGAGCAATTAGTCAACTCTCTAATGATCAAAAATCAACGAATAGTTGATATTTATTCCGACAGATGGCGCAAGCCATTAGTCTCACTTTTAGTTTCACAATCTGAAGATGTCTTACTTTTAATTTATTAACCTGATCCAACGACTATTGCAAATATCTTCTTTCAAATAATCCACCAACATTTGAAGTGTGTTATGAAATAGTGGATGAATGTTTACCCTGTTTCTTTCTCACGCCACAACAGAACTCTTTAATAGAGGCGAGCAAGACTTGGAAAGTAATTAACTCTAGTGAGAGAGTCAACAGAAGCTCTTTGTTTATATTACAAATATCCTATTTACATATCCCTTATTAAGAATAATCAGAATTAATTATATATTTAACGAATGAAAACAATAAGACGCGAATGTTTCTTTTCACAAATAAATCAAACTTCTACTGTCCTTGCTGCGATAAAAAATATTAGTAGGGTTTGGCTCATATCAGTGGTGAACCCTTCCAGCGATTTCGCCAATTAAATCTACCAGACCGCTTCTTCAGAGCTCTAATACTGTATTGAATCATTTCAGTATTCCCAATATTTTTTCATCGCATTGAAGACAGTAGAAGTCTGATTTATTTGTGTAAAGAAACATTCGCGTCTTAATGTCTCAATTCGTTATATATAAATGGCGTATTATTGCTTTGTATTATTGATATATTTATTCAGTGTATATGCCTTTTAATCATTTAATAATAAAAATCAATCTATAAATAGATGAACAAATGTCTGAATTACAGAATAAAATTGATTCACACAAGTATTAGACAAAAAGAAAAAGTGACTATATACGTGAAAAAATAGTAAAAATGTGAAATTGTACTGGGATAAAGTGAATAAAAGACCATCTCCTTATTCTGCAAGTGAACGTTTTTGATGGCTTTCGTCATCTATCGGAATATATATCAACTATTTGTTTATTTTTAGCTATTCTAAATTGACTATTCCATTATATGTATGTTCCATATGTAAATACCTGTTTTTTCCTCTTTTCGCTCTCCACTTCTTCCATCCATATTTCCAAATCCATATTCCTATTTTCCATAGGATCATTCAAATAATAATCTGTATATATTTATCATGTGTATATAATCCTTCTCCATTTTTACCCCTTTGTATATTTCCCACTTTCATAGGTTTCTCCGTTTTGTAGCCCCAAGGAGAATCCTCTGTAAGACCAGTGTGTCTTAATAAAGGTTTTTGTTTGTGTGTGTGTGATTTTTAACTATTCCAGAATTGGCCAAATAATTAGTAGTAACTATATATGTTTCTCTTGATATTTGATAAAGTATATGTTATCATAGATAATCTTTTACAATCTCAAGGTCACCCGATGAAATGATTCTCAGAAAAAAAATAAGAGACAAGTTTAACCTTAATTTCCTGTTACCTAAATTGGTCCGTAAATTAGAAAGTTCTAATCAACTTCCGTAAATAAAAGGTTTTTATACTGAACAGCAATCCGAATTTAATTTACGTTCCGTTCTTGCATCACTTCCAATTTATTTTTCTCTCAGTTTTACAGCGTTGAAACTAATCATTATAGATTGAGAAATAAGATGTTGTTCTTTTATTTCTTTTCTTCAATTAAAGTTGTTCTTCTGTTCACCTTATTCTAAATGGATGTTGACGACCTGACCCTTTTCTCGACCATTAAATTATTCGAAGAGTTATTGTACATTTGCACCTAGTAGTTTATTAAATTCGGCCACTTGGGTCATCCTCTGCCACGCATCTTTTTAAATCTGCTCTGAAGAGTTAGTAGGGCGATGTAAAAACGATGTCTTCGAGAAATTGACAAAAATCAATTTCTACGGGTTAATACTCAAAGTGCAATTTACAAGGGCCAAAAGTGAAATTAATTTAAAATATAGAAAATCGTACACACAAGAGTGCAACAACAATAAAAAAAAAGGGTGTAAATAAAAATTCACGGTTTGTTAGTATAAAATATAGTACTTATATTTTATTGCAGTGTTGATAAGGAGCGGAACGGGGTTACACAGGTATGCGAGGAGATCACCAGACAAACACACAGAGAACGTTTTAAGCGTCTCCACTTGATCACTTCTTGTCGAATCCTCACATCTCGTTTCATCTCTCTTCATATACAAACATAGTCCAATGAGAAGGCGTGGGAGATCAATTCATTTTACAAATAAATAGCATTCAATTAAAAATGCATATATTGGATCAAAAAACGTTTATTTTACCTTTTATTCTTTACCATTTATTTTTTATCCAATATATGCCTTTATATTGACAAAATCAACTCTTCGGTATAATTACTTAAATAAAATAAAACGAACGAACGAACGAAGAGGAATTTCTTATTTTAATATATGCAAACTTTCGGACCGTGAGGTCCTTCTACTAGCTATAGAATGGAAGATATGACCGACTATATATAGAGCTAAAATAATTACAAATTTACATATTGAAAATTGATGGTATAAATATAATTAGCATACAGCAGATATTAACTAAGAATACATATTTACATCAGAGTTAATATTCAACGGCGTAAACTATTGTAATTGTGAGGGATAAGAAAGGAAGAAAATACCTATGATTCTGATGTTTAAGGCGTGATGACGGGTGGATGTTAATAAAGTGCTATTTCAACAGGGTATAGTATAGGTCAGGTATATCAATGTGTCTATTGATACTATTGCATTGTAATGTTATCATGGCCTCCAGGATCAATCTTTGATATTTGTTATTGATGTTCTTATAATGGATGGTTGGATTGGATAAGTCAAACGAGTGACCTGTATTTAAGATATGGGTATATATTTGGGATGTTATGTTCTTATTGGTTATGTTCCTGCGTGTTCATTCATTCTAATGGCCGCAGATCTACCCGTTTCCCCACGTAAATGGCTGAGCATTGACGACATGGGACGGCATAGACCGCGCCATCAGAATTACAATTGTTGTTTGGTTTGTTAGATCGGGTTATAGGATTTCTGGTTATTGTGGTAGAATGTTTTGATGCCGTATGGTTTCAGTAGTGAGGCTATAGCGACTGATTGTGGACTATAGGGGAGAGTGCAGTGACCTATGTTAATTTGTGCTGGTTTTGTGTAATTTGGGTTATAAAAGTGTCTGTTGTTGAATGAAATAGGGTACCTCGCATTTGTCAAATGGGCTATTATATTTGATTTCTCAATGTTTTGGAATATGTTAAGTGAACACTGTGTGAAGATTCGCTTGGTAAGGGTCTTCACTAAGCTTATTTTATGGGTAATAGGGCAGTGGGAGCTATAATGTGTGTAGTGTGGGGGTGAGGTTTTCTTATAGTAAACGGTAGTGTGAAAGAAATTATTGGTACGGATTATTAAGATATCAAAGAAGGGAAGGACAAGAGAGGTTTCAGTTTCGTATGTGAAGGAGATATCGGGATGAAATGAATTTAGGTCTTTAAGTATATGGCTAACAGAGGCCTTTTTTTGTGATACAGAATATATCATCTATGTATCGTATCCAGACGTATATGTTAGAGGATTGCTGGTTGATTGATTCTTTAATCCAATGACACCATTACAATTTCTGCAACGATGGATGATAGTGGGCTGCCCATAGGGGGAGCCTCTAAATTGTTTGTAATGTTGCCTGATTAAAGGTAAAGATGTTCATATCCAAGCAGAGGGAGGTTAAATTAACAATATAATCGCTGTGTGGGTGTCAATTTGAGTCTTTATTTAAAAGTTTTTTGAACCCACTTATAATGAGTGGGTGGGGAAAGGGATAAATAGAGGGATTTCACATCAAAATGAAACCACAATATGGTCTCAGGTGGTTCTAAATTAGTAACTTCTTTGTATAAAGCTTGGGATGTTAGTAATGGCATGGTGTACCAGATTTCGCATGGAGGATAGGAGATAGGAAGTTTGAGAGGAATTTAGAAACAGCATATGCGGGTGATTGGTGGTAAGCAATCACGGGGCGTAGGGGGAACTGAGGGCTTATGTGTTATTAGGTAGGCCATAGATGTAAGCGTTTACTGCTGAGGTGGAAATGAAGATAGAATATTGGTCTTGTGATATATGCTTAGATCTTTACAATCGTAATAAAGATGATCCGCGTATCAAAGGTATAATTAATCTGTCTTCAGAAACATTGACTCCATCAGAAAACCGACTCTTATCGCTGGGATTGAAGTTCCGACTGCCCAAGACACCAGACATTCCCCGCCATAATTTTCTGCCTGAGCCAGCCATAAAGTCCCTCAGCCACCAAGGACACTTTCAAGATCCGTCAAGCAGTTACTTCCATCCTACAGAACCCGTTCCCCATACTAAGGAATCAAAAGGTCTGTATCAAAACATTAAGAAACTCAAACAAAATACCTCCTAGTTATTACTAGATCCGACAAAGGTTCTGACATAGTAATCTTGAACACCACAGATTATACATCGAAGATGAATGAAATCCTCAATGATGCATCCATTATTTCACCATAACACCTCAGGACAACACCACATTCAATCAGAAAGAGTTTAGAACATCTTTATTACGATTGGAAAGATCTAAGCATATATCACAAGACAAATATTCTATCGTCATTTCCAACCTCAGCAGTAACGCTTACATCTATGGCCTAACCTTAAAACACATAAGCCCTCAGTTCCCCTTCGCCCCGTGATTGCTTACACCAATCACCCGCATATGATGTTTCTAAATCCTCTCAAACTTCCTATCTCCTATCCTCCATGCGAAACCTGGTACACATGCCATTATTAACATCCCAAGCTTTATAAAAGAAATTACTAATTTAAAACCACCTAAAGACCATATTATGGTTTCATTTGATGTGAAATCCCTATAATTATCCCCTTCCCCACCCACTCATTAATAAGTGAGCTCAAAAAAACCTTTATATAACATACCAATTGACACCCACACAGCCGATTATATTGTTAATTTAACCTCCCTCTGCTTGGATATGACCATCTTTACCTTTAATCAGCAACATTACAAACAAATTAGAGGCTCCCCTATGGGCAGCCCACTATCATCCATCGTTTGCAGAAATTGTAATGGTGTCATTGGATTAAAGAATCAATCAACAGCAATCCTCTAACATATACGTCTGGAATACGATACATAGATGATATATTCTGTATCACAAAAATAGACTCTGTTAGCCATATACTTATAAGACCTAAATCATTTCATCCCCGATATCTCCTTCACATACGAAACTGAAACCTCTCTTGTCCTTCCTTCCTTGATATCTTAATAATCCGTACCAATAATTTCTTTCACACTACCGTTTACTATAAGAATAACTCACCCCCACACAAACACATCATAGCTCCCACTGCCCTATTACCCATAAAATAAGCTTAGTGAAGACCCTTACCAAGCGAATCTTCACACAGTGTTCACTTAACATATTCCAAAAACATTGAGAAATCAAATATAATAGCCCATTTGACAAATGCGAGGGTACCCTATTTCATTCAACAACAGGACACTTTTATAACCCAAATTACACAAAACCAGCACAAATTAACATAGGTCACTGCACTCTCCCCTATAGTCCACAATCAGTCGCTATAGCCTCACTACTGAAACCATACGGCATCAAAACATTCTACCACAAATAACCAGAAATCTAGTAACCCGATCTAACAAACCAAACAACAATTGTAATTCTGATGGCGCGGTCTATGCCGTCCATGTCGTCAATGCTCAGCCATTTACGTGGGGGGGGAAACGGGTAGATCTGCGGCCATTAGAATGAATGAACACAGCAGGAACTTAACCAATAAGAACATAACATCCCAATACTATACCCATATCTTAAATACAGGTCACACGTATTTGACCTTATCCAATCCAACCATCATTATAAGAACATCAATACAAATATCAAAGATTGATCCTGGAGGCCATGATATCATTACAATGCAATAGTATCAATAGACACATTGATATACCTGACTTATACCATACCCTGTTGAAATAGCACATTATCAACATCCACCCGTAATATCACGCCTTAAACATCACAATCATAGTTATTTATTCTTCCTTTCTTATCCCTCACAAATTACAATAGTATACGCCGTTGTATACACTGCGTGACATTGAAAATGGAACACCATGAAATAGTGGCCAGAAAATGATGCAAATTTCAGGGTAGGACAGCGCCTAACCGGAGTTATGCAAATGAATTGTAAAATGCGCAGCACTCGTGCGCACATGGAGTAAGATATAAGGGAAGGAACTTGCAGAAAGGACAGTATTCGTGTCGTTATTTCTTCAAGGAAAATCATTGTAGGAAATTTTGTTTCTTGTGTCAAAAGACACGTGTAATAACAGAGAATGCCAGGTCATCGTAAACGGAGGCAGTTCAAGCAGACAGACGCTTTTACGAGGGGCATGATGATCGGACTGAAAAGGGCAGGTTGGTCCATACGTCAAATCGCAGCTGATACACACCTTGGTGCGTCCACGGTGCACCGACTGTGGAGAAGACGGTTGGAACAAGGAAATGTGGGCAATTTATAGGAATGCCGGTGCAACCAGAGTGACGTCAGCACGTGTGGGATCGGGCGTATCCTTCGACAAGCAGTGGCGGCCCCACAAGCCACTTGTACCGCCATCCTGCAACATGTGCAAGACACCCTAGATCATTCCATCTCTCGACCAGAACCATTTCCCGTCGATTGGTTGCTAATGGCTTGCACTCATGCCGACCGCTAAGAAAACTGCCATTGACCCACCCGAATAGGCGCCAACGTTTGGAATGGTGCCGGGCTAGATCGACGTGGATGACGGAATGGCACAGGGTCGTGTTCTCAGATGAGTCGCGTTTCTGCTTGTCCAGTGATAGTCGCCGTGTACGCGTGTGGCGTCGACGTGGAGAAAGGTCCAATCCGGGCAGCAATTGTGAAAGCCCCCACAGTGCGACAACGTGGAATCATGGTTTGGGGCGCAATCGCGTATGATTCCAGGTCACCTTTACTTCGTATTCAGGCACTATGACGGGCCCAACGATACGTTGATGATGTGCTGCGACCGGTGACAACTCCCCTAACCTTCAGGGGGTACCTAATGCCCTTTATCAGCAGGATAACGCCCGACCGCACACTGCTCGCATTAAGCCAACAAGCTCTGCAAGATGTACAGATGCTTCCCTGGCCACCGTACTCTCCTGATCTCTCACCAATCGAGCACGTCTGGGACATCATTGGACGCCGTCTAGATTCCTTGCCACAGCCGCGTTCAGAAGACGAACTGTGGCAAATGGTTGAGAGGGAATGGAGAGCCATCTCTTAGGACGCCATCCGTACTCTGATTGACTCTCTACCTAGACGTGTTGCATGCGTGCATCGCCGTCCGCGGTGGTCCTACTTGCTACTAAGCCGACGCCGTTCTCGCTCTCTGTATTATGACTATCATTTTGAAATAAAGATCATTTATTGTTCGTCCCTGTCTCTCTCTGTCTGTCCGAGTTTTCATCACTTTCTGGCCACTATTTCTTGGTGTTCCATTTTTCAACGTCACGCAGTGTATTAACTCAGATGTAAATATGTATTCTTAGTTAATATCTGTCTGTATGCTAATTATATTTATACCATTAATTTTCAATATATGTAAAATTTGTAATTATTTTAGCTCTATATATAGTCGGTCATATCTTCCATTCTATAGCCAGTAGAAGGACGTCACGGTCCGAAAGCTTGCATATATTAAAATAAGAAATCCTCTTCGTTCGATCGTTTTATTTTTATTTATATGCCTTTATAATTAAAGGTTTATTTATGGATTGCTCTATTTTTATTAAATAATTTTCTTACCACAAAACTAAGATAAGATAAAACTGCATATGTTTGTCAAAATATTGACACAATATATCCCAAATAAGAGACATTACTTCATAGTTTAGCTGCGAGAAGTTTTCTTCTTTGTTCCAATTAAAGAGATGGTACTTAAGCAATTCGCTCATATTAACCATTGTAAGACCTTTACCGAAAGTACCTCTATATCTCAATTGATCGCTCCTTAAGATTCAATGTTTCTTATCCATATATGTAGCATTTCTAGGTTCTTTAAGCCAATTATAAATCTCTCTTTTACCATTCATTGACGGATAGTAGAAGCAGTTCCTTTGGTTGTGCTAGGTTTTGAGGCATTTTCGCGCTGAATGTTTCAAACTAGAATATTTGACCATCTAGAGAAAAACAACCTCCAATTTCTTCAATGCCTTCCTCTACTGAGACTGGGGCACATGGTCTCTCCATACTTCCTCCTTCAATGTCTTCCTCTACTGAGGGTGAGCCACATGGTCTCTCCATATCTTCCTCCTTCAATGCCTTCCTCTACTGAGGGTGGGCCACATGGTCTCTCCATATCTCCCTCCTTCAATGCCTTCCTCTACTGAGGGTGGGCCACATGGTCTCTCCATATCTGCCTCCTTCAATGCCTTGCTCTACTGAGGGTGGGCCACATGGTTTCACCATATCTCCCTCCTTCAATGCCTTCCTCTACTGAGGGTGGGCCACATGGTCTCTCCATACTTCCTCCGTCATCCTCTTCATCTCCTCATAGGTGTGTCGTCCAGTCCATTGTTTTAGATCGTCTGTGTATCCCTGTCTTCCCCTTCCCCTCGATCTATTCCCCCGAAGATATACCTCCAACACTATCAGCAAACAGAAAAACATGAGAATTCCCAAATGCTCAATTTGTCTGAAGACTTCACCCAACCTTTTAAAATAGGAGTAATAATCCTCAGACAAGCTGCCAAAAGTTACCTCAGCCTGAAAGCCCATCGCAGAGAGGACCTGAGTTACAACATTGTGTGCTATCGCGCAAGAGCAACTACCCATTTTTTCTGCCACTAGCACTGCCCCTTGAATGAGGAGGACAATAGCGAGGAGATAAGTCGGCCTGCTGCTGAGTAGTGCTCCCAGTCTTAATGACAAAAGCAGAGGCATTCTACTTTACTCAATCATAATGGACGTCAACTCTACAGACTTGATACCCTAATATGATTGAGTGGAGATAAGAAAGAAGATGAAGACAATAGCGAAAGAAGAAACCATACATAGAGCCCGATTAAAGCGTATATTATTTTTTATTATTATTCTTAGTAGACGTGTTACAGGTCCTGGTAATCATGGTGGGTAACCGTTAAAACTTTTTACTGCAAATGCACATACATGCTCTACACATGTAGAGAGCAATTTGACTTTTGCACTTACAAGTGTATTAAATATCTGGTTGCCTATTTCCACTCACTGGGAGGGGGGTGTTGAATTTTACCAGATTCGGAGGCTATTGGGACAATTTTTTTTATTAGAAAAAAAGTGTTAAATGCGGGATTCGATCCCAGGTCATGGCTGTCTAAAGCTGACAGTCTATACCACTCATCCACCGATTTTGATATATTTCATTTCTATACATGTTGGTAATCGGCGAAACCGCTGGGAGGGTTCACCATTGATGAGCCAAGCCCTCCCAATATTTTTTTTTTCATCGCAGGAAGGGCAGTAGAAGTTTGTATTGTATATAAAAGAAACATTCGTGCTTAAATCGATTCATTTTATAAATATGTGAAACGTTCGGATTAATTATAAGAAGTACTTTGTTACCAAATATTTTCAAAATAAACCCTTTAAACAATATTATTACGTCTTTTTTTCAATTACAAAGTAAACGCATGCGCCATATGTATTCGAAACTATATACTATTGTTACGCTAAGATTTATTTTATGAATATTCGAAACTATTATAAACGCGTATTATAACGCGTCTATAATAGTTTCGAATATTGATAATAAAGATGGCGCGCTGATGCATCATAAGATTTCTTTAATATATTTTTGATAAAAGATTCACGACTGAATTTTCTTTAATTTTTAGTTATTTTACAATGTTCACGCGACTTATTGTAACATTATTTGTATTTATTTATGTAATATTCAATTATTTTTTTTGATTTTTCTTCATAGTTAGGCAGTTAGCAACACTATACTTTCTTTCTTTTTCTAATTTCGAATAAGTTATTTTTTGTTCATATATTATGGTTAACACACACACACACTTGTTGTAATTAAATTAAATATTAAAACACAAAGTATTGTTACTATCCCTTATTTCTAAATAGGAAATGTTACACTTATAAAGCCCTAATATATGTGTCAATTAACACTAATACATTTTTAAAATTGATGTTCATTTGTTCATCAATAATTGCTAAAGTATGGGGGATTACAATAATCCGGATTATAGTAAGAGATTAGCTGGAGGTAAATCTTTATCCTACATTAGTTGGGATAATTGAGATATTGTGATGCTACAGGGTGTCCCAAAATAACGTAGTTAAAACATTTTTATCATAATTTTATTATAAACAAAAGAAAATAGAATGAATTATAAATATAATTTGAATATAAATAACAATTTATTCAGCAGGTTCTAGAGTCTCTCTTGGCGGCGATACACAGGTCCATGGTCCAAACGTGACTTGGAATTTCCGGCTATGGGCCGCAGGTCCTCCGGCGACAATCGGTCCCTTCTCGCGCCACGATCGCGACTTCAAACTTTTGTGGCGTGTAGCACAGCCCTGACCTGTAAAATAGACCACATGTATCGGGTTGATATCGGGTGTAGGGCGGCCATTCCGCCGACGTGATGAATCTGGATAATGGGCCCTGCACCAGTCCTGAGTCAATTCGCCTTGTGAGCCGGCGCGGAGTCCTGTGTGAACGTTCAATACCATCGCCGAAGTTCTGATGAGCCCACGGAGTACGAGGGCCTCGAGAATATCGCGGCGATACACTTCTTGGTTGATTTGACCCCCTGATCCTGCCCCACACCATAACCGACTGCGAATTTGACGGTTTCGACGATGGTCGACGTTCGGGAGCCTCAGCGGACTATCTCCGTCGTTTTGGTGGTGGTGAGCCTGCTCGAGGGTGAACAGCTTCTCGTCCGTGAATAGGAAGCGCTCCCATCGCTGACCAGTGGCCCGATGCTTGAGTTGGCGACATTTCTCCAGACGTACACGCTTGTTCTTATCCGTGAGGAGATGAACATTTTAGAGCTTGTACGCCTTGAGGTTGAGTTCCTTTTTCGCTATTCGATGTACCGACGACTTGCTTATGCCGATGTCACGGGCGATTTTTCTCATGGACACCCTCGAATTTCGTTGAAGTCGCTTTTTAATGATCTTACTATTGGTGGTGCGCTATTTTCCTCTTCCAGCACAGTCGCCTTCATGGCCAAGCTCATTGAAGCGATGGATGGTCTTGGGCACAGTTTGTTGAGGCACTTTAAGCAGCTGATCAATTTCACATTGACGTTTTTCTCAACGAAACAGCTCAATAATTACACTACGTTTGTTTGGAATCCTGAAAACACGATAAAAAATAAGTTATCACAAATCGACATAATGGTACATAAAAATATGAAGAATCCGGCAAAAAATTAATTAATTTGTTACGGATCAATATATTTTCGTGTTAGAATAAATTAAACCCTAACTCCAATATTTAGGAACACCTATATTTTATATTACTTCCTAATTGATTCATATTTGAAAACACACATTTTAAACCCAATCTGTAGTTAATTATATTTACAGGCCCTTCCATTAATTCCATTGCAGTAAAGCAGTAGAAAATTGTAAAAAGAATCATACACGTCTATAATAGTTTCGAATTCTCATAACAGATGGCGCGCTAACGTATACTATATTTACAAATATTATTTCTGTTTAAGAAATGGTATCAAAATAAATATTTAAAAAGATAGATGGATATAAATAAATAATAGGATGTTTTAAGATCTCAACTATTTCTCATACCATAAGGAGAGTCGATGGACGAGTGGGTAACACCCTCGATTCCTGACTATCATTAACCAGGATTGAATCCCGCGTTAACAATTTGTTTAATATGTGTATAACCTTCACATTCATTGTTGCAATTATCATAAATTAGGTTGCTCTTTTTGAGCGGTAACCTAGTACCTGATTTTGGAATACTGTTTTATTACCTTTTTAATCATGGGAATATAAGGATCTTGCACTTGATGTTATCCTGTGATGGCAAATTTTAGCATATTACATCCACACAAATTTACCTAACGCTCTAGTAATTGTATTAAAATGAACTCAAATTAGGTTCTATAGCATAGGCTTAAACTACAAGCACGCGCATCACGATGCTAAGCATTTATAAATCAAGATTAAGTGAGAAAACACCCAAACACTATTGATTTCAAAATGTTAATTTCAAAATAATATTTATTATTTTACAAATATTTTATTTAAACAAATTAACAAATTCATTCGTCAACGAAAATGATGTTGAAAACAAGTCTATCTTTGAAGATATTGATGTTATCTTTGGAAATGAGTCCTATGTGGATATTATGAATAATAGCAAACCGGTTGAATTTACGGTTAAGACCTTAGACAAGAATTATACTGCAATCGTTCTCGTAAATCATATGCCGTTCGCACATGGTACAGTCCCAGTGGAAATGAACGACCAGCGTTTTATAACCAGCGATCTTCCATGTATGGTAGCTGTTAAAGGAAAAATTGCAAATGTAGATGATTCAAAAGTTGAAGGTCACATACTTTGTAATGAAGATTTACGCTTTATTGGAAATATTCAAGTTAATACATCAAATTTGTGGATTGAATATGTAGTTGATAATGCTGAAAAAAAGTTTAGATTCATATAAAAAGACTAATTATTCGCATGTTGCTATTGAATATAAAATTTTGCAGGAGGCTGAAGATATTGCCGTGATGGATAAAGACATCCCAAAGTCGAATTCGAAGGTCCTTATTAAATCCATTGTCAACTACAGACCTCTGGAGATCAAGTTTCCATTCCTGTGGCTTAAGAATAATAATCAGTCATTCCTTTTTAGCATTTGCTGATTATAGTCATCAGAAAGCAATCGCAATAATTTACGAATTTTAGCATTTGTTAATGATGTTCTTCTTAATGCTGATATAAATTTTGATGAAATGGCTAATGATATTGCTTTACATCCTGAAGAAAAATATAATATCTGAAAGCGCTTTGAAAGATCCATGGAATTCAACCAACTTCATGGATAGTCCAGAAAACATTGGCTATTTGTAATTCTCTTCCTTCTAGTAATTGTCTGAAGATCTGCTTCGTGAATCATCACTTTGAAGACCCAACTCGTGTTGCTTATACCGAAGAAAGTATTTGTATTCCAAACATAACGCAATTGTCATAACTACCGCTCAAATATCGACAAAGAAAATTTCGCATAATGATTTAAAGTTTTTATTTCTTCGTGCAATTGCATTCTCATTTGGTGCTAAACTCGACCCAGCCTATAGTTCAATTTGTTCGAAACTCGGTGGAATTTCAGGCTACATAATGGACTTCTAAGTTAACCTATTTTTCTGAGAGAAAAGAATTAGAATTTTCGTTATGCAGTCTCGAATCAATTCGTAATACTGTTAATAAACAAGGTAAATGTATTTCTTCAGCAATTATATCAAATGCGGAGATCTTATCGACTATCCTGAAAAAGAATGTGATTGTGGTACAGCGGAAATATGCAAATATATCGATCCATGTTGCACACCCAGAGGGCGGGAACACTAAAGGACAAAGAATGTACAGTCAGAAAAGCATGGGCTACGTATGTTCACCTCGTAACTATCAATGTTGTGCGCCAAATTGCCAAATTGTCGGAAAATCAGAAAATAAACCATGCTATTATGGAGATTCGGAATGCTCAGAACCAGGAATATGTGACGGAACATCAGCCAATGTTTAAATTCCAAAGACAAAGAGAATGGCTATCCATGTGGAAACAATTCAAAGACTTGTCTAAATGGTCGATGTATCAGCAATTTCTGCAGAGACAATAACATATCTGAATGTATATGCACTACCTTTGGCCAAGAATGTCATCTGTGTTGTATGGATGGTGATAAATGCATTTCAACATTGTATTATGGATTCAGAAGATCAATCCGTTTGTTTATTCGGGAGATTGGACGAACCTGTCCTCTATCCGCAGGACATTGCGATGAAAGAGGTAAATGCGTTTTCTCAATCCTAATCTTCCAGTGGTTTAAGTACTTGCTCATCCACAGAAGCATTCTCTTTGTTCTGCTCTACATCTTAGCAACCGCCTATCTGCTCTACGGATGTGTCAAGATACATTTCCTTAATACCAAAATAAAGATCCATGAGGCTTAGTTCTTGGCTTTCTCCACTTTTCACATTTTTACCTTTTTTTTCCTTTTAATATATGAATCTTATCCCAGTGCAATATCACATTTGTAATACTTTTCTTTTCACAAAGATAATGTTATTTAATAATTATCATTAAATATCATCATAACTTTGAAGAATATTTTAAACATGAATTGATTAGAATACTCATGACTACTAATTAGAATAATTATGATATAATAAATAATGTTAAAGTAATTTTGCCTGACAAACATTCACTAGGAGGAAAGCGTCTGAGGAAATATAATATATAGAATAATATAGATGGAAATTTTGACAGGAGAGGCGACCCTTGTCTCTTTAGATAAAAATAATATATAATTTTTAATTATAGCTACAAAATATTTATAATACAATATAACGGGGCTTATGATTGTAGAACGAAGTTTGACAATTATACCGCAAATTTACATTGTATCAATTGCATCATTACTCTTCACAATTCATCCTATCATACTTCATCCCTAAGGTTAGAAATAATCGTTATTTATATTTTGATTTTTCGTTCAAAGGAAACATTTGCGGTATAATTTTCAAACTTCGTTCTACAAAATATTCAAAATTATTTGTTTATTGTCTATTATTACTCGTTCAATATTTTTTTCATCTAATTTAATGCGCCCAACATTTATTCGAATTATTCTATGATATTTAATATTTATTTAAAACAGATTATTTACATGGGTATCATTATTTTTGTAATATTGTTATTGTATACATATCCTGATTAGTTATTGGAGCGAGAGAGAACCTAGAGGAAGACTGCGGATCACGACCTACGAGGAAGACAACGAATAAATAAACACAATAACTTCAAAGGGTAATTTACTTTTCTATATTTGTTCTAAGTATGGAAACTCGCTCGGTGTATAACACCAAGAAGAAGGAAACCAAGGTCGATGACTCTGCAAAGCTGCAGTTTGGTTCAACAATGTATTCTGCTACCTACAGGCAAACTTTCTCAATGCTCTATTAAGTAGTTTTGTTGGATAAGAGTAACAAATATCAATTTTTCATGACATCTTAGGAGTAGTATGGCCACCCAGACTTCTCGGTCCATAAGCCGATCCTTTTTCACCTAGTCATCTAGCCAAAGGAATGATGCATTCTCCATGCACCGAGCGGCCAATGGTTTGGCCCCTCGTCTTTATGGTCTGGCTTCATGGGGTCGACCAATCAGCCCACAGACGTCTACGAGAGTTTCATGGCCAGGTTGCTGTCCTCTCGTTTAGACTTGGTTAAACCCGTCCTACGCTCCAATAGGAACCCCACCCCCCCCCCCCCCTTGGCCCTCGTACCCTTAGTTCCCAGTACTCCCTGGATCTGCCGAAGAATCAAGGACCTCTGAGGTTGACACGGGGAACCGCGCGAAGGCGAGGGGTGCTACTACTGTGTGTACTCCTTGGTTTTCCATGACGCGCTCGGCAAGGACGCTCCCAATCACGCACACACAGAGCGAAGACCCAAGAGTTTCAAGACTCATGGCGCCCCGCGACAGTGAAATCATTGGCGCGATGACAAACCACGCAGAGTCGCCTCTCCACTCCCTTATCCCAAGGGTGAGTGGGGGTGGGCGCCCCTGCCTTTTCCCAGCCCACAGGCCAGTGCCAAGACAGGGTCTACTTTCCCCGTAATTTATCTTGACCATAATGGATTCAGTAGAGAGTGTCAGACTTGCGCAGGGGCCATGCTAATCTTCTCTGTATCGTTCCTATTTCAGTATATGTACCGCCGAACAAGCGTGTTCATTAGGTAGTGGATGCTAGCCTAGCGTATATTGTTTAACAAATGTTGGTTAGGCAAACTCGGGTAAAAACCGGGCGAAGCCGGGTAAATTATCTAAAAGTATCCATAAATATTGATACTTATTGTGTTTCCTATTTATACCTTTATGCAGTTTAAATAATAAAATCAAGTGTAAATCAGAATAAAACCTTCATGATGGGTGATATATTGAGAAAATATTTAACCTTATTTATCAATATTTTGGAAAAAATGATTTTACTTTACAATAGTAGAATTTGAATTACTTCTCAAACCCGTGCTGGAGAGTTGTGGCTTATGTCTTCGTCCTGGAGTTCAGACAGCGGCTTTTGAAGTTTATATGTTAATTTTGTAATTATTATATTTTATTCATAGAAGCATTTTTCTGGCAGATATATTCAATTTTTAATCATCATCATTTTGATATTATTATTATTGGGAAAAAATAGTACAAATGTGATATTGTACTGGTATATGGTGCATAAATTATTAAAAAGCATCTCCTTATCGTGCAACTGAAAGTTGCTGATGGCTTGCGCCATCTATCGGAATAAATATCGATAGATGGGGCAAACCATCAGCAACTTTCAGTTACACGATAAGGAGATGCCTTTTTCATAATTTTTTTTTGTTGATTAGTTATCAAATAATTATGCAATTCTAGTTTCTTTTTTGTTTTGTTGTGTTCATTTTGGGGCAATAAAATATACAGGAGGAAGGTGTAATATTCAATTCAATCATATGGAACCAACATCGATTCATTTTTAAAACAAAGCAAAATCAACTTTCACTTTTTCACACATACAGAGGCGTTGACACACTGCATAGATATTCCTGGCTACAGACATTGTCATCTTACTTCCATGAAGCTTCCTATCTCCGTCCTTTTCAGTCTGTTCGCCAGCTCAACTGGTTCTAACTATGGTGTGCTTCGGCCATCCAGTCCTATCGCACACACACAAAGTTCCCAGCTCTTCCGCGCCCATTTGGATCTCCTCTGTAGCCCCAGATAGTCTGTCCTCGTTGCATAAATCCGTCACCCCGTCGTATTGCAACTCACCATGAACGTCGATGATCTGGCAGAGCTTTTCAGATGGGATCCTGGGGTTGGAATTTTCGCACAGCACATCATCTGGAGGACACACTCTTTCTCCTTCGCTTTCCCGTCTTTCCCGCGGTGGGCGCCACTAATGAAGACCTTGTATATATTTTTATATATGTATATGTATATTTATCAATTTTATATTGTGACGGTGTTTTGACCCATCGCCAATTTTGAACAGCCCTTTCAAACCGCCACCACCTCGGCCGGCCGGGTACGCTAAGTCGGCGCATGCGCGGCGGTGGTGACGTGGTAAGCACGGGGGAGGAAACCATTGTTTTGACGCCTCCACCAGTCAACGGCCATTTTCATCAAACCTTTTCAAACTCTTCTTTACTAGATTTTAATTTGTAACAATAATAATCACTAATAATTAACATTGATATTTATTTTTATATTATATCTGTAATAATTAAAATACCTTGGAATGAATAATTGAATCATTTATTCAAAACCAGACGAACCACCTTAATATTTATATCTATTTAATCATATATTTATCATGATATAATCTTATTTATTCATATTTATATTTATTCTGTATTTTACCTTATATAATCTTATATTAGATAATAAAAAGGCATATATTGGATTTAATAAAATATTTATTTTGCCAATATTTCGGCTGGCTGAACGCCAACCTTTATCGAGGTATTACATTTTTGTATACACATTGGCGTTCAGCCAGCCGAAATAGTGGCAAATAAATATTTTATTAAATTCAATATATGTCTATTTATTATCTAATGAATTAAATATGGATTGCACTATTTTCAAAATATTCTTATATGGACATTGTAATAAATCATTTTCAATCTCAATCTCTTTCTTCTTCTTCTTTCTTTTCCGGGTTAATTGGCCAATTAGACATGGTCTTCTAACCCCTCTGAATCTTCTTCGCTTGATTAGGTTCAAACTACGCGTGCTAAAGCCGTTGTTGGGTGCGACTCGTTCGCTCTCATCCTCTACACAACCATTCACGATCATTATCTTCTCCATGCCACCATTTCTAGTGATCTCTATCTCAAATCTCTCTTCCGTAGGACATTCTCCATATTGTCAAGCACCGCGTCCTACCAATAGTAGACCTTCTCATTCAACACTACATATTGCTTTTCGCTCTTCTTATAGATTTTTCTGAACCCTTTCATTTCTGGTTCAATTTATATTCAGAATTGTTCTAAAAATATAAAATCAGTTCATGACGACATTTCTTAAGCCGTCGTGTCAAAGATGGCCCAAATAAACACGTGGGATCGTAAATATCTCTGTTCGAGTGCTCTTTATTTAACTTCGTACATCAATGGAGAACAATGTAAGTAACATACAGAGAACATCATCCAACAGTCAACAACAGGGATGATGATTTCAATCCTGGCCGTCAGCTGGACTTCTTCCTTCTTGAATGGTCCATCCACCTCCTGAACTATTCTATGGGGTGAACACATGTGGCCGCATTAACCCTGCTTGCTACCACGGCGATGTCGTAATTTATTTCTTTCGTCATGGTAAAAAGAATTATATGTTTAGGATTTGGTCTTATATGTGTAAATATATTAAATGTTAATTGGAATATATATAAATAAACTGGCAATGTGTTTATTTTAAATAATATCATAAAATATTATCTCTACAGTCCTTACTGCAATGATATTAGTTATTGAATGAGAGAGCCTGGCTCAACAGTAGTGAACCCTCTCAGCAATTTCGCCAAATTAAACTCTTGACCGCTTTACTATTGAATTGGATTGGTTTGAGATATACCCTGTATTTTCTATGGAAGACAGCTTAGGGGTGTTTAGTGAATCAATGGACATAATATTATAGGTCTGTAGAGGTACATACATATAATTTCAAGGTATTAAATTAAGCAAAGATGTTTTAATGCTAAAGACAATAATTCTTCATAAATTTTACATGTAGGTAGCTAGGGATAGGCTATATAAAGCTCATGATAGTCTATTTAAATCCCATGCAAATTATCTCAACAACAAAAATACTATTTTGGGCGTCGTAAAATAATGAAAGTTCTTTAATAAACCACATTCACTCCGATTACTTGTAAAAATGGTAACAATAAATGGCATTTGTTACAATAATCATTGGACAAACATCAATTCGATCTGATCCAATACGAATCATTAGGCTGGCTTATATAAATAAAGCAGAAATGTTTGTTGGTTTGTTTGTCTGCCCACGTTTCTCCACAATATTTGATCTATCTAGACTAAACTTTGACACGATCGATAGTTTTGTCTGAATCCTCTCATATATTCTCAACTCTTTAACATGAGAATTGGTCAAATATCAGGCTAGTTTTCATATTTGTTCATACCTCCGTGTATGGCTAAAATAATTTTTAATATTTTCCTAACGAGGACAAAAGAATTTTGTCGAATCGTCGAGAGAATAAAAACATTTAGTGCCTGAAATGTCTTATATTTCTGGTGGTGGTGTCTTGTCCATGGAGCAGATCAGATCGGTCTATGCACCCTGATTACAATACCGGCAAACTGAGGTGGTGGTGTCTTGTCCATGGAGCAGATCGGTCCATGCACCCTGATCACAATCCCGTCCAACTGAGGTGGTGGTGTCTTGTTCATGGAACAGATCAGACCGGTCCATGCACCCTGATCACAATACCAGCCAACTGAGGTGGTGGTGGTGTCTTGTCCATGGAGCAGATCAGATAGGCCCATGCACCCTGATCACAATGCCGGCCAACCGAGGTGCCTTGTTTATGCTAGGTAGTGATGTCTTGTCCATGGAACAGATCAGATCTGCCCATGCACCCTGATCACAATACCGGCCAACCGAGGTGCCTTGTTTATGCTAGGTAGTGGTGTCTTATCCATGGAGCATATCAGATCGGTCCGTGCACCCTGATCACAATACCGGCCAACCGAGGTGCCTTGTTTATGCTAGGTAGTGGTGTCTTGTCCATGGAGCAGATCAGATAGGCCCATGCACCCTGATCACAATGCCGGCCAACCGAGGTGCCTTGTTTATGCTAGGTAGTGATGTCTTGTCCATGGAACAGATCAGATCTGCCCATGCACCCTGATCACAATACCGGCCAACCGAGGTGCCTTGTTTATGTTAGGTGGTGGTGTCTTGTCCATGGAGCAGATCAGATCGGCCCGTGCACCCTGATCACAATACCGGCCAACCGAGGTGCCTTGTTTATGTTAGGTGGTGGTGTCTTGTCCATGGAGCAGATCAGATCGGCCCGTGCACCCTGATCACAATACGAATCAACCGAGGTGACTTGTCCGTATGAATGTCCTCTTGCGGGTTGATGTCTACCATATAGAGGGCTGCAAGGATGGCCGGGTATATATGGTCCGGAGTGAGTTGGGTGTTGTGACAGTTATTACAGTCCCTGTAGATCGAGTCATGTCTGGGTTTATCTTCATTCCTTTAAAATGTCTTGTTCTGATTCTTAAAATTGTTGTTGTTAATTCTCTGTTAATGTTGAGGTTGCATATGGGCTGGGGTATATTGGTTTTGTAATGAGTTTTACTTTTTCTATTGTATTTGCGTCTATCAATGTTATTGAACTTGTTTATATATATATATTAACTATCTTCTATATTAATAAAATGGAAATTTCATAAGTGGACATCACTAAAAACTTTCGTTACAATGCATCAATTTCAACCAAATTTTCAACATTTATGTAAAACGAGATGGAGCAGGTTTTGCTTAACATCAAAATATATTTCCTAACATTAACATGCGTAACTTCGCTGTTATCGATTAAATACAAAAAAAAATCAACAGAGTTAATTTTATTTATATATAAATACAAAATTAAATTTCAACAGAGTTAATTTTTTTACATACTAGCTAATAATCTCAATCTAAAAAATATTCAAAACAAGCAATTTTAAGATAACACCATATGTAAAACAGTCGGCCAAGAAAACAACAACGATATTACATCTTTCTCACATATTCACACACAATATCTTGATTAATAATTAAAACTAATCTTCAACATTGTTTATTATACTTCAACTTTTACTTCTACATTTGTTTTTAAATACCCAATTGTTTTATCATGTTCTAATTTCGCCTAACAAATATACAAATTTATAGTGACCAACATATGCAAATTTTATCTTTGTTTTTATTTAACTTGATATCGTAACATAACATCCATTGTAAGCATTTTTCTGTTCACCTTCCGTGGTTTCTCTTTTCTCTGATAGTTTTTAGGTGTAGTATATTTTCTTATTACTAGACTACAAACATTCCCTCGAGAAAAACCTGGGCGAAGCCGGGTACATCCGCTAGTATTATATAAATATAAAATATTCTATAATTTAAAAATATGTATTTTATTTTAATTCATTGATAATTCTACTTGTTTTTTACCATAGTTTTAGAATAAGCCGACTTTTAATACTTGTTGTGTAAATATGTAGTTATCTAACCTATTCATAAAATTCACTAATATAGAATTCATTTAATAAATTCTATATAACTATGAAAAATGTCATATTGTAATTTTCTTTAAGTAATTTAAAATAAAAACTATTTGATAGTAAATAATTATTCTTCTGATTTTCTTTCATGATGACACGACTGCAACAATACCATTAAGTACGCATGTACTCAACCAGCAATTGATCTCTATCTCAAAATAATATTTATTATAATATATATATACAGTGGTCTTTTAATTCTAATAACTATGAACGCCTTCTAGGCAACCATAGTCTTCAAGATAATGTAAAATATGTTTAGTTACACGTATGATCACAAAAAAAAGGTTTTATTAGGAAATTTTTTAAAAAGACAATTTTTATATTCAAATGTGTGTAATGTGAGATAATTATTGAATTGAATATTTTATTTATTTCTACAAACAAAACGCGATATCCCAGCTAGGGATAATTGCGTCGATTTACATTTTTTAAACAGAAACAGTTATAAACATATTATGAAAGAAAAGGTAATCAAAAATAAAAACAAGAGAAATAATAATATATATTAGCAACCTGAACTTTTCAGGTTAGAAAGATAATCACAAATATACCTACACAATAGTTGATTATTGAATATTTTATGATTAAAATTTTATAGGTCATAATTTGAAAATAAATGATAATATTCAAATTATGTGGCACTGAAAATTTTCAAATCAAAAGATTTAGAAGTTTTCTCCAAAATTCCATTTATTCAATTGCAAAAATCTGAGTTATTTACGCAAATTAAGTTATTACTGAATAATATACAAATATATTTTGTTTATTTTATAGGTGAGAAAACAAAGATCTTATTTAGATTATCAAAAGAAGCCTACTGTTTTCTGAAACCGAGAAAAAAGAATATTTTCAGGTATTTCTCTTCCTTTTTATAGTTGTTTAAACTTGTTTTATCTTATATTTGAGAAAGTTTAACATGAATACACACCAAGAAAGAGTAACCCAACGGTATGTTTTATTATTTTCATGTAGATATAAACATACCTAATATATTATATATTTCTTCTATTTAACTGATTAATAAAAAAGAAAACACAAATATACAAGGTTGGGTCAATAAGTGATGCACAATCATCAATTATTTTTATTTGACAAACCATAAACTTTGTATATATGAATACCTAACTATTAGCTATATATCATTCAATATATCTCCTCTGTACACATTTGGTCCAGTGTTCTTTACAACTCACAACTTTGGTAAAATGCTACATCTTGCTTTCTGAACTACTCTCTAATCTCATTGAGTATAACATTTCATCATTTTCAAATGTTCTACCGTCTAGAGAATTCTTTAATTATTAAAGAGGTAGAAGTCGGAATGAGCAAGATCAGGACTCTACGCTGGGTCAGGTATCAAAGTCCACCCATATCTAAAAAATTGAGCCAATGCCTGCTGTGCGATGTGAGGTGTTGCATTGTCCTGATGAAATTTGATTTGACAGTCTTTAAGGACCGGCCTTTTTGTTGAAATTCCTATTTTTCTATCTTTTCTAATGGTTTACAATATCTTTCTTTGTTGATGGAAGTATTTTTTCAAGCATGTCCATGAATATGAGCCCATCTTGTTACCAAAAAGACCGTGATCATGATTTTATTTATGGAAAGGGAATGTACTGGTTCTTTCTAGACTGGAGACATTTTATGGGTCCATTGCTTTGATTGATGATTTGAATAAGGGTCATAATGATAAACCCAAGTCTCATCCCACGGTATGATTTCTTTAAAGGCCTCAGAAGCTGGTCCTGGGTAAGGGTCGATGAGGTCTAAACAAATTTATTTCCGAGTTTGCATCATTTCTTGACATTTTCCTCAACAAGAGACAAATTCTGGTCTGTTCTGACAGTTGAAGGTTCACTTGGCCTCTCTCTGCCGTGAAGATCAAAATCACCTTTCTGGAAGCGATGAACCCATCTCTGTATAGTGCTTCTATCCAATGTTTCGTTTCCATATACTGGCTGAATTTTTGAGTGAATTGTTGTGGCTGAAATGTCACCGGACTTAAAGAGGAACTAGGTCACCGACCGTTGTTGAATTCTTGTGTTCACATTAGACTCCATATCTGAAAAAATACAAAGATAAATCATTTCTGATTGCAGATGTGGAAATCAGAGTGTTTTATTTACCAGAAAACATATATATTATGATAATAAATTATTTATATATTTTGCTAGGTGTGATTATGCATTACTTATTAACCCAACCTTGTATTTTTTTAATTTGCACTTATATTTGCGTGAATATATTTTATATATAGGAAATGTAAGTATTGAAGCGCACAGATGTTTCTTTTACGTATAAAACACACTTCTCCTGTCCTTACTGCGGTGAAAGAATATTGGGAAGGCTTGGCTCATAAGTGGTGAACGCTCTCAGCAGTTTCGCCAATAGTAGATAACACTGGAAAAATCTTATTTAAACTTCAATGCTTACATTTCCTATATATAGATGCCGTGATATTGCGCTTTTTATCAAATATCTGCCATATGTTATATAATAATTTCTCAAAATATTAATATAAATATGTTTATATAAAAAATGACCTATCTGGATCTGTAAAGAAAGAAAACAAATTTTCTCAAAATATTTCAAGAGATTGCTCACTCTTTATCAATTTATTGCATAATAAACTTAATTTACAAATTATTGTAGATCAAATGTAAAAAAACTTTGTCATTGGTGAAAAATATTTAATAATATTATACATTCACAGAAACAAAAAATGATAAATTGAAATAAAACGAAAAAAAAATCATAGGAAAATTGAAGGCTTTTTAAAAATAGTAACATAGTATTTTATATAATGTATGAGTATGAGATAGAGTTAAGGAAGGGAATAAGAATTATAATGGATTGCCTTTTTTTTACTCAAACTATCATAAATATTAAAAATAAAAAAGGCATAACCTGACCAAGAACACATGTGCTTTACAGAGAACAGAGCGCCATCTGGTGGAACAGAAATCAACTTAACATTGATTTAACCTGTTTCCTGATATTTGGTCAACTCAATTTCTTGATAACTCAAGAAAAGCCATCCACGAACGCGTTTCGCTCTGTTGGCGTTTGTCAGCGCGGAGTAGGCTGTACTACTGCGACCAAAAATATTTTTGTTCCCAGAGGCTTCCTAAGATAACAAGAAATGGGTATTTAAGGCCAAGTTTGTGTAAAGAGCCTTTTCATGTTAAAAAATAATTTTAAAAAATAGAAACATATATATCTATATATATGGGGCGTCATTGCATTGTGCTAATTTATGCCTAACTGGCCTTGTCCTTATTGTTTGCGGAAGAGCATTGCTCGATGCAAATATTTATATGTAAATCTACTGTCCTAAAAGCTCATGTCCATAGTTTGCCATAATACCCACTTCTGAGATTCTTGAGAAACCGAGAAATGGGTATTTAAGGCCAAACTTGCGTAAATATATTATTATTAATATATTATTATAAATAATACATATTATAAATATGAATACGCAAGATAAATTATTGTTGATATTATTCCATATTTTCAGCTTAATATAAAGTTCTGTTGGTCATCAGCAACAGGCGAGGAGTCGCTTCATAGCAAACAAATTACTCGATGAGATGAGGTGAGGGGGAGGGTGGGGGGGGGGTGTTCGATCGACCAATAGGAGAGCAGCAGACGACCGCGATATGGCAGGAGCACCGTCCAACATCACCCTGAGCTGGCGAGGTGCGACCAACGGGGATGATGCGACATGGGTCATGACAACATCTTTCATCATCTTCAGCATGCAATCAGGTGAGATCTTTCTTCAGTATAGAATACATTGGTCCATTGCTAGATGCATCAGCTTCAGAACAGATTAGCTTGAAAGCATCTATAACCTGTACACACTCCTTATGATATATTTGTTACACGATTTTTCTTGTCATCCTTGCATAGGGACAATGCTAACCTTCTCTGTATATACAAGCGTGTACACTTCTTATTAAAAGGTTGTCCCAAAATTTATTGTTTTTCTTTTACTTGGGTAATAATATTATTACGGCGAATACATATTAATACTTTTTTACACAGATAAATTTACTGACAATGCGCTTCTTTTAAATATCATCAAATATTATCTCTACAGACCTTACTGCAATGATATGAGTTATTGAATGAGAGGGCTTGGCTCATCAGTAGTGAACCCTCTCAGCGGTTTCGCCAACGATAGATGGCAATTAAATTTAATTTACCAACATATTAATACATAATATAATTACTTTATACATGATAAAAATATATTATACATAAAACGCGAATAATATTGATATTTCAATTTTTTGCAAGTGTTTACGAACTTTTGGGACAACCTTGTATGATATATATGTTATAAAGTTTCAATGGTATCTTTTAACCTTTTGTTATATCTATAGGTTTGTTTGTTACTATCCGTTTGATAATGAACAATCAGTGGACGAGTGGTTAAAACTATTGATTCCTGATAGTCTTAAACCAAGATCGAATCCCCCGTATTGTGCACTTTTTTTCTATGAAGAACCTGTTCATATTATTCATTGTAAATAACATAAGCAAGGTTGCTCTTCTTGAGCGGTAGATAATAAAGTTATTTTGGAACTGGAACTCTCCGTTTTATCTATTGGCACTATCTTGAAGATTATAGCCGTCATATTTAGATAGCTTTATTCAGCTGAAAATCTAAGCGTAAAGAATAAAAGTGAAAATTTTCCTCTTTACTCTTATACTCTTCGTGGAAGGTGGAAGGATGGTATGAAATATTGGTTTTCGACTTCTACGACCCGGGATCGAATCGCGCATTGGGCACTTTTTTCTGATTAAAAAAATGCTCCAATAGCCCCCAAGTTCTTGCCTAACTCCAACCCCACCAGCAAGTGCAAGTGACCAAACGGAACTCGGGAACATTTATAAATGCAAAGTCGAACTGCTTTTCACATGTGTAGACATGTGGTGCACTTACAGTAAAGGCAGTCGCCTACTTCTACACACCTATGGTCTATATCACGTGTGCTAGGGATAAGAAAAATAAAAACTTTCCGTTATATAACTAATATGTTTATTAAGTATTTGTAAGTTATTTATGTTGATAATATCCATCTTACCTGTTGCTACGGTCTTGTAGATATCGTCTATTGTATCTCCCTTGTTTTGTGCTTGTGTAATAATGTCCGTTAACTATTCTTATGATGTCCTATAACCTGTTTGTAATCTCTGTATTATCTCTTGTAAGGATCTGGGAAATCTTGTCTGCATTATCTCCTTCTTGTTATGGTCTTGTAGATCTCATCTATTGTATATCCTTAGTTTTGTGCTTGTGAGTTTCCGTTAACTCTTCTTATAATGTTCTATAACCTGTTTGTTATATATCTTGTTTATATTCTCTGTATTATGTCTTGTTGGAACTTGGAGATTTTGTCTGCATTATCTCCTTCTTGTTATGGTCTTGTAGATTTCGTCTATTGTATCTCCCTAGTTTTGTGCATGTGTTATTAATTTCCGTTAACTATTCTTATGATGTCTAATGTCCTGTTTGTAATATATCATGTTTATAATCTCTATATTATCTCTTGTTAGGACCTGAAAACCGTCTTTTCCCCCTTGTCTCCCTTTTGTTACGGTCTTGTAGATCTCGTCTATTGTATCTCCATGGTTTTGTGTGTATAATAATTTCCGTTAACTCTTCTTATGATGTCTTATACCCTGTTTGCCATATATCATGTTTATAATCTCTGTATTATCTCTTATTATCTCCTACTTATTACAGTCTTAGTGATCTGTCGTGTTGCTCTACGTTTGTTCGTTAAGCGCTATTTCATCTTTTGTTACAATCTTTCTTGTCGCATATATCTGTACTGTGAAACTTTGAATAGTGTGTCTCGATTTTTTTTATTTTCTTACAAAACTAATTTTTATATTTTAATTAATTTTGTTAGAAAAACTCTGCCTCATCTCACGAGGGGTCTACAGAATCATGCCCTTGTTTAGTTCCATTCTAAATATGAATGTTTTGCTTCATTCAGCCTTTATAGACATATTTTTGAGTGTCAAAGTTGTTATTATTGTCGTATGTATAAATATACTAAACGAATAGCCATTTTAACAAATATATGTTTGAAAACAGCAAGCATAAATAAATAACAGAACAAAATAAAGTATTAAAAGAGAAGGAATCGCCTGACATCATTTTAAGAAGAAACAAAATAAAGTATATTTATATATGACTATATATGTCTTATAATATATGTTGGTGTTTACATAATATCAAAATAAACGTCAAAACCTGACGCCATCTATTGACCGTCGCCGCAACTAGTGGCCTCGGGTCGGTAACAAAGCCACAACACCAGCTTTGGCAAACTGAGAAGCGTTCACCTAGAGACCATGGTTTCGGGCTAATGGCCCTCGTCAGTCTAGGGCGGGCTTATTCCATGAGATCCACACGGGATCTAATGGAATCTTTACAATCTACGAAAGAGGTGTTTTGCTGGCAAAACTGGGCCAATTCTATGGCGTTTTGACGTTTATTTTGACGGGAGATGCGCCCTATGCTTCTATGGATTAATTTCCGCCCGGCAAATTTTCCATATATATAATATCATTTATTGTGATAAAAATGAATTGCATTTTATATAATGTTTCGCTAAATTCTTCATTATCTCAGAAGAATGAGCATCGTAGTCTTCTGCAACACCCTATATTATATATTAGTGATGTGAAAAGTCAAAGTTTTGTTTTTATCAGTCATGTTAAAGGTTTTATTAAAACAATAACTCTTTCATTTCTGAGAAACGATAAAAGCTATATACGTTTTTTTTTTATTGAAAGATATATGTATGACGAGATTTCGGTAAGTGACGTCCTTCAACTTGTTGAAATCGTAATACAGACTATTGAACGACGTTATTATTCGAAACTCGTCACCTTTTCAATAAAGAAACTTGTCAAGACGTTAGATTTTATATATTCTTAGAAACGATGTCAGTCAATTCCTCCTATCGTGATATCCGTCAAATAATAAAATCTACTCGACATGAATATACACGTAGATCGATTATGTCTCAAGCTAGAATTTTCACAGTGTTTTTCAAAATATATTTATTGGAAAATGTGATTGCTGCTATACAATATATCTCTCTCCTTTCATTTTATATCAACTCATAAAATATATACGAGTATATATATTTTGCATACCACCCACGCCTTTAAAATGAGGGAAACTAAAGGATGCGGCTTTTATAGAAGGTAAGGCTGCGGGTTTGTACAATCCTTCATCGTCAACAGCCGCTAAATTGGATCAAAAATATATAAATAGATATAGTCATCGATGACACTGAATTTTCTGCTTTAGTTGACTCTGGATACTTATTTTCAGTCATTTCTGATGGGTTAATATGACAATTTGAAAAATATGATTTTTCATTAATAGTGGAATTATTCTTACACAAATATATTGATGGGAATAAAGTTCCGTCGATAGACCGAGATGCACAATAAATTAAAGTAACACAAAGCAATAACGCGCCAACTATATAATTGGCAAAACTGCTGGGAGGGTTTAACACTGATGAGCCAAGCCCTCCCAATATATTTTTTCATCGCAGTAAGGACAGTAGAAGTTTGTATTGTGTATAAGCGAAACATTCATGCTTTTGAATCCTTTCATTTCATAAATAAGTTTAAATATTAATGGATTGAGACAATAGCTTGAATGTATTATACTTACCAAAAGAATCCAAGTATTGGTAGGATTTCTTAGAGACTACAGACGACTTGATCGATTGGGAACGTGCAAAAATCAGATGGAAAGACGCTTAAAATGCTCTAAACACGGCAGCTTCCGTGAAAATGGTTGTATCTTTTTAAAAAATAGTTATTCCAGAATAAAAAATAATGCTAATAAATGTTTCAACGCATATCTTAATTCTTTCCTACCGGCAAATTTTCCATCTATATTCTAGCCATTGATTTGGTCCAGCCACCTTGCCAGCAAAACATCTCTTTGGTAGATTGTCAAGATTCCATTAGATCCCGTGTGGATCTCATGGAATAAAGTCCGCCCTAGACTGACGAGGGCCATTAACCCGAAACCATGGTCTCTAGGTGGACGCTTTTCAGTTTGCCAAAGCTGATGTTGTGGCTTTGTCACCGACCCGAGGCCGTTAGTTGCGGCGACGGTCAATATTTGGCGTCAGGTGTTGACGTTTATTTTGACGGGTGAGGCGCCCTATGCTTCTATGGGGCATATCTTAATGGTAAAAACGAAGTACTCATCATTTACCCTTGCACATTATTTTCATGCCCAATCACCATAAAGAAAACTCTGGATCTCAAATTTCTATCAAATTTCAGCCCAAATAGCCCCTAAAGGAATGCGGTAAGGAAAATTCAAGAGCTCAACGAAATTTACTTGGCGGTTTTTTCAGTGTTTCGAACTAAATATAAAAACTAGGAAAATATTCGCCTAGTAATGTTAACAAGAGTAAATTTGAATTTTGATAAAATATTATTAGTGATAATCAGTCTGTAATTTTGTCAACTTGCCTTTTTATCTATATTGAGCAAGTCTACAAAGTTCAGAGTTCTGTGTGGTCTTGAAGTATATTCAAATTAATCACAACATTTGATATCGAGAGAGAGAGAGAGAATATAGATGTTAAAATTAGCCTTTTGCCGATCACTCCGACCAACAAAATCTGAAGAGAATATGATAACGATTCTTCTCTGCTTTTACACTTTGACAAATCATTAAGAAATCTAGAGTTTGGTTTCTTTCTTTGTAAAACTTCTTACCTCGAGCTTTCAGGCTAACATACCCTTCAGCATGGAGACCTAGAAGTTTTACTTCTAGCACATGTTATAATTGGCTAGAAGTAATACTTCTAGGTCTCTATGTTGAAGGGCATGAAGGGCAAAGCTCGAGAAATAAAAAGTTGTAAAAGGAAACATGGCCTTAGATTCCCAATTAATTTTGTCAAAAAAGAGTATATATGTGTGGGATGGTTGGGTGATGTATAGGTGTGGCTTTTGGAAAGGCCGCTGATAAAATAATAATTAAAATTAATTTATTTAAAGCCAGAGAAATATATAAAGAGTGAAGAAATAACGGTTGAAGTAACGGCCGTTGGGAGCAGGCCTTTTTGTTTACCGCGCCAGTCGCTAGAAAGTTCCGGATGACGCCCGCGCATGCGTAGTGAAGTGTTCTCCCAGCACGTGCTTGCCGAGGCATAGTGGGGCCGCCACTTTATTGCCCGTAGTATGTGTATTGAAGCTTTGTCCCAGTTCGCGCTCGCTGAAGCAAAGTGTGGTCGCCACATATGCAGGGTCCCCATTGTGTGGTTTTAGCTTTCTCTCTCGCGAGAATAAATCTTTTTATATAAGTAGGAGAATGAGAATTGGGGTGAAAACGGCACGAACACTGCAAGACATATTCCTACTTTATAAATTTATCTGCAAAAAGAATCGAAAAGCTAATTTTCCATCAGTGACCTATACAATAATGATACCCTATATAAAGATATATTTACAAAAAAAAAAAATTCGAACGACTTCGCTACATTAAAATAAAAAATATATTATGTATAAATTAATACAAAGCAATAACCCGCCATCTATACATAACGAATGAAGGAATTAAATTGGCGAAACCGCTCGGAGGGTTCATCACTGATGAACCAAGTCCTCCCAATATTTTTTCATCGCAGTAAGAGAGTAGAAGTTCGATTTATTTATATAAAAAAAAACATTCGCATCTTAATGCCTTCATTCGTTATATATTATGTGTTTTTGATGTATTTATATATTAAGGTTAATCAATTAATTGTTCCCACAGAGTATGTATATAAGATCACAAGTAAATAGGAGCTAACTGTAAGAATATAAGTATCTCTTTGTTTACTATGATATATTTGGTTCTCTCTCTTGTAAATCTATAATGTTTTATTAATCTTCTTAGAATCTGTATCTTTAAAGGTCTAAGCAAAGTCAACAGCGTTTCAGTTTCAATGTAAAAACCGACCTCCAATAATGATTTTGTTTTATATTTTCGAAATGTTCAGTCATTAATGCTTTAATGGTGATCTATGTAGGCATATATGGTGTTCGGTTTATTCGTCCTCTAATTGGTTCTCTACTGTCACATAACCCTACCACTCCAATCAGCTACGGTGAGGTAGTTAAATAGCTGAGTAGATATAAATCGAAGTCTCAATTAAATTAATTTCGGAATTTTATTATTTTATTTTGTTGTTTTCTCCCCTTCCCATCTCAATGTTTTCCTTTTGTTATTTTATTTGTATTTTTGAAATTTATTCCAGGAAGGTTATCTGAAAATTAAAAATAATATTAATAAAATTGAAAAATGCGCTTATCCTGTGACGGCTTACACGAGCACTTTAAAATAATATTAACCTTTTAAAATATATAATTTTTTTGATTTATTTGTGAAAAGAAACATTCGCGTCTCAATGTCTTCATTCGTTATATATAGATAGCGCGTTATTGCTTTGTATTAATTTATGCCTAACTTGTCCTTTTTGTTTGCGCAAAAGCATTGCTCGATGCAAATATTTAATTGTAATTCTACTGTCCTAAAAGTCTATGTCCATAGTTTACTTGAATGCCATTTCTGAGATTCCACCCTTCAGTGTAGTGTATATAATCAGAGTCGTCCACACAATACAGTATTAAAACTCAAAAGAAGCGGACTGGTAGATTAAATTGGTGAAGCCCTTGGGAGGGTTAACCAATATATTTTTATCGCAGTAGAGACAGTAGAAGTTTGGTTTATTTGCGAAAAAAAAAAACATTCGCGTTAATGCTTCAATTTGTTATATATAGATAACGCGTTATTGTTTTATATAAATCTGTATTGAAGGAACTCTCGATATGGTAAATATTGGGGGCTTGAATAGAGATCTATTTCACAACACCAACATATTTCTATGTTAAAATATTCCTAAATTTTCCGTGGCATTTGCAACGAAGTGAAAAATTCTCTATTCATATATAAAAAAAACAATTTATTAATAATTTAAATATCTACAAGAGAGCTCAAATGATAGAACCCACTTCCCTACCTACTCTGCCTTTATTAATCAATATTTTTATTAATTTTATATAAAAGGTCGTACCTGGATCTGTAAAGAAAAATAAAATATTTCTCAAAATATTTCGAGAGATTGCTCCCTCTTTATCATTTTATTGTACATTGTGAATTTTGCAGTAGAATTCATATTAGATAATAACGCTAAATAACCTAATATCAAGGATATAGCTAAATATTTATCTGAAGATATATGAAGAATACAATATAGATACTTCCCTGATTTTACACTTCGATTTAATCAATAAGGAATCCAGGGTTTTGTTTCTTTTTGATTAAATCGAAAATAAAATGTATTTTTAGGTGTGTGGGTGGAAAGAAGAATCCAGTTACTATTTATTTATATAACAGACGAGTAGTATGCTAATAAGGGACAGAGCTGCATACAAATCGACAGAAAGGCCTTCTAACTTTGCATAAATATGTGGGTTTCATCTTTCACTGGATACTATCTGCTTGTAAATGTGGTTATTAGATGAAGCATTGACTTTAGTCCTTTTTGTTGGAGAATATGCGCACTTATTTTATCAGAAACAATATCTATTTCAGCAGATACTAATACAAAAATATTTTATCTGAAATGTAAACAAAAATATTTAATACTAGCCAAATGACCTGGAAATTTTCGAAACATATTTAATAAATTTTCTGTAATAAGAATTCACACCCAATAATTATTGTACTTCTTCGACTTTTTTTCGGCCGAGGAAAATCGTTTAGAGCTTCGATATTTTGTTTAGCTGGTTTTATCCTCTGTAGGGTATTTAGAGCCGAGAATATCCAAAAGCAAACTGACCTTTCTTATCATTCAATTTTGAGTTAGATTAGTGAAAGCATCTGAGGACAACTTCGAGTCTTTTGAGGTGTGTTGGAAAATCTAAACTAAATATGATTACGTCATCTAAACCACAAAGATAAAATTGCCACCACGACTTACAGCACAAATTATAAATGTTTCTCTCAGAGATAGCAGGGGCGTTGCATAGTCCGAAAGGCATGACATTGAATTCAATATAACCCAGGCACTATTGTGAAGACTGCCTTCTCTTTGTTTCTCTCTTCAACTTCCAATTGCTAGTATGTATATGTATGCAATATATGTTAATGACATTGATTTTCACTGTTCTATTGCATGAATGTTCGTAGAAATAATTTAAGTTTTAGGCTCTCAAACATGCTACAGAACTATTTTCATAACCTATCTGTTAAATATTGAGGAAAGTATATAAAGTATAAAAATAAATAGATAAAATACGTTGAAACATTATATATTGAGTTATGTAGAGATGGTGATTTATCAGGTCGAATATTAATGAAGGTAGAGGTACCAATTATTTATAAATATGTGTGATTGAACCTTTTTAAATAAGAAATTAATGCTTTCAAATCGGCATAGATTGGAAAAGATTTACTATACACATTTGATACCCAAAATAACCTATTTTATTGAATAATATTCGTATTTTTGTAAACTTATTTTATCAAGTAGTAATTTAACTTGTTGATAAATGAATAAATGAAAATCAATATTTTAATCTATTTGTACTTAGAAAAAAACAATTCAATTTGGAAGCAGCCTTTCTTAGAAAACAAATATAAAATAAATTAGAGGAAAGCAACCAATAGAAATCCATTAAATTGAAGCCAGACGACCATGACAAAATTTGACCAAAGAAATGCCAGCGCATGCGCGTAATGTAAGGTAACAGACGATGGTCTTCCATCACACTTAGCTTAGATTTGCTAAGACAGCTATAGAGTTATATATACTTCCTTAATGTACTATATTGCTAGCTCTAGTCACAAAACCTTCTGTTTATTCTTTATTAAACCCTAATTTGGATTTTTACATGAAAATATTAGAGAAAATAGAGATTTTATTATTAATAAATATTTACTCATATAATACAAACTGCATTTTTTTTTCAAATGAATATACTTGTACTATTAATAATAATATTTATATACAATCAAAATGAAAAATATACAGGGTGATCCAAAAGTCCCGCACAACTTTAAAAATTAATAACTCCGCGAATATTTGCGCTAGAGCAATGCGGTAAACACCATTGTGTTCAGGATGCAATGGGATTTTTTATGGCAAATAATGAAAATTTCGGTATTGATTTTAATTACAACTTTATTCTCAAGATGGCGCTCTACCAGAGTCAGAGATTCATCGGCCAAATTGTTTGACAAATTGAAAAATATAACTGAAAGACAAGTATTTTTCCTTTTTGAATACCAGGAAAGAACCCTAATAATATCAAATGATAAATTAATAAAACACCATTTCGCCAAAAGTTAGAAGAATTTGTTGACGATTTTTAAATACAATCTGAGATATGTAAAAAAGGTATATGCAAATTAAAACATGTAGCAAAAAATATTTTTATTTTAGATGGAGTTTTGTGAAATAAATTGAATGTTTGAAAATAACTACTGATATCAATACACCATTTTTGAAATGTTAATATAGTACCAAAAATATGATGGCACTACTAATAGGATTTCGTGCTATAAGGAATGTATAGTTTCTTGACTAATTGTCGACACTTGACTATTTAACTGGATATTTGTCATGATCCAAAAATGAAATATAGGGGGGAGTGACAAAATATATTTGTCGTACTTTATTCCAAATATCCTATGGGTTTGTCAAATGTTATCATTGTTTATTATATACTCTACATAATTTTGAAAATGTATCCCCTCAAAAAAATCATTTTTAAATCGACCTTTTGCGTTGAAAAACGTGGTAGTAAAATCATTTTGTATTATTTTTTGCGCAAAATATCTAAAGTTGGAGGGGGGATACAGAGATTATTCCTTATGCTATTTCTTCTAATGAGTGAAAAGCGATAAACTAAACATAAGGGGTAAAATTGTGTATACCAGTGTTATTCGAGAAGTTATAAAACTTTGGCCTGCACGACATAATATAAAATGTGGGCAAATGACAAACAAAAAAAAATACTGTTTACAGAAAAAGAAGAGTCAAGATGTGAGGACAGCATTTATTATTCCCATAACCCAAAACAAAGAGCTGCAAAATATAACACATGAGGTAACTGCCTTCTCTCTTGTATTAGGTCACAATCTTTGCTCAATGTGGCGCCCTTCATTCTCAAACACCGCCTGCAGACGATAGATGACAGAATGGTCACAATTAAATAGTTGAAATTTATAAAACATGCCATCTGATAGAAGCCTTCAACATGGCCGATGTGGTAGGCCGGCATCGATAAAAACGCGACTTAATGTACCCCCATACCCGAAATTGTAAGGCGTCAAGTCTGGTGATATTGGAGGCCACTGGTATATACGAGTGGCGACTTATCAACGAATTCCACCGAACGTTTCCTTCAGCAATTGTTTGGCACCGCGGGAGATATGAGAGATATCCTCCATCTTGCATGAATGTTATTTCGCTTAGTGCTTGTCTGTCCTGCAATATGGGAATAACCTTTTCTCTCAAAAGTTGAACATAACGTTCACCAGTTACAAAAACGGTTTTAAAAGTTCTTCCATTGATTTTTTAAAAGAAAATGGCCCAATAATAAAAGAAGTGAACCCACACAAAACTGTAACTCTGTGCTGATGAAGTGGTATTTCTGTAAAAATCCTAGGGTTTTCTGTTGCCAAAATGAGGCAGTTTTGAATGTTAAATTCTCCCTTTAGATAAAAGTGAGCATCATCTGTTCTTAGAACATTTGACAGCCAGTTTTCATCAATATCAATTTGCCGGAAAACCCATGCAGCGAATTCTTGACGCTTCTCGAAATCGCTGACTTTCAACTCGTGAAAACTTTGAATTTTGTTAAGATATTTTTATAGAAAAAATTTAAATGTGTGTTCTCTCCAAACTGTTCCATACGAAATTCCCGTTTGTCGAGAAACTTGTCTAGCACTTACTTCTCCATACGTGGATAACGTTTCAATAGCTTCAGCATTCTGCAAAACCGTAACAGCCACTGACTTGCATGTCGATGGTCTTCCACTCCGAGGTTTTGCTTCCAGAGATCCAGTTTTCTCAAAACTTTTAATCAATCGCGTCAGAGAGTAGCAACTCATTGGTCCTTTACCGCTTCGAATATCTTTAAAGGAACGAAACGCTCGTAAAGCTTCAGTGGCAGATTCTGAATCACAATTTAAAAAATTCGCCAAGAGTACTTTATCCTGTAATGACGGCATTCCAGGGGGAAGGGGAGAAGTTCGACCACACCTCCTTGCGGTCTCCCCTTGACCCTTGGAATATTTGACCAAATTCTGGTTCGTTTCCAAGATGACTAACGTTGCAACGGCACCCATTTTCAAATGAAGAGCAAAACTGATATCTCCAGTAATGCTACCGCGGGGTAACCGCCGCGTCAGGAGCTGCAGCTCGAGCTCATGATGAGAAATCTACTACGAGGACACAATTCAATCTACTACAACTCAATATAAATGGTACCCAGAGGAAAATAAAGAGCTGACTTGTCTTCTCTGTGACAACAATGGACATATTAATTGTCCTCAGGAGACAAAATTGAATCAGAATCTGAGATTCAATATAAAAGATTATACAACACTACGAATGGACAGACCGGGAAAATTCGGAGGAGGACTTGCCGTTTTGATTAAAACTCTAGAAATCAAATTTAAGGAAATCGCCTATAATCAGAGCAAGCCTAGAGAAAGCACGACAGAAGCTCAGGCAATAGAAATCTATCTTACAGATAAAACAATTCCAATCATAAATGTTTATCACCACGAAAATACTAGCATCAATACAGGCCTGATAGAAACATCAAGTGAAGCGTCTTCGGATATCGCAATCATACTTGGTGATTTTAACGCCGAAAGACCAACTTGAGGATCACCTGTCCAGGATAACAAAGGTCAGCAGGTTGAGGACATGCTAACCGACCTCGACCTTACGCCGTTAAATAACGAAAAGAACACCTATCTATCCAAGTCCACAGGCACAGAATCCGCAATAGACATCACACGATAAATTACAACATCGCACCCACAACACAATTGAAAATTCTGAAAAGTGCAATCAGTGACCACAGACCAATTTTAACAACCCTAAAATTCAAAATTGAGAATTTCCAACAGAATAAAAGAACACTGGAAAAATATTTACAGAACAGTGCAACGAAGAATTAAATCACAGAACGATGGACAAAAAATTGGAAAAATTCTCTTTGAACATATCCAAAGCTGCAAAAGTATCGATACCTAGAGGTAGACGTAAAGACCTGTGAATACTTTACTGGAAGGACCACAACATCGAGACAATGATTGCAGAGAGAGGGACAATATCAATGAACTTCTTAAAACAAATAAAACAGAAGAAATCATAAAGGAACTCATTGAAATTAGTCACTAAATAGAACAAGAAATTTGGATATTCAAACAAGAAAAATGTGCAGAATTCTGCGAAAAAAATAGATCCAAAAAAGGAAAGCCATCACTGGAATATAATTAGTGTTAAAAAACAATCAAAACCAACACTAATCCTCCAATACTCTAACCGATATGAACAGCGAGAACGAACAAACAGATGGCTGACATAATTGCTGAATATCTTTCAAGCACTTCCAGACTCAGCTATACGAATGAAGGCAGGGCTCTAAAAAATAATATAAACAAGTTAGTTAAACAAGCAAGAAATTACCATCAACAAGATATTTACTCGAGAGACTTCACACTGAATGAGCTAAATTCATCAATAGGAAAGTTAAATCCAAGATGTCACCTGGAGATGCTCTAATCTTTGGTCAAATGATTAAACACTTTGGAGACGAAGCTAAAAATCAACTCCTACGAATACTGAACATTTCATGGCAAACTGGTAAACTACCAAAGAATTGGAAGATATCAATTATAGTGCCAATACTGAAACCAAACAAAGATTCTAAGGAATGCAAGAACTATCGGCCAATTGCTCTTACCAGCATACTTTGTGAAATAACAGAATGAATGATCCACTCTAGGCTCATAGTCTGGCTCACTAACAATAATAAAATAAACTTCTACCAGACTGCCTAAAGATCCAGACACTGTACAACTGATAAACTGTTTTACTTCTGTCAATCAATGATAGATTTCTAGGAAAAACCGCCAAAGAAGACAACGGCCGTAGTCCTGGATATGACCTCAGCTTTTGATCGAGTGTAGAAATTATTTGAAAGGCTGCACAACATCGGAGTAAGAGGAAAAACCTTAATCTGGATTGCAGACTTCTTAAGGGGAAGAAGGATAAAGGTTCGGGTCAATGGAACATTTTCCAAGGACCGAAGAACATGGGCTGGTGTACCTCAGGGATCTGTGCTCAGTCCTCTACTCTTCTCTCTATATATTAACTGTTGTTTATGTAAATAGATGAATATTATTTGTATTATTAAAGCCTCATTATGTAAAAATATATGTATATATAAATTGGACATTTGTTGTTGGCCATGGTCAAGTTTGAGCTCTTGTACGTCTAATTACGACACAACAAAAGTGGCGACGAGGATGCGCGATCTACAGAGCCAGTAAAAAGCTGAGGAAAACGGCGTCTATGCAAGTATAACAACTACATCTTTTAAACAAATCTGACTCTCGGATTATGGAGAGGAAAAATAGGAAAATGGGTTAAGATTACATCTTTTAAACTATCTGGATCAAGAAAACAAAGGAGTAGAAAAGATCAGCATGACAAGTTCAAAGTTAATAGTACCTTTTAGATGCTATACCCCAGTGGAGGACACTTCGATCTTTTTGTACAAAAATTTGAGGCTTTCTTTTTGGCATCTGAAGAAGGAGATTGAAGTGCTGATTTTTACATCGCTACCAGATTCTGAAACTTTGAAGCAGGGAAACGACATTTTCTTCCTGGTCTAATGAAAGATCAACCCTATGATACTATCATTCAAAGAATTAAGCTGCATTTGGATCCAAAGAAGAAAGTGATACCACAGCGATGCAGATTTTTAAAGAGAATTCAACTGGAAGGAGAATCAATTTCGGAATATCTTAAAGAATTGAAACATTTAGCAATAAATTGTAATTTCGTCGATATGTTGAGAACCATGATGCGAGACCGTTCTGTGGCTGGAATCAAGTCGGAAATCCTGCAAAAAAGCTTCTACAAGAGGACGACGATGTCACCCTGGATAAAGTTTTTGCAGTGGCGATCTCGTTCGAATTGGCGGAGATAAATACAAGATAAATTAGTGGCCAAGATATCCCCTGTGAATTGAAAGGATAAAAAGGGTGAGTACAATAATAGTACGGCGCAGTATAGGCCTTTCAGGCAAAGTGGCAAAGGCAAAATAGTGTGTTATAGATGTGGTGAAAGACATTCACACGTGGCATCTGTTTTACCTCATAGAACAAAGACTTGTTTTAAAATGTAATAAACTGGGTCATTTAAGTAGGGTCTGCAAAGTTAGTGAAAGAATGTGGGGATGTAAATTTGTACAAGAGGACTCTATATATTCTGTACAGGGCTAAACTGATGCCACAATAAATTTAACAGTAGATGAGTATTCTTTGTGCTTTACAATAGAAACAGGAAGTCCAGTTACGTTGATACCTGAATATATTTATATGAATTATTGGCAAGGTAAAAGATTATTTCCAACAAATTTAAGATTAAAATCCTTTTGTGGTAAATCAATAGAGATTATAGATCAAAGAAATGTTTTTGTAAAAGAAGCCAACCAATATTTACGATTAATAGTTGTAAATGAAAAAATCCAGGTAATTTTATTATGAAGAGAATGGCTTAAACAGTTGAAACTTGATTATTCTATATTGTTTAGCATTAACATTTTAAATAATGAATATAATAGAAGTATATTTAAATATATAAAGTTTTGATGGATAGGTATGCAGATTTGTTTAACAAAGATTTGGGCTGTCTGAAGGACGTTAGAATAAATTTTAATTTAAAAAAGGATGTGTTTTGTAAGGCCAGAAGTTTACCTTTCTCTCTAAAAAACAAAGTAGAGAATGAAATTGATCGTTTAGTGAATTCTTGCACTTTATAACCTATAGTTCATGCATATTGGACCATTCCAATAGTACCAACATCAAAAAAGGATGGTAGTGTAAGGATATGTGGTGATTTTAGATGTACAGCTAATAAAGCAATAGAATTAGAAAGGTATAACATTCCATCGATCGATGAGATCTTTTCAAAATTATCTACAAGCACCGTACTTTCGACATGCTTACTTACAAGTAATGTTAGCGGAAAAGCCAAAGCTGTTGTTGATATAAACACAACAAAGAGGTTGTTTTCTTATAAAAGACTACCATATGACGTAGCGGTAGCACCAAATAAATTTCAGAGGATTATGGAAGGCCTATTTTCTGATTTGCCAGGTGTGGCCTGCTACACAGATGATATTTTGGTTGCAGGAAAAGACTTTGAAGATCATGAACAAAAGTTGGATCTAGTGTTTAGATGATTGCTAGAAAAAGGTTTAAAGTTAAACAGATATAAATGTAAATTTAAAAAGAAATCGGTGGAATATTTAGGGTTTAAAATGGATAAATATGGACTGCATCCATTAGAAAATAAAATTAAAGCAGTGATAGAGGCGCCTGAACCTAAAGAATGTTTCGCAATTGAGATCTTTCATAGGACTCTTAATTTATTATTATAGATTCATAAAGAATATAGCAAACATTTTAGCGCTATTCTATCAACTTTTGAATAAAAATTGTAGATGGAATTGGACGAAAAAATATCGAATGTTATTTTTAAAATGTAAATCATTATTAATGGACTATGGACTAGGCGTAATTCTGAGTCATAGAAATGATAGAAAGGAAGAATGTCCTATAGCTTTTGCTTCTAGAACATTAACTGAAGCGGAAAAACGTTTCTCTCAACTAGAAAAGAAAGCGTTGAGCATAACCTTTGGCGTTGAGAAATTCAGACAATACTTACTGGGACGAAAATTTGTATTGGTCACAGACAACAGACCCTCAATTCATATATTTTCACCTCATAAACCAATTCCCATATGTGCATCATCCAGAATTAAAAGATGGTCCTTAAAATTAGCTGCATTTAATTATACTGTGGAATTTCGAAAAACTAGTGATAATTCCAATGTTGACGCATTGTCACGTCTTCCTTTAGAATCGAGTGTCAGGGAGTCTCTTGATGAAGACCAGGTACTTCTTCTTAGGAAGTCGAATGAGGTACCGTTCTCTTTTATAGAGGTGGCTAATGAGACGCCCCAAGATAAAATACTGTCTATAGTATTAAGGAATGTTAGAGAAGGCAACTGTGTGTGTGTGGAAATTCACAAGGGTACCGAGAGAAAACCCACTAGCTCCTCATTATAAGATCAATGAGAATTAAGTTTGGAGTTTGGTTGTCTTCAATGGCGTGAAAGAGTGGTAATTCCCCAAAATTTAAGATCTTTAATTTTAAATGACTTGCATGAAATACACATGGGGATTGTTAAAATGAAGATGATTGCCAGACTGTATTTTCTGGTGGCCAGGCATAGACAGTAACATCGAGGAGTTAACTAGAGGATGTAGAGTATTCCAAGAATCGGCAAGCATGCCCCCGGCTACCATCTCGGAATGGACTTGGCCCGAAAAACCGTGGCATCGACATCATCTTGATCTAGCGGGTCCGTTCTTGGGAAGAATGTTTTTGGTTCTCGTGGACGCATACTCAAAGTGGATAGAAATTTTTATCATCAAAGATATTACCAGAAAAACTATTATAAGTCATCTTAGAGAAATTCTCGCCAGAATTGGATTGCCCTAATTTTTTGTTACAGATAACGGAAGACAGTTTGTCTCCGGTGAATTCGAGCAATTTATCAAAATGAATGGTATACGGCACACTAAGACCAGTCCGTATAATCCTAGTACAAATGGTTTAGCTGAGAGATATGTAAGAGAGTTTAAAAACCTTTTGAGAAAGAATAATGGGAAGGATGATTTAGAGACGAATCTACAAAGTTTCCAATTTGCTCATAGAGCATGCCCCCAAACTATAATAAAGGAATTCCCCGGCGGAACTGCTAATGAAGAGAAGTTTAAGATCAAGATTCTCGAATTTAATACCAAGATGGGATATCCGCGAGAGGTATTTCATGAGGCCGTAAGAAGGCAGGAGCAGTTTACTACAGGTTGCGAGGTTTATTTCCGCAACTATGCAACTGGACCTAAACGGTAAAAAGGTACAATTTTGGAATTATTGAGCTACCGTCACTACCTTATAAGTTACGAGGGCGTCGTGTATAAGAGGCATATCAATCAATTGCGACCTGTGAGAAAGAAACAAGTTGAGACAAGAAATTTGATACTTCCTCGAACATCAGGAGAGAAGCCTGTAGGTGGAAGTCAGAAATAAAGTGAAGAGGAGGTTCCAGAGGTTACATCAGGAAACAAGGAGGAGACTGCTTCTGTGCACGTACCCTCTTGCACTCCTATACCAGGGCCTGTTGCTGTGCACGTCCCCTCTTGCACTCCTAAACCGGAGGCTGCCGCTGTGCAAGTGCCCGTCCGCAGTCCTAGACCTCAGAGAGCCAGGAAACCCCTAGACCGACCGGAGTATTATTAAGGGGGGAGATGTGTTGTGTATGTAAATAGATGATTATTTGCATTCTTTAAAGTCTCATTATGTAAGAATATATGTGTATATAAATTGGACATTTTTTGTTAGCCAAACGAAAAGAATGTGAGGCTACTCATTGGACACGACAAAAACAACAACGGCATTCCAGAGTAAAATAAATTATCAGAGATAGATAAATATTTTTCAAATGAATCAAAATAAATATAATCGATACTGAGAGAGAGAGAGTTGAATTTAAAAAATAGAAAATTATTTTCGAAATATAAATAGCTGAGAGGATTCCAGCAAACCGCATCTAAAATATCAGATTTTTTTTTTTGGCTACATGTTTTAATTTGCATATACCTATTTTACATATCTCTGATTGTATTTAAAAATCGTTAACCATTTCTTCTAACTTTTGGCGAAATGGTGTTTTATTAATTTATCATTTGATATTATTAGGGTTCTTTCCTGGTATTCAAAAAGTAAAAATACGTGTCGTTCAGTTATATTTTTCAATTTATCAAACAATTTGGCCGCTGAATCGCTGATTCTGGTAGGGCGCCATCTAGCAAATAAAGTTGTAACTAAAATCAATTTCGAATTTTTCATTATTTGCCATAAAAATTCCCATTGCATCCTGAACACAATGGTGTTTACCGCATTGCTCTAGCGCAAATATTCGCGGAGTTATTAATTTTTAAAGTTGTGCGGGACTTTTGGATCACCCTGTACATTCGTGCAAAAATATGAATCACATTTCAAGCTGTATTTCCAACAATGGAAATCCTCGATTATCCAATAAGCGAATTAATAAATTGTTTAAAGATATTGATTAAATTTCTATATATACTCGTATATATAGAAAAAAATATTCTGTTGACCGCTTTTAACGTAAAATTTTAAAAATAACAAACTGGCCTGAAACAAAAAATATATATATATAGTTTTTTGAAAAATCAATTCAGCTTATTCTTTTAGTTTAAGAAATATTATTCAAAAATATGCATCACATTGCCGTGTTTTCATAAATTAAAAAAATTAGCCTCTCTCACCATTCCAATAGGCTATAATCTAACTATAAGGAAAATTATGAGAATGTTGTTATAAATAATCATTTCTGACTAAAGCTGAAAGATTTTAAGATATTATTCGTTGAAAATAAAAATTAAAATTTAGGTTAATATATGTGTAAAAACTATTTTTGAAAAAAAAAATTAAATTTCAAAGTTTCAAAGCTTTATTTCGTCAAATATGTACGCTAAAAAATAGTAAAAAATTTGAGAAACATACTTTGAACAGAATAGTTATTTTGACATTAATCATGAAGCAACAATATCACAATGATCCGTTCTGTGGCCATTATACCTTAAAATATAGAAAGATGATTTCCCAGAGTCTTGAAACATTGTAAAATCCATTTGTACGTGGATACTAGTCCTGACATCAACTAATAATGCACACAGGATGATTGAAATCTTGTAGAATGCGTTTAAAAGAAACAAAGAAATGGTATAGCATTTCTCTCTTTCTCGTCAAAGAAACTCATTTAAAGAATGCACCAACCATCCAATCCACCACACCAAAATTTCCAAAAGAAACAGTTTATTCAGACCACTTTACAACAGTTAGAGGAGCTGTTCGAGAGCTTGAATGCCAACACCATCCTAGAACCCCTGTATATTATAGGGAGGAGATAGTCTCCCCTTCTAACAGGGAGGACGAGTACCTGTCACCTGAGCAGAGGTCTGTTCTGAAGCAATTCCTCGACATAGCAATAGACGGGGAGAAGTCCGATCTTCGCGGAACGCTGTCCAACTTCAGGACGGAATGTGACATCTTATCAGACAACCCTCAGTGGGATTCGTCTAAAGAAAATAAGATTTAAGTTTATTTTTTTAAATATATATATCAACCCTATATAATTTTATATGTACGATTAATATAAGTATATTTAATCTCAATCTCTCTCTAAATCGAGGGTTATATATTCTATATTGAATCTCTATTTCAACACATCAAGTAACCATCCATTGATTTCTCCCCCTTCCTCCCTCCCCCCCCCCCCAAAAAAAAAAAACATTGAACAAAAAGAATGAAAGTGAAATATCTTGGGGAAGAAAAGAAATCAATACAGATATTTTGATAAAAGGTAAAATTTTATAGAAACATTATGTCTTTATATTTTCAATGTTTAAAAAATAAGTTAATATATTTGAATTAATGAAATATTATAATATCGCGTTTCAAAATTTTTATTTTGAAAGTGATTCACCTTCTATGAATTGTTACGAAATAGTAGATCATTTTGGAAATAGAGTACTCCATAAATAATTCTTCAAATAATATGAATATTTAAATAGCACACATAGATGCTAATTTTGCTTTGTAATTAACAATTAAAAACTGTTCGCTATTGACAAATTCGAGTTTGATGTAAATTCAGAGATAGATCTACAGCGTCGATGCTGCCAACTCGACGACCTTGTAAAATGCTAATGTCGACATCGCATTGTTCCGCTAGGTAGATACTCAGTCAGTCAGTAGACGATGGCTGCAGCGGTCAACATCACCGCCATGTTCGAGGAATCGAACGAAGCTGTGGATGCAATATGGATTCTACTCAACACCTTTCTTATCTTCAACATCATGACGGGTTAGTACTTCTCTTTAGCTCACTGTCTTAGATTGGTTCGTAGCTCATTGTTTTTCTACTTATCTTTGGTGCTTAGAATGTCAGAACAGATTACTGAATATACCTGAATAAGTGTGATATTCATTTATAGCATCTGTATATACCAGTACCTTGTTAAATACGCTATTCTAACGTCAGGAGAGGATAGAAATGTACCTTGTTAAGTGCACTATTATAACTTTAGGATAGATCCATACTTTGTTTAATATACTATTCTAACATCAGAACAGAACAGTAGATTGTTCATTGTACTATTCTAACGTGAGGACAGAACAGTACCTTGTTTGGTGTACAATTCTAAATTAAGGACAAACCATTATCTTGTTTAGGGCCCTATTCTAACTTCAGGACAATCCAGTACCTCATGTATCGCGCTACTCTAACGTCAGGACAGAAAAGTACCCTGTGTAGTTTACCATTCAAAACATCAGGAAAGAAAAGTACCCTGTTTATTGCACTATTCCAACTCCAGGACAGAAAGGTAGCCTGTTTAGTTTAACATTCGCACGTCAGGACAGAATGGTACCCTGTTTAATGTAATATTCTAAGGTCAGGACAGTACCTTGTTTACTGTACTATTCCAACGTCAGGACAGACAAGTACCTTGTTGGGTGCACTATTCTAACCTTAAGACAGACCAGTAACTTGTTGAGTGCACTATTATAACCTTAAGACAGACAAGTACCTTGTTTACTGTACTATTACAATGTCAGGACAGACAAGTACCTTGTTGGGTGTACTATTCTAACCTTAAAACAGACCAGTACCTTTTAATGTACTATTCAAGAAAGGCCCGTAACTTGATGAATGTTCTATTCCAGAGTCTAAACAAACATATAGTAGCTACGTTTTTATCACCTAATTAAAATTTTAATTATTAATTTTCCTAATTCATCTTCACATTCAAAATCACCCTCTCTTTCTCTTCTTGATATTTTTTTGCTATCAACATAATATTATATTATTTGGTTTTATTTCTTATTATCCTGTCTTTGTTGTTTTATCCTCAACATCATTTCCAACCAATGACATGTTCATAATCTAAATTAACAAAGAAAGTACAAGTGAATGAGAATTGATTTTGTTAATACGATAGATAGATGCATTTTTAGAATACTCACTTCCTCATACACAAACCTTAAAATATAAAAATGTGCAAAAGCTTGTTAAGTTTATTCTCTCAAATTAGATGAATTTTAACTTATCCCAACTATAAACCCGTAGTGGAGACCATGAGTAGTTAGCGAATGCCTTTTACTCTTAGAGCACATCACTTCTTCAGAAAGCAATTCGACATTGTGACTTTGTGATCTTAGAAGATACCAGAACTCCCTGTTTGGCTACTTGTGTATGGACCTACTTGTATATTTAACTTGTGCAAAATTCTGACTTTTATTTGAAGCTGAAAAAAGTGGTCAATGCCGTATTTAAACTTGGGTCATGTTTGTTGAAACGTTTCAACGTGTTTTTTCTAATTCAAAACCAATTCCCAATTTTTGTTTCGAATTCAATTCCTTGAATTTTTATATTTAAGATAATTATTAGTTGATATGACAAGACACCACCACCACCTCAGTTGGCCGGTATTGTGATCAGGGTACATGGACCGATATGATCTGCTCCATGGACAAGACACCACCACATCATTTGGCCAGTATTGTGATCAGGGTGCATGGACCGATCTGATCTGCTCCATGGACATGACACCACCACCACCTCAGTTGGCCGGTATGGTGATCAGGGTGCATGGACCGATCTAATCTGCTCCATGGACAAGACACCACCACCACCTCAGTTGGCCGGTATTGTGATCAGGGTGCACAGACCAATCTAACAATCTAAATCTGCTCCATGGACAAGACACCACCACCACCTCAGTTGGCCGGTATTGTAAACTGGGGCATGGGCCGATCTGATCTGCTCCATGGACAAAACACCACCACCACCTCAGTTGGCCGGTATTGTGATCAGGGTGCACGGACCAATCTAATCTGCTCCATGGACAAGACACCACCACCACCTCAGTTGGACGGTATTGTGATCAGGATGCACGGACCATCTAATCTGCTCCATGGACAAGAAACCACCACCTCAGTTGGCCGGTATTGTGATCAGGGTGCACGGACCAATCTAATCTGCTCCATGGACAAGACACCACCACCACCTCAGTTGGCCAGTATTGTGATCAGGGTGCATGGACCGATCTGATCTGCTCCATGGATAAGACACCACCATCAACATTCTCGATAAAGCAAAGCATACTCACTAGTTTAAGAGATTAGTAAATGAGATAGTCAAGGAAGTTAACCAAAGTCGAAATACCTTTCTCCCATTCAGGCCGTATTCGCTATCTTCCCTTTCCTCAGGGCTCAGGCAAAATTTGTAGAAAGAGGCAATGACTAACGCGAGGATAGAACCCTCACCCGAAAAGCCAGTCCAGAGTGGCGGAGCTTGATGGTTTTCCATAGAAGACATAATTTCCTAGTATAAATAGAGGTGGAAGCGTGGTCTAAACTATTGGTTTTTCAACCGCTACGACCCGGGATCGAATTCCACATTGGGCACTTTTTTTTCTAATTATTAAAAAGAAAATGCTTCAATGGCCCCGATTCTTGCAAAAGTCCAACCCTACCAACGAGTGCAAGTAACTAAACGGAGCTCTGGTATATTTGTAAGTGCAAAAGTCGAACTGCTTTTCACATATGTAGACATATGGTGCATTCTCAGTAAAAGAAATCACTAACTACCAACCATGATTATAATGGCCTGTACCACGTGTAATAGGGATAATAAAAAAGAGAGGCTTTCGCGATCCTTAAACCTTCACATATCCAAACGACAACCAAGGAATTACAATTAGTATTTCCTCCAGATAGGACAGCAGGAGAAATTTCCTTGAAATACCAAATCTACCAATTAGAAGATTCCCAAGAAGTTTGGCAAGTAGCCACACAACATAATGAAAGAATAAATAAATACAGTTAAACCTTTCTATAGCGCCCCCTCTTGGGACTCACCAAAAATGATGTTATATAGAGGGGGCGCTATAGACAGGTTTAACTGTTTTAATTTATTTTTCATTATGTTATTTGGCTACTTGCCAAACTTCTTGGGAATATTCTAATTGGTGGTTTGTAATGTAAAGCGTATCGTACTACGTATTTAAAATCGGGCGCTATAGAGAGTGAGGTGCTATTTATAGGGGGCGCTATAGACATTTTAACTGTATATTGATTCAAGATAAGCATTTATCTAAATAAAAGAAAGATAGTGAAAAGACAATTCATCAGCTAACTGAATGTCAGATAGAAAGACGAAATGAATAAGCAATATTCCATAAGCATCAAATCTCCGTCATGGAATGACTAAGGACAATTCACCAGTGAGGTTTAGTAAGTCAGAGATTGACGTGTTCTAGCTTCGGTCCGATGGAGCCGTACAAGGTGTGTGGAAACAATGGTCTAACAGCTGCCATACTTCCTATAGATAGATCGAGATTGACTTAATCACATTCCTATTCTTTGTAAACAATCTCTAAACATGAATAATTACATCTCGATGTTCACCTCTCCTCATCAAATTAGAACAATATGGTAGAATATTTAATTTAAAACAAAACAACAAATTATTCTCACAATGAGTTTCTTCTTTTAAATTGCAAGCTATCAAGCTTCTTCAACACACCTTGTAAAGTGATGGTTTGGGAATAAAAAATTATTAAAATACTTTTCTAAAGATTAAGAAAAGAAAAAAGGGCATCTCCTCATCGTGCAACTAAAAATTTCGGATGGCTTGAGACATTTAATGTAAATATATAAACAATCCGTTGATTTTTAATTATTCCAGAATTGGCCAAATACTCATTATTTATTAACCAAGAAAAAGCTATTAAATATTGAAATTATATATTAATTAAGAAAATAATTGATATTTATTCCGATAGATAGCGCAAGCCATTGTCAACTTTTTGTTGCACGATAAGGAGATGCCCTTTTTTTCTTTTTAAATTTATGAACCTTATCCCAGTATAATATCACATTTGTACTATTTTGTCACTTTTCTATAGGTTCTTGTTCATTACTTATTGACTGGCCTTTGTATCTGGCTTATGAGCTCACATTAATTTAAAGTAGCTTAATAGTTCAGATAAATAATTCGCATAGAGGAGAATGGTTTTCCTTTTTTTTTTTTTTTCATATCAAATACAATATATATAAACGATAAAGTTACCTTATATTGCAGTTAAATTAGTAATATTCAGTTTTTCAAACTTATAGCTTTAGAAAAGCCGAATTTTTTACTTTTCTAGATGCATCAACGAATAATTGTTTCTGACGTCAAGCGAGAAATGGCTGATGGTATTTTCACAGAGTTTTATTAGAGAATTCAATATTTTTTTAGAGAATTCAAATCTATTTATATGAATTAATTTACAATTCAAACAATATCATTTTTAATAAAGTAAGTATAAAAATAATGTGCGATTTTAAAATAACTATTTTATAAACGTCTGTTTTATAAACGTTCTTTTCTACTCTATGAATAAAAATAAACTATTTTTACACCAAAGCAACTTAAAGAAACATATACAATTATAATATTTTTTACCAATATAATATTTTGATCTTATATTTTCACAATAATGAATTAAAAAAGTAAGAAATTTAACTTGGTATTATATACGTTTAGAAAGCACTGGAGACATATATAGGCTGTTCGTGATTTATCCAATACATCTAAGCTTTCACAATACCTTTATGGAAGTCTGATTTATGTGCTGACTCAGGTTTCCTTCACTATGCTTGGTCTCTAGGTTTATGATATCTTAAAATATTGGGACCCATAGATATAAAATATCTCTCGACTTCCTTTCTCTTCTTTTAACATAAAATACTTTTTTAAGATAATATTTTGGTTGAATGTTTGTTTGAAAATATTATATGGCTATATCAACCATGTTTTTTATATGCTACCTGAAATAAAAAAAAATATTTATTCAGCAATATATCGTCTCCAGAGGATTCATTTTACTGACAGAATGGACTTAGTTTTTACCGGGTTTAATCCCGTATAGCATTAGTCAATATTAGTCTTATTTTAATAGGGCTTCTAATAAGTTAAATAAGTTTTGATTAGAAAGGGTTGGTGGAAGGATGGTCTAAACCGTTGGTTTTCGATCATTACGACCCGGGTTCGTTTCCCGCATTGGGAACTTTTTTCTGATAAAAAAATGATCCAATAGCCACCGATTCGTGCAAATGTTCAACCCCACTAGCGAGTGCAAGTAACCAAACTGTCACATTTGTAAGTGCAAAGTCT
>CP092883.1:50286279-50314945 GCA_030710605.1 Cordylochernes scorpioides | reverse complement strand
TGATCTGCTCCGTGGTCAAGACACCACCACCACCTCAGTTGGCCGGTATGGTAATCAGGGTGCATGGGCCGATCTGATCTGCTCCATGGACAAAACACCACCACCACCACCTCAGTTGGCCGGTATTGTGATCAGGGTGCACGGACCAATCTAATCTGCTCCATGGACAAGACACCACAACCACCTCAGTTGGACGGTATTGTGATCAGGATGCACGGACCATCTAATCTGCTCCATGGACAAGAAACCACCACCTCAGTTGGCCGGTATTGTGATCAGGGTGCACGGACCAATCTAATCTGCTCCATGGACAAGACACCACCACCACCTCAGTTGGCCAGTATTGTGATCAGGGTGCATGGACCGATCTGATCTGCTCCATGGATAAGACACCACCATCAACATTCTCGTTAAAGCAAAGCATACTCACTAGTTTAAGAGATTAGTAAATGAGATAGTCGAGGAAGTTAACCAAAGACGAAATACCTTTCTCCCATTCAGGCCGTATTCGCTATCTTCCCTTTCCTCAGGGCTCAGGCAAAATTTGTAGAAAGAGGCAATGACTAACGCGAGGATAGAACCCTCACCCGAAAAGCCAGTCCAGAGTGGCGGAGCTTGATGGTTTTCCATAGAAGACATACTTTCCTAGTATAAATAGAGGTGGAAGCGTGGTCTAAACTATTGGTTTTTCAACCGCTACGACCCGGGATCGAATTCCACATTGGGCACTTTTTTTTCTAATTATTAAAAAGAAAATGCTTTAATGGCCCAGATTCTTGCAAAAGTCCAACCCTACCAACGAGTGCAAGTAACTAAACGGAGCTCTGGTATATTTGTAAGTGCAAAAGTCGAACTGCTTTTCACATATGTAGACATATGGTGCATTCTCAGTAAAAGAAATCACTAACTGCCAACCATGATTATAATGGCCTGTACCACGTGTAATAGGGATAATAAAAAAAGAGAGGCTTTCGCGATCCTTAAACCTTCACATATCCAAACGACAACCAAGGAATTACAATTAGTATTTCCTCCAGATACGACAGCAGGAGAAATTTCCTTGAAATACCAAATCTACCAATTAGAAGATTCCCAAGAAGTTTGGCAAGTAGCCACACAACATAATGAAAGAATAAATAAATACAGTTAAACCTTTCTATAGCGCCCCCTCTTGGGACTCACCAAAAATGGTGTTATATAGAGGGGGCGCTATAGACAGGTTTAACTGTTTTAATTTATTTTTTCATTATGTTGTTTGGCTACTTGCCAAACTTCTTGGGAATATTCTAATTGGTGGTTTTTAATGTAAAGCGTATCGTACTACGTATTTAAAATCGGGCGCTATAGAGAGTGAGGTGCTATTTATAGGGGGCGCTATAGACATTTTAACTGTATATTGATTCAAGATAAGCATTTATCTAAATAAAAGAAAGATAGTGAAAAGACAATTCATCAGTTAACTGAAGGTCAGATAGAAAGACGAAATGAATAAGCAATATTCCATAAGCATCAAATCTCCGTCATGGAATGACTAAGGACAATTCACCAGTGAGGTTTAGTAAGTCAGAGATTGACGTGTTCTAGCTTCGGTCCGATGGAGCCGTACAAGGTGTGTGGAAACAATGGTCTAACAGCTGCCATACTTCCTATAGATAGATCGAGATTGACTTAATCACATTCCTATTCTTTGTAAACAATCTCTAAACATGAATAATTACATCTCGATGTTCACCTCTCCTCATCAAATTAGAGAACAATATGGTAGAATATTTAATTTAAAACAAAACTACAAATTATCCTCACAATGAGTTTCTTCTTTTAAATTGTAAGCTATCAAGCTTCTTTAACACACCTTGTAAAGTGATGGTTTGGGAATAAAAAATTATTAAAATACTTTTCTAAAGATTAAGAAAAGAAAAAGGGGCATCTCCTCATCGTGCAACTAAAAATTTCGGATGGCTTGAGACATTTAATGTAAATATATAAACAATCCGTTGATTTTTAATTATTCCAGAATTGGCCAAATACTCATTATTTGTTAACCAAGAAAAGCTATTAAATATTGAAATTATATATTAATTAAGAAAATAATTGATATTTATTCCGATAGATAGCGCAAGCCATTGTCAACTTTTTGTTGCACGATAAGGAGATGCCCTTTTTTTCTTTTTAAATTTATGAACCTTATCCCAGTATAATATCACATTTATACTATTTTGTCACTTTTCTATAGGTTCTTGTTCATTACTTATTGACTGGCCTTTGTATCTGACTTATGAGCTCACATTAATTTAAAGTAGCTTAATAGTTCAGATAAATAATTCGCATAGAGGAGAATGGTTTTCCTTTTTTATTTTTTCATATCAAATACAATATATATAAACGATAAATTTACCTTATATTGCTGTTAAATTAGTAATATTCAGTTTTTCAAACTTATAGCTTTAGAAAAGCCGAATTTTTTACTTTTCTAGATGCATCAACGAATAATTGTTTCTGACGTCAAGCGAGAAATGGCTGATGGTATTTTCACAGAGTTTTATTAGAGAATTCAATATTTTTATAGAGAATTCAAATCTATGTATATGAATTAATTTACAATTCAAACAATATCATTTTTAATAAAGGAAGTATAAAAATAATGTGTGATTTTAAAATAACTATTTTATAAACGTCTGTTTTATAAACGTTCTTTTCTACTCTATGAATAAAAATAAACTATTTTTACACCAAAGCAACTTAAAGAAACATATACAATTATAATATTTTTTACCAATATAATATTTTGATCTTATATTTTCACAATAATGAATTAAAAAAGTAAGAAATTTAACTTGGTATTATATACGTTTAGAAAGCACTGGAGACATGTATAGGCTGTTCGTGATTTATCCAATACATCTAAGCTTTCACAATACCTTTATGGAAGTCTGATTTATGTGCTGACTCAGGTTTCCTTCACTATACTTGGTCTCTAGGTTTATGATATCTTAAAATATTGGGACCCATAGATATAAAATATCTCTCGACTTCCTTTCTCTTCTTTTAACATAAAAGACTTTTTTAAGATAATATTTTGGCTGAATGTTTGTTTGAAAATATTATATGGCAATATCAATCATGTTTTTTATATGCTACCTGAAATTGAAAAAAAAAAGATTTATTCAGCAATATATCGTCTCCAGAGGATTAATTTTACTGACAGAATGGACTTAGTTTTTACCGGGTTTAATCCCGTATAGCATTAGTCTTATTTTAATAGGGCTTCTAATAAGTTGAATAAGTTTTGATTAGAAAGGTTTGGTGGAAGGATGGTCTAAACCGTTGGTTTTCGATCATTACGACCCGGGTTCGTTTCCCGCATTGGGAACTTTTTTCTGATAAAAAAATGATCCAATAGCCACCGATTCGTGCAAATGTCCAACCCCACCAGCGAGTGCAAGTAACCAAACTGTCACATTTGTAAGTGCAAAGTCTAATTGCTTTCCACATGTGTAGACATGTGGTGTACTTACAGTAAAATAAGTCGCCTACTTCTACCCACCATGATTATCATGGCCTGTACCACGTGTACTAGGGATAAGCAAAAAAAATTCTATACAAACTCTGAATGGTCTGATGTAGAGCACGCGTACTATGGATAAGTAAAATCTTTTCTAAAGAATTTATGATAATGTCATAATATACCTGTCTTTCCCCGGGTTTCATACAGATGCGCCTCATTCATGTTTTGATAGAGCACCTAATAAGTTGCATGAGTTTAGATTAAAAAGGACTGAGTGTCCATGTGAAAAAATACGAATAAATTAAATTTATTTAGCATTCCTGTCTTTTCTGCCTTTAGTGACAAAAATAATAAATATATAAAATAGGGGGTAAAATACATCTCTTTAAGGTGCAACTAAAAGTTGCTGATGGCTTGCGCCACCTATCGGAATAAATATCAACTATTCGTTGATTTTTCATTATTACAGAATTGGACAAATACCCATTCTTGAGTAATCAAGAAAAGCTAACCACTTTCGGACTGTTGGTTCTCGTCAACGTGGTGCAAGATGTACCTCAACAACCAAACAAACTGGTCATTCAGGCATCCTGAATAATCATGAAAAATAGGTTAACGATTTGTTAAAATTACCAATAAATTGTGTTTAGTAAGTTTGATATAACTCATATTTGAAACTATATCTTCAGCTGGCTACATCTCCTACTTTCTCTCATATATATATTTATATAACCTTGTATAATCTTATATGAACGCTTAATAAATTAGTTTCAATCTCTCTTTTTCTCTCTCCATATGTAATTTATTATTTTAATTCAGTAACCTATTTCTGGAGAATATTAACAAGCCTTGATATTTAGAATTGGTTATTGTAAAAATAGAGAACTAAGCTATCGGTTGGAAGTTTGCATGAGATGTTTAAAGATATCTAAAGAAATCTTTGAAAAATACTCATCACACACAATAGAACGTTGTATTCAACTATAATTATCATTTCTGTGATATGAAATTATATGATAATACTAATACAATAGTGAATGAAACATGACATATACAAGTACTGACTTATACAATACTTGTATTTATTTATAGCGGGAAAATGAAAATCCAAACAATTCGTTTATTGATAAAATTTAAAATACCACAAGGACTCTCCTATCAAACATATTTACATTAAAAAACATGGACATTAGAAAACACAGAAGCTGATAAAACATCCCTCCTATAGAAATTAATACATCAATTTGATGTCATTACCAAAAAATTGTCATTTTTTCTTTTCCATCTAACCTTGAGTTCAGCTTTTGTCGCGGTAATTGTCCTGCGCAACTTTGCCTTTGTCATCCTTTGTATTGTTCTGTTGGTCCGGGGGAACAACTTCCTCTGGATTGGCTCTTTATAGAGGTCCAACTGTCAGTGTTGTTTTGTGTTCTTGAGAGTTTATTCTAAATATTGGCCAACCGATGTAACTATTTGTATGTGAAAAATTGTCCAGGGAGGGAAACCGAACCCACAGTGTTCCGCTTACCGGGCAGGTGCCATGTCCACTAGGCTACCCTGGACATATTTTCCCGTTCGTATATATTATATAAAGTGATTTATAATACAATATAATGCCGCTTATGATTGTAGAACGAAGTTTTAGAATTATACTGCCAATGTTTCTTTTGAGCGAAAAATCGAAATTTATTTGAAGGAGAAATAACGATTATTTCTAACCTTAGAGAATAAGTATGATAGGATAAATTGTGAAGAGTAACGATAAACTTACACTATATTTTTCCGTTTATCATTACTCTTCACAATTCATCCTATCATACTTCATCCCTAAGGTTAAAAATAATCGTTATTTCTCCTTAAAATAAATTTCGATTTTTCAAAAGAAACATTTGCGGTTCAATTTTCAAACTTCGTTCTACAATCATAAGCCGCATTATATTGTATTATAGAAAAATAGTTTCACCGCAGATTATGGATCCATTCTTGCATCGCGTTCAATACTTTAGAATTTACGTAGTCAAATAAGATTATTTTTAAATTACTCTTTTTTTTACCAAATAACTTTCTGAAGATCATTGTTGGTTGGAAGTGGATTCAGAGAAAAACACAGCTACATTATATTTGAAGAGATTGACAGGAAATCACTAAAATCTCAGGAGTTAAAATAAACTATTAGTTTCTGTGGCTGGGTTTTTCTCCAAATATCCTTCTCTTTAGGCCGCTTCTCAGCTCGGGTTCAAATGGCATTCTATTTGTTTCTTTAGCAGATTAACACTCTTCCTTTCAAGTTCTTAATCAGTGCAATATGTGTGTTTTATATAGCGTTTTCTATGGCAGTAAAAGGGAGGGCTCTCTTGAAAACTCTGGTTTTCAATTCATGTCTTAATGTCCGGGTTAGGTCTTTTTTTATTTTACAGAGGCGGTCGCTCATGGAATGCAGTTGCTTACGGGAGGTTTCACAGTTTCTCTACTTCGATATAACAATACTCAGAGAGATTTGGCTCATCATGTTCACAATTCGCTTGAATACCCACCAAGAATTCATTTTCAGTGACTGGCAATACCGCAGGGAGGGTTCACCATAGTCCCTCTCAATATTTCACAGTAAGGGCGGTAGAAGTAAATTGTAACATTTGAAAAGTAACAATATCGCGTTAAAATAGTTTAGATATCTAACTAACAAAACTCCATCTTTCGCTTTCTATTGCCATTGATCAAATGATAACTTAATGATTTATATAGCTTCAACACAATCCTGTTTGCAATTTAGCCTTTAATATGATTGCTTTTGGCAATGTGAGAGATATGCAATTGGGAAACCCCGCTATGGTAATTATCATTCGGGTATTTCCTCGATGGTAAATCCCCTTTCTGTGTCCGCTGCGGATATTTTTCCCCTTGGTTGGACTTCTTGTATCTGTCCTCTAGGTAAACTTTTAATAAATAATTGTCATATCACACGTAAGGTTTCACATCTCTCTTTAAGTGTACAGTATATTGCAATTATGCATTGAAATTTTTACTTTTATGTTATCAATTCTAAATACTTTTTGAAAATGGAAATCATATATATTTTTACGTCGTATCCAGACGCTATTCGTATATTTGTCTACTCAGTATGCCACAAAGATACACACGTGAGTTCGAAGGAATGCAGCAAAAATTAGCGCTTTATTATGTCTCTAAACAGAAGGAATACAATCAGTGGGACTTGCCCTCAACCTCCCCGTCAGAAGAATACTTGGCGCCGTGGATGTCACTTTTGGGAAACCTTCCGCTCCACACAACACGTCCAGCCTGGACTACATCGTCTTGTAGACCGCTCCGATGTCAGGCTCTCCTTGCAGGATCATCCACACGCCCGGAGGCAAGTCGCCACGTCTTCTCCTCGCCGCAGATGTAACCAGACTCTGTCCTTCCCCACACAGGAATGCTGTTTTTAGCGCCTACCACATGGCAGCGGGGGCAGCTGTAGTCCACCCCTCTTTCCTCAACTTTACTCTGGTATCTTGGCCTTATCATCTATGTTAAACTATATTCTGAAAATAGAGCAATCCACATTTAAATCTTTAGATAATAAAAAGGCATAGAGATTGCCTGGCCGAACTTTTTCTGACCGAAGTGTATCTTATTTTTAAGAACTTTAAAATAGCATTTTATTTCTGAAACCAAAATTAAAATTTTCAACTCTGCAGCTAACTATCTATTTCTCCAGATGCTAGTGTTGATTGTGAAGTTTCAGGTCATCACGTTGACTGATGCAATATATCTTACAGTCTCATTAATTACTCCAATATTCTGCACCGTCATTCTTCATCTGACACCTATCGAACTAATGTAGAAACTCTGGTGCATCTCCACTGACTCAGCAGGACTTCTTCAGTTGTCATTAGGGTAAAATGACCTTTTAGTAAGAACGTACACCCACATGTGTGTTTGCTACTGTCGCGAACAAAAATAATCAAATAGGCCTCCGAATTACTTTAAATATTTAATTAATTAGTTATTGGAAAGATTTTGAATATAAAATAAAAGTGACTATGTACATGAGCCAAATCGACCCAAGCAGTTAGAGCAAGAGGGGAGAACTGAGTTTTTCCACCTTCCATGTGGCGCCACTGTTTTCCCTGACCAGTCCAGATAAGAGGGAATACTTTGTCCTCCTGACAATATATTGATTTTATCACTATCAGATTATCATATAGCTTCGCTGTCGAATCTTTCCTGGCACAGATATTTTAATTTATTAGCATTTCTATAAACATGATGACATATACGAACATGAAGAAACAGAGATATCATATGAAAATAATACAAAGGTGTTATTGTGTACGAGAACAGGTGGTAAGATTTAGAAAATTGTTGCTAATGACTTGTGTTGAGTTTTCTGATATATATTATTTTGTTTATTAATTTAATTGTTCTGTGATTATGTATATATTGACCGCTAACTATCTTTGTATATAATTGAGTTATTTTTAAATAGTGTGTGTGTGAGTAGTAATTTAGTAGTGCTTTATTTTCTCTTTGATTGAGTCATTATCGGCACTATTGAGGTGTCGCCGGGCTTATAATTAGTTAAGGACAAAGGAACCATAACAACTTGATTTGAGAAAAATAATTGAAATTATGTTGATATTTATTCCGACAGATGACGCAAACCATCAGTAACTTTCAATTACAATATGTATTTCCACGACTAAAGTTAAAATATATTCGGTAGAGTGTCGTCTTATCAGTCGAGAAACTTTCCTGAGATTTAGTCAGTTCACGAATAATAAACTTCACAAATGTGTCCCCTATCTTATTTCAGTAACATAAAGGTAACTCAGGTTCCTTGAGCGTATCCATAGATCGCTAACTACCCGGGCTGTCCTGCGGTTTAGGAGTCTGTTTTGGTAGCGTTAGTGAACCAGTTCACCAAGTGTCTCTAGGCCGGTTTGATTCTTGGTAGATTCAATAAGGCAGTGTCATTGAATGTGGGCAGTCCAAATAGTGTAGGCTTCTAAATTCTCAGTAGTTGAAAGGCTGGGCAGGTGAAAGTTCACAGATTGTCGAACTAAGCCCTATATTATAAAATAAAACTGCTGAATAATTTATTATTCTCTCAAGAAACCCATGGCGCTCTGTGTCCTGTTCAGTAAAAAAATTATTAATATCATTTAATCAAGATTCGTTCCAAAAATAATTCAGGTTTAGATATATACTCGAAGGTGTAACAGTTGCATCTGCGAATGTAAAATATTCAATTTATTTTTTGTTTCGAGCATTTTAAGTTTTATGTTTGCTATCCATAGATCACTGAATGAATATATTTTTATTTAAATTATCATAACTCGATCGTCCAAATCAATTTCCTGGCTATTTACAAGGAATAAGAAAATATCTTGCTCAACAGCCATTCAAAATGTTATATCTATGTTCAGAAGTATCTGGAAATATTTGTGGGATGTTTGCGTGCGTGTTGGTGTGGCTTGTGGAAAGACCGCTGATAAAATTATAATTATTTTCATAAAATTAATTTATTTATTTAAAGCCAGAAATATATAAAGAGAAAAGAAGTAACGGCCGTTGGAGGCAAGCCTTGTTGTTGACGACGCGCGTGGCCAGAGTGTCCTAGATGCCGCCCGCGCATGCGTAGTTAGGCCGCCTCACTACTGCCCGTATAGGCCAGTTCGCGCTCGCTGAAGCAAAGTGTGGTAGCCACACACACACATATATATATAATATATACCTCTTTCAAAAATATGAGATTGTTTGTAATTAGAAAGAAAATTCTCATCAACTAGAATTTGGATAGAAAATATCACCTCTTTTCACTGGATCAAATCTCACATTGATATAACAGGTAATTAAAAATATCCTCTATTCAGAAAGAAAAAAACTTTGAAAGTTCTATTTTATAGGAAACCACTTGGGTGGAATCTGCCTATATAAAAGTATACTACTATTTTAAAATTATTTTTTTCATATATATTACCCTGTTTGTTTTGCCCTTCTCCTATGTTATAAGCAAAGGAATAACAATCGAGTTGATTCTCTCAATTATACTAATGTATCTAGGCCTATGACGTCGCTCTCCTTTATTAATCTATTATTACTCTCTAATCCATTATATATAATTATATCGTGCTCTTCATTGGAACATGGGTGCCGTTGCCACGTTAGTCACCTTGGAAACGAACCAGAATTTGGTCGAATATTCCAAGGGTACAAGGGGGACCGCAGGAAGGTGTGGTAGGTGTGAAACTAATACCATCCCACATATTCTCATTCCCAGCAATGGCCGCAGCCTTACAGAAAATTGACATGGACCCAGAACAGCAGCTTTACATACCCAAAATAGTAGACATTGCTACTGCTGTGATAGAGATGTATGGAGACATTTGAGGCTCTTCTTTGGACACGACAACAACAACAGAAAATCGACATGGACCCAGAACAGCAGATTTACACACCCAAGATAGTGGACCATGCTGCTGTGATAGAGATGTACGGGGACATCTGAGGCTCTTCATTGGACACGACGACAACAACAGAAAATTGACATGGACCCAAAGCAGCAGCTTTGCACACCCAAGATAGAGGACATTGCTAATGCTGTGATAGAGATGTACGGTGACATCTGAGGCTCTTCATTGAACACGACAACAACAAACTTTTTTATCATGGCAGATAGAGAATAGAATAAATTTAATCAGAAGATTATTACATATTTTATTACTTAGCATTTTTCTTTTATTTCCCTTTCTGTTATTTCATCTGAATAGGAAGCCCGTGTAGTTACGATCTATAGATACACTCCAGGAGACTGGGTTACCATTATCTTACTATAACTACTAAATAGATTGATAATTGTTCAGATCAAAATATATATTTTGCCACGTGGAAAATTAGGGGAGACCAACTTTGATATGAGACAACAATTTAATTCAGGCAAGAACAAACTAAATGATAAACAAAAGATAAGCAAAAGAGGGAAGTGTACAGAGTATAGCAAAATATAAACATAAAAAAATAATACTCTGCTAATAAAATAATAAATACTTTGTTACATAATTGTCATTATCCCGTTTGTATTTTCTAATTTTTTTATGTAAGAATAGTAATAAATAATTATCAACAATATATCACACACTTCGTACTACCATATTATTATCTCTACATTCCTATTCACGATCGTGTCATTATTATAGATAATTATTATAACTATAATATTAAATTACCGTTATTACTTGACCTCAATATGACATAATCTAGCGTGATATATCAACAGAACTATTTTTAACCTTTATTACTACTTAGCTCTAATAGTGCTATAATAGTACCTAATTGAGAGTACCAGGAAAACATTCGTGTATATTTATTTATACCTGTGATGTTCCTTCGATTAAATAAATCAATATGCTTTACCAAATTAAGAAACAAATTTTAATTATATATCTTTCCAATGCTATATATACACTTTTTAATATATTCATAATAACAACAACAACAATAATTACAGTGCTGCCAAATACAAACAATCAAAAATAAATTTATTAAACAGAGTATATCATAATATTATTATAAGGTATATTACAATACCTAATATATATTTAAAAGAATATATAGGATTGAATAAAAATAATTGTTGAAAACAATTATTTTTAACCGAACGCCAACCTTTATCAAGGCATAACGACGTAAACAGGTCTGTATATAAAAGTACACTTGCACACTCATGGGAAAAATTTAAGGATGTTATATTTTTAAGCCTGTATATCGGGATTCAGACAATTACTCCGAAATATATCTTACTAGCCGAATGACCCGGGTAACGCCCGGGGTTTACCCGATTAAATGCTTTTATTAAAATACTATTCGTTACAATTATAAATTGGCGCCGTGGATGTCATTCTTGTATAATATATAAATTAGTTTTAAAAATTGTAAAAGAAAATGCATCGGCCGGGAATCGAACCCGGGGCGCCCGCCACTATAATATATAAATGAGTTTTAAAAATTGTAAAAAAAATAATGCATCGGCCGGGAATCGAACCCGGGGCGCCCGCGTGGCAGGCGAGCATTCTGCCACTGAACCAAAAGCAAACGGTGACAGAAGTGTCTCGCGCATTGGCGGCACCAAATGATGGGGGGGGGGAGGGGCAAAGGTGGCGTGATCGTAGCCGACCAATAGGAGGGCGCCAGCAAACCGTGACAGAGGCCATGACGCTCGTAACTGTATATAGAATACAAATCTTATACAAATTGCCTCTGTCTCCTTTAAAAATATATACGACCAGCTACATCAAAAACTTTCCACTTCCTTAAGTTTTGTCCGTGAGTTTACATACTGTATTTATATATATAAAGGTACACCTTATTTGCATATATATATCCCGCGCTGTATCCTACTGTGTCCTACAGGACATGCAACAATTATCCTGGTGTGGAACTAACACCTACCCACATATTCTCATGTCCAGCAATGGTCGCAGCCTTGCATAAATTGACATGGGCCCAGAACAGCTACATTACACACCCAAGATAGATGACATTGCAACTGCTGTGATAGAGATGTATGGAGATTAGGTATAACTGGCAGTAAGGACAGTAGAAGAGATTGTTTTGTGTTTGAAAAAAAAAACATTCGTGCTTTATAATGCTTCCATTTCTTATGTATAGATGGCACGTTATCTCATTATATTCAAACATTAAAATATACAAGTATCAGAGTCATCAATCAATTCTGTCATCGTTGCTTTTGTGAATGGAAAAAAATACCCAAATATGGCCATTTCTTATAAGCATCGGTGGTTCAGTGGTAGAATGGTCGCCTGCCACGCGGGCGGCCCGGGTTCGATTCCCGGCCGATGCATTTTTTTTTTTACAAATTTTGAAACTCATTTATATTATTATTATTATTAAAATATACGAGTATATCAGAGTCATCAATTCTGTCATCGTTTGCTTTTGTGAATGTATGTAAATAATGGATTTCATATTTTTTATTAATTTTTGTTCCGGCCTTTATTTTTTAAATCTCTTTTTAAAAATCGTTCAAAATGCAGTCGCAATCATTAGCGAACACATATGTTTGCCTAATATTTCCATATGCTCTTTTGTTTTTTTTTTACAGAAAAATATTTACATGCCAGTATTTTGGATTAATTTTTTTATAAACCTTTTTTAAAATTCTTACTGAGAAGATGGGCATCGCAGTCAGGATTATTTACAGTCAGTCACTCAACTCAGGCAATTTCAAAGGTTAATGGGGGTTTGGTGGAAAAGCTGCCGTCTATTTAAACTATATTAATTTTGAAACAACTAAATGGATTGCAAAAAATAATTAAATCAAATACCTTAACACTAATATAATACAATTTTTGCCATTACACACTTTTTTTCCTGTAGTTTATGTGTTTCTTCTGTATTGATATTCTTAGGCACTTCAACTATTTATCATTGATGTACTTTCAGTATGAGGATACTTCACTCGGGGGATTTCTCGGGCGAAGCCGGGTCATTCTTCTAGTGTGTATATATATATATCTGATATTCCGAGTGGAGAAGGAGAGAATAAAGAAAAGTAATATTGATTATTAAGTGGATGTTTAGTTTGTCAAATGCAAATTTTACTTGCTAAAAAAAAATTAAATATCAATTATTAGCAAATATACTTATTTTATTTCAAACAAATTTAACTATATAATATTATATTTTTGGCAAATGAGTTTATTAGAAAAAACACATTTAACCAACCCAAAAGAAAAAAAACAAATATATATACAACAGCACAAAATAATAATTTTAAAAAAAGCATTTTGTTTTTTGGTCAAATTAGAAAAAATATTTATATATCACAAAAATATTCAATTTAATATAACATATTTATTTCCCCTAATTTATATAAATATCGTTGGGAAGTGTTTTAGCAGATGTCTTTTTGGATGAAGTAGTATTTATCTATTTATATATATAACAAAATAGTACAAAGTGAAATTGTACTGGGGTCGGATGAATACATTTTTGAAAGGCATCTCCTGATCATTCAACCGATATTTGCTTATCAACGATTACTTAATATTTATTCCGATAGATGGCGCAAGCCATCAACAACTTTTAGTTGCATATAATCAGGATATATCTTTCTATTAATAAACAAAAATATATATGTTATATAAAAATGTTATTTTATTTTAAAATTATAATTTCTAGGAAAAACTACTCTGTTAAAAGACGACAACCAAAAGTTGCCGCTTTCCATATATAAAACTAATTGTTGTTGTTTCCCGTTGGCCGGCTCAAATCTTTTGTAATTATGTAGATAAGTTTTTGTTTTCCTTATTCTAATCGCCTTAATTCAGGAAGTACTTTATCAAATTAGGTATTTTATATATTCTTTAAGCTCAATTAAAGCTAATAATGATCTCAACTATTAATATTATTCTGTTCACACGACTACAAACAATAATTTAAATACTCATGTATCATTGAACATCCTAAGAAATTCCTTTTGGTAATAATAACCGACAGGATAAATTTTTAACATACTTATATTTATATTTTACACAAATAAATTTACTGGCAATGCGTTTCTTTTTTTTTTTTTTTTTTAAATCTCTACAGACCTTACTGCAATGATATGATTTTAATGAATGAGAGGGCTTGGCTCATCAGTAGTGAACCCTCTCAGCGGTTTCGCCAAATTAATCTCTAGACCGCTCTACTATTGTATTGGACTGGTTTTGTTATATACCCTGCATTTTCTATGGAAGGCAGCTAAATGGTGTATAGTGAACTATGGACATAAGCTTATAGGTCTGTAGAGGTACATACATATAAATTTCAAGGTATTGCATCGAGCAAAGCTCTTCCGCGAAAAACATGTTTTCATAACCATTATATATTAGTAAATTAAATTTTATTGCCCTCTATCGTTAAAATTTTACACAAATAAATTTACTGGCAATGCGTTTCTTTTTTTTTTTTTTTTAAATCTCTACAGACCTTACTGCAATGATATGATTTTAATGAATGAGAGGGCTTGGCTCATCAGTAGTGAACCCTCTCAGCGGTTTCGCCAAATTAATCTCTAGACCGCTCTACTATTGTATTGGACTGGTTTTGTTATATACCCTGCATTTTCTGTGGAAGGCAGCTAAATGGTGTTTAGTGAACTATGGACATAAGCTTATAGGTCTGTAGAGGTACATACATATAAATTTCAAGGTATTGCATCGAGCAAAGCTCTTCCGCGCAAAACATGTTTTCATAACCATTATATATTAGTAAATTAAATTTTATTGCCCTCTATCGTTAAAATTTTACACAAATAAATTTACTGGCAATGCGTTTCTTTTTTTTTTAATCTCTACAGACCTTACTGCAATGATATGATTTTAATGAATGAGAGGGCTTGGCTCATCATTAGTGAACCCTCTCAGCGGTTTCGCCAAATTAATCTCTAGACCGCTCTAATATTGTATTGGACTGGTTTTGTTATATACCCTGCATTTTCTATGGAAGGCAGCTAAATGGTGTTTAGTGAACTATGGACATAAGCTTATAGGTCTGTAGAGGTACATACATATAAATTTCAAGGTATTGCATCGAGCAAAGCTCTTCCGCACAAAACATGTTTTCATAACCATTATATATTAGTAAATTAAATTTTATTGCCCTCTATCGTTAAAATTTTACACAAATAAATTTACTGGCAATGCGTTTCTTTTTTTTTTATTATTATTATTTTTATTTTATTTTTTTTTATTTTTTATTTTTTATTTTTTTTTAATCTCTACAGACCTTACTGCAATGATATGATTTTAATGAATGAGAGGGCTTGGCTCATCAGTAGTGAACCCTCTCAGCGGTTTCGCCAAATTAATCTCTAGACCGCTCTACTATTGTATTGGACTGGTTTTGTTATATACCCTGCATTTTCTATGGAAGGCAGCTAAATGGTGTTTAGTGAACTATGGACATAAGCTTATAGGTCTGTAGAGGTACATACATATAAATTTCAAGGTATTGCATCGAGCAAAGCTCTTCCGCGCAAAACATGTTTTCATAACCATTATATATTAGTAAATTAAATTTTATTGCCCTCTATCGTTAAAATTTTACACAAATAAATTTACTGGCAATACGTTTCTTTTTTTTTTTTAAATCTCTACAGACCTTACTGCAATGATATGATTTTAATGAATGAGAGGGCTTGGCTCATCAGTAGTGAACCCTCTCTTATAGGTCTGTAGAGGTACATACATATAAATTTCAAGGTATTCCATCGAGCAAAGCTCTTCCGCGCAAAACATGTTTTCATAACCATTATATATTAGTAAATTAAATTTTATTGCCCTCTATCGTTAAAATTTTACACAAATAAATTTACTGGCAATGCGTTTCTTTTTTTTTTTTTTTTTTTAAATCTCTACAGACCTTACTGCAATGATATGATTTTAATGAATGAGAGGGCTTGGCTCATCAGTAGTGAACCCTCTCAGCGGTTTCGCCAAATTAATCTCTAGACCGCTCTACTATTGTATTGGACTGGTTTTGTTATATACCCTGCATTTTCTATGGAAGGCAGCTAAATGGTGTTTAGTGAACTATGGACATAAGCTTATAGGTCTGTAGAGGTACATACATATAAATTTCAAGGTATTGCATCGAGCAAAGCTCTTCCGCGCAAAACATGTTTTCATAACCATTATATATTAGTAAATTAAATTTTATTGCCCTCTATCGTTAAAATTTTACACTAATAAATTTACTGGCAATGCGTTTCTTTTTTTTTTAAATCTCTACAGACCTTACTGTAATGATATGATTTTAATGAATGAGAGGGCTTGGCTCATCAGTAGTGAACCCTCTCAGCGGTTTCGCCAAATTAATCTCTAGACCGCTCTACTATTGTATTGGACTGGTTTTGTTATATACCCTGCATTTTCTATAGAGGGCAATAAAATTTAATTTACTAATATATAATGGTTATGAAAACATGTTTTGCGCGGAAGAGCTTTGCTCGATGCAATACCTTGAAATTTATATGTATGTACCTCTACAGACCTATAAGCTTATGTCCATAGTTCACTAAACACCATTTAGCTGCCTTCCATAGAAAATGCAGGGTATATAACAAAACCAGTCCAATACAATAGTAGAGCGGTCTAGAGATTAATTTGGCGAAACCGCTGAGAGGGTTCACTACTGATGAGCCAAGCCCTCTCATTCATTAAAATCATATCATTGCAGTAAGGTCTGTAGAGATTTTAAAAAAATAAATAAAAAATAAACGCATTGCCAGTAAATTTATTTGTGTAAAATTTTAACGATAGAGGGCAATAAAATTTAATTTACTAATATATTTATATATTTTATTTTTTATTAATTTTTCCCATTAGGTATAATATCAACTCCTGACTATTTTATTTTTCAAATTTTCCATTATTTTTTCATTTACAGTTGAATCTCCCTGTAAAGGACACCTAATTGTAGAGCCGAAGTGTCTTTTAAGAAGAAGTGTCTTCTTACCTGAGAGTTGCTAAATTGTAAAAATGATAATGTTGCCAATGAAAACTGTCCTTTATAGAGAGGTGTCCTCTAGCGCGAGTATCCTCTGTATATATATGATATAAATCCTTTATTAATGTATAAAATATTATAATAAGAGATATTAAACAGATTATAAAGTTTTTTTTTTTAAAATAGAGATAATAATTTATTCTAGAATTTGAAGCTTCTAAAAGGAAAAAATCCTCCCTTAAATTGACTTTCCTTCAAGTCAGGTTCCGCTCGAATTTCTTTAATTGAGCGTTTATATTCAGTTGTCATAAATAATAAAAAGAAATTTGAATTTCCTCTTTTTTTTTTTTTGCGGATTGAGAAAGTGGAGAAAAACTGAATTTAAAATTTGATCTCTATTTAAAATTTCGATTTGGCTAGCTCCCTCCATCTCGTATATTTAATTATCCTTATTAATAAGTATTGAAAATTTAATTAGTGAGATTTCTTTTACTATTATATATGTTTTATATACCCTAAGAGGCCCTTCTCTCTTTAATTTTGCATCATACTGATTCACTTATTTATCATCATTTGTAAAGGTTTTTTACTAGGGAGTTTTTTACTTATCTTTTTAGTCTAAATTAGACAAGATCTTGGAGGTCGTGCTCATAAAGAAGTTCAAGAACTCTTCTTGGTTCTCTGTACAGAGATCCTTTGTCCTTTCCAATACAATTTAGTATATGTTGGGGAGTGGCCTCTTCGGTTTTGCACCTAGTGCACATGGGGAAGCTTTTGGCTCCCTCTTTATAGACTAGAGGGCGCAGCTGACCAGATTTCCATCTGGCCAACTGTGTCGATTCCCTTCTGTTTAGTTGGAGGGTCTGTTTTTTGGGGTTTTCTATTTGATACCAAGAATGATGAAAACTATCTCTATGGTTCCTTATCAGTTGTAGTTTCAGTTTGTTAATATGGTCCCTTGCTGAAAGGTAGGTCTCGAAGTTCACCGCATCAGGATGTCCAGCTGCTCCTTCCTTTGCCACTAGGGTGATGAACATTTGTATTGTTCTGATGTATAATCAACGGGAGAGGTGCTTCTTCGGTACATGAATATCATCCTTCCGCAACTTTATGTTGTATTTCAGCCTGAAAATCGGCTCTTGCCACTTTACCAGATTGAATAACTGTTTGGTAAATTTGACTAATTTCATTACCTCTCTCGTAGGATGTTATGAAATGGAAGTCACCCCTGTACTGATGAAGGCCATAGCCTGAAACCATGCCAATTGGCATCAGACGACGTTTTATTCATTTATATATGTTTCCCTGTAGAAAGGCAGAGATGCACGAAAGCTTGAGACTGCTTTATTTAAAATAAAAATAAACTCTTCTAAAGAAACATTTTAAATTATTCAATTTATTTATATCTTATAACTTAATTGTTGATTTTTATGATCATATATTAGTCATTGGATGAGTGGGTAACACCCTCGATTCCCGACAGTCATGAACCGGGATTGAATCCCACGTTAACATTTTGTTTAATATGTGGATAACCTTCACATACCCGTGTACCTAATAAAGATATTTTGAACCGGTGAAATTATTATAATCATGTTTATATTGAACGTGAAAATAATATGGTGATGACGATAAAAATTACACACAATTTTTCAAAAGAAGACAAAGACATTACAATCCAGTGATAAAAAAGAGGTTGAAAAACTTGAGACGTTAGTAATGATTAATATGAAGAAAGCTACTGAAGATCTTACTTCAGTGATATAGAAGAAGACAAATATTCTAATCTAATAGTAAAAAGTATATCATATTAAAATGATGAAACGCATAAAATAATGATAATAATATGGAAATTCGATAAAAAATTACTACTAATGATCTTAGTATAGAATTATCAAAGAAGGCCATCATTCAAATTTGATAATAGAAGGCATTATAGATTAAAAATGAAACTCTTGGGATGATGAAAATAATGAAGATAAAAATTACTATTACATACTTTTACTACAGTGGTATAAAGTATTACAAAATAATTACAATCTAATTGTGAAAAATATTAAAATTATAAAACGTTTGAAATAATGATATAATATTGAAGATATGATGAGTTTTTTTTTTTTTTGCTATTGATAATTGAAATCTAAACTAATTAAAAACTGAAAATTGACGTTATGTGGCGCTTGGTTTGTTGTTGTCATAAATATGTTATAATATATGTATTTTTAATTGAAAATCTATTTATGGATTGCTATCTCTCTCTCTTTTAATTTAAATTTAATATATATATATATTTTTTAAAGATTGAGCAATCCATATTAATATCTATAAATAAATATAAAGCATATATTGGATCTAAATTTATTAAACGGCCAATATTTCTAGGGGCAACACGCCTCTCTTTATCAAGGTTTTTGATTTAAACTAAATCACGTGGGCATGTGATCCACTCATGCTATACAAGATCAAAGTAAGAGAAACTATTTGATGAAAATTTCACTATATATAAAATATATGTACAATGGTTATATTTAATAATAATTAAAAGAGTACTCTTTTAATTATTATTAAATATAACCATTGTACATATATTTTATATATAGTGAAATTTTCATCAAATAGTTTCTCTTACTTTGATCTTGTATAGCATGAGTGGATCACATGCCCACGTGATTTAGTTTAAATCAAAAACCTTGATAAAGAGAGGCGTGTTGCCCCTAGAAATATTGGCCGTTTAATAAATTTAGATCCAATATATGCTTTATATTTATTTATATATATATATATATAAATAAATTAATTTAATATATACAACCAAACACAAATTTTCAAAGGAATTTTCAGAATTGATTCATATTTGAGTAATTATGTAATTTCTAATTATTGAGAAGTGAGGAATTTTTAATTTTAATAAATAAGAAATTCATATTTTTTAAAAAATTGTTCTTAACCTGTCAAATTGCTTATCATTAATCATAGTTGATGAACATTAATTTTCTCAGTGGCGTTAGTCGTTTTAAGGGAATGGATGTGTTGCGAAATAACACACGATGTTTCGATTCCTTGTTGTTGTGTCCAATGAAGTGCCTCAGATGTCCCCGTGCATCTCTATCACAGCAGTCGCAATGTTCTCTATCTTGGGCGTGTAAAGCTGTTGCTCTTGTCCATGTCAAATTTCTGTTGTTGTTGTCGTGTCGAATGAAGAGCCTCAGATGTCTCCATGCATCTCTATTACAGCAGTCGCAATGTCCACTATCTTGGGTGTGTAAAGCTGCTGCTCTAGGTCCATGCCAATTTTATGTTTTTGTTGTAGTATCCAATGAAGAGCCTCAGATGTCTCCATGCATCTCTATCACAGCAGTCGCAATGTTCTCTATCTTGGGTGTGTAAAGCTGCTGCTCTGGGTCCATGTCAATATTATGTTGTTGTTGTGCTGTCCAATGAAGAGCCTCAGATGTTTCCATACATTCCTAACACAGCAGTCGCAATGTTCTCTATCTTGGGTGTGTAAAGCTGCTGTTCTTGTCCATGTCAATTTTATGTTGTTGTTGTTGTGTCCAATGAAGAGCCTCAGATGTCCCCGTGCATCTCTATCACAGCAGTCACAATGTCCTTTATCTTGGATGTGTAAAGCTGTTGCTCTGGGTTCATGTCATTTTTTTTGCAAGGCTGAGGCCTTACATAATCGTGAACAAGCGGTCGTGCATTATCTTGCTGGAAATATTGTTTTCCAGGTCTCAAATAAAAAATACTGCCAGGGGCCTTAGCATATCATGAATGTAACGAACATATTGAAGGTACAGGTGATGTGAACAAGAGATGACCAAGACGTGTATTCGATGACTCCTCATACCATCACTCCAGGTGATGGGCCAGTATGTCGATGTCGAATGTACGCTGACAATGTGTTTTTCACGATTCTCAAAACGCGGCTGTGGCCATCACGGAACTGCAAACAGAACCTGGATTCGTGTAAAAACAGAACGTCACGTCATTCCTGTGTAGAGGTTCGTCGTTGAACACACTATTGAAGGCATTCCTGTCTGTAACGTAGCGTCAAGGGTAGGTGAATATATGGTCGCTGAAAGTTCATGCTGCTGTGTCGAACTGTTCGTTCAGACACCTTTTGAGTTGAAAAGGGGCTCTTAAGATGACTCTACATTCTATTAAGGTCATGCTGTTAACATATCGGTTTTCTCGGCAGTAGTGAAGTCAGAACGCTGAAGTAACTTCCAGCCATAATACTACCTCGGCGTTATGCCTAGTAAAATCAGAATGGTAGGATGACTTCCAGACACGATATGATGATATAAATAGAAAAACTGGTAAACATTAGAGAATCAATAGGTGAGCTAATGCAAGGGTATTATCACTCTAATATATAACCCAAGTATAGTGAAGCTATATTAATGTTTTCTTGAAGGAGAGAAGGTAAATCTTTGGGGCCAATATGGTGTGATTGATTCTGGACAATGGTTCGATCTAATTGGTTCTTGGCTTCTTCTCTTTAATCACCACTCTTCTTTGTATTTGTTAGCCATCCTTCGTCCTTTTATTGTAGAGACGAGCTTTCTGAAGTCAAAACAGGTGGACATTTTACTAAAATACAGAAATTTATTCTATATTACTGTCTTATAAACTAAAAATCGATTTAATAATAGAATTTATAAACGATGAGCGTGTTAACACATTCGTTCAGGTATACGTTTGGTACAGACTAGAGTCGTGAGGATCATCTCATTCTGAGGGCTCTTTTCATTAATATGACACTTTAGAGATTTAAGTCGAATTCCTCTAGGTTTATTAAAATTTGTATTCGTAATTATAAACTATTTACACACATGTGTTTCTTTTTTTAAACAATTATTCCCATATAGCTCTTAATGCAATGATAAAAAATATTGGGAGAGGGCCCTGACTCATCAGTGCTAAACTTTCTCAGTGATTTCACCTGGTTAATCGACCCCATGCTGCACTTTTTTCACTTGTTCATAACTAGGTCTACCTTTTAGTGTGCCCCGTAGTTTTTAACTTTTCCACTATACCAGATGTGTAATATATTAATGCCAAAGGTGCCACAATATATCAGTCAGGGAGACTAAACTTACTAAAATAAGAGATTCCATTAGTAGAGAAAATTGTTATAAAGTATAAGAAAGGAATATAAACAGTGGCAATGTGTTTCTTTATTCGTGCAAAATGCAGGTTTTCGGATCTTTATACTCCTTCTACAGAGATGTATAGCTGCTATAAGTTGAGCTATATATGTATATAAGAAGTTATATACCCTTATTCTCTCAACTTATAGCTATATCTGTGGAAGGATTATAAAGATCCGAAAACTTTCACTTTGCACGAATAAAGAAACCCCTTTTTTTCCATATCGGACGCGATATTCCATCTTGGGATACTTGCGCCTAAATACATTTTATCAACCTATATACAATTCATTTCATACAATTCAATAATGAAATAATGGCGCAGTCCATCAGCAACTTTCAGTTGCACGATAAGGAGATGCCTTTTTCTTAAAACTGAAAGGTTGGTTTTCTCAAACAGTAAAAAAAATCTAAAATGAATTGACAAAAATGATTGAATTTTACATAGGTGTCTTTGTTATATACAAATTTGCACATTGCTCCGTGGGATAAAATTTATTACTTCTGTAGCTGTGAAAGAATGGGCATTATATCAATAAATGTTTTGAGTTTTGGTTTTCTTTTCCACAGAAGAAGCTAGGATGATCCGTTTATATTCTTATTTTATAAAATAAGAGAATATGCAAAGAGGTTTAAACCTCCTAAGAGGTTTACAAAGGCTTTGATAAAGTTTCATATGAAAACATAGCTTATATACATATTTGATTATGGCAGTTTCCAGCCCCAGCTAAGTTCCAATCTCCCCGAGGCCAAAGGAGTATTGGCCCTTGACTTGATTAAGGGCTTGTTGGTCACGTGGGACTTCCTAGCCAATCGCATTCATCTTCTCAACCGTGAAATGAACATCTGATGATCCTTGGAAATATTCTTCTGACACGCAGAAAATGCTGGTAGACACGAATGTTGACGGTGATCCAAAAGTCATTTTGCTAAAATAGGCTGATAGGGAAAACATAATATAGCAACAAGCTGGATACCTAAAAGATGAAATACAAAGGCCTATCATTGATAATTTATTTTTTGAACATCATTCGAGTCGTTGCTATTTCAATAGTATCAGAATTGTTATTATTTTTTATTAATATTTTCTCATATTATTCCTAGTACAAGTGGTATACCGGCCATTATAATCATGATAGGTAGAGGTTGGCGATTACGTTTACTGTATGTGCATCACATATCTACACATGTGAAAAGCAGTTCGACTTTTGTACTTACAAGTTAGCTGCGTTTGGGTACTTGCACTCGCTTGGGGTTGTACTTTTGCTAGAATCGGAGGGCATTGGAGCCTATTTTTTATAATTAGAAAAAATTGTCCAATGCAGGATTCGATCCCGGGTTGTAATGGTCGAAAACCAATGGTTTGGATGACCGTTCCACCGACCCCCCGAATTGTTCTTATAAAAAAAGCAGAAATAAATAGATTATCCTATGGTTGTTTATTCAAAAACATATTAGTGGTGATTACCCTACAGATAGTGTTGTTTGGGAGATGAATTAGATCATCTCAAATAATTTCTGATTCTCTAGAAATGTTGTCGCTCAAGAAGGTAGTCAGTCATTAAGATTGTCTTATATAAAAAAAGAGCTTACCTGGATCTGTAAAGGAAAAAAAAAACATTTTTTTTCTCAAAATATTTCGAGAAATTTCTCTCTTTTTTTATCAATTTATTGTACAGTAAACTCAATATACAAATTCTTGTAGATTACATGAAAACAAATCTTAAAGATAGAGGCTGCCTGGCCGGCATTCATAGTTATTCAAATTAAATATTCACTAGCCGAAGTATCTTTAAATCGAAGAACTATCGAAACAAATGACAAAGTTGTTTTCATGTGATCTACAATTATTTGTAAATCAAGTTTACTGTGCAATAAATTGATAAAGAGGGAGCAATCTCTCGAACTATTTTGATTTTAAAAAAATGTTTTTTTCTTTACAGATCCAGGTACGCCCTTTTTTATATAAACTCATTTAATGAATAGCCTTTTGACTCAAATATTAACTTTATTATTATTTTATTTTAATTTAAAGCTCTATGTCCTCCTAGGGACACTTGCGCTGTCATACATGTATGTCTTTACATTTGTCTATACATATATATATTATATTTTTAAATAAAAGAAGATGGGATTTCTGTTGTTTTGGATCATATTGATGATTATTGTAATGGTGGTGCAGTCGTGGTTAAATTCTTGATATAATAATAATAAAAATGGTTTTGATCAGTAATTGCTTTTATTGTGCTAAAGGAATATATAAAAACATAATTTGGTAAAAAGTAATGCCTGGCTTAAGGCGAGTTAACAAAGAAAACAAAAGATTATTTACATAATGTACAAAGGTTTTGGGTCGGCCAACGGGATAGAACAACAACGAGTTTTTATAGAGAAAGCGCGACCTCTGGCGGTCGATTTATACAGAGTATTTATATCTATGAAATTATAATTTTAAATAAAATATTTTAATATAACATATATATATATATATATATATATGTCATAATATATGCTCTTCCAGGATTAATAAAACAAACCAACAGCCAACGAGAGAGAGATGGGCAGCTAAAGCGAGACACTTTAGACAACTAACTTACGTCCATTTTTGGCCACATTCCTGAGGGGGCCGGCCGTCACCACCTGGCGACTATCCTGGTTAGCCCCCCGGTTGTGTACACAGGGAAAACGGGGTTCAGCGGGTCGGTCGCCCGTCGATCCGCTCTCTCTCGGCTGGCTGCCTGGATTATTGCTCTACCAACTCGTCGTGTGATTATTTCTCACCTCACCACATTATTACCACTATATTGTCACATCGAAAGTCGACAGGATCATATCTCAGAAGAGTCGACAGGATCATATCACATATATATAATAATTTTAGGCCGTGAATACATTAGTCATATGATGTTGACAATGAGAAAGAGAGAAAAAAAAACTATAAAAAGAACTGTGTACAAAAGCAAGAAGTGTCTGGCAATATGTACAATAAGCATAATATAAATGATCAGTTTCTTAAAAGATATTTGTTGCTATATAATTTAAAATATATCTACAATAGGTATCAAATTTAGTATACACTTCTTTACTGGAAATAAAAATACTTGGATCAGTTACTATTAAATTATTTTCGATTCTGTAGTCTTGAAAAACAGGAAAATCTAGTAAAAGGTGTATTGAGGTTTGTTCCTCATGTCCACACAAAACAACTCGAGTCTTTCACCGCTTTAATTATTTTTAAAAAGCTTATGAAAGTTACATGATTAGAAATGAATTAAGTATTATGAAAGTGTAGTTTCAAAGATGGTCTTAGTTTCCAGAAAATACAATCATTGCATATCAGAGCTCTCTCTAACCTCACCTTATTTTATTATTCATGACAATAATCATATTTCCTTACTGAAATGTGAAGCTATTTGATTATTATTTTCATCATAATAAGAATTGGTTTCATTTATTAACAAACAGATAAGAAATCTTACTCTCAATTTAAAAAAATTATTTTTTTTTCGTAATTGGAATTTTTATATGGTTTTAGATAGGTTTGTCTTCGTATTCTCTGTCTAGCATCTGTAGTGTTGTCTATTGAACCTATACTGGCCCCAGATGGGCGCCACTACAGCTGTAGGTGCTACGTCTACAGAAAGAGCAGCTGGGTATCTTATAGGACGATTCAAATAAAATCACGTCAAATTGTTCCTATCATTTTTCAAATCGAAAATGACCTATAAAAATCGCAATATCAGAGTACATTTGAATTATCAAAGTTTTAAGGGTAAATTAACGTATGTAATATGCTTTGTATTTATTTATGTAAAATATTTAAATATCCGAGAAAAAAATATATAGCTATAGAATTGTTTGATTTTCATAAAGCGTTAGAGAACAAGGTAATCGCTAAGAACTAAAATTGCAGTAAAAATTTCCATCCATAGTTAATTTGTATAGTTATGTTGAATACTTTGATTTCCTTTTCATTCTCCCTTCTCTCCTTTGTTTATATTCCCCCCCCCCCCCCCCTTTCTCCAAGAAAATGATATATGGTGAGTCCTTACAGGACGGAAATGTCCTAATAAAGCTGTTGTTGTTGTTGTTAATATGTAAAATTCTTAATTATTCTTTAATTTTTTATTCATAATTAGACAGGCAGCAACACTGTACTCTTTTTCTTTCTTTATAATTTTGCATAAGTTATTTTTTGTTTATATATTATGGTAAACCTTGTTGTAATTGAATTAAATATTAAAACACAAAGTATTGTGACTATCCTTTATTTCTAAATAGAAAACGTTACAACACCTAATAGTATTACCATAATCAAACTGTCCATTATTGTGTCTGTCTAAACATGTCTGTCTCTTTAAAAAAAAAAAAACAGACAACTGGCGATAACAAAAATTTTCACTTCCTTATGTTTTGGCTATGAGTGTATATATTATTTTATCATAATTGGTTTATTAGTTAATGATAATATATTAGTATATTATATACACAAGTATCAGAGTCATCAACAATCAATTCTGTCATCGTTTTCTTTTGTGAATGGAATAAATACCTGCATATGGCAATTTCTTATAACCATCGTTGGTTCAGTGGTAGAATGCTCGCCTGCCACGCGGGCGACCCGGGTTCGATTCCCGGCCGATGCATTTTTATTTTTTTTAATAATTAAAAAAAAAAATTATATTATTATCCCTATATATATATAAGTCAGTTTGTCAACTATACACGTTCACAATACGTAACTAATCTGACTGAAAATTTAAGAGTATATAAAGTAGAATCTGGAAAAATTCTTAGTGAAAATTTCAGGTCACTATCCCGAATATCCGTCGTGTTATTTGCAAATTTGCTCTTTCGCTCGCGCCTCTGGCGGTGAAAATGGGGGGTAATACCAGCTGACCTAATGTACATGTGAAGTTTGGAGCGGGACGTTTCACAAGAGTGACATCCACGGCTCCAATTTATAATTGTACGAATAGTATTTGAATAAAAACATTTAATCGGGTAAAACCCGGGCTTTGCCCGGGTCATTCGGCTAGTTGATAATAAAAATGAGTGATATCAGAATATAAAACGTTTATGGAGATAAGTATCTTTATTTTGATCTTCTCAAGCTTTCGGGCTTGTCTGCCCTTCTACAGGAGAAACAATATATAAAGAAAATATAACGCCGCCTGATGCTAAAACTATTATTGTGTCTGTTTAAACATATTTTAGCATCAGGCGGCGTTATATTTTCTTTATATATTGTTTCTCCTGTAGAAGGGCAGACAAGCCCGAAAGCTTGAGAAGATCAAAATAAAGATACTTATCTCCATAAACGTTTTATATTCTGATATCAGATATCCAAAGGAGATTTAAATTGATTCAATAAAAATGAGTATTCTCTTTAATATCGTAATATATTTTCCAAGAGAATAGAGCCAACAAACTATATATATATCTCATGAATGCTATAAAATATCTATCCCGGGAATTCTTTATGATATTCAATATTGAAATATCAGGTCTAATTATAATACTTGTCGTGGTGTATGTGACAGGATTCGCCATGCTCGAGTCCGGATTTGTCACCAGAAAAAACGAAGTCAATATCATGATGAAGAACGTCGCGGATGTTTTGTTCGGTGGATTTGCATATTGGCTCTTTGGTTTCGGATTGAGTTTCGGATCAGACGCCGGTACAACTGGATTTGCTGGTATCGGCCATTTTCTCGTGGATTCAGACATCCTGGAAGACGAGGATGGAAATGCCGGAGCTCTCTTCTCCAAATATCTCTTCCAGCTCTCTTTTGCAACGACAGCTACGACCATCGTGTCTGGAGCCATTGCAGAACGATGCCATTTCCCAGCTTACTGCGTGTTCTCTTTCTTCAATACGCTGGTGTATTGTATCCCAGCGGGATGGGTATGGTCGGACACAGGCTTCCTTCGTCGCTTGCAGGTAGTCGACCTGGCTGGATGCAGCGCCGTGCATCTGGTGGGAGGATGCTCTGCTTTGGCCGGTGCATTGGTCCTCGGTCCTCGACTCAACAGACCGACCCCCATGGGCAATCCTGTCAATGCCCTCCTTGGCCTCTTCCTTCTATGGTAGGTCATCTTTTATATTCTTCCATTTTACACCCTACCGACTTCTATTATTACAAGAGAAGAATTCGCCTGACATCATCTTGAAAAAGGAACAAAAGTTTTCGGCGACGTGTTTGTTTTATTAATGCTGTAAATTCGACTAGCTTTCGGACTTTGACGTCCTTCGACAGGCTACTTTCTTCCTTCCAGGCAAGTTGCCTGTTGAAGGACGTCAAAGTCCGAAAGCTTGCCGAATTTACAGCATTAATAAAAGAAACTCATTGCCGAAAACTTTTGCTCCTTCTTCATAGCTTATATTATACAGCATAATCGTGGGGCACTAGAAATTTTTAATTCTTACGATTGTTTATTATTATATATGACCTCAAGAAAGAGAAGGTCTATCAGTTGAATAAATAATTTT
>CP092883.1:50167745-50282606 GCA_030710605.1 Cordylochernes scorpioides | reverse complement strand
GGCGTGGTAAACGTGACACTATAATGTAGGCAATGTGGCTAGAAAGAGAATATATATACACATGATTATTTACATATTAGCGGAATGTGCTATGTAAATGGGGATTTGCATGTGTTATGACTATTGTAATTAAAGAGATAATAGGCAAATAGGGCATGTGTATATTTGGAGTTTGAGTCTATAGAGGAATATGTTAACGTAAATTACAGGATATGCGATATTTCAAAGAATTTTAGGAAATGTTGATATCGGGCTATCGTGTTATGGTTATTATTGCAAGGCCAAGAGAGCACGATAGGCATCAGGAAGATCTATTTTGCGGTTGATGCTGTTATGTCTGTGGGATTCTATGGATTCGAGAACTAATCGCTGGTGCTGGTTATGAATGCGTTTGTAATGTATGGTGGGGTGGTTGGTGTTGAATGAATGGCCGGTATTGAGTGTGTGCTGGTAAAGGAGGGACCTGGTGTCTTGGTTGGAGATGTTTCTAGAATGCTAAGACTTTCTGATGGCGACGGATCTACCTGTCTCGCCAACGTATGTGGCAGAGCATTGCTCACACGAGACAGAGTAGACCGCGCCAACAGAATGGAGGGGATCAGGGGGGGCATGCGATTTAGAGTATGGGTGACGGAGGGATGTGAGCAGGTTGGAGGAGTTTTTATATAAGGTGCGGATACCGTATGTTTTAAGGCTTCTGGCTATGTCAGCTGAGGAGGGGGAGTAGGGAAGGAAACATAATGATCTGTAAATTTTAGGATGGTTGGAGGGGCCAGGTGTATATGAATGTCTGTTGATGAATTCAATCGGAAACGATGCTATGGAGAGGTGCGATATGATGAGATTTTTCTCAATTTATTTAAATATATCGAGCGAACAGTGGGTATAGATTCTTTTTGTGAGAGTTTTTACTATGTTGATTTTGTGGGAAATGGGGCAGTGTGAATTGAAATGGGTATAACTGGGGGGACACTGTTTTTTGTAGTAGACTGTGGTGTGGAATGAGGATGCAGTACGTATTATTAGGATGTCTAGGAATGGGGTGACCTGGTTTGATTCTATTTCCAAAGTGAAGGAGATGTTGGGGTTAAAACTATTGAGGGCTGCAAGTATGGTGCTCTCCTGGTCGTGTCTGCATAAGCAAAAGACGTCATCAATATAACGGCGCCATATTTGTATATCTATGGGGAGGGTACGGGTGATCCAGTTGTCTATATCGGACATAGCGACTTCTGCGACAATAGAGGAAAGAGGGCTACCCATTGGGGAGCCCTTAATTTGTCTGTAATGATTTTCTAGGAATGTGAAACAGTTCATGTTCAAGCAGAGCTTGGTAAGTTGTGCTATGGATGAAGCTGTATGGGGATCTACACTCTGTGAGCCAAGGAACCGCTCCAGACTATCTATGATGAGATTGTGGGGAAGACTGAGGTAGAGGGAGGTTACATCGAAGGAACACATTGTAAAATGTGGGGCGGGTTTTAAGGCAGTTAACTCACTGATAAAGTGGGGGGTGCTACGTATGGAGTATATATTCCTGTGGTTGTGTAACAGAGGGGAAAGGTAGTTAGAGAGGAATTTGGCCAATGGATAAGCGGGTGAAAGATGGTAGGCGATAATCGGACGGAGTGGTACGTCAGGCTTATGGATTTTAGGCAGGCCGTAGATGTATGCGCTATTGGAAAGGTTGGAAATAAATATCTTGTAATCATCGGGGGTAATATGCTTAGATTTTTTGACTGTAGTAGGGAGGTTCTGAAAACTTTAACTAGAGAGAGGCTAACCTTGTCTGAGATGGGGGAGAAGGTGGTATCATCTCCGAGTAGACCGTGCATCTTGGCTCGGTAATCCTCTTGGTTCATGATGACGGTGTTTGAGCCCTTGTCGGATCGGGTGATGACTATGGATTTACTCTGCTTGAGTCATTGGAGTGTTCTTAGGTCTGCACGGTAGTTGGAAGGAGGGGTATAAGGTTTAGTTAGAGTCTTGGCAACCAATGTTCTCACGGAATGTTTGTCTTGCAGGCTGTACTGTTTGATGGTAGATTCGACGGAGCTAATGACCTCAGTGATATTGGGCTTGGAGGGGATGCGGAACTTGAGGCCCTTCTCTAAAAGTGATATTTCTGAGAGAGATAGGGTACGGTGTGACAAGTTGACCACATTTGACGACTGCTGCTTCTGATTGTAGGAGGAAAGGAGAGGGTATGAATATTTCTTTTGCCAGAAGAGTAGTTTCCTCTGGTGCCTGAGCGATATGTTCCTTTCTTGCGCCCTGATATCATTTGTGATACCGATAATATGGTTTTCAAGTTCTGCAGGAGGGACCTTTTGAGCTATTGAGAAGAGTAGCCCTTTGATTGACTTGGTCAGGAACCTTATGTTCGAAAAACAGCCCTTGATTCTGGCGTTGAGCAATTGTTGTTGGGTTTTCCTAATTATATATATATATATAGGATCCTAGAGAAAGGGTTATCAACGGGGTCCTTGAGCCTAAGAGAGGGAGGGATGAATCCGGCATTTTTGCAGTGTCGGTTGAATTGGGGTTGGCTTCCCCATCGGGATAGCTGTAGTGATTTTTTGTGAGTTATCCATAAGTACCTATTAATTTCATTCATAGAGAGATTCATTAGCGAATAACGAGTGATAATCTTCTCGATATTGTTTATGCGATAAAACGGAATAAAAGAAGAAAAGTTTCTTTGAAAGACAATTATAACAGTGCGAGCTTTCGGGCAAAAAAACCTTCTACAGGCGTGGTAAACGTGACACTATAATGTAGGTAATGTGTCTAGAAAGAGAATATATACACATGATTATTTACATATTAGCGGAATGTGCTATGTAAATGGGGATTTGCATTTGTTATTACTATTGTAATTAAAGAGATAATAGGCAAATAGGGCATTTGTATATTTGTAGTTTGAGTCTATAGAGGAATATGTTAACGTAAATTACAGGATATGCGATATTTCAAAGAATTTTAGGAAATGTTGATATCGGGCTATCGTGTTATGGTTATTACTGTAAGGCCAGGAGAGCACGATAGGCATCAGGAAGATCTATATTGCGGTTGATGCTATTATGTCTGTGGGATTTTATGGATTCGAGAACTAATCGCTGGTGCTGGTTATGAATGCGTCTGTAATATATGGTGGGTGATTGGTGTTGAATGAATGGCCGGTATTGAGTGTGTGCTGGTAAAGGAGGGACCTGGTGTCTTGGTTGGAGATGTTTCTAGAATGCCCAGGCATTCTGATGGCGACGGATCTACCTGTCTCGCCAACGTATGTGGCAGAGCATTGCTCACACGAGACCGAAATAGACAACTGTATCACCCGTACCCTCCCCATAGATATACAAATATGGCACCGTTATATTGATGACGTCTTTTGCTTTCGCAGACACGGCCAGGAGAGCACCATACTTGCAGCCCTCAATAGTTTTAACCCCAACATCTCCTTCACTTTGGAAATAGAATCAAACCAGGTCATCCAATTCCTAGACATCCTAATAATTCCTACCGCATCCTCATTCCACACCACAGTCTACTACAAAAACAGTGTCCCCCCAGTTATACCCATTTCAATTCACACTGCCCCATTTCCCACAAAATCAACATAGTAAAAACTCTCACTAAAATAATCTATACCCACTGTTCGCTCGATATATTTAAAGAAATTGAGAAAAATCTCATCATATCGCACCTCTATATAGCATCGTTTCCGCTTGAATTCATCAACAGACATTCATATACACCTGGCCCCTCCAACCATCCTAAAATTTACAGATCATTATGTTTCCTTCCCTACTCCCCCTCCTCAGCTGACATAGCCAGAAGCCTTAAAACATACGGTATCCGCACCTTATATAAAAACTCCTCCAACCTGCTCACATCCCTCCGTCACCCATATACTAAATCGCATGCCACCCCTGATCCCCTCCATTCTGTTGGCGCGGTCTACTCTGTCTCGTGTGAGCAATGCTCTGCCATATACGTTGGCGAGACAGGTAGATCCGTCGCCATCAGAATGTCTGAGCATTCTAGAAACATCTCCAACCAAGACACCAGGTCCCTCCTTTACCAGCACACACTCAATACCGGCCATTCATTCAACACCAACCACCCCACCATACATTACAGACGCATTCATAACCAGCACCAGCGATTAGTTCTCGAATCCATAGAATCCCACAGACATAACAGCATCAACCGCAAAATAGATCTTCCTGGTGTCTATCGTGCTCTCCTGGCCTTGCAGTAATAACCATAACACGATAGCCCGATATCAACATTTCCTAAAATTATTTGAAATATCGCATATCTTGTAATTTACGTTAACATATTCCTCTATAGACTCAAACTCCAAATATACAAATGCCCTATTTGCCTATTATCTCTTTAATTACAATAGTAATAACAAATGCAAATCCCCATTTACATAGCACATTCCGCTAATATGTAAATAATCATGTGTATATATTCTCTTTCTAGACACATTACCTACATTATAGTGTCACGTTTACCACGCCTGTAGAAGGGTTTTTTGCCCGAAAGCTCGCACTGTTATAATTGTCTTTTAAAGAAACCTTTCTTCTTTTATTCCGTTTTATCGCATAAACAATACCGAGAAGATTATCACTGTCGTTATTCGCTAATGAATCTATCTATGAATTAAATTAATAGGTACTTATGGCTAACTCACAAAAAATCACTACAGCTATCCCGATGGAGAAGCCACCTCCAATTCACCGACACTGCAAAAATGCCGGATTCATCCCTTCCTTTCTTAGGCTCAAGGACCCCGTTGATAACCCTTTCTCTAGGATCCTATATATATATATATATAATTAGGAAAACCCAACAACAATTGCTCAACGCCAGAATAAAGGGCTGTTTTTCGAACATAAGGTTTCTGACCAAGTCAATCAAAGGGCTACTCTTCTCAATAGCTCAAAAGGTCCCTCCTGCAGAACTTGAAAACCATATTATCGGTATCACAAATGATATCAGGGCGCAAGAAAGGAACATATCGCTCAGGCACCAGAGGAAACTACTCTTCTGGCAAAAGAAATATTCATACCCTCTCCTTTCCTCCTACAATCAGAAGCAGCAGTCGTCAAATGTGGTCAACTTGTCACACCGTACCCTATCTCCCTCAGAAATATCACTTTTAGAGAAGGGCCTCAAGTTCCGCATCCCCTCCAAGCCCAATATCCCTGAGGTCATTAGCTCCGTCGAATCTACCATCAAACAGTACAGCCTGCAAGACAAACATTCCGTGAGAACATTGGTTGCCAAGACTCTAACTAAACCTTATACCCCTCCTCCCAACTACCGTGCAGACCTAAGAACACTCCAAAGACTCAAGCAGAAAAAATCCATAGTCATCACCCGATCCGACAAGGGCTCAAACACCGTCATCATGAACCAAGAGGATTACCGAGCCAAGATGCACGATCTACTCGGAGATGATACCACCTTCTCCCCCATCTCAGACAAGGTTAGCCTCTTCTCTAGTTAAAGTTTTCACAACCTCCCTACTACAGTCAAAAAATCTAAGCATATTACCCCCGATGATTACAAGATATTTATTTCCAACCTTTCCAATAGCGCATACATCTACGGCCTGCCTAAAATCCATAAGCCTGACGTACCACTCCGTCCGATTATCGCCTACCATCTTTCACCCGCTTATCCATTGGCCAAATTCCTCTCTAACTACCTTTCCCCTCTGTTACACAACCACAGGAATATATACTCCATACGTAGCATCCCCCACTTCATCAGTGAGTTAACTGCTTTAGATCCCGCCCCACATTTTACAATGTGTTCCTTCGATGTAACCTCCCTCTACCTCAGTCTTCCCCACAGTCTCATCATAGATAGTCTGGAGCGGTTCCTTGGCTCACAGAGTGTAGATCCCCATACAGCTTCATCCATAACACAACTTACCAAGCTCTGCTTGAACATGAACTGTTTCACATTCCTAGAAGATCATTACAGACAAATTAAGGGTTCCCCAATGGGTAGCCCTCTTACCTTTATTGTCGCAGAAGTCGCTATGTCCGAAATAGACAACTGGATCACCCGTACCCTCCCCATAGAAATACAAATATGGCGCCGTTATATTGATGACGTCTTTTGCTTATGCAGACACGGCCAGGAGAGCACCATACTTGCAGCCCTCAATAGTTTTAACCCCAACATCTCCTTCACTTTGGAAATAGAATCAAACCAGGTCATCCCATTCCTAGACATCCTAATAATACGTACTGCATCCTCATTCCACACCACAGTCTACTACAAAAAACAGTGTCCCCCCAGTTATACCCATTTCAATTCACACTGCCCCATTTCCCACAAAATCAACATAGTAAAAACTCTCACTAAAATAATCTATACCCACTGTTCGCTCGATATATTTAAAGAAATTGAGAAAAATCTCATCATATCGCACCTCTCTATAGCATCGTTTCCGTTTCAATTCATCAACAGACATTCATATACACCTGGCCCCTCCAACCATCCTAAAATTTACAGATCATTATGTTTCCTTCCCTACTCCCCCTTCTCAGCCGACATAGCCAGAAGCCTTAAAACATACGGTATCCGCACCTTATATAAAAACTCCTCCAACCTGCTCACATCCCTCCGTCACCCATATACTAAATCGCATGCCACCCCTGATCCCCTCCATTCTGTTGGCGCGGTCTACTCTGTCTCGTGTGAGCAATGCTCTGCCACATACGTTGGCGAGACAGGTAGATCCGTCGCCATCAGAATGTCTGAGCATTCTAGAAACATCTCCAACCAAGACACCAGGTCCCTCCTTTACCAGCACACTCTTAATACCGGCCATTCATTCAACACCAACCACCCCACCATACATTACAGACGCATTCATAACCAGCACCAGCGATTAGTTCTCGAATCCATAGAATCCCACAGACATAACAGCATCAACCGCAAAATAGATATTCCTGGTGCCTATCGTGCTCTCCTGGCCTTGCAGTAATAACCATAACACGATAGCCCGATATCAACATTTCCTAAAATTCTTTGAAATATCGCATATCCTGTAATTTACGTTAACATATTCCTCTATAGACTCAAACTCCAAATATACAAATGCCCTATTTGCCTATTATCTCTTTAATTACAATAGTCATAACAAATGCAAATCCCCATTTACATAGCACATTCCGCTAATATGTAAATAATCATGTGTATATATTCTCTTTCTAGCCACATTACCTACATTATAGTGTCACGTTTACCACGCGTGTAGAAGGGTTTTTTGCCCGAAAGCTCGCACCGTTATAATTGTCTATTAAAGAAACTTTTCTTCTTTTATTCCGTTTTATCGCATAAACAATACCGAGAAGATGATCACTGTCGTTATTACTGGAGATATCGGTTTTGCTCTTCATTGGAAAATGGGTGCCGTTGCCACGTTAGTCACCTTGGAAACGAACCAGAATTTGTTCAAATATTCCAAGGGTCCAGGGGGGACCGCAGGGAGGTGTGGTCGGACTTCCCCCCCCCCCCCCCCCTCCCCCTGGAATGCCGTCACTACAAGATAAAGCACTCTTGGTGAATTTTTTATTGCGATTCATAATCTGCCACTGAAGCTTTACGAGCGTTTCGTTCCTTTAAAGGTATTCGAAGCGGTAATGGACCCATGAGTTGCTACTCTCTAAGGCAAATGATTAAAAATTTCGAGGAAACTGGATCTGGAAACAATACCTCGGAGTAGAAGACCATCGACATGCAAGTCAGTGGCTGTTACGGTTTTGCAGAATGTTGAAGCTATTGAAACGTTATCCACGTATGGAGAAGTAAGTGCTCGACAAGTTTCTCGAAAAACGGGGATTTCGTATGGAACAGTTTGGAGAGAACACACATTTAGAATTTTTCTCAAAAAATACCTTTACAAAATCCAGAGTTTTCACGAGTTGAAAGTCAGCGATTTTGAGAAGCGTCAAGAGTTCGCTGCATGGGTTTCCCGGCAAATTGATATTGATGAAAACTGGCTGTCGAATGTTCTGTGGGCAGATGATGCTCACTTTTCTCTAAAAGGATAATTTAACATTCAAAACAGCCGCATTTGGGCAACAGAAAGACCTACGATTTTTACAGAAATGCCACTTCATCAGCCCAGAGTTACAGTTTTGTGTGGCTTCACTTCTTCTTTTATTATTGGGCCATTTTTCTTTGAAAAAAAATCAATAGAAGGATTTTTAAAACCGTTTTTTCTTCTGGTGAACGTTATGTTCAACTTTTGAGAGAAAAGGGTATTCCTATATTGCAGGACAGACAAGCACTAAGCGAAATAACATTTATGAAAGATGGAGGACCTCCTCATATCTCCCGAGGTGCCAAACAATTGCTGAAGGATACGTTCGGTGAAAATCGTGTGATAAGTCGCCACTTTATATACCAGTGGCCTCCAAGATCACCAGACTTGACGCTTTACAATTTCGGTTATGGGGGTACATTAAGTCGCGTGTTTATCGATGCTGGCCTACCACATCGGCCATGTTGAAGGCTTCTATCAGAGGGCACGTTTTATCAATTTCAACAGATATGTTATTCAATGCTGTCCATTCTGTCATCCATCGTCTGCAGGCGGTGTTTGAGAATGAAGGGCGCCACATTGAGCAAGGATTGTGAACTAATACAAGAGAGAAGGCAGTTACCTCATGTGATATATAAGCTGCCATGTATTATACTATATACCAATATTTTTCAGCCCTTTGTGTTGGGTTATTGGGATAATAAATGCTGTCCTCACATCTTGATTCTTTTTTTTTTTTTTGTGAACAGTATTTTTTTGTATATCATTTGCTCACATCTTATATTATGTCGTGCAGGTCAAAGTGTTATAACTTATCGAATAACACTGATACACACAATTTTACTCCATATCTTTAGTTTATAGCTTTTCGCTCATTAGAAGAAATAGCATAAGGAATATTCTCTTTTCCCCCCCAACTTTAGAAATTTTGCGCAAAAAATAATATAAAATGATTTTACTACCACGTTTTTCAACGCAAAAGGTCGATCTAAAAATGATTTTTATTTGAGGGGAAACATTTTTAAAATTGTGTACAGTATAATAAGCAATGATAACATTTGACAAGCCCATAAGATATTTGGTATAAAGTACGACAAAAATATTTTGTCACTCACCTCTATATTTCATTTGTTGGATCATGACTAATATCCATTTAAATAGGCAAGGGTCGCCAATCAGTCAAGAAACTTCACATTCCTTATAGGAAGAAATCCTATTAGTAGTGCCAGCATAATTTTTGGTACTATAATAACATTTCAAAAAATCGTGTATTGATATCAGAAGTGTTTTTCAAACATTCAATCTATTTCACAAAACCCCATCTGAAACATAAATATTTTTGCTACATGTTTTAATTTGCATTTACCTATTTAACATATCTCGGTGGGCATTTAAAAATTGTTATCCAATTATTCTACTTTTGGGGAAATGGTGTTTTATTAATTTATCATTTAATATTATTAGGGTTTTTTCCTTGTATTCAAAAAGGAAAACTACGTGTCGATCAGTTATATTTTTCAATTTATCAAACAATTTGGCCGCTGAATCTCTGATTGTGGTAGAGTGCCATCTAGCGAATGAAATTGTAACTAAAATCAATTTCGAATTTTTCATTATTTGCCATAAAAATTCCTATTGCATCAGAGCACAATGGTGTTTACCGCATTGCTCTAGCGCAAATACTCGCGGAGTTATTAATTTTTAGAGTTGTGCGGGACTTTTGGATCACCCTGTATATAAAAAAAAAACTAAAAAAACATTTTAAAACAATTTTCCATTCTCTACTAAATCAATTTTCAAAAATATATGTTTTCATAAAATCGATTCAGTAGAAATATTTTTGTAATTTCTATTATTGAAAAAGACTTTTTCAAATATTTTGAAGGATTTACATTTCATTTAGTATATTTTAAACTGCCCTTTTTACACATTTGGTATATATTTTAAAATAGAGTGAGGCTATTTCAATTGTTTTATTTTCCTTCTAGCACGTCTAAATCCATAGACAAATTTAAATCGCATGAATTTTCTATATAACGTGAAAAATTGTCTTTGACTACTTATTTAAAATTTTTGTGTTTTAACTTTAAAAGCACACAAAAATATATTAAACTTGACTTACATATAGAACAAATAATAATGGAGAAGAAGAAAGAAACATTTTAGGAAAAGCAAAAACAAAACAAAAGCACTGGCCAAAAAGAAACATTTAAAATCACAGATTAATATCTTCAACACTTCCACTTAATCAGATTTCAAATGTCCCTCATACCCAGTAGATATTTGAAGATTCGTTTAACTGCTTCCCAGTCATATATTGTTGGTGCTGCAAGTTTTTGAGAAACTTTATTCAGTGCAAAAGTGATATCGGGTCTTGTTAAGCAGCTCAGATGCATCAGACTACCAATCGCTTCACGAAAGGGAACTTTTTCTAGAATCTCTGCTTCCCCAGGAACAGTAGAATTATCAGTTGGTGTTCCCACTTTATTCGCTTGAGACATATTGAATTTCTCAAGAATTCTTTTTATATATGCCTTTTGATTTATAAAGATTGACCCATCCGGTTGCCGCTCTATCTCAATACCCAAAAAGTAATTTAATGGTTCACTTGTGATCTTAAATGAAAACATTAGTTCATCAAGAAATTCTTTAATTTCCTGTTCATTTGTACCAGCAATGATTCCATCATCAACATATATGGCAATAATGAGTAGTTGATCATTTGTTTTCTGAAGAATAAACAGGGGTCAGCTGTACTTTCCTTCAGACATCTTTCTTTCATGAAGTTGACTATTTTCTAATTCCAGCATCTTGGTGACTGTTTAAGTCCATAGAGACTTTTCTTCAATTTCCATACAAGATATGTTCCATTGTTGAATCCTTCAGGTTGTTTGATATTAATTTGATCTTGTAAGTCTCCATATAGAAAGGCTATCTTTATGTCAAACTGTACCAATTTTAAGTCTTCATTAGCAGCAATTGCTAAAAGAGTACTTATGGTGTCATATCTTGCCACAGGACTAAATGTTTCTTCATAATCTATACCCTTCTTTTGTACAAACCCTTTTGCCACCAGTCTTGCCTTATATCTTGTAATCTCTCCTTTAGAATTCAATTTGGTCTTTAATATCCATTTACAATCAATTGGTTTTGGCCAGGTGGTAATGTTGTGCATTCGTATACATCATTTTCCGTTAAAGAATTCATTTCTTCATTCATTGCTTCTTTCCAAAACTGCATTTGGCGAATCCATTGCTTCTTTGTATGTCTTGGGTTCAAGACCTTCTGCAATATTTATTTATTATGAGGTTTTGATATATTTGATCGATCTCTTAGATTGTATACGTCTGATGTTTGAACATTGCTTTCAATTTTCTCAATATCTTGAGTATCATTTTGTTCATCAATCTGATTACTTGAAAGTTCCTTATTTATCTTTTCAATATCAAGGCTAAATGTTGGTATAGTGTAATATAGTTAATATCGTACTCGGCAACACAGTTGAGTTCGACATAGAATGTAAATAAAAGAACTAACGCTATCTAATACTAACAACAATCCTGTAAGTAAATAAATATATCTAATACCCCAATAAATGAATCTTATAATACGTTTGCTAATTATATTACGTAAACAAAGATTTTACATGGTGTCAGAAGTTTAAAATTTGAATAAATAAAAATAGCGTATTTCGCTAACCCTAGTTCTAAAGGAAAGGCTTAACAAAAGTTCCAAACTTAAAAATAAGCGAAAATAAATAGCTTTGAGAATAATATTTAAATAACTAACCATGGAGGCACCAAAAAATTTTGATCCTAATAGAGAAAGGTGGGAAGATTGGCTTCAACAATATTCTTGGTATGAAAATGCTACGGAGATGAAAAAGAAAGAACCAGAAGTTCAAGTCGCGTCGTTCATGACAATAATAGGAAGCGATGACCAAAAAATTTACCGTACATTTGTACTATCTCCAGAAGAAACTAAAAAAGTTGAAGAAATCAAAAAACGTTTCACCAACTACTTTTTGCCAAAAAAGAATTATACCATGGAACGTTATAACTTTAATAAATTACAACAAAGCATGGTTGAAACAATTACAGAATTTATCACAAGATTGCGCCTACAAGCATCAAAGTGCAAGTTTGAAAGTTTGGAAGATGAACTAATCAAAGACAGGGTTGTTGTTGGTATTCATGATGACCACACAAGAGAAAAACTTCTAAGTGATCCTGATTTGGACCTGGATAAGGCAATACAAATATGTATGGCTGCAGAAAGGACAAACAAAGAAATAAAGGTCATGCAACAGCGTTCGGATCAAGAAGTATCAGTCATTAAAAAGAACTTTAGGCCAAAAAAGAATGTAACAATGGAAGAAGATCCAAAATTAATAGACAATTGCAAAATATGTGGCGGCACACATCCAATTAGAAGATGTCCCGCATATGGAAAATTTGCAAAAAATGTAAAAAAGCAAATCATTTTGCAAAATGTTGCAGATCAAATTCCAGGTATAAAAATAAAATCAATACCTTAGAAGAAGAAGGAGCAGAAAATGATGAATTTAGTCTTCAAATTAATTCATTGCGGAATTCACTAGTGAACCAATGGAAAAAATCCAAATAAACAACACTGAACCTTTCAAAATAAAATTGGACACTGGAGCTCAGTGCAATGTCTTGCCTTGGAACATTTTCAAGAAAATAAATTCAAAACTTAACAGAAGTTCAGTGAAAAGTTTAAAATCATTCTCAGGCCACAGAATTAAGGTGGAAGGAGAAATTATTGCCTCATGCATAATAAACAACATCAAGGCAGACATTAAGTTCATTGTCACCAAAACAGGGACCACACCAATACTGGGCAGTGAATCTTGCTTTATGCTAGGACTACTCAAGAGAATAAATGAAATAAAACCAGTAGAACAAGAGTTTCACCAGCTGTTCAACGGAGATGGTTACTTAAAGAATTTTGAATACAGAGCAGAATTCACAAAAGGGGACCACAAGTTGGAAATAAAACCACCCAGGAGAATACCCCTTAAAATAAAATATGAGGTCAAGAAACAACTAGACTTAATGGAGAAAAGTAAGGTGATAAAAAGAATGGAAGAACCGACACCTGTCTCAAGCCACATGGTGGTAGTGAAACAAGGCGGGAAATATAGAATTTGCATTGATCCATCAGATTTAAACAAGATCCTGCTAAGAAGACACTACCCACTAAGAAGGATAGAGGACATAGCTTCCAATATCAAAAATTCAAAATACTTCACAAAGCTTGACTTCTTAAATGCTTTTGGCAATTGAAGGTCGCTGCGGAAACACAACCTTACATGACCTTCAGCACACCTTGGGGGCGTTATGCTTTCCTTAGAGTCCCATTTGGAATTAAAACTGCCCCGGAGATTTTCCAGAATACCATATCCAAGATTGTAGAGAATATACCTGGTGTAGAAAACTCAATGGACGACATACTCATCCATGCTGAAGACATCCAAACACTGAGAGAAAGAACTAAAATAGTCATGACTACTCTTCAGGAAGCTGGAGCAAGACTGAATAAGGACAAGTGTGAATTTGAAAAAACAAAAATAAAGTTCTTGGGACATATCTTCACCAGTGATGGAATAAAAACAGATGAAGAAAAAGTCTAAGCCATTGACAATATCAAGTCACCATCAAACAAAAAAGAACTACAAAGACTTTTGGGAATGGTTCAATACTTACATAAATTCATCCCAAATCTCTCAGAGATAACATACAGAATGAGATTGCTTCTGAAGAAAAACACAGAATGGCAATGGGACAGCTTGAGGACAAGGATATGGAAAGAATAAAAGACTAATTAAAACAAGCGCCAACCCTAAAATATTATGATCCTAACAAAGATGTGGTACTTTCGGTCGATGCAAGCCAACATGCCATTGGAGCAGTCTTACTCCAAGAAGATCGACCAATTGCGTATGCTTCTTCTGCATTAAATGATGCTCAGAGGCATTACCCTCAAATAGAAAAAGAAGCTCTGGCAATTAAATTTGGTTGTAAGAAATTCCATACCTATATATATGGTAAATCTCTTTTAATAGAAACAGACCATCGACCGTTAGAATCATTTACAAAAAACCAATGAAACATTTAAAATCACAGATTAATATCTTCAACAAAAATGAGAAATTTCCACCTTATATTATTAACGATATTCCAATAAGGCCTGTTTGCATGTACATTATTGTAGCGCCATCTGTGATCACCTTTTAATACTATTTTAAACATGTATTCAAATTGCTATTTTTAACGGTTGTTATTGGCAAAATATGAGTGTTTCGTCTATTCTGTGTTACTTTAATATTTCATTTTATATATTTAATAATATTTAATATTTCATTAAAAAATATATTAACTCCGCCTTTGCCGGTCCTGAGCTTGGATGAAAAAGGAGGAGGGGGGTGGAGCAGTAACAAGCAGTAACTGAGCTCAGCTGGCCCGGCTGATAGTACCCTGTAAGGGCTCCTGATCCAGGGATACAGGATGAGCAGTGTTTGTACTCCATGTTAGGAGTGGCTGCACATGGCGTCTGTTCCTCATGTCAGAGGCGGTCATTTCTTTTGGAACTAAGTCGTCCTGCCACTGAGTAGTGTTCGCAGTCTTAATGACAAAGGCGGATGCATTCTACTTCACCCAGTAATGATGGTTGGCAACTTTACAAGCTTGATAACTTAATATGATTGAATGAAGATAAGAAAGAAGATTAAAAATATTGTAGTATTTGTTGGCGTGGAGTATTGTCCAACTATATAACATCTGAGAGAATAAAGTTTAGGGTTCGATTCTCTCAGAAGATATTATTTATCTTTTACGTGTTAATATGTAAGAACACCATCATGACACTGAATATGTATGCTAGGAATAACCTAACCTAAGCTTGTACCACGCATGGATGATCTAGTGTTAAGTCTGGAGCTAAGAACCAACTTGTACTCTCGGTCTGACTGGGCGTGAAAGCACTTAATGAGGGCCAACAGCATGAAACACATATATAGTTAGCTTTTAATTTTTAAAATAATCAAGTAAGAGCAATTAGTCAACTCTCTAATGATCAAAAATCAACGAATAGTTGATATTTATTCCGACAGATGGCGCAAGCCATTAGTCTCACTTTTAGTTTCACAATCTGAAGATGTCTTACTTTTAATTTATTAACCTGATCCAACGACTATTGCAAATATCTTCTTTCAAATAATCCACCAACATTTGAAGTGTGTTATGAAATAGTGGATGAATGTTTACCCTGTTTCTTTCTCACGCCACAACAGAACTCTTTAATAGAGGCGAGCAAGACTTGGAAAGTAATTAACTCTAGTGAGAGAGTCAACAGAAGCTCTTTGTTTATATTACAAATATCCTATTTACATATCCCTTATTAAGAATAATCAGAATTAATTATATATTTAACGAATGAAAACAATAAGACGCGAATGTTTCTTTTCACAAATAAATCAAACTTCTACTGTCCTTGCTGCGATAAAAAATATTAGTAGGGTTTGGCTCATATCAGTGGTGAACCCTTCCAGCGATTTCGCCAATTAAATCTACCAGACCGCTTCTTCAGAGCTCTAATACTGTATTGAATCATTTCAGTATTCCCAATATTTTTTCATCGCATTGAAGACAGTAGAAGTCTGATTTATTTGTGTAAAGAAACATTCGCGTCTTAATGTCTCAATTCGTTATATATAAATGGCGTATTATTGCTTTGTATTATTGATATATTTATTCAGTGTATATGCCTTTTAATCATTTAATAATAAAAATCAATCTATAAATAGATGAACAAATGTCTGAATTACAGAATAAAATTGATTCACACAAGTATTAGACAAAAAGAAAAAGTGACTATATACGTGAAAAAATAGTAAAAATGTGAAATTGTACTGGGATAAAGTGAATAAAAGACCATCTCCTTATTCTGCAAGTGAACGTTTTTGATGGCTTTCGTCATCTATCGGAATATATATCAACTATTTGTTTATTTTTAGCTATTCTAAATTGACTATTCCATTATATGTATGTTCCATATGTAAATACCTGTTTTTTCCTCTTTTCGCTCTCCACTTCTTCCATCCATATTTCCAAATCCATATTCCTATTTTCCATAGGATCATTCAAATAATAATCTGTATATATTTATCATGTGTATATAATCCTTCTCCATTTTTACCCCTTTGTATATTTCCCACTTTCATAGGTTTCTCCGTTTTGTAGCCCCAAGGAGAATCCTCTGTAAGACCAGTGTGTCTTAATAAAGGTTTTTGTTTGTGTGTGTGTGTGATTTTTAACTATTCCAGAATTGGCCAAATAATTAGTAGTAACTATATATGTTTCTCTTGATATTTGATAAAGTATATGTTATCATAGATAATCTTTTACAATCTCAAGGTCACCCGATGAAATGATTCTCAGAAAAAAAATAAGAGACAAGTTTAACCTTAATTTCCTGTTACCTAAATTGGTCCGTAAATTAGAAAGTTCTAATCAACTTCCGTAAATAAAAGGTTTTTATACTGAACAGCAATCCGAATTTAATTTACGTTCCGTTCTTGCATCACTTCCAATTTATTTTTCTCTCAGTTTTACAGCGTTGAAACTAATCATTATAGATTGAGAAATAAGATGTTGTTCTTTTATTTCTTTTCTTCAATTAAAGTTGTTCTTCTGTTCACCTTATTCTAAATGGATGTTGACGACCTGACCCTTTTCTCGACCATTAAATTATTCGAAGAGTTATTGTACATTTGCACCTAGTAGTTTATTAAATTCGGCCACTTGGGTCATCCTCTGCCACGCATCTTTTTAAATCTGCTCTGAAGAGTTAGTAGGGCGATGTAAAAACGATGTCTTCGAGAAATTGACAAAAATCAATTTCTACGGGTTAATACTCAAAGTGCAATTTACAAGGGCCAAAAGTGAAATTAATTTAAAATATAGAAAATCGTACACACAAGAGTGCAACAACAATAAAAAAAAAGGGTGTAAATAAAAATTCACGGTTTGTTTAGTATAAAATATAGTACTTATATTTTATTGCAGTGTTGATAAGGAGCGGAACGGGGTTACACAGGTATGCGAGGAGATCACCAGACAAACACACAGAGAACGTTTTAAGCGTCTCCACTTGATCACTTCTTGTCGAATCCTCACATCTCGTTTCATCTCTCTTCATATACAAACATAGTCCAATGAGAAGGCGTGGGAGATCAATTCATTTTACAAATAAATAGCATTCAATTAAAAATGCATATATTGGATCAAAAAATCGTTTATTTTACCTTTTATTCTTTACCATTTATTTTTTATCCAATATATGCCTTTATATTGACAAAATCAACTCTTCGGTATAATTACTTAAATAAAATAAAACGAACGAACGAACGAAGAGGAATTTCTTATTTTAATATATGCAAACTTTCGGACCGTGAGGTCCTTCTACTAGCTATAGAATGGAAGATATGACCGACTATATATAGAGCTAAAATAATTACAAATTTACATATTGAAAATTGATGGTATAAATATAATTAGCATACAGCAGATATTAACTAAGAATACATATTTACATCAGAGTAATATTCAACGGCGTAAACTATTGTAATTGTGAGGGATAAGAAAGGAAGAAAATACCTATGATTCTGATGTTTAAGGCGTGATGACGGGTGGATGTTAATAAAGTGCTATTTCAACAGGGTATAGTATAGGTCAGGTATATCAATGTGTCTATTGATACTATTGCATTGTAATGTTATCATGGCCTCCAGGATCAATCTTTGATATTTGTTATTGATGTTCTTATAATGGATGGTTGGATTGGATAAGTCAAACGAGTGACCTGTATTTAAGATATGGGTATATATTTGGGATGTTATGTTCTTATTGGTTATGTTCCTGCTGTGTTCATTCATTCTAATGGCGCAGATCTACCCGTTTCCCCCACGTAAATGGCTGAGCATTGACGACATGGGACGGCATAGACCGCGCCATCAGAATTACAATTGTTGTTTGGTTTGTTAGATCGGGTTATAGGATTTCTGGTTATTGTGGTAGAATGTTTTGATGCCGTATGGTTTCAGTAGTGAGGCTATAGCGACTGATTGTGGACTATAGGGGAGAGTGCAGTGACCTATGTTAATTTGTGCTGGTTTTGTGTAATTTGGGTTATAAAAGTGTCTGTTGTTGAATGAAATAGGGTACCTCGCATTTGTCAAATGGGCTATTATATTTGATTTCTCAATGTTTTGGAATATGTTAAGTGAACACTGTGTGAAGATTCGCTTGGTAAGGGTCTTCACTAAGCTTATTTTATGGGTAATAGGGCAGTGGGAGCTATAATGTGTGTAGTGTGGGGGTGAGGTTTTCTTATAGTAAACGGTAGTGTGAAAGAAATTATTGGTACGGATTATTAAGATATCAAAGAAGGGAAGGACAAGAGAGGTTTCAGTTTCGTATGTGAAGGAGATATCGGGATGAAATGAATTTAGGTCTTTAAGTATATGGCTAACAGAGGCTTTTTTTGTGATACAGAATATATCATCTATGTATCGTATCCAGACGTATATGTTAGAGGATTGCTGTTGATTGATTCTTTAATCCAATGACACCATTACAATTTCTGCAACGATGGATGATAGTGGGCTGCCCATAGGGGAGCCTCTAATTTGTTTGTAATGTTGCTGATTAAAGGTAAAGATGTTCATATCCAAGCAGAGGGAGGTTAAATTAACAATATAATCGGCTGTGTGGGTGTCAATTTGTGTGTTATATAAAAGTTTTTTGAACCCACTTATAATGAGTGGGTGGGGAAGGGATAAATAGAGGGATTTCACATCAAATGAAACCACAATATGGTCTCAGGTGGTTCTAAATTAGTAACTTCTTGTATAAAGCTTGGGATGTTAGTAATGGCATGTGTACCAGATTTCGCATGGAGGATAGGAGATAGGAAGTTTGAGAGGAATTAGAAACAGCATATGCGGGTGATTGGTGGTAAGCAATCACGGGGCGTAGGGGAACTGAGGGCTTATGTGTTTTAGGTAGGCCATAGATGTAAGCGTTACTGCTGAGGTTGGAAATGAAGATAGAATATTGGTCTTGTGATATATGCTTAGATCTTTACAATCGTAATAAAGATGATCCGCGTATCAAAGGTATAATTAATCTGTCTTCAGAAACATTGACTCCATCAGAAAACCGACTCTTATCGCTGGGATTGAAGTTCCGACTGCCCAAGACACCAGACATTCCCCGCATAATTTCCTGCCTGGAGCCAGCCATAAAGTCCCTCAGCCACCAAGACACTTTCAAGATCCGTCAAGCAGTTACTTCCATCCTACAGAAACCCGTTCCCCATACTAAGGAATCAAAAGGTCTGTATCAAAACATTAAGAAACTCAAACAAAATACCTCCATAGTTATTACTAGATCCGACAAAGGTTCTGACATAGTAATCTTGAACACCACAGATTATACATCGAAGATGAATGAAATCCTCAATGATGCATCCATTATTTCACCAATAACACCTCAGGACAACACCACATCAATCAGAAAGAGTTTAGAACATCTTTATTACGATTGGAAAGATCTAAGCATATATCACAAGACAAATATTCTATCGTCATTTCCAACCTCAGCAGTAACGCTTACATCTATGGCCTACCTAAAACACATAAGCCCTCAGTTCCCCTTCGCCCCGTGATTGCTTACCACCAATCACCCGCATATGATGTTTCTAAATTCCTCTCAAACTTCCTATCTCCTATCCTCCATGCGAAACCTGGTACACATGCCATTATTAACATCCCAAGCTTTATAAAAGAAATTACTAATTTAAAACCACCTAAAGACCATATTATGGTTTCATTTGATGTGAAATCCCTATATTTATCCCTTCCCCACCCACTCATTATAAGTGAGCTCAAAAAACCTTTATATAACATACCAATTGACACCCACACAGCCGATTATATTGTTAATTTAACCTCCCTCTGCTTGGATATGAACATCTTTACCTTTAATCAGCAACATTACAAACAAATTAGAGGCTCCCCTATGGGCAGCCCACTATCATCCATCGTTGCAGAAATTGTAATGGTGTCATTGGATTAAAGAATCAATCAACAGCAATCCTCTAACATATACGTCTGGAAACGATACATAGATGATATATTCTGTATCACAAAAATAGACTCTGTTAGCCATATACTTAAAGACCTAAATTCATTTCATCCCGATATCTCCTTCACATACGAAACTGAAACCTCTCTTGTCCTTCCCTTCCTTGATATCTTAATAATCCGTACCAATAATTTCTTTCACACTACCGTTTACTATAAGAATAACTCACCCCCACACAAAACACATCATAGCTCCCACTGCCCTATTACCCATAAAATAAGCTTAGTGAAGACCCTTACCAAGCGAATCTTCACACAGTGTTCACTTAACATATTCCAAAACATTGAGAAATCAAATATAATAGCCCATTTGACAAATGCGAGGTACCCTATTTCATTCAACAACAGACACTTTTATAACCCAAATTACACAAAACCAGCACAAATTAACATAGGTCACTGCACTCTCCCCTATAGTCCACAATCAGTCGCTATAGCCTCACTACTGAAACCATACGGCATCAAAACATTCTACCACAATAACCAGAAATCCTATAACCCGATCTAACAAACCAAACAACAATTGTAATTCTGATGGCGCGGTCTATGCCGTCCCATGTCGTCAATGCTCAGCCATTTACGTGGGGGAAACGGGTAGATCTGCGGCCATTAGAATGAATGAACACAGCAGGAACATAACCAATAAGAACATAACATCCCAAATATATACCCATATCTTAAATACAGGTCACTCGTTTGACTTATCCAATCCAACCATCCATTATAAGAACATCAATAACAAATATCAAAGATTGATCCTGGAGGCCATGATATCATTACAATGCAATAGTATCAATAGACACATTGATATACCTGACTTATACCATACCCTGTTGAAATAGCACATTATCAACATCCACCCGTAATAATCACGCCTTAAACATCACAATCATAGTTATTTATTCTTCCTTTCTTATCCCTCACAATTACAATAGTTTACGCCGTTGTATACACTGCGTGACATTGAAAATGGAACACCATGAAATAGTGGCCAGAAAATGATGCAAATTTCAGGGTAGACGCGCCTAACCGAGTTATGCAAATGATGTAAAATGCGCAGCACTCGTGCGCACATGGAGTAAGATATAAGGGAAGGAACTTGCAGAAAGGACAGTATTCGTGTCGTTATTTCTTCAAGGAAAATCATTGTAGAAATTTTGTTCTTGTGTCAAAAGACACGTGTAATAACAGAGAATGCCAGGTCATCGTAAACGGAGGCAGTTCAAGCAGACAGACGCTTTTACGAGGGGCATGATGATCGGACTGAAAAGGGCAGGTTGGTCCATACGTCAAATCGCAGCTGATACACACCTTGGTGCGTCCACGGTGCACCGACTGTGGAGAAGACGGTTGGAACAAGGAAATGTGGCAATTTATAGGAATGCCGGTGCAACCAGAGTGACGTCAGCACGTGTGGATCGGCGTATCCTTCGACAAGCAGTGGCGGCCCCACAAGCCACTTGTACCGCCATCCTGCAACATGTGCAAGACACCCTAGATCATTCCATCTCGACCAGAACCATTTCCCGTCGATTGGTTGCTAATGGCTTGCACTCATGCCGACCGCTAAGAAGACTGCCATTGACCCCACCGAATAGGCGCCAACGTTTGGAATGGTGCCGGGCTAGATCGACGTGGATGACGGAATGGCACAGGGTCGTGTTCTCAGATGAGTCGCGTTTCTGCTTGTCCAGTGATAGTCGCCGTGTACGCGTGTGGCGTCGACGTGGAGAAAGGTCCAATCCGGCAGCAATTGTGAAACGCCCCACCGTGCGACAACGTGGAATCATGGTTTGGGGCGCAATCGCGTATGATTCCAGGTCACCTTTACTTCGTATTCAGGGCACTATGACGGCCCAACGATACGTTGATGATGTGCTGCGACCGGTGACACTCCCCTACCTTCAGGGGGTACCCAATGCCCTTTATCAGCAGGATAACGCCCGACCGCACACTGCTCGCATTAGCCAACAAGCTCTGCAAGATGTACAGATGCTTCCCTGGCCACCGTACTCTCCTGATCTCTCACCAATCGAGCACGTCTGGGACATCATTGGACGCCGTCTAGATGCCTTGCCACAGCCGCGTTCAGAAGACGAACTGTGGCAAATGGTTGAGAGGGAATGGAGAGCCATCTCTTAGGACGCCATCCGTACTCTGATTGACTCTCTACCTAGACGTGTTGCTGCGTGCATCGCCGTCCGCGGTGGTCCTACTTGCTACTAAGCCGACGCCGTTCTCGCTCTCTGTATTATGACTATCATTTTGAAATAAAGATCATTTATTGTTCGTCCCTGTCTCTCTCTGTCTGCCGAGTTTCATCACTTTCTGGCCACTATTTCTTGGTGTTCCATTTTCAACGTCACGCAGTGTATTAACTCAGATGTAAATATGTATTCTTAGTTAATATCTGCTGTATGCTAATTATATTTATACCATTAATTTTCAATATGTAAATTTGTAATTATTTTAGCTCTATATATAGTCGGTCATATCTTCCATTCTATAGCCAGTAGAAGGACGTCACGGTCCGAAAGCTTGCATATATTAAAATAAGAAATTCCTCTTCGTTCGATCGTTTTATTTTATTTATATGCCTTTATAATTAAAGGTTTATTTATGGATTGCTCTATTTTTATTAAATAATTTTCTTACCACAAAAACTAAGATAAGATAAAACTGCATATGTTTGTCAAAATATTTGACACAATATATCCCAAATAAGAGACATTACTTCATAGTTTAGCTGCGAGAAGTTTTCTTCTTTGTTCCAATTAAAGAGATGGTACTTAAGCAATTCGCTCATATTAACCATTGTAAGACCTTTACCGAAAGTACCTCTATATCTCAATTGATCGCTCCTTAAGATTCAATGTTTCTCATCCATATATGTAGCATTTCTAGGTTCTTTAAGCCAATTATAAATCTCTCTTTTACCATTCATTGACGGATAGTAGAAGCAGTTCCTTTGGTTGTGCTAGGTTTTGAGGCATTTTCGCGCTGAATGTTTCAAACTAGAATATTTGACCATCTAGAGAAAAACAACCTCCAATTTCTTCAATGCCTTCCTCTACTGAGACTGGGGCACATGGTCTCTCCATACTTCCTCCTTCAATGTCTTCCTCTACTGAGGGTGAGCCACATGGTCTCTCCATATCTTCCTCCTTCAATGCCTTCCTCTACTGAGGGTGGGCCACATGGTCTCTCCATATCTCCCTCCTTCAATGCCTTCCTCTACTGAGGGTGGGCCACATGGTCTCTCCATATCTGCCTCCTTCAATGCCTTGCTCTACTGAGGGTGGGCCACATGGTTTCACCATATCTCCCTCCTTCAATGCCTTCCTCTACTGAGGGTGGGCCACATGGTCTCTCCATACTTCCTCCGTCATCCTCTTCATCTCCTCATAGGTGTGTCGTCCAGTCCATTGTTTTAGATCGTCTGTGTATCCCTGTCTTCCCCTTCCCCTCGATCTATTCCCCCGAAGATATACCTCCAACACTATCAGCAAACAGAAAAACATGAGAATTCCCAAATGCTCAATTTGTCTGAAGACTTCACCCAACCTTTTAAAATAGGAGTAATAATCCTCAGACAAGCTGCCAAAAGGTTACCTCAGCCTGAAAGCCCATCGCAGAGAGGACCTGAGTTACAACATTGTGTGCTATCGCGCAAGAGCAACTACCCATTTTTTCTGCCACTAGCACTGCCCCTTGAATGAGGAGGACAATAGCGAGGAGATAAGTCGGCCTGCTGCTGAGTAGTGCTCCCAGTCTTAATGACAAAAGCAGAGGCATTCTACTTTACTCAATCATAATGGACGTCAACTCTACAGACTTGATACCCTAATATGATTGAGTGGAGATAAGAAAGAAGATGAAGACAATAGCGAAAGAAGAAACCATACATAGAGCCCGATTAAAGCGTATATTATTTTTTATTATTATTCTTAGTAGACGTGTTACAGGTCCTGGTAATCATGGTGGGTAACCGTTAGCACTGCTTTTACTGCAAATGCGCATACATGCTCTACACATGTAGAGAGCAATTTGACTTTTGCACTTACAAGTGTATTAAATATCTGGTTGCCTATTTCCACTCACTGGGAGGGGGGTGTTGAATTTTACCAGATTCGGAGGCTATTGGGACAATTTTTTTTATTAGAAAAAAAGTGTTAAATGCGGGATTCGATCCCAGGTCATGGCTGTCTAAAGCTGACAGTCTATACCACTCATCCACCGATTTTGATATATTTCATTTCTATAGATGTTGGTAATCGGCGAAAACCGCTGGGAGGGTTCATCATTGATGAGCCAAGCCCTCCCAATATTTTTTTTTTCATCGCAGGAAGGACAGTAGAAGTTTGTATTGTATATAAAAGAAACATTCGTGCTTAAATCGATTCATTTTATAAATATGTGAAACGTTCGGATTAATTATAAGAAGTACTTTGTTACCAATTTTTTTCAAAATAAACCCTTTAAACAATATTATTACGTCTTTTTTTCAATTACAAAGTAAACGCATGCGCCATATGTATTCGAAACTATATACTATTGTTACGCTAAGATTTATTTTATGAATATTCGAAACTATTATAAACGCGTATTATAACGCGTCTATAATAGTTTCGAATATTGATAATAAAGATGGCGCGCTGATGCATCATAAGATTTCTTTAATATATTTTTGATAAAAGATTCACGACTGAATTTTCTTTAATTTTTAGTTATTTTACAATGTTCACGCGACTTATTGTAACATTATTTGTATTTATTTATGTAATATTCAATTTTTTTTTTATTTTTCTTCATAGTTAGGCAGTTAGCAACACTATACTTTCTTTCTTTTTCTAATTTCGAATAAGTTATTTTTTGTTCATATATTATGGTTAACACACACACACCTTGTTGTAATTAAATTAAATATTAAAACACAAAGAATTGTTACTATCCCTTATTTCTAAATAGGAAATGTTACACTTATAAAGCCCTAATATATGTGTCGATTAACACTAATACATTTTTTAAATTGATGTTCATTTGTTCATCAATAATTGCTAAAGTATGGGGGATTACAATAATCCGGATTATAGTAAGAGATTAGCTGGAGGTAAATCTTTATCCTACATTAGTTGGGATAATTGAGATATTGTGATGCTACAGGGTGTCCCAAAATAACGTAGTTAAAACATTTTTATCATAATTTTATTATAAACAAAAGAAAATAGAATGAATTATAAATATAATTTGAATATTAAATAACAATTTATTCAGCAGGTTTCTATGAAGTCTCTCTTGGCGGCGATACACAGGTCCATGGTCCAAACGTGACTTGGAATTTCCGGCTATGGGCCGCAGGTCCTCCGGCGACAATCGGTCCCATTCTCGGCGCAGCGATCGCGACTTCAAACTTTTGTGGCGTGTAGCACAGGCCCTGACCTGTAAAATAGACCACATGTATCGGGTTGATATCGGGTGAGTAGGGCGGCCATTCCGCCGACGTGATGAAGTCTGGATAATGGGCCCTGCACCAGTCCTGAGTCAATTTCGCCTTGTGAGCCGGCGCGGAGTCCTGTTGGAACGTTCAATACGCATCGCCGAAGTTCTGATGAGCCCACGGGAGTACGAGGGCCTCGAGAATATCGCGGCGATACACTTCTTGGTTGATTTTGACCCCCTGATCCTGCCCCATACCATAACCGACTGCGAATTTTGACGGTGTTCGACGATGGTCGACGTGTCGGGAGCCTCAGCGGACTATCTCCTGTCGTTTTGGTGGTGGTGAGCCTGCTCGAGGGTGAACAGCTTCTCGTCCGTGAATAGGAAGCGCTCCCATCACTGACCAGTGGCCCGATGCTTGAGTTGGCGACATTTCTCCAGACGTACACGCTTGTTCTTATCCGTGAGGAGATGAACATTTTAGAGCTTGTACGCCTTGAGGTTGAGTTCCTTTTTCGCTATTCGATGTACCGACGACTTGCTTATGCCGATGTCACGGGCGATTTTTCTCATGGACACCCTCGAATTTCGTTGAAGTCGCTTTTTAATGATCTTACTATTGGTGGTGCGCTATTTTCCTCTTCCAGCACAGTCGCCTTCATGGCCAAGCTCATTGAAGCGATGGATGGTCTTGGGCACAGTTTGTTGAGGCACTTTAAGCAGCTGATCAATTTCACATTGACGTTTTTCTCAACGAAACAGCTCAATAATTACACTACGTTTGTTTGGAATCCTGAAAACACGATAAAAAAATAAGTTATCACAAATCGACATAATGGTACATAAAAATATGAAGAATCCGGCAAAAAATTAATTAATTTGTTACGGATCAATATATTTTCGTGTTAGAATAAATTAAACCCTAACTCCAATATTTAGGAACACCCTATATTTTATATTACTTCCTAATTGATTCATATTTGAAAACACACATTTTAAACCCAATCTGTAATTAATTATATTTACAGGCCCTTCCATTAATTCCATTGCAGTAAGAGCAGTAGAAAATTGTAAAAAGAATCATACACGTCTATAATAGTTTCGAATTCTCATAACAGATGGCGCGCTAACGTATACTATATTTACAAATATTATTTCTGTTTAAGAAATGGTATCAAAATAAATATTTAAAAAGATAGATGGGATATAAATAAATAATAGGATGTTTTAAGATCTCAACTATTTCTCATACCATAAGGAGAGTCGATGGACGAGTGGGTAACACCCTCGATTCCTGACTATCATTAACCAGGATTGAATCCCGCGTTAACAATTTGTTTAATATGTGTATAACCTTCACATTCATTGTTGCAATTATCATAAATTAGGTTGCTCTTTTTGAGCGGTACCTAGTACCTGATTTTGGAATACTGTTTTATTACTCTTTTTAATCATGGGAATATAAGGATCTTGCACTTGATGTTATCCTGTGATGGCAAATTTTAGCATATTACATCCACACAAATTTACCTAACGCTCTAGTATTGTATTAAAATGAACTCAAATTAGGTTCTATAGCATAGGCTTAAACTACAAGCACGCGCATCACGATGCTAAGCATTTATAAATCAAGATTAAGTGAGAAAACACCCAAACACTATTGATTTCAAAATGTTTAATTTCAAAATAATATTTATTATTTTACAAATATTTTATTTAAACAAATTAACAAATTCATTCGTCAACAAAAATGATGTTGAAAACAAGTCTATCTTTGAAGATATTGATGTTATCTTTGGAAATGAGTCCTATGTGGATATTATGAATAATAGCAAACCGGTTGAATTTACGGTTAAGACCTTAGACAAGAATTATACTGCAATCGTTCTCGTAGATCATATGCCGTTCGCACATGGTACAGTCCCAGTGGAAATGAACGACCAGCGTTTTATAACCAGCGATCTTCCATGTATGGTAGCTGTTAAAGGAAAAATTGCAAATGTAGATGATTCAAAAGTTGAAGGTCACATACTTTGTAATGAAGATTTACGCTTTATTGGAAATATTCAAGTTAATACATCAAATTTGTGGATTGAATATGTAGTTGATAATGCTGAAAAAAGTTTAGATTCATATAAAAAGACTAATTATTCGCATGTTGCTATTGAATATAAAATTTTGCAGGAGGCTGAAGATATTGCCGTGATGGATAAAGACATCCAAAGTCGAATTCGAAGGTCCTTATTAAATCCATTGTCAACTACAGACCTCTGGAGATCAAGTTTCCATTCCTGTGGCTTAAGAATAATCATCAGTCATTCCTTTTTAGCATTTGCTGATTATAGTCATCAGAAAGCAATCGCAATAATTTACGAATTTTTAGCATTTGTTAATGATGTTCTTCTTAATGCTGATATAAATTTTGATGAAATGGCTAATGATATTGCTTTACATCCTGAAAAAATTATAATATCTGAAAGCGCTTTGAAAGATCCATGGAATTCAACCAACTTCATGGATAGTCCAGAAACATTGGCTATTTGTAATTCTCTTCCTTCTAGTAATTGTCTGAAGATCTGCTTCGTGAATCATCACTTTGAAGACCCAACTCGTGTTGCTTATACCGAAGAAAGTATTTGTATTCCAAACCATAACGCAATTGTCATAACTACCGCTCAAATATCGACAAAGAAAATTTCGCATAATGATTTAAAGTTTTTATTTCTTCGTGCAATTGCATTCTCATTTGGTGCTAAACTCGACCCAGCCTATAGTTCAATTTGTTCGAAACTCGGTGGAATTTCAGGCTACATAATGACTTCTAAGTTAACCTATTTTTCTGAGAGAAAAGAATTAGAATTTTCGTTATGCAGTCTCGAATCAATTCGTAATACTGTTAATAAACAAGGTAAATGTATTTCTTCAGCAATTAATATCAAATGCGGAGATCTTATCGACTATCCTGAAAAAGAATGTGATTGTGGTACAGCGGAAACATGCAAATATATCGATCCATGTTGCACACCCAGAGGCGGAACACTAAAGGACAAAGAATGTACAGTCAGAAAAGGCATGGGCTACGTATGTTCACCTCGTAACTATCAATGTTGTGCGCCAAATTGCCAAATTGTCGGAAAATCAGAAAATAAACCATGCTATTATGGAGATTCGGAATGCTCAGAACCAGGAATATGTGACGGAACATCAAGCCAATGTTTAAATTCCAAAGACAAAGAGAATGGCTATCCATGTGGAAACAATTCAAAGACTTGTCTAAATGGTCGATGTATCAGCAATTTCTGCAGAGACAATAACATATCTGAATGTATATGCACTACCTTTGGCCAAGAATGTCATCTGTGTTGTATGGATGGTGATAAATGCATTTCAACATTGTATTATGGATTCAAGAAGATCAATCCGTTGTTTATTCGGGAGATTGGACGAACCTGTCCTCTATCCGCAGGACATTGCGATGAAAGAGGTAAATGCGTTTTCTCAATCCTAATCTTCCAGTGGTTTAAGTACTTGCTCATCCACAGAAGCATTCTCTTTGTTCTGCTCTACATCTTAGCAACCGCCTATCTGCTCTACGGATGTGTCAAGATACATTTCCTTAATACCAAAATAAAGATCCATGAGGCTTAGTTCTTGGCTTTCTCCACTTTTCACATTTTTACCTTTTTTTTCCTTTTAATATATGAATCTTATCCCAGTGCAATATCACATTTGTAATACTTTTCTTTTCACAAAGATAATGTTATTTAATAATTATCATTAAATATCATCATAACTTTGAAGAATATTTTAAACATGAATTGATTAGAATACTCATGACTACTAATTAGAATAATTATGATATAATAAATAATGTTAAAGTAATTTTGCCTGACAAACATTCACTAGGAGGAAAGCGTCTGAGGAAATATAATATATAGAATAATATAGATGGAAATTTTGACAGGAGAGGCGACCCTTGTCTCTTTAGATAAAATAATATATAATTTTTAATTATAGCTACAAAATATTTATAATACAATATAACGGGGCTTATGATTGTAGAACGAAGTTTGACAATTATACCGCAAATTTACATTGTATCAATTGCACCATTACTCTTCACAATTCATCCTATCATACTTCATCCCTAAGGGTAGAAATAATCGTTATTTATATTTTGATTTTTCGTTCAAAGGAAACATTTGCGGTATAATTTTCAAACTTCGTTCTACAAAATATTCAAAATTATTTGTTTATTGTCTATTATTACTCGTTCAATATTTTTTTCATCTAATTTAATGCGCCCAACATTTATTCGAATTATTCTATGATATTTAATATTTATTTAAAACAGATTATTTACATGGGTATCATTATTTTTGTAATATTGTTATTGTATACATATTGGAGCGATATTAGTTATTGGAGCGAGAGAGAACCTAGAGGAAGACTGCGGATCACGACCTACGAGGAAGACAACGAATAAATAAACACAATAACTTCAAAGGGTAATTTACTTTTCTATATTTGTTCTAAGTATGGAAACTCGCTCGGTGTATAACACCAAGAAGAAGGAAACCAAGGTCGATGACTCTGCAAAGCTGCAACTTGGTTCAACAATGTATTCTGCTACCTACAGGCAAACTTTCTCAATGCTCTATTAAGTAGTTTTGTTGGATAAGAGTAACAAATATCAATTTTTCATGACATCTTAGGAGTAGTATGGCCACCCAGACTTCTCGGTCCAAAAGCCGATCCTTTTTCACCTAGTCATCTAGCCAAAGGAATGATGCATTCTCCATGCACCGAGCGGCCAATGGTTTGGCCCCTCGTCTTTATGGTCTGGCTTCATGGGGTCGACCAATCAGCCCACAGACGTCTACGAGAGTTTCATGGCCAGGTTGCTGTCCTCTCGTTTAGACTTGGTTAAACCCGTCCTACGCTCCAATAGGAACCCCACCCCCCCCTTTGGCCCTCGTATCCTTAGTTCCCAGTACTCCCTGAATCTGCCGAAGAATCAAGGACCTCTGAGGTTGACACGGGGAACCGCGCGAAGGCGAGGGGTGCTACTACTGTGTGTACTCCTTGGTTTTCCATGACGCGCTCGGCAAGGACGCTCCCAATCGCGCACACACAGAGCGAAGACCCAAGAGTTTCAAGACTCATGGCGCCCCCGCGACAGTGAAATCATTGGCGCGATGACAAACCACGCAGAGTCGCCTCTCCACTCCCTTATCCCAAGGGTGAGTGGGGGTGGGCGCCCCTGCCTTTTCCCAGCCCACAGGCCAGTGCCAAGACAGGGTCTACTTTCCCCGTAATTTATCTTGACCATAATGGATTCAGTAGAGAGTGTCAGACTTGCGCAGGGGCCATGCTAATCTTCTCTGTATCGTTCCTATTTCAGTATATGTACCGCCGAACAAGCGTGTTCATTAGGTAGTGGATGCTAGCCTAGCGTATATTGTTTAACAAATGTTGGTTAGGCAAACTCGGGTAAAAACCGGGCGAAGCCGGGTAAATTATCTAAAAGTATCCATAAATATTGATACTTATTGTGTTTCCTATTTATACCTTTATGCAGTTTAAATAATAAAATCAAGTGTAAATCAGAATAAAACCTTCATGATGGGTGATATATTGAGAAAATATTTAACCTTATTTATCAATATTTTGGAAAAAATTATTTTACTTTACAATAGTAGAATTTGAATTACTTCTCAAACCCGTGCTGGAGAGTTGTGGCTTATGTCTTCGTCCTGGAGTTCAGACAGCGGCTGTTTGAAGTTTATGTGTTAATTTTGTAATTATTCTTATATTTTATTCATAGAAGCATTTTTCTGGCAGATATATTCAATTTTTAATCATCATCATTTTGATAATATTATTATTATTGGGAAAAAATAGTACAAATGTGATATTGTACTGGTATATGGTGCATAAATTATTAAAAAGCATCTCCTTATCGTGCAACTGAAAGTTGCTGATGGCTTGCGCCATCTATCGGAATAAATATCGATAGATGGGGCAAACCATCAGCAACTTTCAGTTACACGATAAGGAGATGCCTTTTTCATAATTTTTTTTTTGTTGATTAGTTATCAAATAATTATGCAATTGTAGTTTCTTTTTTGTTTTGTTGTGTTCATTTTGGGGCAATAAAATATACAGGAGGAAGGTGTAATATTCAATTCAATCATATGGAACCAACATCGATTCATTTTTAAAACAAAGCAAAATCAACTTTCACTTTTTCACACATACAGAGGCGTTGACACACTGCATAGATATTCCTGGCTACAGACATTGTCATCTTACTTCCATGAAGCTTCCTATCTCCGTCCTTTTCAGTCTGTTCGCCAGCTCAACTGGTTCTAACTATGGTGTGCTTCGGCCATCCAGTCCTATCGCACACACACAAAGTTCCCAGCTCTTCCGCGCCCATTTGGATCTCCTCTGTAGCCCCAGATAGTCTGTCCTCGTTGCATAAATCCGTCACCCCGTCGTATTGCAACTCACCATGAACGTCGATGATCTGGCAGAGCTTTTCAGATGGGATCCTGGGGTTGGAATTTTCGCACAGCACATCATCTGGAGGACACACTCTTTCTCCTTCGCTTTCCCGTCTTTCCCGCGGTGGGCGCCACTAATGAAGACCTTGTATATATTTTTATATACAGTCGAACTTGGATAATTCGAACCCCAAGGGACCATAAAAAAATTCGAATTATCCAAAAATTCGAATTAAAAACGTAAATTCTATTTATAGGAATTCTAGGGACCAAGATAAATATTCGAATTAAAGAGGTTTTCGAATTAAAGAAGTTCGAATTATCCAAGTTCTACTGTATATGTATATTTATCAATTTTATATTGTGACGGTGTTTTGACCCATCGCCAATTTTGAACAGCCCTTTCAACCGCCACCACCTCGGCCGGCCGGGTACGCTAAGTCGGCGCATGCGCGGCGGTGGTGACGTGGTAAGCACGGGGGAGGAAAACCATTGTTTTGACGCCTCCACCAGTCAACGGCCATTTTCATCAAACCTTTTCAAACTCTTCTTTACTAGATTTTAATTTGTAACAATAATAATCACTAATAATTAACATTGATATTTATTTTTATATTATATCTGTAATAATTAAAATACCTTTATTCAAAACCAGACGAACCACCACAATATTTATATCTATTTAATCATATATTTATCATGATATAATCTTATTTATTCATATTTATATTTATTCTGTATTTTACCTTATATAATATTATATTAGATAATAAAAAGGCATATATTGGATTTAATAAAATATTTATTTTGCCAATATTTCGGCTGGCTAAACGCCAACCTTTATCGAGGTATTACATTTTTGTATACACATTGGCGTTCAGCCAGCCGAAATAGTGGCAAATAAATATTTTATTAAATTCAATATATGTCTATTTATTATCTAATGAATTAAATATGGATTGCACTATTTTCAAAATATTCTTATATGGACATTGTAATAAATCATTTTCAATCTCAATCTCTTTCTTCTTCTTCTTTCTTTTCCGGGTTAATTGGCCAATTAGACATGGTCTTCTAACCCCTCTGAATCTTCTTCGCTTGATTAGGTTCAAACTACGCGTGCTAAAGCCGTTGTTGGGTGCGACTCGTTCGCTCTCATCCTCTACACAACCATTCACGATCATTATCTTCTCCATGCCACCATTTCTAGTGATCTCTATCTCAAATCTCTCTTCCGTAGGACATTCTCCATATTGTCAAGCACCGCGTCCTACCAATAGTAGACCTTCTCATTCAACACTACATATTGCTTTTCGCTCTTCTTATAGATTTTCTGAACCCTTTTATTTCTGGTTCAATTTATATTCAGAATTGTTCTAAAAATATAAAATCAGTTCATGACGACATTTCTTAAGCCGTCGTGTCAAAGATGGCCCAAATAAACACGTGGGATCGTAAATATCTCTGTTCGAGTGCTCTTTATTTAACTTCGTACATCAATGGAGAACAATGTAAGTAACATACAGAGAACATCATCCAACAGTCAACAACAGGGATGATGATTTCAATCCTGGCCGTCAGCTGGACTTCTTCCTTCTTGAATGGTCCATCCACCTCCTGAACTATTCTATGGGGTGAAAACATGTGGCCGCATTAACCCTGCTTGCTACCACGGCGATGTCGTAATTTATTTCTTTCGTCATAGTAGAAAGAATTATATGTTTAGGATTTGGTCTTATATGTGTAAATATATTAAATGTTAATTGGAATATATATAAATAAACTGGCAATGTGTTTATTTTCAATAATATCATAAAATATTATCTCTACAGTCCTTACTGCAATGATATCAGTTATTGAATGAGAGAGCCTGGCTCAACAGTAGTGAACCCTCTCAGCAATTTCGCCAAATTAAACTCTTGACCGCTCTACTATTGAATTGGATTGGTTTGAGATATACCCTGTATTTTCTATGGAAGACAGCTTAGGGGTGTTTAGTGAATCAATGGACATAATATTATAGGTCTGTAGAGGTACATACATATAATTTCAAGGTATTAAATTAAGCAAAGATGTTTTAATGCTAAAGACAATAATTCTTCATAAATTTTACATGTAGGTAGCTAGGGATAGGCTATATAAAGCTCATGATAGTCTATTTAAATCCCATGCAAATTATCTCAACAACAAAAATACTATTTTGGGCGTCGTAAAATAATGAAAGTTCTTTAATAAACCACATTCACTCCGATTACTTGTAAAAATGGTAACAATAAATGGCATTTGTTACAATAATCATTGGACAAACATCAATTCGATCTGATCCAATACGAATCATTAGGCTGGCTTATATAAATAAAGCAGAAATGTTTGTTGGTTTGTTTGTCTGCCCACGTTTCTCCACAATATTTGATCTATCTAGACTAAACTTTGACACGATCGATAGTTTTGTCTGAATCCTCTCATATATTCTCAACTCTTTAACATGAGAATTGGTCAAATATCAGGCTAGTTTCATATTTGTTCATACCTCCGTGTATGGCTAAAATAATTTTAATATTTTCCTAACGAGGACAAAAGAATTTTGTCGAAACGTCGAGAGAATAAAAACATTTAGTGCCTGAAATGTCTTATATTTCTGGTGGTGGTGTCTTGTCCATGGAGCAGATCAGATCGGTCTATGCACCCTGATCACAATACCGGCAAACTGAGGTGGTGGTGTCTTGTCCATGGAGCAGATCGGTCCATGCACCCTGATCACAATCCCGTCCAACTGAGGTGGTGGTGTCTTGTTCATGGAACAGATCAGACCGGTCCATGCACCCTGATCACAATACCAGCCAACTGAGGTGGTGGTGGTGTCTTGTCCATGGAGCAGATCAGATCGGTCCATGCACCCTGATCACAATACCGGCCAACCGAGGTGCCTTGTTTATGCTAGGTAGTGATGTCTTGTCCATGGAACAGATCAGATCTGCCCATGCACCCTGATCACAATACCGGCCAACCGAGGTGCCTTGTTTATGCTAGGTAGTGGTGTCTTGTCCATGGAGCATATCAGATCGGTCCGTGCACCCTGATCACAATACCGGCCAACCGAGGTGCCTTGTTTATGCTAGTAGTGGTGTCTTGTCCATGGAGCAGATCAGATAGGCCCATGCACCCTGATCACAATGCCGGCCAACCGAGGTGCCTTGTTTATGCTAGGTAGTGATGTCTTGTCCATGGAACAGATCAGATCTGCCCATGCACCCTGATCACAATACCGGCCAACCGAGGTGCCTTGTTTATGTAGGTGGTGGTGTCTTGTCCATGGAGCAGATCAGATCGGCCCGTGCACCCTGATCACAATACGAAACCAACCGAGGTGACTTGTCCGTATGAATGTCCTCTTGCGGGTTGATGTCTACCATATAGAGGGCTGCAAGGTGGCCGGGTATATATGGTCCGGAGTGAGTTGGGTGTTGTGACAGTTATTACAGTCCCTGTAGATCGAGTCATGTCTGGGTTTATCTTCATTCCTTTAAATGTCTTGTTCTGATTCTTAACATTGTTGTTGTTAATTCTCTGTTAATGTTGAGGTTGCATATGGGCTGGGGTATATTGGTTTTGTAATGAGTTTTACTTTTTCTATTGTATTTGCGTCTATCAATGTTATTGAACTTGTTTATATATATATTAACTATCTTCTATATTAATAAAATGGAAATTTCATAAGTGGACATCACTAAAAACTTTCGTTACAATGCATCAATTTCAACCAAATTTTCAACATTTATGTAAAACGAGATGGAGCAGGTTTTGCTTAACATCAAAATATATTTCCTAACATTAACATGCGTAACTTCGCTGTTATCGATTAAATACAAAAAAAATCAACAGAGTTAATTTTATTTATATATAAATACAAAATTAAATTTCAACAGAGTTAATTTTTTACATACTAGCTAATAATCTCAATCTAAAAAATATTCAAAACAAGCAATTTTAAGATAACACCATATGTAAAACAGTCGGCCAAGAAAACAACAACGATATTACATCTTTCTCACATATTCACACACAATCTTGATTAATAATTAAAACTAATCTTCAACATTGTTTATTATACTTCAACTTTTACTTCTACATTTGTTTTTAAATACCCAATTGTTTTATCATGTTTCTAATTTCGCCTAACAAATATACAAATTTATAGTGACCAACATATGCAAATTTTATCTTTGTTTTTATTTAACTTGATATCGTAAACATAACAACTATTGTAAGCATTTTTCTGTTCACCTTCCGTGGTTTCTCTTTTCTCTGATAGTTTTTAGGTGTAGTATATTTTCTTATTACTAGGCTACAAACATTCCCTCGAGAAAAACCTGGGCGAAGCCGGGTACATTCCGCTAGTATTATATAAATATAAAATATTATATAATTTAAAAATATGTATTTTATTTTAATTCATTGATAATTCTACTTGTTTTTTTACCATAGTTTTTAGAATAAGCCGACTTTTAATACTTGTTGTGTAAATATGTAGTTATCTAACCTATTCATAAAATTCACTAATATAGAATTCATTTAATAAATTCTATATAACTATGAAAAATGTCATATTGTAATTTTCTTCAAGTAATTTAAAATAAAAACTATTTGATAGTAAATAATTATTCTTCTGATTTTCTTTCATGATGACACGACTGCAACAATACTGTTGGAAAAGAAGACGTCCGAAGCAGCCAATGGGAAGCCGGCGGAAGCGGCCACGGGGATGCAGCGGTAAAATGAGGAAACAATAACCGTAGAACTTGTAAACAAACTTTTTCGAACACTAGAATTTGCCCTGATCTACGATTCTCTTTTTATAAATATCTTTTAGTGTAAATATTTAAATAATACTTTACTTATTTTCTTAAATTGTAATAAATATAATTTTCCCTCCTGTTTTCGTCGTATATTTTAAAAGTGTTATAAACAACGACGCCTTAACTTTGAACCTTCAACCCCGCCGACCAAGAATAGAGGTGAGTGGACTACCTCTATAGAATTTAGATCGTCGTCACAACACAGAGTGGCGGTGAAATCGCAATATTTTTGGCATCCCAGCCGGGACTGTTGAAGGTAAATTCCTGAAAAAGAATCATTTTAAGCTAACCCTACTTGCCGCTTTGTTTACAAGATGGCGGAAGAAATAATTTCTACGTTTAAAAAAGAAGCGTGCTGTTAACAGATCATATTTAACGAAAACATGCAATAAGATTGAAAGTGGACTTGACACGCTAATGAGAATTGAACTTGAAGAATTATTAGAACAATTGAATGAATCATTCAACGAACTTAAATTAGTGGATCACGAAATAGAAACGCTTCTTGAAACTGACGACTTAGAGAAGGAATTACAGGGCGTAGAGGAATATCGAGAGAAATATATTACTTGGAGATTTAGGGCAAATAAAAAGATTCGCCAATCAGATTTTCATGGCGAAAATATACCGAATTCGAACTCACGAATAGATGAAAATGAAATGAGACATTATGTACCTTCCTGCACGACTGTGAAACTTCCGAAATTGATGATATCGAAATTTTATGGAAATTTTAGTGAATGGCTGACGTTCTGGAATTCTTTTGATGCAGCTATACATCAGAACAACTCACTGAACCCGATCGATAAATTTAACTATCTGAAGTCACATCTCGGCGGAACTGCACTAAACACAGTCGAAGGTTTCGCTTTATCTGCGGACAATTATGAGAAAGCTATAAAATTGCTTAAAGACAGATTTGGGCGAGAAGACATTTTGATTAGCCGACATATGAACAATTTGTTGTCAATGAGACCACTCAAAACATCAAGCGATGTAAGAACCTTCCGCGAACTTTTTGACAACCTTTCTGTTCATATAAGAAGTCTCGAGTCACTAAACGTGTCCATTGATGTTTACGGACAGCTGTTGTGCCCGATAATAATAAAGCTTCTACCTGCAGACCTTAATTGGAATTGAACAAAGAACTCCCGACAGGTTATGTAATTAATGACTTGATTACCTTTCTGGAAAGACAATTAACTGCACGGGAGAAGAGTTTTAGAAACGAAATCGGTACCGGGAATGAATCAACTTCTAAACCTAATTTGGTAAACAAACATCCAAAGACAAGATTCTACAATGAAAAACCAATTGCGACAGCTTCAGAACTTTTGAATTCAGTTCACAAATCGAATGAATGTGTATTTTGTGGTAAAGACAACCATGGAAGCCCTAAGTGTGACTTTGCAGCTAATATTAGTTTAAACGAAAAGAGATCACTCATGAAGAAAAAAGGCGTTTGTTATAAATGTCTTCGGCCTTCTCATTTAAGTAAATTTTGCAGAAATGTAGTCCGTTGTTCGATCTGCAACATGTCTTCCACCTGGATGTCATGTGCACAAAACTGATTTTAGATAGAGGTGGATCTTCCAAGTCTCCAACGGTGCAAGATGAAACTCTCGCCAACTTATCAACCTCCCCAGACGTCTTGTTACCTACTTTGAGAGTGACCCTCAAAGGGAACAGAACGGAGAAGACGGCACGGGCTATAATAGACACCGGATCCCAAAGATCGTATATTTTACATAGTACAGCAATGGAAATGGAGTACGAACAATCTAGGAGAGAGTTCTTCCGGCATTCCTTGTTTGGAGGATCGAGTACCGACGTAGTTGAACATGAGGTCTATACCATTCATTTATCTGACATCAATAATTCCTATCGCTGTGAGTTTGAAGCACTAGGTCAACCCCTTATCTGTGGAAGCATACCTCCGGTGTGTCCCAGATCATTTTTAGAAGGGAGTGAAGAACTCGACGTGTCTGATTTGATGAGAGACCGTATAGAAGTCCTTATAGGCGCTGACATCGCCGGGAGATTGCTAACTGATGATCAGAGAAGGATCTCAACTGGACTGGTGGCAATCCGTACCAAACTAGGATGGACTGTGATGGGAAAGATTCCTCCAACGGAGGTGAGAGATGACATCAGCTCCCTTTGCGTGACCACACTTCTATCTTTGGATCTAGAAAACTTGTGGAAATTAGATGCAATTGGAGTCTCTGACGCGGAGGTTGAGAAGAAGACTCAGTCCTTACAAGCTGAAATGGAGGAACATTTCGCCCACACCACGACGCGAGATATCGAGGGGCGCTATGAGGTAGCTCTACCCTGGGTGCAAGACAAGGAAAGGATTCCTTCGAATAAAGACCTAGCCGAAAACCAACTAAGTTCTGTAAGAAGAAAACTTGAAGAAGTTGGAGACATGAAAGAGTATGGACAAATCTTTGAAGAATGGATGAAACAGGGGATAATCGAGTATGCCAGAGAGGATAAAACTAGATGGTGTACACTACCTGCCACATCGACCAGTGTATAAAAGGAACAGTCAAACTTCTAGAATACGGCCAGTATTCAATGCGTCGGCCCGGAAGAGAGGTAAACTTTCCCTGAATGACTGTCTGGATAAGGGACCCAATTTGATAGAAATTATACCAAGACTTTTAAATAAATTCCGGAAATATGAAGTGGGTGTCTCTTCCGATATTGAGAAAGCATTTTTACAAATTGGAATAAAAGAAGAAGACCGAGATTATTTACGATTCCTGTGGCACACAGAAGACGGAAGATTGATCACGTATCGACATAAAAGGGTTGTTTTTGGAATTACCACTAGTCCGTATCTTTTAAAGGCAACCTTATCTCTCCACTTAGATAAGGCTCCTGAACATTTAAAAATTACAGCTGAACAGTTGAAATCATCCTTTTATGTTGACAATTGTTTATCCAGTTTTCAGAATGTTGAAGAAACGGAGAAATTCGTGAAAGAATCTACTGAACTGCTCTCTACAGCTTGTTTCAATCTCCGAGATTGGGTGAGTAACGTTACAGACTTTTCTCTTATGAACCAACTGAATAAGGAAGTGAACATTTTAGGAATAACATGGAATACTGATAGAGACACACTGACAATTGGTTTGGAAGATTTTGAATTAATTGGACCAACCACCAAGAGAAAAGTACTTTCAATAGCGAGCAAGATATTTGATCCATTAGGAGTTGCTTGTCCTGTGACTTTAATTCCCAAGCTGATATTACAGGAAACTTGGATACAGAAGTTGACATGGGACGAAGTCCTACCTGGATGTTTAGTACAAAGATTTTGGAAGTGGTTTAGCAAACTGAAACACTTGCCTAACATAGAAATTCCTAGATGGCTTTGTTTTAAGGACTCCTATGTAGAGAAAACCACTCTCCACATCTTTTGCGACGCCAGTCAGTTTGCCTATGCAACCTGTATTTTCCTCCGCATTGAAAAGGAAGATAGAGTGGACATCCAATTGATACAGGCTCGAACACGAGTAGCTCCACTGAAGAAACTCACCATCCCAAGATTGGAGCTTTTGGCTTGTCTGATTGGAGCTCGTTTGGCAGCTAACGTCATACAAGATCTGGAATTTGAGGAAATTCCAAGATTTTATTGGACCGATTCGACCAATGCTCTCTGTTGGATCCAAAGGGAAGACAACTGGGCAGCCTTTGTGATGAACCGTGTTAAGGAAATTCATAATCTTAGCTCCCCCGAATCTTGGCGCCACATACCAGGCCGATTAAACCCGGCAGACCTCCCATCTCGGGGATGTTCAGCAGAATCACTTAAGGAGACAAGATGGTGGGAGGGACCTGCATGGTTAAAGGTATCCCAAGAAGAGTGGCCCAAATCAACCATTATCCCTGATTTGGAGATTGTTTATTCTGAAAGGCGCAAGACCATCCTGAACACCTTGTGTACGACAAGAGAAAATGAAAATTTATTTGGACGTTATTCCCATTTTTTGAGAATAGTACGAATCACCGCCTGGATATACAGATTCTTCAACAACGCCAAGATTGATAGAAGAAAGATAATTTCAGAAGATCTCAGTACAGAGGAAATCACTAAGTCAGAAATAATACTGATAAGACTTATCCAGAGAGAATCGTTTTCAGGGCATGAAGATAAGAAACTACAAGGCTTTAAGTTGCTAGTAGACTCTTCAGGGATTTTGAGAATAAAAACTAAAATTTGCAGAAGAGAAGATTTTGCTAATTTTAGAATGCCCATTTTATTGCCCTCAGATCACTTTTTGGTTTCTTTGCTCATCAGGTGGAACCATGAAACCCACGGGCACGCCGGTCTACAAACTCTCCTCGGTATTCTGAGAGAAAACTATTGGATACTAAGATCCAGGAAAAACCGTCAAGAAGATCATCAATCAATGCATTCGCTGTAAACGATTCACCGCGACACCAGCTACAGTCGAGTCAACATCATTACCAGAAGACAGAGTACGAGATGCTGCAGTTTTCGAAATAGTAGGAGTTGATCTAACTGGACATCTTATCTTAAAGAATAAGAAGAAAGCATGGATTGTCATCTTCACATGTGCAGTGTATAGAGGAGTTCATCTGGAACTTGTGACATCTTTGTCTATGGAAGCCTTCCTCCAAGCTTTCCGCCGATTTATTGCTCGAAGAGGCCGACCATTGATTGTGTATTCGGATAATGGGACTAATTTCAAAGGTATAGCTAATGCTTTAAAGAAGATTGATTTTTCGAGATTAAAATGTGATCCCACATTGAAAAACATCACCTGGAAATTCATACCGCCTGGTGCTCCTTGGTGGGGTGGATGGTGGGAGCGTTTGATTGGAATGATGAAACAATTGCTCTTTAGGATTCTCGGTCAAACCTCCTTGGGATATGAAGAACTTTCCACGGTAATGTGTGACGTCGAAAGCTTGATGAACACACGCCCACTGACCTACCTAACTGAAGAAAGTGAGGATCTCGCTCCATTGACACCTTCGTTGTTCTTACATGAGGTCAGAGAGGTTGGCGTTCCAGACCTGGACTTGATTGATAACCAGACCCTCTCCCGCAAATATCAATATATCAAACGTGTACGAGAAGATCTTAGAGAACGATTTCGTATCGAATATTTTGGATTCCTGAGACAAGAAACGAGACGCCTGAAGACTACCATACCATTCAAGGTGGGAGACATGGTACTCATTGGACAAGAGAGTTTAAAGAGACTACACTGGCCGTTAGCCAGAATAATCCAACTCTATCCAGGAAAAGACGGACTTGTGAGGGTTGCGAAAGTGAAAACTTCATCAGGTGATAAAATACGACCTATTCAAAAACTCTACAATTTAGAGATAACGCCCGAGATAAGATGTCGAGACCCTCTAACGGAGCGATCTCCCACACAAGAAGTTCGATTGACAACTGAAGAGGACCCTTTGACTTTACAACAAGAGCAACATCACATTGATACCCCGAATGTTGTGTCAAGTTACGGACGGCCCATCAAGAGACCCAACCGATTGGATCTACTGAACTTTTCCTTTCCATGTTTGAGTCGTCGAGACGCCAACTCAAAGGTGGGAGAAATGTTGGAAAAGAAGACGTCCGAAGCAGCCAATGGGAAGCCGGCGGAAGCGGCCACGGGGATGCAGCGGTAAAATGAGGAAACAATAACCGTAGAACTTGTAAACAAACTTTTTCGAACACTAGAATTTGCCCTGATCTACGATTCTCTTTTTATAAATATCTTTTAGTGTAAATATTTAAATAATACTTTACTTATTTTCTTAAATTGTAATAAATATAATTTTCCCTCCTGTTTTCGTCGTATATTTTAAAAGTGTTATAAACAACGACGCCTTAACTTTGAACCTTCAACCCCGCCGACCAAGAATAGAGGTGAGTGACTACCTCTATAGAATTTAGATCGTCGTCACAACACAGAGTGGCGGTGAAATCGCAATAATACCATTAAGTACGCATGTACTCAACCAGCAATTGATCTCTATCTCAAAATAATATTTATTATAATATATATACAGTGGTCTTTTAATTCTAATAACTATGAACGCCTTCTAGGCAACCATAGTCTTCAAGATAATGTAAAATATGTTTAGTTACACGTATGATCACAAAAAAAGGTTTTATTAGGAAATTTTTTAAAAAGACAATTTTTATATTCAAATGTGTGTAATGTGAGATAATTATTGAATTGAATATTTTATTTATTTCTACAAACAAAACGCGATATCCCAGCTAGGGATAATTGCGTCGATTTACATTTTTTAAACAGAAACAGTTATAAACATATTATGAAAGAAAAGGTAATCAAAATAAAAACAAGAGAAATAATAATATATATTAGCAACCTGAACTTTTCAGGTTAGAAAGATAATCACAAATATACCTATACAATAGTTGATTATTGAATATTTTATGATTAAAATTTTATAGGTCATAATTTGAAAATAAATGATAATATTCAAATTATGTGGCACTGAAAATTTTCAAATCAAAAGATTTAGAAGTTTTCTCTAAAATTCCATTTATTCAATTGCAAAAATCTGAGTTATTTACGCAAATTAAGTTATTACTGAATAATATACAAATATATTTTGTTTATTTTCTAGGTGAGAAAACAAAGATCTTATTTAGATTATCAAAAGAAGCCTACTGTTTTCTGAAACCGAGAAAAAAATAATATTTTCAGGTATTTCTCTTCCTTTTTATAGTTGTTTAAACTTGTTTTATCTTATATTTGAGAAAGTTTAACATGAATACACACCAAGAAAGAGTAACCCAACGGTATGTTTTATTATTTTCATGTAGATATAAACATACCTAATATATTATATATTTCTTCTATTTAACTGATTAATAAAAAGAAAACACAAATATACAAGGTTGGGTCAATAAGTAATGCACAATCATCAATTATTTTTATTTGACAAACCATAAACTTTGTATATATGAATACCTAACTATTAGCTATATATCATTCAATATATCTCCTCTGTACACATTTGGTCCAGTGTTCTTTACAACTCACAACTTTGGTAAAATGCTACATCTTGCTTTCTGAACTACTCTCTAATCTCATTGAGTATAACATTTCATCATTTTCAAATGTTCTACCGTCTAGAGAATTCTTTAATTATTAAAGAGGTAGAAGTCGGAATGAGCAAGATCAGGACTCTACGCTGGGTCAGGTATCAAAGTCCACCCATATCTAAAAAATTGAGCCAATGCCTGCTGTGCGATGTGAGGTGTTGCATTGTCCTGATGAAATTTGATTTGACAGTCTTTAAGGACCGGCCTTTTGTTGAAATTCCTATTTTTCTATCTTTTCTAATGGTTTACAATATCTTTCTTTGTTGATGGAAGTATTTTTTCAAGCATGTCCATGAATATGAGCCCATCTTGGTACCAAAAAGACCGTGATCATGATTTTATTTATGGAAAGGGAATGTACTGGTTCTTTCTAGACTGGAGACATTTTATGGGTCCATTGCTTTGATTGATGATTTGAATAAGGGTCATAATGATAAACCCAAGTCTCATCCCACGGTATGATTTCTTTAAAGGCCTCAGAAGCTGGTCCTGGGTGAGGGTCGATGAGGTCTAAACAAATTTATTTCCGAGTTTGCATCATTTCTTGACATTTTCCTCAACAAGAGACAAATTCTGGTCTGTTCTGACAGTTGAAGGTTCACTTGGCCTCTCTCTGCCGTGAAGATCAAAATCACCTTTCTGGAAGCGATGAACCCATCTCTGTATAGTGCTTCTATCCAATGTTTCGTTTCCATATACTGGCTGAATTTTTGAGTGAATTGTTGTGGCTGAAATGTCACCGGACTTAAAGAGGAACTAGGTCACCGACCGTTGTTGAATTCTTGTGTTCACATTAGACTCCATATCTGAAAAAATACAAAGATTAATCATTTCTGATTGCAGATGTGGAAATCAGAGTGTTTTATTTACCAGAAAACATATATATTATGATAATAAATTATTTATATATTTTGCTAGGTGTGATTATGCATTACTTATTAACCCAACCTTGTATTTTTTGAATTTGCACTTATATTTGCGTGAATATATTTTATATATAGGAAATGTAAGTATTGAAGCGCACAGATGTTTCTTTTACGTATAAAACACACTTCTCCTGTCCTTACTGCGGTGAAAGAATATTGGGAAGGCTTGGCTCATAAGTGGTGAACGCTCTCAGCAGTTTCGCCAATAGTAGATAACACTGGAAAAATCTTATTTAAACTTCAATGCTTACATTTCCTATATATAGATGCCGTGATATTGCGCTTTTTATCAAATATCTGCCATATGTTATATAATAATTTCTCAAAATATTAATATAAATATGTTTATATAAAAAAGGACCTATCTGGATCTGTAAAGAAAGAAAACAAATTTTCTCAAAATATTTCAAGAGATTGCTCACTCTTTATCAATTTATTGCATAATAAACTTAATTTACAAATTCTTGTAGATCACATGTAAAAAAACTTTGTCATTGGTGAAAAATATTTAATAATATTAATACATTCACAGAAACAAAAAATGATAAATTGAAATAAAACGAAAAAAAAAATCATAGGAAAATTGAAGGCTTTTTAAAAATAGTAACATAGTATTTTATATAATGTATGAGTATGAGATAGAGTTAAGGAAGGGAATAAGAATCATAATGGATTGCCTTTTTTTTTACTCAAACTATCATAAATATTAAAAATAAAAAAGGCATAACCTGACCAAGAACACATGTGCTTTACAGAGAACAGAGCGCCATCTGGCGGAGCAGAAATCAACTTAACATTGATTTAACCTGTTTCCTGATATTTGTTCAACTCAATTTCTTGATAACTCAAGAAAAGCCATCCACGAACGCGTTTCGCTCTGTTGGCGTTTGTCAGCGTGGAGTAGGCTGTACCACTGCGACCAGAAATATTTTTTGTTCCCAGAGGCTTCCTAAGATAACAAGAAATGGGTATTTAAGGCCAAGTTTGTGTAAAGAGCCTTTTCATGTTAAAAAATAATTTAAAAAAATAGAAACATATATATGTAATAATGTGTTGAGTCGACTTATCTGTGATTAGGGATCCTGTCGACTAGCTGTAATAATGTGTTGAGATCCTGTCGACTAGCTGTAATATTGTGTTGAGATCCTGTCGACTCTCTGTAATAATGCGTTGAAGCTCTGGTTGACTCTTGTAGAACCTCGTCGACTCTCGCTATAAGTTGTGGCAACCGAGGGTCAAACCTGTAGTAACGAGAGGGACAGTCAGGGGGTGGAGAGTTTTCCAGTACCTCTCTGCACCTTGTAGGATCTTTAACAGTTCTCACAGGGTACAGGCAGTCGTGGTCGAGGCAGAGTGGAAAAGCTGGGGATGTCCACACACACAAAACGAAGCGACACAGTTGAAAGAAAGTTCCTTGAATAGATAAAAAGTTGAGCCAAAAGCAAAGATGGAGATAGGAGTAGCGTTTCTTACTGACTACATGGTGAAATGAGGTGGAACTTGGAGACAGCCGGCGACGCGCTGATGGGGAACTGAACTAACTGTCGCTAAGGCCGGTCTTATTTATACTACCTTTCCGACAAAGAGAATTGCATCACGGCACGTGTCGCTGCTACTCGAGACACGGCACGTGTCGCTGTTACTCGAGTCTGGCGCCTACCTGTCGGCTAACAATCTATCTTTAGAAGTTACTTTGTGATCTCTCAATCTTGCTTTTAACTTAGTTTTTAATCTATTATATAGTTTTATTTATTTATCCTCAGTACATTACATTTGGTGATGCAAGGAGACATGTCAATTATGCATATAATTAGTTATAAATCTGCAATTAGTTCTATATACAACATGACAATCGTATTACATAATATAGGGTTATTGGTTTAAATTATCATAGATGGGCCCCGGGAGTGAAAGGGTTTATCCGGGTTTAAGCGGGTAAAGCCTCTCTAACACAGGTAAGTAATTAGAATTTATTTTAATTAATTAAAACTGTGAGGGTAAAGGGCTATAACAAGATGTTTATTTGGACATATCTGAAAATTATTAAAATAAAACTTATGTTTAATTTAAAAGTTATGATATTCATTATAAAAGAGAACTGTAGATAAAACCTTTGTTTGCTAAAAAAATAATGATGATAAAAATGATGTTCTAAAAGATCGTTGGCGGGCGTTGGAAAGGGTTAGGGGTTGAAGAATATGCAATTGTAAGTGTTGCACAGACAATCAAATACTGAGATCCAGGTGCAAAGCGAGGATATAGACTTGTGCGTCTTCCTAGGCAAGGTTTCACCTGTGATCCTGTATAAGGTTACAGTGCTTTGACACAATTGTAGGGTTATTGGGTTGAAAGTTGTTGAAGAAAAGATTTAATATGATTGAAAGGGGTGGTAGAGCCATGCGATAATTAGAATTGTTGTATCGACAGTAGGTGGTCTGACTTGACTTGAAATCAAAGGTTGATTGTGGTCCGCTAGAGCTGAAAAAATTGAAAGTTGAAAAAAAGTGAACGCTTTGTGCATGCGTTGTTGATGTGCTCTGCGGATGATTGAAATAAACTTTTGAAACGTGTTCAGACCAAAAGTCGAGACTTGTACTTCTGGGGAACGGTGTTTTCAAAGAGTTTGTTGAATTACGAAATCAAAAGAAAAATTGTCAAGCAGTGCTGTCGTTTCTAGCAATGGCTGAAATAGGTAGTGAGAAAGTATAGGGAATTAGTTAAAGAATATGATTGTTGAAAACAATTGTTGTAGATGCCCGATAGTTGATGATAAACAAACATTGTCATATAATAAAGTTACTTAAACAAAAATAAAATATGGTGAATAAAAAGATAGAAATATGATTGCTGATAACAACAGTATAAGGGGATAAGATTAAACATGTAATATATAAAAGACATAATAATGAATTAGTAAAATATAAAAGATATAATAATGATAATTAAAAATGATTATTTGAAAGAATTAAATGTTTTGTCATACTAAAATAATGTCATGAAGAATAAAATTGTTAACATAAAGTTGTTAAAATAATGTTGGAATAAAAATTTGATTATATAATTGAAAAGTAAAAAAAAAATAAAAATAAAAATTCAAGATTTTATACAAATTATAATATAATTAAAGATTATTAATGATTAGATAAATGTTAAGTAGGAACAAAAATTGTCTCTTTTGAAGAAAAGTTACAACTGTGGTGTGTAACTAGGTCATTTCCCTTTTGGTAAACATTGGTGTTTCTATGTCTCTGAAACTGGGAATATGTGATCTGATCTTTTCGTTTGTCCTCAATGCTGGTATGTAGAGAATGATTTCTCTTTTGCGTGCTGGGGTATAGAAAAACAAAGACATATAGCATACAAATATAAAATAAATGATAACTTGATTGATTCTTAAAAAAAAAATGGATTGCATTGACGAAGATGATTGTAATATATAACAATAAAGGGTTAACATTATATAAAAGATGGCGTTCTAGTTTAGAAAAAATATTCCACACTGGTCGTGAAAACAATGTAAAAGTTGTAAAACACACAATGATAGTTGAAGATATAAAGTTTTATGATATTTCAATATTAAAGTTCAAATTAATAAGGGAATTGGGTAATTATTGGTAAGTCAATTAGTTTTAGGTGCTGCAATCTATCCGTCCTGCGAGTTGGACCACTTGTTTCAGGTACAGGCGTACTGGAATTGGAGGTGTCATGTTAACCTGACGCCGCTGCTGTTTATTGATGTTGGCGGACGTTGTGAGTCACCCTGCTGGCTGGAAAAAAATCTCTCAGCACAGTGGTACTTGTCTATTTGAAAATATAGTTTTCTCGGTGTTCGCAAGCGTTGTGTCTCGACGATGTTGCGGACTTAATAAAAATGCTATTCAATGATGTCATGATTAGATGTGTGTAAAAGTGCGACTTTCGACGGGACACGCTTTGGGGTGTGAAGTGTCACAGGCATGAAGGCGTCTTGGGCCTGTTAAGTGAGAAAATTGTTGTGGTGCGCTGTGTAACACTAGTGGGTGTTGTATGGAAAGGTGTCACGTGAAGTCTTTGTTTTTGGTACAGCATCTAACTAGTTTCCGAATGAATAACAAATTTATTAGTCATGGGTGGTTGTTGTACGAAACACATCGAGAATTTTCAGATTGTTATAGAGGTGGTATGTTTATCGTGAAGTCTTTGTGTTCGCGACGATATGGAGCTCGTGTGGCTCGAAATTGGATGTTGTTAAATCGCGCGTTAATAGATGTGGCCAATTGGAGAAAGTGATGGGGGAGTGTGTTGAAGTTCGTTCCGAGAGATGTGTGAATTATTAATAATTATGCATGTAAAAAGAAAAGGACGAGGGAGTGTAGCTATGCTGGAATTTTTAACTTGTTTTGAGGAAGGACAGTTACATTTCTAGTTGTGCTTTTGAAGATATTGTATCTTTCGATTTTTGTATTAAAAAAAAAATGCGTTTCACCTATGTTTATTAAAATTTGAATATATTTTTTAAATCGTTGCTTATGGTAGTGCAAAAATTATCCTTGTAAAAGAGAAAGGCGTGATAGTGACTTATAAATCGAATGGGGCGTGTACATAAAATAGTGAACATAACAATGATTTTTTGCAAAGTTTTGTGTATTTAAGTAAGACATTGGTGATTTTTGGTATAAAAATAAGGTATTAAGAGAAACACACAAATAAGTTTAGAATTATGATTCGAGTAATTTAAATATAATATGATTTTTTTAAAACTGTAAGATTGCAAGTAATGAATTAAAATTTATAAGTTGCTTAAAATAAAGTAAAAATTGATAAATGATGGTGTACAAGATTTAAAATTTGAATTGAAATGCTATAAAAATGGTAAAATTTGATTTAAAAATAATTACAGTAAAAATAAACATTATATTTATGGAAAATCAAGTTGCTAGCATGAAGAGAGAGTTAAGTAGATTTTTATTTTAAAAACTCACAGTTTTTATGATTGTTCAGTCAGGAGACTTGGTCTTTGGTTGTTGTCCTGATGACGTGGAAGGCGTCCCATGTAGAGCTTGTAGAAGCTTGTGACTTCTGTTTGGCGATGGTGGCATGTCGTCTGGATGGTTGCGTTGTAAGGTCTAAGGTGGGTAACTTCTCACCGGCTTATTTTGCGGGATGTTCGGCTGTGTCGTTGGGGGGAAGATTGCTTGGTCGGTTCGTTGGAATGGCGTGCTTGTTCCTCCATCTTTGCTTCTTGGCTCTTCTATCTATCTGGACAGTCTTTTTACCTTCTTCGTTGTGGTCTCCTTCGTTGTGGTAATCCTGTCGACTATCTGTAATAATGTGTTGAGTCGACTTATCTGTGATTAGGGATCCTGTCGACTAGCTGTAATAATGTGTTGAGATCCTGTCGACTAGCTGTAATATTGTGTTGAGATCCTGTCGACTCTCTGTAATAATGCGTTGAAGCTCTGGTTGACTCTTGTAGAACCTCGTCGACTCTCGCTATAAGTTGTGGCAACCGAGGGTCAAACCTGTAGTAACCGAGAGGGACAGTCAGGGGGTGGAGAGTTTTCCAGTACCTCTCTGCACCTTGTAGGATCTTTAACAGTTCTCACAGGGTACAGGCAGTCGTGGTCGAGGCAGAGTGGAAAAGCTGGGGATGTCCACACACACAAAACGAAGCGACACAGTTGAAAGAAAGTTCCTTGAATAGATAAAAAGTTGAGCCAAAAGCAAAGATGGAGATAGGAGTAGCGTTTCTTACTGACTACATGGTGAAATGAGGTGGAACTTGGAGACAGCCGGCGACGCGCTGATGGGGAACTGAACTAACTGTCGCTAAGGCCGGTCTTATTTATACTACCTTTCCGACAAAGAGAATTGCATCACGGCACGTGTCGCTGCTACTCGAGACACGGCACGTGTCGCTGTTACTCGAGTCTGGCGCCTACCTGTCGGCTAACAATCTATCTTTAGAAGTTACTTTGTGATCTCTCAATCTTGCTTTTAACTTAGTTTTTAATCTATTATATAGTTTTATTTATTTATCCTCAGTACATTACATTTGGTGATGCAAGGAGACATGTCAATTATGCATATAATTAGTTATAAATCTGCAATTAGTTCTATATACAACATGACAATCGTATTACATAATATAGGTTTATTGGTTTAAATTATCATATATATCTATATATATGGGGCGTCATTGCATTGTGCTAATTTATGCCTAACTGGCCTTGTCCTTATTGTTTGCGGAAGAGCATTGCTCGATGCAAATATTTATATGTAAATCTACTGTCCTAAAAGCTCATGTCCATAGTTTGCCATAATACCACTTCTGAGATTCTTGAGAAACCGAGAAATGGGTATTTAAGGCCAAACTTGCGTAAATATATTATTATTAATATATTATTATAAATAATACATATTATAAATATGAATACGCAAGATAAATTATTGTTGATATTATTCCATATTTTCAGCATTAATATAAAGTTCTGTTGGTCATCAGCAACAGGCGAGGAGTCGCTTCATAGCAAACAAATTACTCGATGAGATGAGGTGAGGGGGAGGGTGGGGGGGGTGTTCGATCGACCAATAGGAGAGCAGCAGACGACCGCGATATGGCAGGAGCACCGTCCAACATCACCCTGAGCTGGCGAGGTGCGACCAACGGGGATGATGCGACATGGGTCATGACAACATCATTCATCATCTTCAGCATGCAATCAGGTGAGATCTTTCTTCAGTATAGAATACATTGGTCCATTGCTAGATGCATCAGCTTCAGAACAGATTAGCTTGAAAGCATCTATAACCTGTACACACTCCTTATGATATATTTGTTACACGATTTTTCTTGTCATCCTTGCATAGGGACAATGCTAACCTTCTCTGTATATACAAGCGTGTACACTCCTTATTAAAAGGTTGTCCCAAAATGTATTGTTTTTCTTTTACTTGGGTAATAATATTATTACGGCGAATACATATTAATACTTTTTACACAAATAAATTTACTGGCAATGCGCTTCTTTTAAATATCATCAAATATTATCTCTACAGACCTTACTGCAATGATATGAGTTATTGAATGAGAGGGCTTGGCTCATCAGTAGTGAACCCTCTCAGCGGTTTCGCCAACGATAGATGACAATTAAATTTAATTTACCAACATATTAATACATAATATAATTACTTTATACATGATAAAAATATATTATACATAAAACGCGAATAATATTGATATTTCAATTTTTTGCAGGTGTTTACGAACTTTTGAGACAACCTTGTATGATATATATGTTATAAAGTTTCAATGGTATCTTTTAACCTTTTGTTATATCTATAGTTAGGTTTATTACTATCATTTTGATAATGAACAATCAGTGGACGAGTGGTTAAAACTATTGATTCCTGATAGTCTTAAACCAAGCTCGAATCCCCCGTATTGTGCACTTTTTTCTATGAAGAACCTGTTCATATTATTCATTGTAAATAACATAAGCAAGGTTGCTCTTCTTGAGCGGTAGATAATAAAGTTATTTTGGAACTGGAACTCTCCGTTTTATCTATTGGCACTATCTTGAAGATTATAGCCGTCATATTTAGATAGCTTTATTCAGCTGAAAATCTAAGCGTAAAGAATAAAAGTGAAAATTTTCCTCTTTACTCTTATACTCTTCGTGGAAGCTGGAAGGATGGTATGAAATATTGGTTTTCGACTTCTACGACCCGGGATCGAATCGCGCATTGGGCACTTTTTTTCTGATTAAAAAATGCTCCAATAGCCCCCAAGTTCTTGCCTAACTCCAACCCCACCAGCAAGTGCAAGTGACCAAACGGAACTCGGGAACATTTATAAATGCAAAGTCGAACTGCTTTTCACATGTGTAGACATGTGGTGCACTTACAGTAAAGGCAGTCGCCTACTTCTACACACCTATGGTCTATATCACGTGTGCTAGGGATAAGAAAAATAAAAACTTTCCGTTATATAACTAATATGTTTATTAAGTATTTGTAAGTTATTTAGGTTGATAATATCCATCTTACCTGTTGCTACGGTCTTGTAGATATCGTCTATTGTATCTCCCTTGTTTTGTGCTTGTGTAATAATGTCCGTTAACTATTCTTATGATGTCCTATAACCTGTTTGTAATCTCTGTATTATTTCTTGTAAGGATCTGGGAAATCTTGTCTGCATTATCTCCTTCTTGTTATGGTCTTGTAGATCTCATCTATTGTATATCCTTAGTTTTGTGCTTGTGAGTTTCCGTTAACTCTTCTTATAATGTTCTATAACCTGTTTGTTATATATCTTGTTTATATTCTCTGTATTATGTCTTGTTGGAACTTGGAGATTTTGTCTGCATTATCTCCTTCTTGGTATGGTCTTGTAGATTTCGTCTATTTTATCTCCCTAGTTTTGTGCATGTGTTATTAATTTCCGTTAACTATTCTTATGATGTCTAATACCCTGTTTGTAATATATAATGTTTATAATCTCTATATTATCTCTTGTTAGGACCTGAAAACAGTCTTTTCCCCCTTGTCTCCCTTTTGTTACGGTCTTGTAGATCTCGTCTATTGTATCTCCATGGTTTTGTGTGTATAATAATTTCCGTTAACACTTCTTATGATGTCTTATACCCTGTTTTGCCATATATCATGTTTATAATCTCTGTATTATCTCTTATTATCTCCTACTTATTACAGTCTTAGTGATCTGTCGTGTTGCTCTACGTTTGTTCGTTAAGCGCTATTTCATCTTTTGTTACAATCTTTCTTGTCGCATGTATCTGTACTGTGAAACTTTGAATAGTGTCTCTCGATTTTTTTTATTTTCTTACAAAACTAATTTTTATATTTTAATTAATTTTGTTAGAAAAACTCTGCCTCATCTCTTGAGGGGTCTACAGAATCATGCCCTTGTTTAGTTCCATTCTAAATATGAATGTTTTGCTTCATTCAGCCTTTATAGACATATTTTTGAGTGTCAAAGTTGTTTTTATTGACGTATGTATAAATATACTAAACAAATAGCCATTTTAACAAATATATGTCTAAAAAACAGCAAGCATAAATAAATAACAGAACAAAATAAAGTATTAAAAGAGAAGGAATCGCCTGACATCATTTTAAGAAGAAACAAAATAATGTATATTTATATATGACTATATATGTCTTATACTATATGTTGGTCTTTACATAATATCAAAATAAACGTCAAAACCTGACGCCATCTATTGACCGTCGCCGCAACTAGTGGCCTCGGGTCGGTCACAAAGCCACAATACCAGCTTTGGCAAACTGAGAAGCGTTCACCTAGAGACCATGGTTTCGGGCTAATGGCCCTCGTCAGTCTAGGGCGGGCTTATTCCATGAGATCCACACGGGATCTAATGGAATCTTTAAAATCTACCAAAGAGGTGTTTTGCTGGCAAAACTGGGCCAATTCTATGGCGTTTGACGTTTATTTTGACGGAGAGGCGCCCTTTGCTTCTATGGAATAATTTCCGCCCGGCAAATTTTCCATCTATATAATATCATTTATTGTGATAAAAATGATTTGCAATTTTATATAATGTTTCGCTAAATTCTTCATTATCTCAGAAGAATGAGCATCGTAGTCTTCTGCAACACCCTATATTATATATTAGTGATGTGAAAAGTCAAAGTTTTGTTTTTATTATTCATGTTAAAGGTTTTATTAAAACCATAACTCTTTCATTTCTGAGAAACGATAAAAGCTATATACGTTTTTTTTTATTGAAAGATATAGGTATGACGAGATTTCGGTAAATGACGTCCTTCAACTTGTTGAAATCGTAATACAGACTATTGAATGACGTTATTATTCGAAACTCGTCACCTTTTCAATAAAGAAACTTGTCAAGACGTTAGCTTTTTATATTCTTAGAAATGATGTCAGTCAATTCCTCCTATCGTGATATCCTTCATATAATAAATTATACTCGACCTGAATATACACGTAGATCGATTATGTCTCAAGCTAGAATTTTCACAGAGTTTTTCAAAATTTATTTATTGGAAAATGTGATTGCTGCTATACAATATATCTCTCTCCTTTCATTTTTTATATCAACTCATAAAAGTATATATGTAATAATATGTTGGGGTTTGGTAAGCCTGTTGTAGAATCCTGTCGACTCTCTGTAATAATATGTTGAAAGTTCTGGTTGACTCTTGTAGTACCTCGTCGACTCTCGCTATAAGCTGTGGCAACCGAGGGTCAAACCTGTAGTAACCGAGAGGGACAGGTCAGGGCGTGGAGAGTTTTCCAGTACCTCTTTGCACCTTGTAGGACCTTTAACAGTTCTCACAAAGTACAGACAGTCGTGGTCGAGGCAGAGTGGAAAAGCTTGGGAATGTCCACACACACAAAAAACGAAGCGACACAGTTGTAGAAGGAAAGTTCCTTGAATAGATAAAAAGACGAGCCAAGAGCAAGATGGAGATAGTTGATTTCTTACTGTTTTACATGGTCGATGAGTTGGCCCTTGGAGACGACAAGGGGTGACGCTGACCGGAAGACTCACTGGAACTGAACTGACTGGTTGTTGCTACGCGGCCTTTTTATAGACCGCTCTGACAAAGAGAATTGGGTCATGCACGTGGCGCTACAGGACACCGGCGCCTGTCTGTCGGCTTCCAATCTATCTTTAGAAGTTACTTTGTGATTTACTCTTAATCTTGCTTTTAACTCAACTTTTAATCTATTATATAGTTTTATTTATTCATCCTCAGTACATTACATATGGTGATGCAAGGAGACATGTCAATTATGCGTATAATTATTTATAGATGTGTTTTTATATACAATCATGTCAATCTTGTTATAAGTATTATATAATATAGGGTTATTGGTTTAAATTATCATAGATGGGCCCCGTGAGTGAAAGGGTTTATCCGGGTTTAAGCGGGTAAAGCCTCTCTAACACAGGTAAGTAATTAAAATTTCTTTTAATTAATTAAAACTGTGAGCGTAAAGGGCTATAACAAGATGTTTATTAGGATATATCTGAAAATTATAAAAATAAAACTTATGTTTAATTTAAAAGTTATGATATTCATTATAAAAGAGAACTGTAGATAAAACCTTTGTTTGCTAAAAAAAATAATGATAATAAAAAAAAATGATATTCTAAGAGATTGTTGGCGGGCGTTGGAAAGGGTTAGGGGTTGAAGAATATGCAATTGTAAGTGTTGCACAGACAATCAAATACTGAGATCCAGGTGCAAAGCGAGGATATAGACTTGTGCGTCTTCCTTGGCAATGTTTCACCTGTGATCCTGTATAAGGTTACAGTGCTTTGTCACAATTGTAGGGTTATTGGGTTGAAAAGTTGTTGAAGAAAAGAATTAATATGATTGAAAGGGGTGGTAGAGCCATGCGATAAGTAGAATTGTTGTAGCGACAGTAGGTGGTCTGACTTGACTTGAAATCAAAGGTTGATTGTGGTCCGCAAGAGTTGAAAAAATTGAAAGTTGAAAAAAGTGAACGCTTTGTGCATGCGTTGGTGATGTGCTCTGCGGATGATTGAAATAAACTTTTGAAACGTGTTCAGACCAAAAGTCGAGACTTGTACTTCTGGGGAACTGTGTTCAAAGAGTTTGTTGAATTAAGAAATCAAAAAGAAAAATTTGTCAAGCAGTACTGTCGTTTCTATGATGGTTTGAAGCAATGGCTGAAATAGATAGTGATGAAAAAGTATAGGGAATTAGTTAAAGAATGTGATTGTTGAAAACGATTGTTGTAGCTGCCCGATAGTTGCTGATAAATAAACATTGTCATATAATAAAGTTATTTAAACAAAAATATAGTGAATAAAAAGATAAAAATATGATTGCGGATAAAAAAAAGTATAAGTGGATAAGATCAAACATGTACTATATGAAAGATATAATAATGAATTAGTAAAATATAAAAGATATAATAATGAATTAGTAATATATAAAAGATATAATAATGAATTAAAAATAATTATTGAAAGAATTAAATGTTTTGTCATACTAAAATAATATCATGAAAAAATAAATTTGTTAAAATAAAGTTGTTAAAAATAATGTTGGAATAAAAATTTGATTATATAATTGAAAAGTAAAAAATAAAAATAATTATTCAAGATTTTATACAAAGTTATAATATAATTAAAGGTTATTAATGATTAGATAAATGTTAAGTAGTGAAAAATGGAACAAAAATTGTCTCTTTTGAAGAAAAGTTACAACTGTGGTGTGTAACTAGGTCATTTCCCTTTTGGTAAACATTGGTGTTTCTATGTCTCTCTGAAACTGGGAATACGTGAACTGACATGTTTCATGGTGATATGTAGAGAATGATTTCTCTTTTGCGTCATAAAGTCTATAAGACTTAACCAAGTTGTTTTAATTGTTGATATAAAAAAATGTAAAATGTTTAATGTATGTTGTGTTGTGTTTTTGAGTTTGGCGTTGGTGAGATGTGTAAGAAATAGATTCAACTTTGGGGATGGTTTATAATGGCTGAGTGTGCTGGGGTATAGAAAAACAAAGACATATAGCATACAAATATGAAATAAATGATAACTTGATTGATTCTTAAAAAATGGATGGCATTGACGAAGATGATTGTAATATAACAATAAAGGGTTAACATTATATAAAAGATGGCGTTCTAGTTTAGGAAAAAATATTCCACACTGGGCGTGAAAACAATGTAAAAAGTGTAAAACACACAATGATAATTAAAGATATAAAGTGTTATAATATTTCAATATTAAAGTTCAAATTAATAAGTAAATTGGGTAATGATTGGTAAGTCAATTAATTGATAATTGACATGTTAATTGGTGGACACGAAAGTCTAACATACAGGTGTACCAAGTTACAGGCGTACTGGGCTTGTCGGCGTTGGTAAACTGAAACTGGAGTAACCAACATGGCGGCTGAAACTGGTGTCAATGTCAACATGGCGGCCATAATTGTTTTTCTTTCAGGCGCAGCGGTCGTCATCTCCTGATTTATGTCGCTTACACAAAGTAATAGGACGTATTAGGTTATTGGTGGTGGTTGTACAAAACACATCGAGAATTTTCAGATTGTTATAGAGGTGGTATGTTTATTGCGAAATCTTTTTGTTCGCGCCGATATGGAGCTCGTGTGGCTCGAAATTGGATGTGTTGTTAAATCGCGTGTTAATAGATGGTGGCCAATTGGATAAAGTGATGTGGGAGTGTGTTGAAGTTCGTTCCGAGAGATGTGTGAATTATTAATAATTATGCATGTAAAAAGAAAAGGACGAGGGAGTGTAGCTATGTTGGAATTTTTAACTTGTTTTGGGGAAGGACAGTTACATTTCTAGTTGTGCTTTTGAAGATAGTGTATCTTTCGATTTTTGTATTAAAAAAAATGCGTTTCATCTATGTTTATTAAAATTTGAATATATTTTTTTAATCGTTGCTTATGGTAGTGCAAAAAATTATACTTGTAAAAGGGCAATGGCATGATAGTGACTTAATTTGAATGGGGCGTGTACATAAAATAGTGAACATAACAATGATTTTTGCAAAGTTTTGTGTATTTAATTAAGACATTGGTGTTTTTGGTATAAAAATAAGGTATTAAAAGAAACACACAAATAAGTTAGAAAATAGGATTCGAGTAATTAAAATATAATATGAGTTTTTTCCATGTAAAATTGAAAGTAATGAATTAAAATTTAAAAGTTGCTTAAAATAAAGTAAAAATTGATAAATGAGGGTGTACAATATTTAAAATTTGAATTGAAATGCTATAAAAATGGTAAAATTTGACTAAAAAATGATTACAGTGAAAATAAACATAAATTATATGGAGAATCAAGTTGTTAGCATCAAGAGAGAGTTAAGTAGATTTTTTAAAAACTCACAGTTTTTATGATTGTTCAGTCAGGAGACTTGGTCTTTGGTTGTTGTCCTGATGACGTGGAAGGCGTCCCATGTAGAGCTTGTAGAAGCTTGTGGATTCTGTTTGGCGATGGTGGCATGTCGTCTGGATGGTTGCGTTGTAAGGCCGAAGGTGGGTAACTTCTCACCGGCTTATTTTGCGGAATTTTCGGCTGTGTCGTTGAGGGGAGATTGCTTGGTCGTTTCGTTGGAATGGCGTGCTTGTTCCTCCATCTTTGCTCTTGGCTCTTTCCTATCTGGACAGACTTCTTACCTTCTTCGCTATGGCGTCCTTCGTTTGGGTTATCCTGTCGACTATCTGTAATAATATGTTGGGGTTGGTAAGCCTGTTGTAGAATCCTGTCGACTCTCTGTAATAATATATTGAAAGTTCTGGTTGACTCTTGTAGTACCTCGTCGACTCTCGCTATAAGCTGTGGCAACCGAGGGTCAAACCTGTAGTAACCGAGAGGGACAGTCCAGGGCGTGGAGAGTTTTCCAGTACCTCTCTGCACCTTGTAGGACCTTTAACAGTTCTCACAAAGTACAGCAGTCGTGGTCGAGGCAGAGTGGAAAAGCTTGGGAATGTCCACACACACAAAAAACGAAGCGACACAGTTGTAGAAGGAAAGTTCCTTGAATAGATAAAAAGACGAGCCAAGAGCAAGATGGAGATAGTTGATTCTTACTGTTTTACATGGTCGATGAGTTGGTCCTTGGAGACGACAAGGGGTGACGCTGACCGGAAGACTCACTGGAACTGAACTGACTGGCTGTTGCTACGCGGCCTTTTTATACGACCGCTCTGACAAAGAGAATTGGGTCATGCACGTGGCGCTACAGGACACCGGCGCCTGTCTGTCGGCTTCCAATCTATCTTTAGACGTTACTTTGTGATTCACTCTTAATCTTGCTTTTAACTCAACTTTTAATCTATTATATAGTTTTATTTATTCATCCTCAGTACATTACATATGGTGATGCAAAGAGACATGTCAATTATGCGTATAATTATTTATAGATGTGTTTTTATATACAATCATGTCAATCTTGTTATAAGTATTATATATATAGGGTTATTGGTTTAAATTATCATATATATATTTTGCATACCACCCACGCCTTTAAAATGAGGGAAACTGAAGGATGCGGCTTTTATAGAAGGTAAGACTGCGGGTTTGTACAATCCTTCATCGTCAACAGCCGCTAAATTGGATCAAAAATATATAAATAATATAGTCATCGATGACACTGAATTTTCTGCTTTAGTTGACTCTGGATACTTATTTTCAGTCATTTCTGATGGGTTAATATGACAATTTGAAAAATATGATTTTTCATTAATAGTGGAATTATTCTTACACAAATATATTGATGGGAATATAGTTCCGTCGATAGACCGAGATGCACAATAAATTTAAGTAACACAAAGCAATAACGCGTCAACTATATAATTGGCAAAACTGCTGGGAGGGTTTACCACTGATGAGCCAAGCCCTCCCAATATATTTTTTCATCGCAGTAAGGACAGTAGAAGTTTGTATTGTGTATAAGCGAAACATTCATGCTTTTGAATCCTTTCATTTCAAAAATAAGTTTAAATATTAATGGATTGAGACAATAGCTTGAATGTATTTTTTTTTTATACTTACCAAAAGAATCCAAGTATTGGTAGGATTTCTTAGAGACTACAGACGACTTGATCGATTGGGAACGTGCAAAAATCAGATGGAAAGACGCTAAAAATGCTCTAAACACGGCAGCTTCCGTGAAAATGGTTGTATCTTCTTAAAAAATAGTTATTCCAGAATAAAAAATAATGCTAATAAATGTTTCAACGCATATCTTAATTCTTTCCTACCGGCAAATTTTCCATCTATATTCTAGCCATAGATTTGGTCCAGCCACCTTGCCAGCAAAACATCTCTTTGGTAGATTGTGAAGATTCCATTAGATCCCGTGTGGATCTCATGGAATAAAGTCCGCCCTAGACTGACGAGTGCCATTAACCCGAAACCATGGTCTCTAGGGTGGACGCTTTTCAGTTTGCCAAAGCTGATGTTGTGGCTTTGTCACCGACCCGAGGCCGCTAGTTGCGGCGACGGTCAATATTTGGCGTCAGGTGTTGACGTTTATTTTGACGGGTGAGGCGCCCTATGCTTCTATGGGGCATATCTTAATGGTAAAAACGAAGTACTCATCATTTACCCTTGCACATTATTTTCATGCCCAATCACCACAAAGAAAACTCTGGATCTCAAATTTCTATCAAATTTCAGCCCAAATAGCCCCTAAAGGAATGCGGTAAGGAAAATTCAAGAGCTCAACGAAATTTACTTGGCGGTTTTTTCAGTGTTTCGAACTAAATATAAAAACTAGGAAAATATTCGCCTAGTTATGTTAACAAGAGTAAATTTGAATTTTGATAAAATTATTAGTGATAATCAGTCTGTAATTTTGTCAACTTGCCTTTTTATCTATATTGAGCAAGTCTACAAAGTTCAGAGTTCTGTGTGGTCTTGAAGTATATTCAAATTAATCACAACATTTGATATCGAGAGAGAGAGAGAGAATATAGATGTTAAAATTAGCCTTTTGCCGATCACTCCGACCAACAAAATCTGAAGAGAATATAATAGCGATTCTTCTCTGTTTTTACATTTTGACAAAATCAATAAGAAATCTAGAGTTTGGTTTCTTTCTTTGTAAAACTTCTTACCTCGAGCTTTCAGGCTAACATACCCTTCAGCATGGAGACCTAGAAGTTTTACTTCTAGCACATGTTATAATTGGCTAGAAGTAATACTTCTAGATCTCCATGTTAAAGGGCATTAAGGGCAAAGCTCGAGAAATAAAAAGTTGGAAAAGGAAACCCGGCCCAAGATTCCTTATTAATTTTGTCAAAAAGAGTATATACACAGTGTGGCAAATAATTTTTAAGAATGGATTTGTAAAATAAAACAGAAACAATCTAATTCAATTTCTACTATTTTTTTATTCAAAATAATCCCATCCGGATTCAATATATATATACGCATGCACAATTTCATAACTGGCTCTGCTATTGGCTTTTATCTAGCGCGAGTATTAAAAATTATTTGCCACACTGTGTATGTGTGGGATGGTTGCGTGATGTATAAGTGTGGCTTCTGGAAAGGCCGCTGATAAAATAATAATTAAAATTAATTTATTTAAAGCCAGAAATATATAAAGAGTGAAGAAATAACGGTTGAAGTAACGGCCGTTGGGAGCAGGCCTTTTTGTTTACCGCGCCAGTAGCTAGAAAGTTCCGGATGACGCCCGCGCATGCGTAGTGAAGTGTTCTCCCAGCACGTGCTTGCCGAGGCATAGTGGAGCCGCCACTTTATTGCCCGTAGTATGTGTATTGAAGCTTTGTCCCAGTTCGCGCTCGCTGAAGCAAAGTGTGGTCGCCACATATGCAGGGTCCCCATTGTGTGGTTTTAGCTTTCTCTCTCGCGAGAATAAATCTTTTTACATAAGTAGGAGGATGAGAATTGGGGTGAAAACGGCACGAACACTGCAAGACATATTCCTACTTTATAACTTTATCTGCAAAAAGAATCGAAAAGCTAATTTCCCATCAGTGACCTATACAATAATGATACCCTATATAAAGATATATTTACAAAAAAAAAATAAAAATTCGAACGACTTCGCTACATTAAAATAAAAAATATATTATGTTTAAATTAATACAAAGCAATAACCCGCCATCTATACATAACGAATGAAGGAATTAAATTGGCGAAACCGCTCGGAGGGTTCATCACTGATGAACCAAGTCCTCCCAATATTTTTTCATCGCAGTAAGAGAGTAGAAGTTCGATTTATTTATATAAAAAAAAAACATTCGCATCTTAATGCCTTCATTCGTTATATATTATGTGTTTTTGATGTATTTGTATATTAAGGTTAATTAATTAATTGTTCCCACAGAGTATGTATATAAGATCACAAGTAAATAGGAGCTAACTGTAAGAATATAAGTATCTCTTTGTTTACTATGATATATTTGGTTCTCTCTCTTGTAAATCTATAATGTTTTATTAATCTTCTTAGAATCTGTATCTTTAAAGGTCTAAGCAAAGTCAACAGCGTTTCAGTTTCAATGTAAAAACCGACCTCCAATAATGATTTTGTTTTATATTTTCGAAATGTTCAGTCATTAATGCTTTAATGGTGATCTATGTAGGCATATATGGTGTTCGGTTTATTCGTCCTCTAATTGGTTCTCTACTGTCACATAACCCTACCACTCCAATCAGCTACGGTGAGGTAGTTAAATAGCTGAGTAGATATAAATCGAAGTCTCAATTAAATTAATTCGGAATTTTATTATTTTATTTTGTTGTTTTCTCCCCTTCCCATCTCAATGTTTTCCTTTTGTTATTTTATTTGTATTTTTGAAATTTATTCCAGGAAGGTTATCTGAAAATTAAAAATAATATTAATAAAATTGAAAAATGCGCTTATCCTGTGACGGCTTACACGAGCACTTTAAAATAATATTAACCTTTTAAAATATATAATTTTTTGATTTATTTGTGAAAAGAAACATTCGCGTCTCAATGTCTTCATTCGTTATATATAGATAGCGCGTTATTGCTTTGTATTAATTTATGCCTAACTTGTCCTTTTTGTTTGCGCAAAAGCATTGCTCGATGCAAATATTTAATTGTAATTCTACTGTCCTAAAAGTCTATGTCCATAGTTTACTTGAATGCCATTTCTGAGATTCCACCCTTCAGTGTAGTGTATATAATCAGAGTCGTCCACACAATACAGTATTAAAACTCAAAAGAAGCGGACTGGTAGATTAAATTGGTGAAGCCCTTGGGAGGGTTAACCAATATATTTTTATCGCAGTAGAGACAGTAGAAGTTTGGTTTATTTGCGAAAAAAAAAACATTCGCGTTAATGCTTCAATTTGTTATATATAGATAACGCGTTATTGTTTTATATAAATCTGTATTGAAGGAACTCTCGATATGGTAAATATTGGGGGCTTGAATAGAGATCTATTTCACAACACCAACATATTTCTATGTTAAAATATTCCTAAATTTTCCGTGGCATTTGCAACGAAGTGAAAAATTCTCTATTCATATATAAAAAAACAATTTATTAATAATTTAAATATCTACAAGAGAGCTCAAATGATAGAACCCACTTCCCTACCTACTCTGCCTTTATTAATCAATATTTTTATTAATTTTATATAAAAGGTCGTACCTGGATCTGTAAAGAAAAATAAAATATTTCTCAAAATATTTCGAGAGATTGCTCCCTCTTTATCATTTTATTGTACATTGTGAATTTTGCAGTAGAATTCATATTAGATAATAACGCTAAATAACCTAATATCAAGGATATAGCTAAATATTTATCTGAAGATATATGAAGAATACAATATAGATACTTCCCTGATTTTACACTTCGATTTAATCAATAAGGAATCCAGGGTTTTGTTTCTTTTTGATTAAATCGAAAAATAAAATGTATTTTTAGGTGTGTGGGTGGGAAAGAAGAATCCAGTTACTATTTATTTATATAACAGACGAGTAGTATGCTAATAAGGGACAGAGCTGCATACAAATCGACAGAAAGGCCTTCTAACTTTGCATAAATATGTGGGTTTCATCTTTCACTGGATACTATCTGCTTGTAAATGTGGTTATTAGATGAAGCATTGACTTTAGTCCTTTTTGTTGGAGAATATGCGCACTTATTTTATCAGAAACAATATCTATTTCAGCAGATACTAATACAAAAATATTTTATCTGAAATGTAAACAAAAATATTTAATACTAGCCAAATGACCTGGAAATTTTCGAAACATATTTAATAAATTTTCTGTAATAAGAATTCACACACCAATAATTATTGTACTTCTTCGACTTTTTTTCGGCCGAGGAAAATCGTTTAGAGCTTCGATATTTTGTTTAGCTGGTTTTATCCTCTGTAGGGTATTTAGAGCCGAGAATATCCAAAAGCAAACTGACCTTTCTTATCATTCAATTTTGAGTTAGATTAGTGAAAGCATCTGAGGACAACTTCGAGTCTTTTGAGGTGTGTTGGAAAATCTAAACTAAATATGATTACGTCATCTAAACCACAAAGATAAAATTGCCACCACGACTTACAGCACAAATTATAAATGTTTCTCTCAGAGATAGCAGGGGCGTTGCATAGTCCGAAAGGCATGACATTGAATTCAATATAACCCAGGCACTATTGTGAAGACTGCCTTCTCTTTGTTTCTCTCTTCAACTTCCAATTGCTAGTATGTATATGTATGCAATATATGTTAATGACCTTGATTTTCACTGTTCTATTGCATGAATGTTCGTAGAAATAATTTAAGTTTTAGGCTCTCAAACATGCTACAGAACTATTTTCATAACCTATCTGTTAAATATTGAGGAAAGTATATAAAGTATAAAAATAAATAGATAAAATACGTTGAAACATTATATATTGAGTTATGTAGAGATGGTGATTTATCAGGTCGAATATTAATGAAGGTAGAGGTACCAATTATTTTATAAATATGTGTGATTGAACCTTTTTAAATAAGAAATTAATGCTTTCAAATCGGCATAGATTGGAAAAGATTTACTATATACATTTGATACCCAAAATAACCTATTTTATTGAATAATATTCGTATTTTTGTAAACTTATTTTATCAAGTAGTAATTTAACTTGTTGATAAATGAATAAATGAAAATCAATATTTTAATCTATTTGTACTTAGAAAAAAACAATTCAATTTGGAAGCAGCCTTTCTTAGAAAACAAATATTAAATAAATTAGAGGAAAGCAACCAATAGAAATCCATTAAATTGAAGCCAGACGACCATGACAAAATTTGACCAAAGAAATGCCAGCGCATGCGCGTAATGTAAGGTAACAGACGATGGTCTTCCATCACACTTAGCTTAGATTTGCTAAGACAGCTATAGAGTTATATATACTTCCTTAATGTACTATATTGCTAGCTCTAGTCACAAAACCTTCTGTTTATTCTTTATTAAACCCTAATTTGGATTTTTACATGAAAATATTAGAGAAAATAGAGATTTTATTATTAATAAATATTTACTCATATAATACAAACTGTGCATTTTTTTTTTCAAATGAATATACTTGTACTATTAATAATAATATTTATATACAATCAAAATGAAAAATATACATTCGTGCAAAAATATGAATCACATTTCAAGCTGTATTTCCAACAATGGAAATCCTCGATTATCCAATAAGCGAATTAATAAATTGTTTAAAGATATTGATTAAATTTCTATATATACTCGTATATATAGAAAAAAATATTCTGTTGACCGCTTTTAACGTAAAATTTTAAAAATAACAAACTGGCCTGAAACAAAAAATATATATATATAGTTTTTTGAAAAATCAATTCAGCTTATTCTTTTAGTTTAAGAAATATTATTCAAAAATATGCATCACATTGCCGTGTTTTCATAAATTAAAAAAATTAGCCTCTCTCACCATTCCAATAGGCTATAATCTAACTATAAGGAAAATTATGAGAATGTTGTTATAAATAATCATTTCTGACTAAAGCTGAAAGATTTTAAGATATTATTCGTTGAAAATAAAAATTAAAATTTAGGTTAATATATGTGTAAAAACTATTTTTGAAAAAAAAATTAAATTTCAAAGTTTCAAAGCTTTATTTCGTCAAATATGTACGCTAAAAAATAGTAAAAAATTTGAGAAACATACTTTGAACAGAATAGTTATTTTGACATTAATCATGAAGCAACAATATCACAATGATCCGTTCTGTGGCCATTATACCTTAAAATATAGAAAGATGATTTCCCAGAGTCTTGAAACATTGTAAAATCCATTTGTACGTGGATACTAGTCCTGACATCAACTAATAATGCACACAGGATGATTGAAATCTTGTAGAATGCGTTTAAAAGAAACAAAGAAATGGTATAGCATTTCTCTCTTTCTCGTCAAAGAAACTCATTTAAAGAATGCACCAACCATCCAATCCACCACACCAAAATTTCCAAAAGAAACAGTTTATTCAGACCACTTTACAACAGTTAGAGGAGCTGTTCGAGAGCTTGAATGCCAACACCATCCTAGAACCCCTGTATATTATAGGGAGGAGATAGTCTCCCCTTCTAACAGGGAGGACGAGTACCTGTCACCTGAGCAGAGGTCTGTTCTGAAGCAATTCCTCGACATAGCAATAGACGGGGAGAAGTCCGATCTTCGCGGAACGCTGTCCAACTTCAGGACGGAATGTGACATCTTATCAGACAACCCTCAGTGGATTCGTCTGAAGAAAATAAGATTTAAGTTTATTTTTTTAAATATATATATCAACCCTATATAATTTTATATGTACGATTAATATAAGTATATTTAATCTCAATCTCTCTCTAAATCGAGGGTTATATATTCTATATTGAATCTCTATTTCAACACATCAAGTAACCATCCATTGATTTCTCCCCCTTCCTCCCTCCCCCCCCCCCCCCCCCCCCCCAAAAAAAAAAAACATTGAACAAAAAGAATGAAAGTGAAATATCTTGGGGAAGAAAAGAAATCAATACAGATATTTTGATAAAAGGTAAAATTTTATAGAAACATTATGTCTTTATATTTTCAATGTTTAAAAATAAGTGAATATATTTGAATTAATGAAATATTATAATATCGCGTTTCAAAATTTTTATTTTGAAAGTGATTCACCTTCTATGAATTGTTACGAAATAGTAGATCATTTTGGAAATAGAGTACTCCATAAATAATTCTTCAAATAATATGAAGATTTAAATAGCACACATAGATGCTAATTTTGCTTTGTAATTAACAATTAAAAACTGTTCGCTATTGACAAATTCGAGTTTGATGTAAATTCAGAGATAGATCTACAGCGTCGATGCTGCCAACTCGACGACCTTGTAAAATGCTAATGTCGACATCGCATTGTTCCGCTAGGTAGATACTCAGTCAGTCAGTAGACGATGGCTGCAGCGGTCAACATCACCGCCATGTTCGAGGAATCGAACGAAGCTGTGGATGCAATATGGATTCTACTCAACACCTTTCTTATCTTCAACATCATGACGGTTAGTACTTCTCTTTAGCTCACTGTCTTAGATTGGTTCGTAGCTCATTGTTTTTCTACTTATCTTTGGTGCTTAGAATGTCAGAACAGATTACTGAATATACCTGAATAAGTGTGCTTTTCATTTATAGCATCTGTATATACCAGTACCTTGTTAAATACGCTATTCTAACGTCAGGAGAGGATAGAAATGTACCTTGTTAAGTGCACTATTATAACTTTAGGATAGATCCATACTTTGTTTAATATACTATTCTAACATCAGAACAGAACAGTAGATTGTTCATTGTACTATTCTAACGTGAGGACAGAACAGTACCTTGTTTGGTGTACAATTCTAAATTAAGGACAAACCATTATCTTGTTTAGGGCCCTATTCTAACTTCAGGACAATCCAGTACCTCATGTATCGCGCTACTCTAACGTCAGGACAGAAAAGTACCCTGTGTAGTTTACCATTCAAAACATCAGGAAAGAAAAGTACCCTGTTTATTGCACTATTCCAACTCCAGGACAGAAAGGTAGCCTGTTTAGTTTAACATTCGCACGTCAGGACAGAATGGTACCCTGTTTAATGTAATATTCTAAGGTCAGGACAGTACCTTGTTTACTGTACTATTCCAACGTCAGGACAGACAAGTACCTTGTTGGGTGCACTATTCTAACCTTAAGACAGACCAGTAACTTGTTGAGTGCACTATTATAACCTTAAGACAGACAAGTACCTTGTTTACTGTACTATAACAATGTCAGGACAGACAAGTACCTTGTTGGGTGTACTATTCTAACCTTAAAACAGACCAGTACCTTTTTAATGTACTATTCAAGAAAGGCCCGTAACTTGATGAATGTTCTATTCCAGAGTCTAAACAAACATATAGTAGCTACGTTTTTATCACCTAATTAAAATTTTAATTATTAATTTTTCCTAATTCATCTTCACATTCAAAATCACCCTCTCTTTCTCTTCTTGATATTTTTTTGCTATCAACATAATATTATATTATTTGGTTTTATTTCTTATTATCCTGTCTTTGTTGTTTTATCCTCAACATCATTTCCAACCAATGACATGTTCATAATCTAAATTAACAAAGAAAGTACAAGTGAATGAGAATTGATTTTGTTAATACGATAGATAGATGCATTTTTAGAATACTCACTTCCTCATACACAAACCTTAAAATATAAAAATGTGCAAAAGCTTGTTAAGTTTATTCTCTCAAATTAGATGAATTTTAACTTATCCCAACTATAAAACCCGTAGTGGAGACCATGAGTAGTTAGCGAATGCCTTTTACTCTTAGAGCACATCACTTCTTCAGAAAGCAATTCGACATTGTGACTTTGTGATCTTAGAAGATACCAGAACTCCCTGTTTGGCTACTTGTGTATGGACCTACTTGTATATTTAACTTGTGCAAATTCTGACTTTTATTTGAAGCTGAAAAAAGTGGTCAATGCCGTATTTAAACTTGGGTCATGTTTGTTGAAACGTTTCAACGTGTTTTTTCTAATTCAAAACCAATTCCCAATTTTTGTTTCGAATTCAATTCCTTGAATTTTTATATTTAAGATAATTATTAGTTGATATGACAAGACACCACCACCACCTCAGTTGGCCGGTATTCTGATCAGGGTACATGGACCGATATGATCTGCTCCATGGACAAGACACCACCACATCATTTGGCCAGTATTGTGATCAGGGTGCATGGACCGATCTGATCTGCTCCATGGACATGACACCACCACCACCTCAGTTGGCCGGTATGGTGATCAGGGTGCATGGACCGATCTAATCTGCTCCATGGACAAGACACCACCACCACCTCAGTTGGCCGGTATTGTGATCAGGGTGCACAGACCAATATAACAATCTAAATCTGCTCCATGGACAAGACACCACCACCACCTCAGTTGGCCGGTATTGTAAACTGGGGCATGGGCCGATCTGATCTGCTCCATGGACAAAACACCACCACCACCTCAGTTGGCCGGTATTGTGATCAGGGTGCACGGACCAATCTAATCTGCTCCATGGACAAGACACCACCACCACCTCAGTTGGACGGTATTGTGATCAGGATGCACGGACCATCTAATCTGCTCCATGGACAAGAAACCACCACCTCAGTTGGCCGGTATTGTGATCAGGGTGCACGGACCAATCTAATCTGCTCCATGGACAAGACACCACCACCACCTCAGTTGGCCAGTATTGTGATCAGGGTGCATGGACCGATCTGATCTGCTCCATGGATAAGACACCACCATCAACATTCTCGATAAAGCAAAGCATACTCACTAGTTTAAGAGATTAGTAAATGAGATAGTCAAGGAAGTTAACCAAAGACGAAATACCTTTCTCCCATTCAGGCCGTATTCGCTATCTTCCCTTTCCTCAGGGCTCAGGCAAAATTTGTAGAAAGAGGCAATGACTAACGCGAGGATAGAACCCTCACCCGAAAAGCCAGTCCAGAGTGGCGGAGCTTGATGGTTTTCCATAGAAGACATAATTTCCTAGTATAAATAGAGGTGGAAGCGTGGTCTAAACTATTGGTTTTTCAACCGCTACGACCCGGGATCGAATTCCACATTGGGCACTTTTTTTTCTAATTATTAAAAAGAAAATGCTTCAATGGCCCCGATTCTTGCAAAAGTCCAACCCTACCAACGAGTGCAAGTAACTAAACGGAGCTCTGGTATATTTGTAAGTGCAAAAGTCGAACTGCTTTTCACATATGTAGACATATGGTGCATTCTCAGTAAAAGAAATCACTAACTACCAACCATGATTATAATGGCCTGTACCACGTGTAATAGGGATAATAAAAAAGAGAGGCTTTCGCGATCCTTAAACCTTCACATATCCAAACGACAACCAAGGAATTACAATTAGTATTTCCTCCAGATAGGACAGCAGGAGAAATTTCCTTGAAATACCAAATCTACCAATTAGAAGATTCCCAAGAAGTTTGGCAAGTAGCCACACAACATAATGAAAGAATAAATAAATACAGTTAAACCTTTCTATAGCGCCCCCTCTTGGGACTCACCAAAAATGATGTTATATAGAGGGGGCGCTATAGACAGGTTTAACTGTTTTAATTTATTTTTTCATTATGTTATTTGGCTACTTGCCAAACTTCTTGGGAATATTCTAATTGGTGGTTTGTAATGTAAAGCGTATCGTACTACGTATTTAAAATCGGGCGCTATAGAGAGTGAGGTGCTATTTATAGGGTGCGCTATAGACATTTTAACTGTATATTGATTCAAGATAAGCATTTATCTAAATAAAAGAAAGATAGTGAAAAGACAATTCATCAGCTAACTGAATGTCAGATAGAAAGACGAAATGAATAAGCAATATTCCATAAGCATCAAATCTCCGTCATGGAATGACTAAGGACAATTCACCAGTGAGGTTTAGTAAGTCAGAGATTGACGTGTTCTAGCTTCGGTCCGATGGAGCCGTACAAGGTGTGTGGAAACAATGGTCTAACAGCTGCCATACTTCCTATAGATAGATCGAGATTGACTTAATCACATTCCTATTCTTTGTAAACAATCTCTAAACATGAATAATTACATCTCGATGTTCACCTCTCCTCATCAAATTAGAACAATATGGTAGAATATTTAATTTAAAACAAAACTACAAATTATCCTCACAATGAGTTTCTTCTTTTAAATTGTAAGCTATCAAGCTTCTTTAACACACCTTGTAAAGTGATGGTTTGGGAATAAAAAATTATTAAAATACTTTTCTAAAGATTAAGAAAAGAAAAAAGGGCATCTCCTCATCGTGCAACTAAAAATTTCGGATGGCTTGAGACATTTAATGTAAATATATAAACAATCCGTTGATTTTTAATTATTCCAGAATTGGCCAAATACTCATTATTTATTAACCAAGAAAAGCTATTAAATATTGAAATTATATATTAATTAAGAAAATAATTGATATTTATTCCGATAGATAGCGCAAGCCATTGTCAACTTTTTGTTGCACGATAAGGAGATGCCCTTTTTTTCTTTTTAAATTTATGAACCTTATCCCAGTATAATATCACATTTGTACTATTTTGTCACTTTTCTATAGGTTCTTGTTCATTACTTATTGACTGGCCTTTGTATCTGGCTTATGAGCTCACATTAATTTAAAGTAGCTTAATAGTTCAGATAAATAATTCGCATAGAGGAGAATGGTTTTCCTTTTTTATTTTTTCATATCAAATACACTATATATAAACGATAAATTCACCTTATATTGCTGTTAAATTAGTAATATTTAGGTTTTCAAACTTATAGCTTTAGAAAAGCCGAATTTTTTACTTTTCTAGATGCATCAACGAATAATTGTTTCTGACGTCAAGCGAGAAATGGCTGATGGTATTTTCACAGAGTTTTATTAGAGAATTCAATATTTTTTTAGAGAATTCAAATCTATGTATATGAATTAATTTACAATTCAAACAATATAATTTTTAATAAAGTAAGTATAAAAATAATGTGCGATTTTAAAATAACTATTTTATAAACGTCTGTTTTATAAACGTTCTTTTCTACTCTATGAATAAAAATAAACTATTTTTACACCAAAGCAACTTAAAAAACATGTAATTTTTTTACCAATATAAAATTTTGATCTTATATTTTTTTACAATAATATATTAAAAAGGTGTATATAAACTTGGTATTATATACGTTTAGAAAACACTGGAGATACATGTATACGATGTTCGTGATTTATCCAATACATCTAAGCTTTCACAATACCTTTATGGAAGTCTGATTTATGGGCTGACTCAGGTTTCCTTCACTATACTTGGTCTCTAGGTTTATGATATCTTAAAATATTGAGACCCATAGATATAAAATATCTCTCGACTTCCTTTCTCTTCTTTTAACATAAAAGACTTTTTAAAGATAATATTTTAGTTGAATGTTTGTTTGAAAATATTATATGGCTATATCAACCATGTTTTTTATATGCTACCTGAAATAAAAAAAAATATTTATTCAGCAATATATCGTCTCCAGAGGATTCATTTAATGACAGAATGGACTTAGTTTTTACCGGGTTTAATTCCGTATAGCATTAGTCTTATTTTAATAGGGCTTCTAATAAGTTACACAAGTTTAGATTAGAAAGGGTTGGTGGAAGGATGGTCTAAACCGTTGGTTTTCGACCATTACGACCCGGGTTCGTTTCCCGCATTGGGGACTTTTTTCTGATAAAAAAAATGATCCAATAGCCACCGATTCGTGCAAATGTCCAACCCCACCAGCGAGTGCAAGTATCCAAACGGGTTTCTGGTACATTTATAAGTGCAAAGTCGAACTGCTATCCACATGTGTAGACATGTGGTGCACTTACAGTAAAATAAGTCGCCTACTTCTACCCACCATGATTATCATGGCCTGTACCTCGTGTACTAGGGATAAGCAAAAAAAAATCTATACAAACTCTGAATGGTCTGATGTAGAGCACGCGTACTATGGATAAGTAAAATCTTTTCTAAAGAATTTATGATAATGTCATAATATACCTGTCTTTACCCGGGTTTCATACAGATGCGCCTCATTCATGTTTTGATAGAGCGCCTAATAAGTTGCATGAGTTTAGATTAAAAAGGACTGAGTGTCCATGTGAAAAAAATACGAATAAATTAAATTTATTTAGCATTCCTGTCTTTTCTGCCTATAGTGACAAAAATAATAAATATATAAAATAGGGGGTAAAAGACATCTCTTTATCGTGCAACTAAAAGTTGCTGATGGCTTGCGCCACCTATCGGAATAAATATCAACTATTCGTTGATTTTTTATTATTCCAGAATTGGCCAAATACCCATTCTTGATTAATCAAGAAAAGCTAACCCCTTTCGGACTGTTGGTCCTCGTCAACGTGGTGCAAGATGTACCTCAACAACCAAAAAAACTGGTCATTCAGGCATCCTGAAAAATCATGAAAAATAGGTTATAAAATAGGTTTACGATTTATTAAAATTACCAATGAATTGTGTTTAGTGTGTAAGTTTGATATACCTCATATTTGAAACTATATCTTCAGCTGGCTACATCTCCTACTTTCTCTCATATATATATGTCGTAAAATAAAGATGTATTTTAGGTACGTTACCAATTCATTCATGCAGTCGTGGATTGAAGTGAAATGATAACTTTTTTATATCCAAAATTGTATTTTTTTAATGATTATCTTTTAAGAACAAAACAGTTTTGCATACATACAATTCAATAAATATAATCTAAGTATAAACAACAAAAAAAACATTGGGTTGTATTCCTTTTGTTGAGGATTTTACAAATCAACTCTGTGTCTGGTTCTATGATTATTCAAAATATAATTATATCAATGAATAATAAAAATCATATTTTTATTATGTCATATATTTATTCCGTATATACCCTTGTATAATCTTATATGAACGCTTAATAAATTAGTTTCAATCTCTTTTTTTCTCTCTCCATATGTAATTTATTATTTAATTCAGTAACCTCTTTCTGGAGAATATTAACAAGCCTTGATATTTAGAATTGGTTATTGTAAAAATAGAGAACTAAGCTATCGGTTGAAAGTGTGCATGAGATGTTTAAAGATATCTAAAGAAATCTTTAAAAAATACTCATCACACACAATAGAACGTTGTATTCAACTATAATTATCATTTCTGTGATATGAAATTATATGATAATACTAATACAATAGTGAATGAAACATGACATATACAAGTACTGACGTATACAATACTTGTATTTATTTATAGCGGGAAAATGAAAATCCAAACAATTCGTTTATTGATAAAATTTAAAATACCACAAGGACTCTACTATCAAACATATTTACATAAAAAACATGGACATTAGAAAACACAGAAGCTGATAAAACATCCCTCCTATAGAAATTAATACATCAATTTGATGTCATTACCAAAAAATTGTCATTTTTTTCTTTTCATCTAACCTTGAGTTCAGCTTTTGTCGCGGTAATTGTCCTGCGCAACTTTGCCTTTGTCATCCTTTGTATTGTTCTGTTGGTCCGGGGGAACAACTTCCTCTGGATTGGCTCTTTATAGAGGTCCTACTGTCAGTGTTGTTGTGTGTTCTTGAGAGTTTATTCTAAATATTGGCCAACCGATGTAACTATTTGTATGTGAAAAATTGTCCAGGGAGGGAAACCGAACCCACAGTGTTCCGCTTACCGGGCAGGTGCCATGTCCACTAGGCTACCCTGGACATATTTTCCCGTTCGTATATATTATATAAATGATTTATAATACAATATAATGCCGCTTATGATTGTAGAACGAAGTTTTAGAATTATACTGCCAATGTTTCTTTTGAGCAAAAAATCGAAATTTATTTGAAGGAGAAATAACGATTATTTCTAACCTTAGAGAATAAGTATGATAGGATAAATTGTGAAGAGTAACGATAAACTTACACTATATTTTTCCGTTTATCATCACTCTTCACAATTCATCCTATCATACTTCATCCCTAAGATTAAAAATAATCGTTATTTCTCCTTAAAATAAATTTCGATTTTTCAAAAGAAACATTTGCGGTTCAATTTTCAAACTTCTTTCTACAATCATAAGCCGCATTATATTGTATTATAGAAAAATAGTTTCACCGCAGATTATGGATCCATTCTTGCATCGCGTTCAATACTTTAGAATTTACGTAGTCAAATAAGATTATTTTTAAATTACTCTTTTTTTTTACCAAATAACTTTCTGAAGATCATTGTTGGTTGGAAGTGGATTCAGAGAAAAACACAGCCACATTATATTTGAAGAGATTGACAGGAAATCACTAAAATGTCAGGAGTTAAAATAAACTATTAGTTTCTGTGGCTGGGTTTTTCTCCAAATATCAATCTCTTTATGCCGCTTCTCAGCTCGAGTTAAAATGCCATTCTATTTGATTCTTTAGCAGATTAACACTCTTCCTTTCAAGTTCTTAATAAGTGCAATATGTGTGTTTTATATAGCGTTTTCTACGGCAGTAAAAGGGAGGGCTCTCTTGAAAACTCTGGTTTTCAATTCATGTCTTAATGTCCGGGTTAGGTCTTTTTTTTATTTTACAGAGGCGGTCGCTCATGGAATGCAGTTGCTTACGGGAGGTTTCACAGTTTCTCTACTTCGATATAACAATACTCAGAGAGATTTGGCTCATCATGTTCACAATTCGCTTGAATACCCATAAAGAATTCCTTTTCAGTGACTGGCAATATCGCTGGGAGGGTTTACCATAGTCCCTCTCAATATTTCACAGTAAGGGCGGTAGAAGTAAATTGTAACATTTGAAAAGTAACAATATCGCGTTAAAATAGTTTACATATCTAACTAACAAAACTCCATCTTCCGCTTTCTAGCTGCCATTGATCAAATGATAACTTAATGATTTATATAGCTTCAACACAATCCTGTTTGTAATTAAGCCTTTAATAGATATGTGAGCAAAGTTTTTTTTTTAATGATTGCTTTTGGCAATGTGAGAAATATGCAATTGGGAAACCCCGCTATGGTTATTATCATTCGGGTATTTCCTCGAAGGTAAATTCCCTTTCTCTGTTGGATTTTTTCCCCTTGGTTGGACTTCTTGTATCTGTCCTCTAGGTAAACTTCTAATAACTAATTGTCATATCACACGTAAGGTTTCACATCTCTCTTTAGTAGTACAGTATATTGCAATTATGCATTGAAAATTTTACTTTTATGTTATCAATTCTAAATACTTTTTGAAATGGAAATCATATATATTTTTACGTCGTATCCAGACGCTATTCGTATATTTTTTCTACTCAGTATGCCACAAAGATACACACGTGAGTTCGAAGGAATGCAGCAAATATTAGCGCTTTATTATGTCTCTAAACAGAAGGAGTACAATAAGTGGGACTTGCCCTCAACCTCCCCGTCAGAAGAATCCTTGGCGCCGTGGATGTCACTTTTGGGAAACCTTCCGCTCCAAATAACACGTCCAGCCTGGACTACATCATCTTGTAGACCACTCCGATGTCAGGCTCTCCTTGCAGGATCATCCACACGCCCGGAGGCAAGTCGCCACGTCTTCTCCTCGCCGCAGATGTCACCAGACTCTGTCCTTCCCCACACAGGAATGCTGTTTTTAGCGCCTACCACATGACAGCGGGGGCAGCTGTATTCCACCCTTCTTTCCTCAACTTTACTCTGGTATCTTGGCCTTATCATCTACTAGCCGAATGACCCGGGCAACGCCCGTGTTTTACCCGATTGAATGTTTTGATTCAAATACTATTTGTTACAATTATAAATTGGCGCCTTATATAAATATATATGTTAGTTAATAACTATAGCCTATGTGCTTTATCTGTCTATGTACTGTTGGCTTCCGTAGGCGTCTCTTACTGGGAAAAAGAAAGAGAGGATTCCATTTGGTTATTAACTAATATATGCGTTTATTTAAGGAGCGACCCGCTCCAACACAATGGTTACAAAAACGAGAAAGCGATTGGGGCAAAGGTGGCGTGATTGTAGCCGACCAATAGGAGGGCGCCATTCCAAAAAAAAAAAAGCAAAAGGTGACAGAGATGACTGATGAAGAATGACGCTCGTAACTGTATATAGAATGTTAGACTATATTCTGAAAATAGAGCAATACATATTTAAATCTTTAGATAATAAAAAGACATGGAGATTGCCTGGCCGAACTTTTTCTGACCGAAGTGTATCTTATTTTAAGAACTTTAAAATAGCATTTTATTTCTGAAACCAAAATTAATTAATAAATTAATATCTATTTCTCTAGTTGTATGGTTGATTGTGAAGTTTCAGGTCATCACGTTGACTGATGCAATATCTCTTACAGTCTCATTAATTACTCCAATATTCTGCACCGTCATTCTCCAACTGACATCTATCGCTCTGATGTAGAAACTCTGGTACATATCCACTGACTCAGCAGGACTTCTTGAGTTGTCATTAGGGTAAAATGACCTTTTAGTAAGCCCCCACACACACATACACCCACATGTGTGTTTGATATTGTCGCGAACAAAAATATTTTAAATAGGCTTCCGAATTACTTCAAATATTTATTTAATTAGTTATAGGAAAGATTTTAAATATAAAATAAAAGTTACTATGTATATGAGCCAAATCGACCCAGCAGCTCGAGCAAGAGGGGAGAACTGAGTTTTTTCTACCCCTTCCACGAGGCGCCACTGTTTACCCCGACCTGTCGGTCCAGTCCAGATAAAAGGGAGTAACTCTGTCCTCCTGACAATATATTGATTTTCTCACTATTATCATATAGCTTCGCTGTCGAATCTTACATTGCACAAATATTTTTAATTTATTAGCATTTATATAAAAATTATGACATATACGAACATGAAGAAACAGAGAAATCATTTAAAAATAATACAAAGGTGTTATTGTGTACGATAACAGGTGATAACATTTAGAAAATGCTTGCTAATGACTTGTGTTGAGTTTTCTGAGAAATATTATTTTGTTTATTAATTTAATTGTTCTGTGATTATGTATATATTGACCGCTGACTATCTTTGTATATAATTGAGATATTTTTAAATAGAGTGTGTGTGAGTAGTAATTTAGTAGTGCTCTTTTTTTTTTCTTTGGTCGACTCATTATCGGCACCATTGGGGTGTCGCCGGCTTCTAATTCGTTAAGGACAAAGGAACCTTAACAACTTGAGTTGAGAAAAATATTTGAAATTATGTTGATATTTATTCCGACGGATGACGCAAACCATCAGTAACTTTTGATTACAATATGTATTTCGACGACTAAAGTTAAAATATATTCGGTAGAGTGTCGTCTTATCAGTCGAAAAACTTTCCTGAGATTTAGTCAGTTCACGAATTATGAGCTTCACAAATGTGTCCCCTATCTTATTTCAGTAACATAAAGGTATCCCAGGCTCCTGGAGCGTATCCATAGATCGCTAACTACCCGGGCTGTCCTGCGGTTTAGGAGTCTGTTTTGGTAGCGTTAGTGAACCAGTTCACCAAGTGTCTCTAGGCCGGTTTGATTCTTGGTAGATTCAATAAGGCAGTGTCATTGAATGTGGGCAGTCCAAATAGTGTAGGCTTCTAAATTCTCAGTAGTTGAAAGGCTGGGCAGGTGAAAGTTCACAGATTGTCGAACTAAGCCCTATATTATAAAATAAAACTGCTGAATAATTTATTATTCTCTCAAGAAACCCATGGCGCTCTGTGTCCTGTTTGATGTGAATGAACTTAAGAAAATAATTAAATATGAGTGATTGAATATTAGATAATAATTGAATATTAGTTAATTTATTTTTCTATTGTTTTTTGACCAAGAAAAGGTAAATTCATTCTATCAAGAGATATGTAAATTTTGTTCGTTCAATTTTAATTTTAATTTTAGTTTTCCTTGGCTTGCATGTAAATATTCTTAAGGAAGAGAAATAAACTTTTTTTTTCTTTCATAAGTGCAGACATATTTTGTTTGATATAAATTTCTAGAAAATTATTTAAATAGCAAAATAACAATGGCGACGAGACTTTCGTTCGAACCTTATGTAATGAAAGAAGAACCTTTTGAAAATTATATTCAACGATTCAAACAGTACATTTTTGTGAATGAAATTGAAGGTAAGAAGATTGTTCCTTTTTTTATTATGTCTATTGGACCAAATACTTATGGTATTCTGAAAGAATTGATCTCACCTAGAGATGTTTGTGCATTAGAATTCGAAGAAATTGTTAGTGTTCTACTTACTCATTTTACACCTAAGCTAAATATCATTTTTGAAAGATATGAGTTCAGCCAATTGATTCAGGAACATGGCGAAAAAATAGAAGAATATGTCCTTAAATTAAAAAAACAAGCTAATAAATGTAATTTTGGCTTAAATATTGAAGAACACCTAAGGGATAAATTCATTGCAGGAATTTCTAATCAAGTTATTTTGAAAAGATTACTGCAAGAGCCTGAGCTCACTTTTAATATGGCAGTAAATATTGCTACCACAATAGAATCGGTAGATTGTAATGTGTTGAAAATGAAGTCTTATGCTGAAACTAAAGAAATAAACAAATTACATTCTAAATGCAAGCATTGTGGAAAGATGAATCATCATTCGGACAGATGTTTTTTTAGAAATTCTTTCTGCTATTCTTGTAAACAATTGGGACATATATCGACTGTTTGTCATTCAAAATCTAAGAATGGATATTTTCAACCAAGAAAGAGTGAAGCGTCTGCCCACGGAGAATCATTTTCGGGAAAGAATGGTGAGTCCATCAATAATATAGAATATCTGACTAATAAATTTGAGAGTATTTTGTATGTCTTCGACATAAAATTCTTAGCAGAAATTGACACTGGTGCGGCTTTAACAACTATGTCAAAAGATCTATTTTTAAAATATTTTGAACATGTTAAATTATTTCCGTCTAAATGTTATTTAACCGATTATCAAGGAAAGGGCATTTCCTCTATTGGAGAATGTAAAGTAAAAGTAAGATATAAAAATAAAATAGGCCATTTAAACTTAATAGTAACAAATATTGAAAATAATAAATTTCTCAAAGGAAAAGACTGGATAGTATATTTTGATATGGTACAAATTAATGTCCAACAAAATAATAATTTTGATACTAATTTTATTTTAATAAATATTATAAACTTTTCGAAGATATAGTCTTGCCAATAAAAGATATTTCCGTACACATTAATGTAAAAAATAATTTTGCACCAAAATTTTATAAATTTAGACCTGCTCCCTTTGCTATTAGAAATTTAATTGAAGAAGAACTATTATTTTTATTGAATAATGATATTATTGAAAATATAGTGGATAGCCCAATAGCTTCACCGCTAGTATGCGTCCCTAAGAAAAACGGCAAAATTAGAATTTGTGCGGACTTTAAAAGAACCTTAAATCCATTTATCGAGGATGTTAAGTATCCGATACCGAACATCGATAATGTTTTACATTCATTTTTTGGTAAAAGTATATTTAGTAAAATTGATCTTTCAAGCGCATATCATCAGATACTTCTAGACGAGGAATCTCAAAAATTAACAGTTATTTCTACCCATAAAGGCCTTTTTAAATATAAAAGGCTGCCCTTCGGTATCAAGTCCGGAGCGACTATTTTCCAAAGAACTATGGACAATATTTTTTCCTGTCTTAAAAATGTAATAATATATTTAGACGATATTCTTATAGCATCGTCTGATGTAAATGAGCATATTTCAGATATTGAAACAGTCATGAATAAATTATCGGATTTTAATTTTTTCAATTAATAAAGAAAAATCTTTGTTTTTTGTTGATGAAATCAATTATTTGGGACATAGAATAAATAAAAATGGAATCTATCCCCTTGAGGATAAATTGGACAGTATAAAAAAATGTCCTAAACCGAGTAACATTTCAGAATTGAAATCTTTCTTGGGCATGTTGTCATTCTACAGTAAATTCGTTAGAAATTTATCCATACATGCAAATCCTTTATTCTCTCTATTGAAAAGAAGTTATAATTGGAATTGGAAAAATGAACATGATCAGGCTTTCGAAAAATGTAAAAATTTGATTAGTACAAAAACTTGTTTGACGCATTATTCGCAAGATTTACCTCTTTATGTTACTTGTGATGCATCAAATTATGGTATTGGAGGATATATTTCCCATATTGTAAACGGCATTGAGAAACCAATTACTTTTGTTTCAAGAACACTAAATGACACAGAAAAGAAATATTCCCAAATAGAAAAAGAAGGGTTATCAATATTCTTTACCTTAAACAGGCTAAAACAATTCCTTTACGGAAGAAAATTTATTATTAATACAGATCACAAACCATTACTAGCCATTTTTGGCGATAAAAATAATTTACCAGCCTTAGTGGCAAATAGATTACATAGATGGTCACTCTCAATATCAAATTTTAATTTTGAAATTAAATATACTAAGGGAACTGAAATACCTCTTGCAGATTTTCTTTCAAGATTTCCAAATCCTGAAAAAGGGGAGAAGGAAGAGAAAATGGGAGAAATATTATTAATAGAAAATTCGATATTAGATTACGTCTTGGTATCGTACAAAACCCAAGAAGATCCGACTCTTAGAAAACTATATAAGTTAGTCAAGTACGATAAGTATGATGTTGACTCAGAGGTAGATATAAAACCTTATAATAGAATTAAAAACGAGATAACAATAGTAAGAAATTGCCTATTTTTCGGAAATAGAATGATCATCCCCGATTCCTTAAGAGAATATGTTTGAAAATCATCCATGAAAATCATATTGGAGTAAATAAAATGAAAACTCTGGCCAGAAGTTCTGTCTATTGGCCGGGAATGGATGAGCAAATTGAGAAACTGTCTAAAAGCTGTAGCACTTGTATGGAAAACACATCAAAGCTGCCAAAACAGGAATTTACCGAGTGGACTCCACCAAACAAAGTTTGGAAGAGAATTCATCTTGACTATTTCTATTTTGCGGGAAAAACTTTTTTGATATTGGTGGATGCGCATTCTAATTGGATAGAATGTCAAATGGTTCCAAATACATCGGCGGGATTCTGCATAGACTTTTTGAGAGAATGTTTAGCGAGATATGGTATCCCGGAGGTGGCGGTAATGGATAATGGGCCCCCGTTTAGAAGTTATGAAATAAAGACATTTTTCGAAAGAAATGGCATACATGCGATGTTTAGCCCCGCTTACCATCCGGAGAGCAACGGACTAGCGGAAGTGTCTGTAAGAGAGATAAAAAAAGCTATGAAAAGAATTATTTCGGAGGAAAGAGAATTACCCCTTGAGTTTGCTTTGATTAAGGCTTTATATGCATATAGATTGAGTCCTTTGACTAGAACGGAAAAATCCCCTGCTGGAATATTTTTAAATCGCGAGATTAGAACGAAGATTTCCATGTTGAGCAAGAAATCAGTAAGAGTGGGGAGATTGAAAAATAAAAAAACAGAACAATAGCTACAAAATAAATGATAGAGTAAGATACAGATGGATGGAAAGAGGAAAACCGAAATGGATGTTTGGGATTGTAAAGAGAATAGTGGGAAGCAACAGCTGTATGATAGAAACTGATGGAATAGAAAGGAAAGTACACACTAACTATATGAGGAGAAGTATGGAGAGAAAGGATGTTTCGTCATCAGAAGAAGGAATAAGCTACCCAAGGCCTCAGACGTCAAGTCCCCTGACTCCTGCTACAATAGTAGCAGAATCTACACCTGGACCACCGACTGAATCTACACCTTCCCGGAGATATCCACTACGAGAGAGGAGACCACCGGATAGATATGTACCTTAATGAGTATTGCTATCTTAAAAAAGGGGGAGTTGATGTGAATGAACTTAAAAAAATAATTAAATATGAGTGATTGAATATTAGATAATAATTGAATATTAATTAATTTATTTTTCTATTGTTTTTTGACCAAGAAAAGGTAAATTCATTCTATCAAGAGATATGTAAATTTTGTTCGTTCAATTTTAATTTTAATTTTAATTTTAGTTTTGCTTGGCTTGCATGTAAATATTCTTAAGGAAGAGAAATAAACTTTTTTTTTTTCTTTCATAAGTGCAGACATATTTTGTTTGATATAAATTTCTAGAAAATTATTTAAATAGCAAAATAACACTGTTCAGTAAAAAAATTATTAATATCATTTAATCAAGATTCGTTCCAAAAAATAATTCAGGTTTAGATATATACTCGAAGGTGTAACAGTTGCATCTGCGAATGTAAAATATTAAATTTATTTTTTGTTTCGAGCATTTTAAGTTTTATGTTTGCTATCCATAGATCACTGAAGAAATATATTTTTATTTAAATTATCATAACTCGATCGTCCAAATCAATTTCCTGGCTATTTACAAGGAATAAGAAAATATCTTGCTCAACAGCCATTCAAAATGTTATATCTATGTTCAGAAGTATCTGGAAATATTTGTGGGATGGTTGCGTGCGTGTTGGTGTGGCTTGTGGAAAGGCCGCTGATAAAATTATAATTATTTTCATAAAATGAATTTATTTATTTAAAGCGCCAGAAATATATAAAGAGAAAAGAAGTAACGGCCGTTGGAGGCAAGCCTTGTTGTTGACGACGCGCGTGGCCAGAGTGTCCTAGATGCCGCCCGCGCATGCGTAGTTAGGCCGCCTCACTACTGCCCGTATAGGCCAGTTCGCGCTCGCTGAAGCAAAGTGTGGTAGCCACACACACACATATATATATAATATATACCTCTTTCAAAATATGAGATTGTTTGTAATTAGAATGAAAATTCTCATCAACTAGAATTTGGATAGAAAATATCACCTCTTTTCACTGGATCAAATCTCACATTGATATAACAGGTAATTAAAAATATCCTCTATTCAGAAAGAAAAAAACTTTGAAAGTTATATTTTATAGGAAACCACTTGGGTGGAATCTGCCTATATAAAAGTATACTACTATTTTAAAATTATTTTTTTCATATATATTACCCTGTTTGTTTTGCCCTTCTCCTATGTTATAAGCAAAGGAATAACAATCGAGTTGATTCTCTCAATTATACTAATGTATCTAGGCCTATGACGTCGCTCCTTTATTAATCTATTATTACTCTCTAATCCATTATATATAATTATATCGTGCTCTTCATTGGAACATGGGTGCCGTTGCCACGTTAGTCACCTTGGAAACGAACCAGAATTTGGTCGAATATTCCAAGGGTACAAGGGGGACCGCAGGAAGGTGTGGTAGGTGTGAAACTAATACCATCTCACATATTCTCATTCCCAGAAATGGCCGCAGCCTTACAGAAAATTGACATGGACCCAGAACAGCAGCTTTACATACCCAAAATAGTAGACATTGCTACTGCTGTGATAGAGATGTATGGAGACATTTGAGGCTCTTCTTTGGACACGACAACAACAACAGAAAATCGACATGGACCCAGAACAGCAAATTTACACACCCAAGATAGTGGACCATGCTACTGCTGTGATAGAGATGTACGGGGACATCTGAGGCTCTTCATTGGACACGACGACAACAACAGAAAATTGACATGGACCCAAAGCAGCAGCTTTGCACACCCAAGATAGAGGACATTGCTAATGCTGTGATAGAGATGTACGGTGACATCTGAGGCTCTTCATTGAACACGACAACAACAAACTTTTTTATCATGGCAGATAGAGAATAGAATACATTTAATCAGAAGATTATTACATATTTTATTACTTAGCATTTTCTTTTATTTCCCTTTCTGTTATTTCATCTGAATAGGAATCCCGTGTAGTTACGATCTATAGATACACTCCAGGAGCCTTGGTTATCTTTATGTTACTATTACTACTAAATAGGTGGTAAATTGTTTAGATAAAAATATATATTTTGCCACGTGGAAAATTAGGGGAGACCAACTTTGATATGAGACAACAATTTAATTCAGGCAAGAACAAACTAAGTGATAAACAAAAGATAAGCAAAAGAGGGAAGTGTACAGAGTATAGCGAAATATAAATTGTCATTATTCCGTTTGTATTTCCTAATTTTTCTAGGTAACAATAGTAATAAATCATTATCAACAATAGCTCACACACTTCGTTCTATCATATTATTATCTCTATGTGTTTCTACACGATTGTTGTCATTATTATAGATAATTATTATAACTATAATATTAAATTACCGTTATTACTTGACCTCAATATGACATAATCTAGCGTGATATATCAACAGAACTATTTTTAACCTTTATTACTACTTAGCTCTAATAGTGCTATAATAGTATCTAATTGAGAGTACCAGGAAAACATTCATATATATTTATTTATAGCTGTGATGTTCCTTCAATTAAATAAATCAATATACTTACCAAATTAAGAAACAAATTTTAATTATATATCTTTCTAATGTATATATACACTTTTTAATATATTCATAATAACAACAACAACAATAATTACAGTGCTGCCAAATACAAACAATCAAAAATAAATTAATTAAACAGAGTATATCATAATATTATTATAAGGTATATTACAATACCTAATATATATTTAAAAGAATATATAGGATTGAATAAAAATAATTGTTGAAAACAATTATTTTTAACCGAACGCCAACCTTTATCAAGGCACAACGACGTATACAGGTCTGTATATTTAAGGATGTTTTATTTTTAAGCCTGTATATCGGGATTCAGACAATTACTCCGAAATATATCTTACTAGCTGAATGACCCGGGCAACGCCCGGGGTTTACCCGATTAAATGCTTTTATTAAAATACTATTCGTTACAATTATAAATTGGCGCCGTGGATGTCATTCTTGTATAATATATAAATGAGTTTTAAAAATTGTAAAAGAAAATGCATCGGCCGGGAATCGAACCCGGGGCGCCCGCGTGGCAGGCGAGCATTCTACCACTGAACCAAAAGCAAACGGTGACAGAAGTGTCTCGCGCATTGGCGGCACCAAATGATGGGGGGGGGGCAAAGGTGGCGTGATCGTAGCCGACCAATAGGAGGGCGCCAGCAAACCGTGACAGAGGCCATGACGCTCGTAACTGTATATAGAATACAAATCTTATACAAATTGCGTCTGTCTCCTTTAAAAATATATACGACCAGCTACATCAAAAACATTCCACTTCCTTAAGTTTTGTCCGTGAGTTTACATACTGTATTTATATATATAAAGGTACACCTTATTTGCATATATATATCCCACGATGTATCCTACTGTGTCCTACAGGACATGCAACAATTATCCTGGTGTGGAACTAACACCTACCCACATATTCTCATGTCCAGCAATGGTCGCAGCCTTGCATAAATTGACATGGCCCAGAATAGCTACATTACACACCCAAGATAGATGGCATTGCAACTGCTGTGATAGAGATGCATGGAGATTAGGTATAACTGGCAGTAAGGACAGTAGAAGAGATTGTTTTGTGTTTGAAAAAAGAAGCATTCGTGTTTTATAATGCTTCCATTCCTTACGTATAGATGGCACGTTATCTCATTATATTCAAACATTAAAATATACAAGTATCAGAGTCATCAATCAATTCTGTCATCGTTGCTTTTGTGAATGGAAAAAATACCCAAATATGGCCATTTCTTATAAGCATCGGTGGTTCAGTAATAGAATGGTCGCCTGCCACGCGGGCGGCCCGGGTTCGATTCCCGGCCGATGCATTTTTTTTTTTTACAAATTTTGAAACTCATTTATATTATTATTATTATTAAAATATACAAGTATATCAGAGTCATCAATTCTGTCAACGTTTGCTTTTGTGAATGTATGTAAATAATGGATTTCATATTTTTTATAAATTTTTGTTCTGGCCTTTATTTGTTTAAATCTCTTTTTAAAAATCGTTTAAAATGCAGTCGCAATCATTAGCGAACACATATGTTTGCCTAATATTTCCATATGCTCTTTTATTTTTTTTACAGAAAAATATTTACATGACAGTATTTTGGATTAATTTTTTTATAAACCTTTTTTTAAATTCTTACTGAGAAGATGGGCATCGCAGTCAGGATTATTTACAGTCAGTCACTCAACTCAGGCAATTTCAAAGGTTAATGGGGGTTTGGTGGAAAAGCTGCCGTCTATTTAAACTATATAAATTTTGAAACAACTAAATGGATTGCAAAAAATAATTAAATCAAATACCTAAACACTAATATAATACAATTTTTGCCATTACACACTTTTTTTCCTGTAGTTTATGTGTTTCTTCTGTATTGCTATTCTTTGGCACTTCTACTATTTATTATTGATGTACTTTCAGTATGAGGATACTTCACTCGGGGGATTTCTCGGGCGAAGCCGGGTCATTCTTCTAGTGTGTATATATATATATATATGATATTCCGAGTGGAGAAGGAGAGAATAAAGAAAAGTAATATTGATTATTAAGTGGATGTTTAGTTTGTCAAATGCAAATTTTACTAGCTAAAAAAAAGAATGAAATATCAATTATTAGCAAATATACTTATTTTATTTTAAACAAATTTAACTATATAATATTATATTTTTGGCAAATGAGTTTATTAGAAAAAACACATTTAACCAACCCAAAAGAAAAAACTAATATATATATACAACAGCACAAAATAATAATTAAAAAAAAAGCTTTTTGTTTTTTGGTCAAATTAGAAAAAATATTTATATATCACAAAAAATATTCAATTTAATATAACATATTTATTTCCCCCAATTTATATAAATATCGTTGGGAAGTGTTTTAGCAGATGTCTTTTTGGATGAAGTAGTATTTATCTATTTATATATATAACAAAATAGTACAAAGTGAAATTGTACTGGGGTCGGATGAATACATTTTTGAAAGGCATCTCCTGATCATTCAACCGATATTTGCTAATCAACGATTAGTTAATATTTATTCCGACAGATGGCGCAAACCATCAGCAACCTTTAGTTGCATATAATCAGAACATACTTTTCTATTAATAAATAAAAATATATATGTTATATAAAAATGTTGTTTTATTTTAAAATTATAATTTCTAGGAAAAACTACTCTGTTAAAAGACGACAACCAAAAGTTGCCGCTTTCCATATATAAAAATAATTGTTGTTGTTTCCCGTTGGCCGCTCAAATCTTTTGAAATTATGTAGATAAGTTTTTGTTTTCCTTATTCTAATCGCCTTAATTCAGGAAGTACTTTATCAAATCAGGTATTTTATATATTCTTTAAGCTCAATTAAAGCTAATAATGATCTCAACTATTAATATTATTCTGTTCACACGACTACAAACAATAATTTAAATACTCATGTATCATTGAACATCCTAAGAAATTCCTTTTGGTAATAATAACCGACAGGATAAATTTTTAACATACTTATATTTATATTTTACACAAATAAATTTACTGGCAATGCGTTTCTTTTTTTTTTTATTTTAAATCTCTACAGACCTTACTGCAATGATATGATTTTAATGAATGAGAGGGCTTGGCTCATCAGTAGTGAACCCTCTCAGCGGTTTCGCCAAATTAATCTCTAGACCGCTCTACTATTGTATTGGACTGGTTTTGTTATATGCCCTGCATTTTCTATGGAAGGCAGCTAAATGGTGTTTAGTGAACTATGGACATAAGCTTATAGGTCTGTAGAGGTACATACATATAAATTTCAAGGTATTGCATCGAGCAAAGCTCTTCCGCGCAAAACATGTTTTCATAACCATTATATATTAGTAAATTAAATTTTATTGCCCTCTATCGTTAAAATTTTACACAAATAAATTTACTGGCAATGCGTTTCTTTTTTTTTTTTAATCTCTACAGACCTTACTGCAATGATATGATTTTAATGAATGAGAGGGCTTGGCTCATCATTAGTGAACCCTCTCAGCGGTTTCGCCAAATTAATCTCTAGACCGCTCTAATATTGTATTGGACTGGTTTTGTTATATACCCTGCATTTTCTATGGAAGGCAGCTAAATGGTGTTTAGTGAACTATGGACATAAGCTTATAGGTCTGTAGAGGTACATACATATAAATTTCAAGGTATTGCATCGAGCAAAGCTCTTCCGCGCAAAACATGTTTTCATAACCATTATATATTAGTAAATTAAATTTTATTGCCCTCTATCGTTAAAATTTTACACAAATAAATTTACTGGCAATGCGTTTCTTTTTTTTTTTAAATCTCTACAGACCTTACTGCAATGATATGATTTTAATGAATGAGAGGGCTTGGCTCATCAGTAGTGAACCCTCTCTTATAGGTCTGTAGAGGTACATACATATAAATTTCAAGGTATTGCATCGAGCAAAGCTCTTCCGTGCAAAACATGTTTTCATAACCATTATATATTAGTAAATTAAATTTTATTGCCCTCTATCGTTAAAATTTTACACAAATAAATTTACTGGCAATGCGTTTCTTTTTTTTTTTTTTTTTTAAATCTCTACAGACCTTACTGCAATGATATGATTTTAATGAATGAGAGGGCTTGGCTCATCAGTAGTGAACCCTCTCAACGGTTTCGCCAATTAATCTCTAGACCGCTCTACTATTGTATTGGACTGGTTTTGTTATATACCCTGCATTTTCTATAGAGGGCAATAAAATTTAATTTATTAATATATATTGGTTATGAAAACATGTTTTGCGCGGAAGAGCTTTGCTCGATGCAATACCTTGAAATTTATATGTATGTACCTCTACAGACCTATAAGCTTATGTCCATAGTTCACTAAACACCATTTAGCTGCCTTCCATAGAAAATGCAGGGTATATAACAAAACCAGTCCAATACAATAGTAGAGCGGTCTAGAGATTAATTTTGGGCGAAACCGCTGAGAGGGTTCACTACTGATGAGCCAAGCCCTCTCATTCATTAAAATCATATCATTGCAGTAAGGTCTGTAGAGATTAAAAAAAAAAAAGAAACGCATTGCCAGTAAATTTATTTGTGTAAAATTTTAACGATAGAGGGGCAATAAAATTTAATTTACTAATATATTTATAATTTTTATTTTTATTAATTTTTCCCATTAGGTATAATATCAACTCCTGACTATTTTATTTTTCAAATTTTCCATTATTTTTTCATTTACAGTTGAATCTCCCTGTAAAGGACACCTAATTGTAGAGCCGAAGTGTCTTTAAGAAGAAGTGTCTTCTTACCTGAGAGTTGCTAAATTGTAAAAATGATAATGTTGCCAATGAAAACTGTCCTTTATAGAGAGGTGTCCTCTAGCGCGAGTATCCTCTGTATATATATGATATAAATCCTTTATTAATGTATAAAATATTATAATAAGAGATATTAAACAGATTATAAAGTTTTTTTTTTTTTAAATAGAGATAATAATTTATTCTAGAATTTGAAGCTTCTAAAAGGAAAAAAAATCCTCCTTAAATTGACTTTCCTTCAAGTCAGGTTCCGCTCGAATTTCTTTAATTGAGCGTTTATATTCAGTAGTCATAAATAATAAAAAGAAATTTGAATTTCCTCTTTTTTTTTGCGGATTGAGAAAGTGGAGAAAAACTGAATTTAAAATTTGATCTCTATTTAAAATTTCGATTTGGCTAGCTCCCTCCATCTCGTATATTTAATTATCCTTATTAATAAGTATTGAAAATTTAATTAGTGGGATTTCTTTTACTATTATATATGTTTTATATACCCTAAGAGGCCCTTCTCTCTTTAATTTTGCATCATACTGATTCACTTATTTATCATCATTTGTAAAGGTTTTTTTACTAGGGAGTTTTTTTACTTATCTTTTTAGTCTAAATTAGACAAGATCTTGGAGGTCGTGCTCATAAAGAAGTTCAAGAACTCTTCTTGGTTCTCTGTACAGAAATCCTTTGTCCTTTCCAATACAATTTAGTATATGTTGGGGAGTGGCCTCTTCGGTTTTGCACCTAGTGCACATGGGGAAGCTTTTGGCTCCCTCTTTATAGACTAGAGGGCGCAGCTGACCAGATTTCCATCTGGCCAACTGTGTCGATTCCCTTCTGTTTAGTTGAGGGTCTGTTTTTTTGGGGTTTTCTATTTGATACCAAGAATGATGAAAACTATCTCTATGGTTCCTTATCAGTTGTAGTTTCAGTTTGTTAATATGGTCCCTTGCTGAAAGGTAGGTCTCGGAGTTCACCGCATCAGGATGTCCAGCTGCTCCTTCCTTTGCCACTAGGGTGATGAACATTTGTATTGTTCTGATGTATAATCAACGGGAGAGGTGCTTCTTCGGTACATGAATATCATCCTTCCGCAACTTTATGTTGTATTTCAGCCTGAAAATCGGCTCTTGGCCACTTTACCAGATTGAATAACTGTTTGGTAAATTTGACTAATTTCATTACCTCTCTCGTAGGATGTTATGAAATGGAAGTCACCCCTGTACTGATGAAGGCCATAGCCTGAAACCATGCCAATTGGCATCAGACGACGTTTTATTCATTTATATATGTTTCCCTGTAGAAAGGCAGAGATGCACGAAAGCTTGAGACTGCTTTATTTAAAATAAAAATAAACTCTTCTAAAGAAACATTTTAAATATTCAATTTATTTATATCTTATAACTTAATTGTTGATTTTTATGATCATATATTAGTCATTGGATGAGTGGGTAACACCTCGATTCCCGACAGTCATGAACCGGGATTGAATCCCACGTTAACATTTTGTTTAATATGTGGATAACCTTCACATACCCGTGTACCTAATAAAGATATTTTGAACCGGGTGAAATTATTATAATCATGTTTATATTGAACGTGAAAATAATATGGTGATGACGATAAAAATTACACACAATTTTTCAAAAGAAGACAAAGACATTACAATCCAGTGATAAAAAAGAGGTTGAAAAAACTTGAGACGTTAGTAATGATTAATATGAAGAAACTACTGAAGATCTTACTTCAGTGATATAGAAGAAGACAAATATTCTAATCTAATAGTAAAAAGTTTATCATATTAAAATGATGAAACGCATAAAATAATGATAATAATATGGAAATTCGATAAAAAATTACTACTAATGATCTTAGTATAGAATTATCAAAGAAGGCCATCATTCAAATTTGATAATAGAAGGCATTATAGATTAAAATGAAACTCTTGGGATGATGAAAATAATGAAGATAAAAATTACTATTACATACTTTTACTACAGTGGTATAAAGTATTACAAAATAATTACAATCTAATTGTGAAAAATATTAAAATTATAAAACGTTTGAAATAATGATATAATATTGAAGATATGATGAGTTTTTTTTTTTTTTGCTATTGATAATTATTGATAATAACTAATTAAAAACTGAAAATTGACGTTATGTGGCGCTAGGTTTGTTGTTGTCATAAATATGTTATAATATATGTATTTTTAATTGAAAATCTATTTATGGATTGCTATCTCTCTCTCTTTTAATTTAAATTTAATATATATATATATTTTTTAAGATTGAGCAATCCATATTAATATCTATAAATAAATATAAAGCATATATTGGATCTAAATTTATTAAACGGCCAATATTTCTAGGGGCAACACGCCTCTCTTTATCAAGGTTTTTGATTTAAACTAAATCACGTGGGCATGTGATCCACTCATGCTATACAAGATCAAAGTAAGAGAAACTATTTGATGAAAATTTCACTATATATAAAATATATGTACAATGGTTATATTTAATAATAATTAAAAGAGTACTCTTTTAATTATTATTAAATATAACCATTGTACATATATTTTATATATAGTGAAATTTTCATCAAATAGTTTCTCTTACTTTGATCTTGTATAGCATGAGTGGATCACATGCCCACGTGATTTAGTTTAAATCAAAAACCTTGATAAAGAGAGGCGTGTTGCCCCTAGAAATATTGGCCGTTTAATAAATTTAGATCCAATATATGCTTTATATTTATTTATATATATATATATAAATAAATTAATTTAAATATATACAACCAAACACAAATTTTCAAAGGAATTTTCAGAATTGATTCATATTTGAGTAATTATGTAATTTCTAATTATTGAGAAGTGAGGAATTTTTAATTTTAATAAATAAGAAATTCATATTTTTTTAAAAAATTGTTCTTAACCTGTCAAATTGCTTATCATTAATCATAGTTGATGAACATTAATTTTCTCAGTGGCGTTAGTCGTTTTAAGGGAATGGATGTGTTGCGAAATAACACACGATGTTTCGATTCCTTGTTGTTGTGTCCAATGAAGTGCCTCAAATGTCCCCGTGCATCTCTATCACAGCAGTCGCAATGTTCTCTATCTGGGCGTGTAAAGCTGTTGCTCTTGTCCATGTCAAATTTCTGTTGTTGTTGTCGTGTCGAATGAAGAGCCTCAGATGTCTCCATGCATCTCTATTACAGCAGTCGCAATGTCCACTATCTTGGGTGTGTAAAGCTGCTGCTCTAGGTCCATGCCAATTTTATGTTTTTGTTGTAGTATCCAATGAAGAGCCTCAGATGTCTCCATGCATCTCTATCACAGCAGTCGCAATGTTCTCTATCTTGGGTGTGTAAAGCTGCTGCTCTGGGTCCATGTCAATATTATGTTGTTGTTGTGCTGTCCAATGAAGAGCCTCAGATGTCTCCATACATTCCTAACACAGCAGTCGCAATGTTCTCTATCTTGGGTGTGTAAAGCTGCTGTTCTTGTCCATGTCAATTTTATGTTGTTGTTGTTGTGTCCAATGAAGAGCCTCAGATGTCCCCGTGCATCTCTATCACAGCAGTCACAATGTCCTTTATCTTGGATGTGTAAAGCTGTTGCTCTGGGTTCATGTCATTTTTTTTTGCAAGGCTGAGGCCTTACATAATCGTGAACAAGCGGTCGTGCATTATCTTGCTGGAAATATTGTTTTCCAGGTCTCAAATAAAAAATACTGCCAGGGGCCTTAGCATATCATGAATGTAACGAACATATTGAAGGTACAGGTGATGTGAACAAGAGATGACCAAGACGTGTATTCGATGACTCCTCATACCATCACTCCAGGTGATGGGCCAGTATGTCGATGTCGAATGTACGCTGACAATGTGTTTTTTCACGATTCTCAAAACGCGGCTGTGGCCATCACGGAACTGCAAACAGAACCTGGATTCGTGTAAAAACAGAACGTCACGTCATTCCTGTGTAGAGGTTCGTCGTTGAACACACTATTGAAGGCATTCCTGTCTGTAACGTAGCGTCAAGGGTAGGTGAATATATGGTCGCTGAAAGTTCATGCTGCTGTGTCGAACTGTTCGTTCAGACACCTTTTGAGTTGAAAAGGGGCTCTTAAGATGACTCTACATTCTATTAAGGTCATGCTGTTAACATATCGGTTTTCTCGGCAGTAGTGAAGTCAGAACGCTGAAGTAACTTCCAGCCATAATACTACCTCGGCGTTATGCCTAGTAAAATCAGAATGGTAGGATGACTTCCAGACACGATATGATGATATAAATAGAAAAACTGGTAAACATTAGAGAATCAATAGGTGAGCTAATGCAAGGGTATTATCACTCTAATATATAACCCAAGTATAGTGAAGCTATATTAATGTTTTCTTGAAGGAGAGAAGGTAAATCTTTGGGGCCAATATGGTGTGATTGATTCTGGACAATGGTTCGATCTAATTGGTTCTTGGCTTCTTCTCTTTAATCACCACTCTTCTTTGTATTTGTTAGCCATCCTTCGTCCTTTTATTGTAGAGACGAGCTTTCTGAAGTCAAAACAGGTGGACATTTTACTAAAATACAGAAATTTATTCTATATTACTGTCTTATAAACTAAACATCGATTTAATAATAGAATTTATAAACGATGAGCGTGTTAACACATTCGTTCAGGTATACGTTTGGTACAGACTAGAGTCGTGAGGATCATCTCATTCTGAGGGCTCTTTTCATTAATATGACACTTTAGAGATTTAAGTCGAATTCTTCTAGGTTTATTAACATTTGTATTCGTAATTATAAACTATTTACACACATGTGTTTCTTTTTTTAAACAATTATTCCCATATAGCTCTTAATGCAATGATAAAAAATATTGGGAGAGGGCCCTGACTCATCAGTGCTAAACTTTCTCAGTGATTTCACCTGGTTAATCGACCCCATGCTGCACTTTTTTCACTTGTTCATAACTAGGTCTACCTTTTAGTGTGCCCCGTAGTTTTTAACTTTTCCACTATACCAGATGTGTAATATATTAATGCCAAAGGTGCCACAATATATCAGTCAGGGAGACTAAACTTACTAAAATAAGAGATTCCATTAGAAGAGAAAATTGTTATAAAGTATAAGAAAGGAATATAAACAGTGGCAATGTGTTTCTTTATTCGTGCAAAATGCAGGTTTTCGGATCTTTATACTCCTTCTACAGAGATGTATAGCTGCTATAAGTTGAGCTATATATGTATATAAGAAGTTATATACCCTTATTCTCTCAACTTATAGCTATATCTGTGGAAGGATTATAAAGATCCGAAAACTTTCACTTTGCACGAATAAAGAAACCCCTTTTTTTCCATATCGGACGCGATATTCCATCTTGGGATACTTGCGCCTAAATACATTTTATCAACCTATATACAATTCATTTCATACAATTCAATAATGAAATAATGGCGCAGGCCATCAGCAACTTTCAGTTGCACGATAAGGAGATGCCTTTTTCTTAAAACTGAAAGGTTGGTTTTCTCAAACAGTAAAAAAAATCTAAAATGAATTGACAAAAATGATTGAATTTTACATAGGTGTCTTTGTTATATACAAATTTGCACATTGCTCCGTGGGATAAAATTTATTACTTCTGTAGCTGTGAAAGAATGGGCATTATATCAATAAATGTTTTGAGTTTTGGTTTTCTTTTCCACAGAAGAAGCTAGGATGATCCGTTTATATTCTTATTTTATAAAATAAGAGAATATGCAAAGAGGTTTAAACCTCCTAAGAGGTTTACAAAGGCTTTGATAAAGTTTCATATGAAAACATAGCTTATATACATATTTGATTATGGCAGTTTCCAGCCCCAGCTAAGTTCCAATCTCCCCGAGGCCAAAGGAGTATTGGCCCTTGACTTGATTAAGGGCTTGTTGGTCACGTGGGACTTCCTAGCCAATCGCATTCATCTTCTCAACCGTGAAATGAACATCTGATGATCCTTGAAATATTCTTCTGACACGCAGAAAATGCTGGTAGACACGAATGTTGACGGTGATCCAAAAGTCATTTTGCTAAAATAGGCTGATAGGGAAAACATAATATAGCAACAAGCTGGATACCTAAAAGATGAAATACAAAGGCCTATCATTGATAATTTATTTTTTGAACATCATTCGAGTCATTGCTATTTCAATAGTATCAGAATTGTTATTATTTTTTATTAATATTTTCTCATATTATTCCTAGTACAAGTGGTATACCGGCCATTATAATCATGATAGGTAGAGGTTGGCGATTACGTTTACTGTAGGTGCATCACATATCTACACATGTGAAAAGCAGTTCGACTTTTGTACTTACAAGTTAGCTGCGTTTGGGTACTTGCACTCGCTTGGGGTTGTACTTTTGCTAGAATCGGAGGGCATTGGAGCCTATTTTTTATAATTAGAAAAAATTGTCCAATGCAGGATTCGATCCCGGGTTGTAATGGTCGAAAACCAATGGTTTGGATGACCGTTCCACCGACCCCCCGAATTGTTCTTATAAAAAAAGCAGAAATAAATAGATTATCCTATGGTTGTTTATTCAAAAACATATTAGTGGTCATTACCCTACAGATAGTGTTGTTTGGGAGATGAATTAGATCATCTCAAATAATTTCTGATTCTCTAGAGATGTTGTCGCTCAAGAAGGTAGTCAGTCATTAAGATTGTCTTATATAAAAAAAGAGCTTACCTGGATCTGTAAAGGAAAAAAAAACATTTTTTTTCTCAAAATATTTCGAGAAATTTCTCTCTTTTTTATCAATTTATTGTACAGTAAACTCAATATACAAATTCTTGTAGATTACATGAAAACAAATCTTAAAGATAGAGGCTGCCTGGCCGGCATTCATAGTTATTCAAATTAAATATTCACTAGCCGAAGTATCTTTAAATCGAAGAACTATCGAAACAAATGACAAAGTTGTTTTCATGTGATCTACAATTATTTGTAAATCAAGTTTACTGTGCAATAAATTGATAAAGAGGGAGCAATCTCTCGAACTATTTTGATTTAAAAAAAATGTTTTTTTCTTTACAGATCCAGGTACGCCCTTTTTTATATAAACTCATTTAATGAATAGCCTTTTGACTCAAATATTAACTTTATTATTATTTTATTTTAATTTAAAGCTCTATGTCCTCCTAGGGACACTTGCGCTGTCATACATGTATGTCTTTACATTTGTCTATACATATATATATATATATATATATATGTCATAATATATGCTCTTCCAGGATTAATAAAACAAACCAACAGCCAACGAGAGAGAGATGGGCAGCTAAAGCGAGACACTTTAGACAACTAACTTACATCCATTTTTGGCCACATTCCTGAGGGGGGCCGGCCGTCACCACCTGGCGACTATCCTGGTTAGCCCCCCGGTTGTGTACACAGGGAAAACGGGGTTCAGCGGGTCGGTCGCCCGTCGATCCGCTCTCTCTCGGCTGGCTGCCTGGATTATTGCTCTACCAACTCGTCGTGTGATTATTTCTCACCTCACCACATTATTACCACTATATTGTCACATCGAAAGTCGACAGGATCATATCTCAGAAGAGTCGACAGGATCATATCACATATATATAATAATTTTAGGCCGTGAATACAATAGTCATATGATGTTGACAATGAGAAAGAGAGAAAAAAAACTAGAAAAAGAACTGTGTACAAAAGCAAGAAGTGTCTGGCAATATGTACAATAAGCATAATATAAATTATCAGTTTCTTAAAAGATATTTGTGTTGCTATATAATTTAAAATATATCTACAATAGGTATCAAATTTAGTATACACTTCTTTACTGGAAATAAAAATACTTGGATCAGTTACTATTAAATTATTTTCGATTCTGTAGTCTTTAAAAACAGGAAAATCTAGTAAAAGATGTATTGAGGTTTGTTCCTCATGTCCACACAAAACAACTCGAGTCTTTCACCGCTTTAATTATTTTTAAAAAGCTTATGAAAGTTACATGATTAGAAATGAAGTATTGAAAGTAGTTTCAAGATGGTCTTAGTTTCCAGAAAATACAATCATTGCATATCAGAGCTCTCTCTAACTCACCTTATTTTATTATTCATGACAATAATCATATTTCCTTACTGAAATGTGAAGCTATTTGATTATTATTTTCATCATAATAAGAATTGGTTTCATTTATTAACAAACAGATAAGAAATCTTACTCTCAATTTAATAAATTTAATTTTTTTCGTAATTGGAATTTTTATATGGTTTTAGATAGGTTTGTCTTCGTATTCTCTGTCTAGCATCTGTAGTGTTGTCTATTGAACCTATACTGGCCCCAGATGGGCGCCACTACAGCTGTAGGTGCTACGTCTACAGAAAGAGCAGCTGGGTATCTTATAGGACGATTCAAATAAAATCACGTCAAATTGTTCCTATCATTTTTCAAATCGAAAATGACCTATAAAAATCGCAATATCAGAGTATATTTGAATTATCAAAGTTTTAAAGGTAAATTAACGTATGTAATATGCTTTGTATTTATTTATGTAAAATATTTAAATATCTGAGAAAAAAATATATAGCTATAGAATTGTTTGATTTTCATAAAGCGTTAGAGAACAAGGTAATCGCTAAGAACTAAAATTACAGTAAAAATTTCCATCCATAGTTAAATTGTATAGTTATGTTGAATACTTTGATTTCCTTTTCATTCTCCCTTCTCTCCTTTGTTTATATTTTTTCCCCCTTTCTCCATGAAAATGATATATGGCGAGTCCTTACAGGACGGAAATGTCCTAATAAAGCTGTTGTTGTTGTTGTTAATATGTAAAATTTTTAATTATTCTTTAATGTTTATTCATAATTAGACAGTCAGCAACACTGTACTCTTTTTCTTTCTTTATAATTTTGCATAAGTTATTTTTTGTTTATATATTATGGTTAACCTTGTTGTAATTAAATTAAATATTAAAACACAAAGTATTGTGATTATCCTTTATTTCTAAATAGAAAACGTTACAACACCTAATAGTATTACCATAATCAAACTGTCCATTATTGTGTCTGTCTAAACATGTCTGTCTCTTTAAAAAAAAAACAGACAACTGGCGATAACAAAACTTTTCCACTTCCTTATGTTTTGGCTATAAGTGTATATATTATTTTATCATAATTGGTTTATTAGTTAATAAAAATATATTAGTATTATATACAGAAGTATCAGAGTCATCAGCAATCAATTCTGTCATCGTTTTCTTTTGTGAATGGAATAAATACCTGCATATGGCCATTTCTTATAACCATCGTTGGTTCAGTGGTAGAATGCTCGCCTGCCAAGCGGCGACCCGGGTTCGATTCCCGGCCGATGCATTTTTATTTTTTTTTTAATAATTAAAAAAAATTTATATTATTATCCCTATATATATATATAAGCCAGTTTGTCAACTATACACGTTCCACAATACGTAACTAATCTGACTGAAAATTTAAGAGTATATAAAGTAGAATCTGGAAAAATTCTTAGTGAAAATTTCAGGTCACTATCCCGAATATCCGTCGTGTTATTTGCAAATTTGCTCTTTCGCTCGCGCCTCTAGCGGTGAAAATGGGGGGTAATACCAGCTGACCTAATGTACATGTGAATTTTGGAGCGGGACGTTTCACAAGAGTGACATCCACGGCTCCAATTTATAATTGTAACGAATAGTATTTGAATAAAAACATTTAATCGGGTAAAACCCGGGCGTTGCCCGGGTCATTCGGCTAGTTGATAATAAGAATGAGTATTCTCTTTAATATCGTAATATATTTTCCAAGAGAATAGAGCCAACAAACTAGATATATATATCTCATGAATGCTATCAAATATCTATCCCTGGAATTCTTTATGATATTCAATATTGAAATATCAGGTCTAATTATAATACTTGTCGTGGTGTATGTGACAGGATTCGCCATGCTCGAGTCCGGATTTGTCACCAGAAAAAACGAAGTCAATATCATGATGAAGAACGTCGCGGATGTTTTGTTCGGTGGATTTGCATATTGGCTCTTTGGTTTCGGATTGAGTTTCGGATCAGACGCCGGTACAACTGGATTTGCTGGTATCGGCCATTTTCTCGTGGATTCAGACATCCTGGAAGACGAGGATGGAAATGCCGGAGCTCTCTTCTCCAAATATCTCTTCCAGCTCTCTTTTGCTACGACAGCTACGACCATCGTGTCTGGAGCCATTGCAGAACGATGCCATTTCCCAGCTTACTGCGTCTTCTCTTTCTTTAATACGCTGGTGTACTGTATCCCAGCGGGATGGGTGTGGTCGGACACAGGCTTCCTTCGTCGCTTGCAGGTGGTCGATCTGGCTGGATGCAGCGCCGTGCATCTGGTGGGAGGATGCTCTGCTCTGGCCGGTGCATTAGTCCTCGGTCCTCGACTCAACAGACCGACCCCTATGGGCAATCCTGTCAATGCCCTCCTCGGCCTCTTCCTTCTCTGGTAGGTCATCTTTTATATTCTTCCATTTTACACCCTACCGACTTCTATTATTACAAGAGAAGAATTTGCCTGACATAATCTTGAAAAAGGAACAAATTTTTCGGCGACATGTGTGTTTTATTAATGCTGTGAATTCGGCAAGTTTTTGGACTTTGACGTCCTTCGACAGGTTACTTTCTTCCTTCCAGGCAAGTTGCCTGTTGAAGGACGTCAAAGTCCGAAAGCTTGCCGAATTTACAGCATTAATAAAAGAAACACGTCGCCGAAAACTTTTGCTCCTTCTTCATAGCTTATATTATACTGCATAGTCATGGGGCACTAGAAATTTTGGATTCTTTCCTTTGTTTATTATTATATATGACCTCAAGAAAGAAGGTTTAACAGTTGAATAAATAATTTCGGATGAAAAGTAAATATTAAGGATCATAAAAGAAAGAATTGTTCAAAAGGCTGTTGCAAGTTTAGATAATCCACGCCTGTTGTTTGACTCAACTCAAAGATACGTTTTATTGAGAGATAATGTAATCATAAATATCTACATACATCTAATCTAGTAAAAATTGAATGAACACTAAGTGTTATTATATTAAACCATTGAAAGGTTGAAGCCCATTTTTTCACAGCACAACAAAAAAAATTCTAGACATTAATGATTATTATAATCATCTATAATGAAAATAGAATATATATTTATTTTCTTACAAAACCTAAAATCAAATAAAGTAAAGCACGAAGGAAGAGGAGTTTCTTCGTGCTTTACTTTATTTGATTATCTAAACAGGAAGAGTTCTATCGCTTACTCAAAAACCTAAAATATTAACGATTTACCATCTACTTCTGGAGATATAATTTGAAGTTTATAAAATATTAATATTGTCGCCTATATGTACCTGAAAAACACCTGCATCCTCCGCCAATGGATGGCTGTTTGGTCTATTTCTGGTCTGGAACTAGTGTGGGAATCGCCGACTGCTGTGGTCCTGCTTCCTGGGGCTAATGAATGTAAATATCCGTTGATATTGGCTCTGGGATGTAAAATAGTGTAAATAGCCCGTTTATTAATATTCGAGTTATTATGTAATGTGGTTTAAAGATGACAATAAAAGAAAGAGGAGTGGTAAAAGACTTGTTACCGGTTGCTGTTATGACTCTCTCGCCAACCTCACAGAAGCTACTCTTCCGGTAAGTCTCCCGTGTCCCCACACCAGTGGTAAGACCGAGAGATACTCCCAGAGGAAAAGGAGATCCGCCTGATTGGTTGTTCTCAGAATGTCTTTGGGTGGTCTGCAGGGTAGAGCTGCAGAGGTAGAGCAACGGAACCCAGGGTAGGTGATCCGGGAAGAAGGAAGCGGCGTAGTCGCGAAGAACCGGAGAGGACACGCGCGACAATATCAATAAAAGCGGTGTGATATTTTGGTTAAGGAGAATTTTGTAACTTCATTGGATGACAATGTCTCTCGGAACAATGGCTTCAATATTTCAATTCGTTTTCAAGACAATAGACGATCTGGATGTTATTTATGACTACCTCCACATTCCAGACATCTAAAAATTCCTGTAGTGTTACACCATTCAAGAACATGGTTCGCTTTTGCAACAAACTGGGAAAATCGTTAAAAGTGACGTCAATATCCAGAACAATGCTCACATATAAAAAGGTAAAACAAAAGTAAAGATAGGTAGTAATATAAGATGCAGTATCCTGTGTTAATCAAATAATTGTTCCTGTGTTCTTTTGTTTATCATTATTTATTAAAAATGGAAGAGAATGCAAACTCACTTTTACACATTTGTGAGCGTTGTTACGTAGTTCTTGAACTTAACAGTGACAAAATTACTTGTCCAAAATGTGAAATTATTAACGAACTAAAAGGAAAATAGACGATGTAGTAATACAAGAACTAATAAGACTTCTTAGATCTCAGGTATACGAGAAACAGATAAATGAAAGACCTCGAAGATCTTTGGAACGTCTCAACCATGTTCCAGGGCATGCCTATTTATAATTACAACATTTTTTAGAATTTTCTGTAAAAAAGCGAAGCATCTTTATTTATCACCCTATGTCACCAGACATTTCCGTGTCTGTATTGTGAAAGTTACCTTCCCTTCTGATTTAGGTAGTTGCCCCTATACATTAGTCTTAAAAAAACCATCAAGCTTACTACTCACTCTATTTATATTAAATCATATATATTTGATATTGCAAATGATCCTGTCTTGATGTGGTTATTCAGTCGGATGATTGTGGTGTGGTATATTTAGGTGGATGATGCAATCGGGATGGCCACAATGGTCAGAGTGATATTAAGCGTGAATGGGATAGAACAAAAGAACGAGGCATGTTGGATGTTACTTCAGAGAGAGTGGCCAGAGGCCAGCGCCGTTGTGGAGGTCTGATCTATTCTAGTGTCAGCGAGATACTGTTGGTAATCGATTGTTTTTCGGACCGACGGTGTAATCGGAGACCTTTCTTTTGTCTGGCGCCGGCTGTCACTCAATCTAATTTTATTATTTCGTTTTGTATTACATGATGGTCAAACTGGAGGGTTGAATTTTATTAGCATATAAAAGCAGAATGATCCAATACAGTATTAAGGCTTTAAGAAGCGGTCTGGTAGATTAAATTGGTGAAACCACTTGGGAGGGTTCACCAATATGAGCCAAGCTCTCCCAATATTTTTTTTAATCGCAGTAAGGACAGTAGAAGTTTGTATGGTATGTAAAAGAAACATTCATACTTAAATACTTTCATTTTATTTATATTTATCTATTGATTGTTATATCATCCAATATTAAGAGAAGCAGATAGGACTTGTCCTTGACACCGACCAGCACAGTCATCATGACACAGCTCTAGAGTCTTCTATTGTCTTTTTAACGGAATAAAGTGGAGGGCGACTCTTCAGTACTGGTGACAATCCTTGGCAAGGATTGAATGGGAATTTCCAGTTTGTTATCCGCCATGTACTGTGTAGTGTGTATTTAGGTTGATTTAAAAGTAGAAATAGATTTTAGGCTTTATTTATTTAAATGACTTTTATTATATTACACCGTATTAGATGCAAGCTTAAGAATTACAAGTTGACAATCGAATTCTGATGATGAATTATATATTATGATATATATCACAGAATAATAATCTGTGGATTTAAAATTATTATTATATTAATATATTATATACAATATTATATTATATAATTAAAATATAAATATACGACATACTGTTACCTCGTTTCTACCAACTTCCAGTACGAAATATCAGTTCCTTCCTATGTTTGTACTACAGGAGACTTCCTATAACTCCTTCATTCCTTTTCTTCAGAAATACATTTTGAGGGTTAAAATATACAAAGCAATAACGCGCCATCTATATATAACAAATGAAGACATTAAGACGCTAATGTTTCTTTTTCACAAATAATTGATTAAAAACATTCGCGTCTCAATGTCTTCAAGAGTTAATATATTTTAGAAAATTGATAGATTCGTACAAGAGAAAAAAGGCTGTTAATTACGAAGATCCTTTATTAATTAAAGGTATTTATAAACAATAAGGAAGGATAAGAGATAAAATAAATCAAACCAGATAAAATTATCACCAGCAGCTCACGCCTATCAACGTCCTTCCCTATCAAAGAACCGCTGGCCAACAATCTATAATTTTTTCACAACAATAAACGTGAATGCCTCAAATTTATTCTTTTTGGCATTAATTTTAATTTAAATAAAGACACTAAAACTATTGAAACATTTACAATTTATTTAATAATATCTTACTGGCCTGCGTGACTTATTTGAAGTCTTCGAGGTATTGTAATTTTTCTATCTTCATGTTGGGTTTGTCTTCCTTAGGTTTTCTTTAAACCTTCTGATCCTAGAGGTCGCGTCAGCATTTTTCATTTAAAAATAATAATTTTTCTCTAAAATTAGTATTGTCGGGTCTGGTGTCTAATGTATTTGTCTCCAATCGCTGCTGTTGATAGCAACATTGAGAATTTTGCATATTCTATAATATTTGCACCTATTCATTAATGTGTTTTGACAAATCTTTACTATTTACACATATTTTATGAAATTATATAGAAATGTTGAAAAATATTAATTTATTACTGTTCATTTTTGACCACACACACATATAAAATGTCTTTTCTTTATAAATGATCCTGAAATAGCACCATTAACAATATTTTAATTTGCTTCCTAAATAGATATTTAAAAATAAAAAAGACATATCCTGACCAGGAGCACATGTGCTTTACAGAAGGCAGAGCGCCATCTGGTGTGAAACAGAAATCAACTATACATTGATTTAACCTGTTCCCTGATATTTGGCCAAACCAATTTCTTGATAAATCAAGAAAAGCCATCCACGAACGCATTTCGCGCTGTTGGCGCTTTGCCTTCTGTAAAGCACATGTGCTCCTGGTCAGAATATGCCTTTTTTTATTTTTAATATCAACACCTGACATTTTTTTTTCTATCATTTTTTCATATAGATATTTCTATGGCTGAAAAAGGTTCGAGAAAAGTAAATTTTTAAAAACATTTTTTAGGAGAATTTAAAAGGCTGAATTTAATATATACTTTCTTGCTTGCGAGAAAAGAAAATCGACAAAAAATCAGATAGAATATTCTATAATAATTTTAGTATATTTAGGTTTTGCTAAAATAAACTTAAAAACTGTTTACACCCATTTTAGTTCCTACTGCCCACTAACTCACAAGACCAATATAGTTTTCGTAAAAAAACACAGACACATCAATCAGATGATATATTTAACTCCCGACGTTTTAGTGACCTGCTATCATTCTCCCATCAAATAAATATTTTTAAAACAACATAATGTTGCATAACAAAAATTCAGAATTCTCTAATTAAATAAATAAACTTATTTTGACGACATGTACAAATTCCATTCAACAAAGTAATAATTTGGCCAAATTTCTCATATTATTTGACACGTCTATAATATTCTTATTCAACAAATCTTCATTGGTTATGATAATTCGAAATCAATATGTTGATACAGTAGAACCTCCATTAGAGGATACTCACGCTAGAGAACATCACTCTATAAAGGACAGTTTTCATTTGCAAAATTATCATTTTTACTATTTAGCAACTCTCCGGTTAGAGGAAACCTCTCCCTAAAGGACAATTTAGCTCTGCAATTAGGTGTCCTTTATAGTGATTGAAATTTAGAAGTATGAGTAAAATAATTATATATATTGAATCAGGCGGTGTTATATATATGTTATTTTATTTATGTTCTCCTGTAGAAGGACAGAGATTCCCGAAAGCTTAGATGGATATTTGACCGAAACTCATCTCCAGAACATTTTCAATTATTTAATTTATGTCCAGGAGATTTGAATCGATTGATATAAATTGGATATTCAACAATAAAAGAAATATTTTGAGTTAGCTGATAAAGGAGGGGAATTTTGTAGGAAAGAAATTTTCCTATGAGAGGAGGCCATGGAAGGATTAACTGGGAAATGACGGCAGCTATCCATAACACAGGATTTGTCGCCCCTATGTCTCCAGCACATCTTCATTAGTCGCTGCCATAACTTGGGCCTAATGAGGGGAAGTCTGCTTGTTATGGCGCTGCTCTAGCCATGGGATTCACCTCCTCGGATGTAAACGTGGAAAGTCTTAGAATTTTGTTTCTAGCACATATAGTAGAACCAGTAGAACCTCCCTGCAAAAGACACCTAATTGAAGAGCTAAAGTTTCCTTTATGAAGAGGTGTCCTCTTACCGGAGAGTTGCTTAATAGTAAAAATGATCATTTTGCAAATGAAAACTGTCCTTTATAGAGAGGTGTTCTCTAGTGTGAGTATCCTCTCATGTAGGTTCTACTGTATCAACATTTTGATTTCGAATTATCAGAACCAATGAAGATTTGGTAAATAAGAACATTATAGACGTGTTCAAATAATATGAGAAAGTTTGGACCAAATTATTACATTGTGGAATGTAATTTGTACATGTCGTCAAAATAAGTTCATTTATTTGAATTAGAGCATTGTGAATTTTTGCCATGCAACATTATGTTGTTTTAAAAATATTTATTTGATGGGAGAGTGACAGAAAGTTACTGAAACGACGGGAAGTCAAATATATCATTGGTTGATGTGGTGTTTTTTTTTCCGAAACTATATTGATCTTGTAAGTTAGTTGACAGTAGGAACTAAAATGGGTGTAATCATTTTTGAAGTTTCTTTTATAATGATCTGTTGTATGATAGGTTTTTTAAGGATCTGCATTTTTAATATATCTAAGAACGGATAATTGAGCCTGTTCATATTTATTTTCGATGGTAAAATATAAATCTGGATGATAACTATTTATACTGGCTAATATCATTATCTCATGATCCTTCCTGCCAAAAAGACATCATTAATATAACGTCGTCATATATTAATGCCCATTATGTATCTTGTGTTAATCCAGTTGTCAAAGTTAGCCGTTACTATTTCAGCCACAACTTGTTAAAAGTGGAATACCCAATTAAAAAAACCTCTTATTTGTTTGTAATACTTGAAATGAAGGTAAAATGTACACATGCATATTTCAGTTAAGGCAATATATATACCGTACCTACACCATATTTATACCAAACCTTACACATATACAGGCAATAATCCTGTATATGGTATATGGATCTATATTAAAGGCGGCTATAAAATCATATACCCTGTCTTGAATAAGGGAATGGGGTAAGCTAAGATATAAGGATAATACATCATATAAGCATATAATGAAGTCCAGTTCTGGTTGGAGTTCAGATATTGAATGTATGTAGATCAGGGTACTGGAGATAGTGAAGCTTCTTCTATTGTCATTTCACAAAGAGGTAAAATGTATCTAGAAATCTAGCTGGAGGATCTGCTGGTTATAGGTGATATGTAATCATTGTGAACGCAGAGAGATAGAGAGCTTATGTATTTTTGGGAGTTCATTTAAATAAGAATTACTGAATCAAGATTTGAGATGAATTCCATGTGGTCAAATCAGAAGTGATATGGCTAACTATTTTAAATCTATTAGTTAGATACCTAAACTACACCATAATAATGTTGTTGAAAGCAATAGTGTTTAATAAACTACATAGCATCAATAGAAAAATAGAATTGCAGTAATAGAATTTTTACCCTTGATTCTAGTCCTCAATGCAGAATTGTATTTAGTTTTCTATCTAGTATGTGCTAGTATTTCACACATCTTCCACAGCATATTCGACACCAAGGATTTCTTTTAGACCCATTTTTCAGCAATGAGGTTCTAATTTTGTACCCAAGTGACTCAAGATTCGGGTGGCTGCACCAGAATAAAGCCACGAGTCATACATCACGTTCAACATGTCAATAACTGGACGAAAAGATAGATGAAACAGGCATTTCGTACATCCCTTTTAAGCATATCCCTGGTAAATTTCCAGACCTGGCCCCTATGGATTTTTGTGCTTTTGGCTTGCTGAAAACTGCTCTTAGATATAGAAATCGGAAGACGCTAGAGGGTCTCTGGAAAGTCGTTAAGGACTGTTGGGATAGTATTGATCAAAATATTCTGAGACTAAGCCTTATTTCTTTGAAACATCGATGCAAGGCTGTAGCTGCCAAGGCTTGCACATAAAAAACAATAATTCGTACAAATATTTTTAAATTATTTATAATAAAGAACTAGAATCGTTCTTTTAAAGATATATGAATATATATGCAACCTCTTAATTTTTTATTTAAAGGAAATCAATGAGTTGCTGATGCGATTATATAGAAAGTAAATGTTTGATATTGTTACTCGTACCCAGACGCTGTTTGTGTACTTTGTCTACTCAGGATGTCACAAAGATACACATGTGAGTTCGAAGGGATTTCAGCTAAGTTAGCGCTTTATTGTATCTCACTTAATAGAAGGAATACAACAGTGGGGCTTGCCTTCAACCTCCTCGTCACTAGAATCCTTGGCGCCGTGAATTTCATCTTGTGAAACGTTCCGCTCCACACTGTACATGTCCAGCCTGGACTACACCGCCTTGTAGGTCGCTCCGATGTCATGCTCTCCTGGCACCGCATTGCAGGATCATCCACACGCCCCGGAGGTAACTCGCCGCCGTCTTCTCCTTGCCGCAGATCTCGATGTCACCACTGACTTTTACCCCAGACTGCGAGATCCTCTCGGCGCACAAACCCGTCTTCAGGCTGACTGCTATCTCGGCTCCTTCCTTCACTGACTGCACCAGCTGGACTGTCTGTCTGCCGCCCCCTCCTCTGGGATCTGTCAATCAACACTTCCTTGTGCAGGGTGCCCCTGCATACTTTTACCGGCTTTGCCCACAAATTATTTTCATATTCTTTGCTGCACCGTTTCAATATATAATTATTTAAACGATAATATCAATTGGAAGATATGATATTTCATAATACATTTTCTGTTTTATTTCAAATTAATATATACTTCAAAAATTCCGTGGTTCGTTGTAAACTGGGTATTATAATGGACTATGGACACAGTTTGAAGATGTAGTTTTGTAGGATCTAATCGCTCGAAGAAGAATTTGATATTGAATAGAATTTAGTTTTTCTTTGCATCGACTATTAATATATTTGTACTAAATTTCTGAACCATACGTAAATATAAATGAAAATATTTTGAAAATAGAGCAATCCATAAATAAATCTTTAATAAAAAAGGCATATATTGGATCAAAATATAATTTATTTTACTAATATTTCAGATGGCTGAACCCCAACCTTTATCAAGGTATTTAATATATTCTGTTATTAATATTATATATATATGTGTTATATAAAGATTTTCAGTCTGATTTTTATTATCTGGGGATCATTCTATGGTGATGCAGTCGTGTCAAAAATCTTGAAAGTATAATACAAAAATAGTGAAGATTAGAAATAGTTTTAATTGAGCTTATGGGATATATATTTAAAAAAACATTATTTGATAAAAGTACTGCCTGGCTTAAGGCGTAAGAATCTAAAAAATGAAAAACTTATTTACATAATGTACAAAAGATTTGAGCCGCCATCGGGAAACAACAACAATGAGTTTTTATAGTGAAAACGGCGACCTATGATGGTCGATTTAGCAGAGTATTTTATCAATGAAATATATTTTAAAAACATATTTTTATATAACATAATATTTGAACCTATTGAATATAATTTTAAATAAAATAATATTTTAATATAAAATATATATATATAATATTCTATTAACATATGTATATAATACCTTGATAAAGGTTGGCGTTCAGCCAACTGATATATTAGTAAAATAAATGATATTTTGATCCAATATATGCCTTTTTAATTAAAAATAAATATATAGAAAGATATTTATAACCCAGGTTCCTGGAGATTAGAATAAATATATGTAAAGGTATGTATATATCTAAAAATACAATCCCATTTCTTACAAATCTTTTAGCCTTACTATCCTTTCTGTCATTCTTATCGCCTGCTTCAAATCAAATACATCGTCTGCTTCAATATTTGAACTTCCCTCCATTTTCAAACATCATTACATCGAGCAAACGATAGAAATAATCCACCTTACTTGAAATATTGAAGACTTTTGACTTATTTTTTCTTATATAATAAATAGCTTTTCACTGAATATATCTGTTCTATTTATGCAAAATATTGTGAAAAAAAAAACTAGAAAGTTAAAATATTAAATAAATCGAATATTAATATATAATGATATTTGAAAATAAAAAAATTTGATAATAAAAATTAGATATATATATTATTTTTAAAGAAACGCTTTTATTAAAAATGCATTAAAATGTTTCCGCTTCTATCATGAACATCAACAAAACTTAAGGAAATTGTTCCATTAACTTGTATATCGGGATTAAAACAATAAATCTGAAAGATATTTGATAGACACTGACCTTTATTGAAGATATGAGATAACCAAGTGTGAATTAAATTACCTCTGTCTTTTTATATATTAAAAAACAGACGACCGGTGATATCAAAATATGAGACCTAAAGTTTAGTACACACACACATGAATGTATTTATTAAATAAAATGGTTAATAGCTTTTTAAAAAGTAAATAAAAAAGTAACAAATTTCTGTTAGGCTGATGAGAGCCATTAGCCCGAAACCATGGTCTCTAGGTTGACACTTCTCAGTTTGCTAAAGCTGGTGTTGTGGCTTTGTCACCGAACCGAGGCCCCTAGTTTGCGGCGACGGTCAATAGATAGCGTCTAGTTTTGACGTATTTTTTTAAAGGAGAGGCGTCCTTTGTCTTTTTAGTATTTTCTATTTGTTGTAAAAAGAGAGCTTGCGAGTACCGAAGCTTTTCTACTGTCTTATCAACACAGAAACACTATTATTTGATAAGTCTGTAGAGAATTGCTTCATTGACTAAAAATATTAGGCCTCTAAGGAAAGGTATATTTTCAAAACCTTTCTTTATCTTTCGGACACAAAGGCCCTTCTACAGAAGAAAACATGGTATAATGATTTAGTGTTTTCTCCTTTAGAAGGGCGTTAATGCCCGAAATCCAGAGATTAAAAGTTTTTTGAAAAGATAATTTTACCTGGAAGCCTGATACTTTTACTCAGTATTGATACAAGGGAATTTTTTATTGAATATTTACTTATTACCAGTTGCATATAAGACACGCTATATCCGATCTGGATAATTGCGCGTGAAACTATTTACAATAATTCATATTGTAGTAGAGTAGGTAACAGAATTATCAAAAATAAAATAAACAATTAAGAAAAAGAGCATTGAATAAAACATTTACATTAAATAAATAAGCAACAACATAAACAGATAGAAGAAATCGCAAGGTAGTTATTTACAGTATGTTAAGCAATTTTATTGAATAACTTCGTTGTTCCGAAATCTTTTTTTTTTACAACAACAAAAAAGGATAATTACAAAACTTACTAAAATATTTTCTCACAATGAATTTATATTAAAAATATTTTAAAATTTGTAGTTTTTGAGCAGTTTTTTAATTTTATCTGGAATCAGCAAAATATACTTAATGTTACTTTTTTTTTAATTCATTTCTGAAAAGACCGTATATAGCTTATTGCCTATTTAATTATTGGAATATTCTTCTACCAATGTTTGCTATATTCTTCTTTTCTGGACTTAAGCACGAAATTTCTTCAAAAAAGACACTTGTTATAAAAATATAATTTCAATCGTACAAAAGTTTCGTCAATTAGGAAAACCCAATGAATCACCGATTTTACTGATAGATAATTTAATTCTAATATTTCCAAACTTCTAAGGTGAAGTTAAGCTTCTACGTGATGAATTGTACAATGATCTTGTCAAATAAATTGTAATATAAAAGTTTTGTTCCTTGTAGAACATAGATATTTATATAATTATTTGATCAAAAAGGAATATATTGGATCAAAATATAATTTATTTATCAATATTTCAATTGGCTGAACGCCAACAATATTGAAGATATTATTCAAGGTATTAGCAAGGTATTTTCAAGGCGTTCAGCCAACTTAAATATTGATAAATAAATTATATTTTGATCCAATATATGTCTTTTTAATTAAGGATATATTTAGAGATTTCTCCATTTTCAAAAAGTTGTAATTATTTTTATTTATAATTTACGCTCACCCCTTCGATTTATTTCACTCAAGTTGCCTTAAATTATAGAGGCAGGACCATGGCCGCGATGGGTGCTGTGAGGGAGATTATTCTGAGGTCCAAGCTCAAATCTTTCCATGCAAGCATGAGATTGTTGGATTCTATGATTTTGACAGTCCTACTCTATGCGGCTTCAATCTGGGCACATGATCAAGCCTTAATCTTAGATAGAATCCAGGATACCTTTCTCAGACGTTTTCTGTACCTTCCAAAGCTATACTCCGGGCTATATTTTGAGGGCCGAAACAGGAAGAAACTCTTGATATCACAGTGAAAAAACTAACTTTAAAATTCTGGACTAGAATTCTGAAAATGGACGGCAGCAGGCTACCTTCAATTTTTTTGGCACATTTGTGGGACATTTCAATTTCTTCAAAACAGAATATCGGACTGGTAAAAAAGTATAACAGTGCTACTCAATACCACCGGTTTCTCATGGCTTGTTGTATGTACAGACTTCAATATTCTACAAAGATACATCCCCCTAATTATTAGAACGGCAACCGATCAGTCTTTGCAGATGGATTATGTATGAATAAGAAAATCAGTACTCTACTCTCACTATATATACTTTCATTCATCACCTACAATGGAACGCTATCTGAATGACAATATCCCCCTAACCATAAAGAGAATCATTGCACAAGTAAGAAGCCTTTTTGTAGTACAGAGAATTAATCATGTTTCACTATTGAAAACTAAGATCATAAAATGCACCTTATGCAACGTTGAATTTAGTCTCGATTTTCCACACTACATGTTCTACTGCACGGCAATGGAAAAAGAAAGAGAAATTCTTCGTCAAGAGACCGGCTATAATAGCAATTTGCCTTATGTTTTAATGGCAAAAGTCGTAAAATCCAGACCCTTTGCATTCGCTTTTTATAAATACTGGAAATCAGCTCATCAAAATGTTTAGCACAGACACCGGATCCAACTCGATAATTGGTCAAGGTCAATACCCAATATTTGTATATAACTATGATGCTAATCTGTTATTTATTTATTTTGTCCTACCGGGAGAATCCTGTATGGCACGTGTGCCCAATAAAGGCTATTGTTGTTGTGTGTAATTTCTAATTTTCCTATATTAAAACTTACATTATTAAGCATGGAAGGTATATAAATTTAATTTTCCTCTTTCTCATTCACCTTTAAACCTTTATATATATGTTATAAAAAAAGATTTTTTCTGTTCTTTTTTGATCATGTTGAGGATTAGGCTATGGTAATGTAGTCGTGGTTAAAATTAAATAATATTAATAAAAATAGTCATCAAAAATAGCTTTAATTGAGCTAAAGTAATATATAAAAGACATAATTTGATAAAGGTACTGCCTGGCTTAAGGCGTAAGAATCTAAAAAAAAAACGTATTTACATAATGTACAAAAAGTTTGAGCCGGCCATCGGGAAACAACAACAATGAGTTTTTATAGGGGAAGCGTGACCTCTGGCGGTAGATTTAACAGAGTATTTGAATCTATGAAATATATATTTTTTTAATAAAATATTTTATTATAACATATATTCAGCGGAAGACCAAATATTGATTATTTAGTAACTGAATTATAGGCGAATGAAATAATTGATAATTGATTACAAGTTTATATTGGGTGATTGATGTATTTTCTTGTCACTAGATGGCAATAGGAGAGTTTAGGTTAAGAAGAAATTAACGTTTTACAATACCTTTCTACTTTAAACTTATACACAGTATTTATTTCCAATAAAACAT
>CP092883.1:50042226-50167645 GCA_030710605.1 Cordylochernes scorpioides | reverse complement strand
GGATGAAAAATAAATATTAAGGATCATAAAAGAAAGACTTGTTCAAAAGCTGTTGCAAGTTTATAAAATCCACGCCTGTTGTTTATAAAGTAAAGACTCAACACAAAGATTCGTTTTATTGAGAGATAATGTAATCATAGATATCTACATATACATCTAATCCAGTAAAAATTGAATGAACAATAAGTGTTATTATATTAAACCATTGGAAAGTTGAAGCCCATTTTTTACAACGAACATTATATTTCTAAGGCCTTAATGATTATTATAATCATCTATAATAAATATAGAATATATATTTATTTTCTCACAAAACCTAAAATATGAACGATTTACCATCTACTTCTGGAGGTATATTTTGAAGTTTATAAATTGTGTTAATATATATTGTCGCGTATATGTACCTGAAATACACCTGCATCCTCCTCCAATAGATGGCGTTTTGGTCTATTTTCCGTCTTGAACTAGTGTGGGAATCGCCGACTGCTGTGATCCTGTTTCCTGGGACTAATGAGTGTAAATATTCGTTGATATTGGCCCTGGGATGTAAAATAGTGTAAATACCTGTTGATTAATATTCGAGTTATTATGTAATGTGGTTTAAAGATGACAATAAAGGAAAGAGGAATGTTAAAATACTTGTTACTGGTTGCTGTTGTGACTCTCTCGCCAACATCACAGAAGCTACTCTTCTGCCAAGTCTCTCGTGTCCCCCCACCAGTGGTAAGGCCGAGAGATACTGCCAGAGGGAAAGGAGATCCACCTGATTGGTGGTTCTCGGAGGACTTTGGATGGTCTTTAGGTTAGGGCTGAAGTGGGAAAGCAACGGAACCCTGGGTAGTTGATCCACGAAGAAAGAAGCGGCGTCGTCGCGAAGAACTGGTGAGGACACGCGCGACAATATCAATAAAAGCGGTGTGATATTTTGGTTGAGGAGAATTTTGTAACTTCATTGGATGACAATGTCTCTCGGAACAATAGCTTCAATATTTCAATTCGTTTTCAAGACAATAGACGATCTGGATGTTATTTATGACTACCTCCACATTCCAGACATCTAAAAATTCCTGTAGTGTTACACCATTCAAGAACATGGTTCGCTTTCGCAACGAACTGGGAAAATGGTTAAAAGTGACGTCAATATCCAGAACAATGCTCACGTATAAAAACGTAAAACAAAAGTAAAGATAGGTAGTAATATAAGATAAAGGATCCTGTGTTAATCAAATAATTTTTCCTGTGTTCTTTTGTTCATCATTATTTATTAAAAATGGAAGAGAATGCAAACTCACTTTTACACATTTGTGAGCATTGTTACGTATTTCTTGAACAGTGACAAAATTACTTGCCCAAAATGTGAAACTATTAACGAACTAAAAGTAAAATAGACGATGTAGTAATAGAAGAACTAATAGGACTTCTTAGATCTCAGGTATACGAGAAACATATAAATGAAAGACCTCGAAGATCTTTGGAACGTCTCAACCATGTTCCAGGGCATGCCTATTTGTAATTACAACATTTTAAAAAATATTTTCTGTAAAAAGCGAATCCCCTATGGTCACCGAACATTTCGGCTCACCAATTTATGTGGTGGTTAATTAACGACAATCCACATAAATAATTTCTTAAAATTTTATTTGATAGCGATTTTGTTTTAAGTTGAAAATTTGCCTTGAATTAAATACCAAACGATGTACGTTTTCGTTGTTTTTAAATATTGCGAAATATGTTATATTTTTTTTAAAATATAAATATATAATATGTATTTCTTAAATATTTATAATTTGATATTATGAATAATTTTTATTTTTCACTTTGATCGAATTGAAATTCTTGTTTGATTGCTTGCAAATGTTCGTTAAAGTTTATATTTTAAATACGGCTCACCAATTTATGTGGGCGGCATGGAATTCTAGGCGGAGTCAGATAACAAATTATTTATTGTAAAATCAACTTTTAATTACATTTATTTATACAAATTATCAGAAGGGGTTAAATTGTTGTATATTACACGTTGAAGTTCTTGTGTGCCAATTATTCCGCCTTCTACATGCTAGTCAGTAAGCATTTTAAGGCTCAATTGAACACAGGGACAACACATGCAAACAGCCCGCTGCATCTGGTAACAGCGCGCCGCCTGCGAGGGAACCAAGGAAGCGCCAAACACACCTAGAGCTCCAAAGCAACCAAGGCTTCAAAAATAGGGGATCATCAGAGATCAAAAGTCTGGCTAGTATCTTTCGCGAGCTCCCGTTGGAACTCTGGACGCGTTGAAGTTCTTTTTTTGTATATATGTGTGTGTGGTCAAATATCATTTCTAGATTATATAATGTTAGATATATGTGTTTGATATATTATAGATAAATATTTACATTTTATATGATTTATGATTTATTTTTAGAATTATGTATAATTATTTTATTATATTGATATGACAACAATCAATATGATATTAATGTTAATTCATATAATTTTAATAAAGTATATTTTATGAGCATTATATATTTATAAGATAATTTAATTTAATATTTGAATTAAATAGTTATTAAACAAATTAAAACTTATAATTAAAAATATGAAAAGTTAATTTTTGGGAGCCGCTACATATGTAATGTGAAAGTAACCTTCCCCCATCTGATTTAGGTAGTTGCCCCTATACATTAGTCTTTTAAAAACACTTTTAATTTTAATACCCACTCTGTTTTTTAAATCATGCATACATTCTTCTCTAAAACATAAAATTCCTGGAGGATTAAATTACTGTACCTAAAGAAGCATTCTTCCTTCAATCATATATCAGCATGATGCATTGTGTTCATCATTCTAGAAAATACCTTTACTAGTGATGATAAATAATTAGCCATAACACCAGATTTAGCATATTTTAGCCTGAAACCATGGTATACATATTGGCTCTTGTCTAAATTTGCCAAAACTGATGTTGTAGCTCATTCTTTATCATCACTAGTAAATATTATAATAGGGTGATGAACATAGGCATCGTCCTGATACATAATTAAGGGAAGAGAGATGTCTCTTTAGATACATTCTTCTCTATATAAAATAAAGTTTAGAATTTAGAGAAATCCATAAATAAATCTTTTAATAAAATAAAGTAAATATTAATATTCATTAAAATTAAAAAAAGACATATCCTGAACACAGAAACATGACCTTTTAAATGGCAGAACGCCATGGAACAGATATCAACCAAACGTTGATTTAGCCTCTATACTGGTATTTAGCCAGATATGTCTTTCTATGACAGGGTAAATGAACGTTTAGTTGAATTCTAGTCCACTAGATGGCATTCTGCCATCTAAAAAACTCATGTGCTCGTGGTCAGGAAGTGATTTTTTTATTATTTTAAAACCAACACCTGACCTTTTTATTATTATTTTTTTCGACATTAATATTTATCTATTGAACGTTATATCACCCAATATATATTAAGAGCAGCAGATAGGACTTGTCCTTGACACCGGCAGGCACAGTCATCATGACGCAGCTCTAGAATCTTCCATTGTCTTTTTAACGGAAGAAAGTTGAGGGCGACTTTCCAGTACTGGTGACAATTCTTGGCAAGGATTGAATGGGGATTTCCAGTTTGTTATCTGCCATGTACTGTTAACTCGTTTCTACCAACTTCCAGTACGAAATATCAGTTCCTTCCTATGTTTGTACTACAGGGGGCTTCCTATAACTCCTTCATTCCTTTTTTTGTGCTTATCCTTAATACACGTGGTACAGGCCATGATAATCATGGTGGGTAGAATATGGCGACTGCTTTCACTGTAAGTGCACCACATGTCTACACATGTGAAAATCAGTTCGACTCCTTTATTCCTTCTCTTCAGAAATACATTTTGAGGGTTAATATGTACAAAACAATAGTCCAACATCTATATATAACAAATGAAGACATTAAGACAATAATTGATTATTTGTGAAAAGAAACATTCGTGTCTCAATGTCTTCATGGGTTAATATATGTTGGAAAAATGATAGATTCGTAGAAAAGAATGAAGGCTGATAATTACGAAGATCCTTTATTACTTAAAGGTATTTATAAACAATAAGGTAGGAGATTAAAGAAATTGATCTATATAAAATTATATATACACGCCAGCACAGATAAAATTATCACCAGCAGCTCACGCCTATGAACGGCCTTCCCTATCAAAGAACCGCTAGCCAACAATCTATAATTTTTCACAAAATTTTGCGTTAATACCTCAAATTTATTATTTTTGGCAATAATTTTAATTTAAATAAAGACACTAAAACGACTGAAACTTTTACAATTTATTTAATAATATCTTACTGGCCTGCGTGACTTATTTGAAATCTTCGAGGTATTGGAACTTTTCTATCTTCATGTTGGGTTTGTCTTCCTTAGGTTTTCTTTAAACCTTTTGATCCTAGAGGCCGTCAGCATTTTTTCCTTCCTCGGTAATCATTCAATAAAGATTGTTTCTAAAGGTTTGGTTTCTTTATATGATGTCGTGAAACATTTTATTTTTATAATTGTCTTTTGGGAGGTCGGTGGAAGGGTGGTCTAAACCTTTGAGTTTTCGACCGCTACGACCTGGGATCGAACCCCGCATTGGACACTTTTTCTAATTAAAAAAATGATCCAATGACCTCCGATTCTTGTAAAAGTTCAACCCCACCAGCGAGTGCAAGTAATCAAACGGGGCTCTGGCATATTTCTAAGTACAAAGTCAAACTGCTTTTCAAATGTGTAGACATGTGGTGCACTTACAGTAAAAGCAGTCGCCAACTTCTACCCACCATGTTATAATGGCTTAAACCGGGAACTATGGATGATAAAAAAATAACAATTGTCTCTTATAAAACAGAAATAAATTCAACTATAACATTTCAATTTTCATATTTTAGTTAGATGAGAAATAGTGTAGACAACAAGTAGGAATTGAATACATTTAAAAAGACACAATTAATTATGTATAAAATTTGCTTTTAAATTTCCATTGGATTTGAAGAAATAGCGCAGTTTTAGAAATTAGAAAATAAGAATTGAGTACATTTATATTGTGCGCCTAATGTTATTTAATTGTTGAAATATACTTTTTTAAACCTCTCTAAGAAAATAAGGTGTGTTAGCTGAAACCTTAAAGTAATCTATAGATTTTTTGGACAAATTGTCTCTTTATGTATATATATATATATATATATATTTATAATTATATGTAATTCTGCTCTCCTCAAAGCTTATGTTCATAGTTCTTCTAAAATACCCATTCCAAGAGTCCAGCATCAGTATCACTATAAAAAGAAGTTCCAAAAATGCAATATAACAGCGGTATGGTAGATTAAACTGGCGAAACCGCTGGGAGGGTTCACCAAATTGATGAGCCAGGCCCTCCCATTAATTTTTCCATTGCAGTAAGGTCAGTAGAAATTGTTTTATTAAAAAAAAAAGAATCTTACGCGTCTATAATAGTTTTGTATTTTAGATCAAATTACTCTGCTAAAGTCTACTACCAGATGTCGCGACTTTCCCTATATAAATCTATTGTTGTTGTTTCCCGTTGGCCGGCTCGAATATTGCTGTAGATATGTAAATACGTAATCTTTTATTTTCTTCTTTACTCCTTAAATCAGGTATTTCATCCTTAATTATGTCTATCAGCTCAATATAAAACTATCAAATAATGATTTAAACAGTTTTTATTATTTTTACTACGACTCCAATATCACAAACATACTCATGTATCTAAAAATAATCAGCATTAGCAAATAATAATTCTATATCTCAATTATTTACTGGAATTAGCAGAAACCATTTTTATTATCTATCTATATATATATATATATAAATGAATGTCTGTATGTGTATCCTCTATGGATTCAAAAACCATACATCCAATCGCCGTGAAATTTTGGGATATTATTAGGTATATCCCCGGAAAGGTTTACGAAAAATAATTTCTTGAATATCTTTAATATCCTTAGAGTTATTTACAGATTTGTAGCTTTAACTCGCAAGCAGCGCCACCATTGAGACCGAGATAGGCTTAAGTTTTGGTCCACACCTGATGACTTTGGGTCTTTCAGGGCTAATATATTAAGTAAAACTAATTCAAATATTAGTGCTTTAGTGCTATCTCCTTGAGGTTACCGATTTAAAAGTTTAAATAATTATATATATATATTTAATTATATATATTTAAATACTATATTATATACCGTATATATATATACGGTATATATATACCGATTTAAAAGTTTATTTTCTAATTTTAGATTGTATAAGAAACATATTTTATTTTAAGTATTGTACTTTATTTTAAAAAGTTTAAATAATTGTGCAAGACGATATATATGATATATAAAAATCAAAAGAAATAATGAGTATCGTTTAAATATAAAATTCGAATAAAAATAAATGCGATACTAAAAATTAAATTTATATTCAATGAATTAAATTTAAAAAGTTTAAATAATTGTGCAAAACGATATATATGATATATAAAAATCAAAAGAAATAATGAGTATCGTTTAAATATAAAATTCGCATAAATATAAATGCGATAATCGTTTAACATAATTTGAGTATTTTTCAAGGGACCGGGAAAAAATGTTCACTAGCTAAGACGATGATTTTGTAATGTAGAAAATTAGGAAAGACAAAATTCAGGATGACACGGCACACAGGGACCGGGAAAAAATGATCACTTTATCGAGAGATTCACGACCATGATTTTATTCAACTTTTCGAGTATTTTTCAAGGGACCGGGAAAATATGTTCACTAGATAAAACGATGATTTTGTAATGTAGAAAATTAGGAAAGACAAAATTCAGGATGACACGGCACACAGGGACCGGGAAAAAATAATCACTTTATCGAGAGATTCACGACCATGATTTTATTCAACTTATCGAGTATTTTTCAAGGGACCGGGAAAATATGTTCACTAGATAAAACGATGATTTTGTAATGTAGAAAATTATGAAAGACAAAATTCAGGATGACACGGCACACAGGGACCGGGAAAAAATGTTCACTCTATCGAGAGATTCAAATTAACGAGTTTCAAATTATCAAAATATATCTTTTTTTTATAAGTTTATAGAGAATTGTTTTAACAAATGTTCGCTAGACAAACCTTCACTCGGGTAAAACCTCGGGCGAAGCCGGGTACGTCCGCTAGTAATATATATATAATACATGTCTGCCATCTAAAAAGCACATGTGCTCGTGATCAGGAGATGTCTTCTTTATTTTTAATATCAACACCTGACCCCCTTATATTTTATTTTTTCTATTGTTTTTTCATATATATATGTCGTATTAAGGTGAGTCTTTAAATAATTATAAATTTAAAACTCTAAATTTGTATATAAGAAATAATAGACGCGACAAAAAGAAACGCAGCCCTTTTCTCTTTGTTTATTTTCCAACTCCTTTGTTCTCCTCTTCTCCCTCTTACCCCTCGGGTCGTTGGTCAAAAAATTATATACAAGCATTGACTATTAACTCTTTGAATATAGATATTAAAATATATGGATATTAAAATAAAAAATGTGTTGACTATTTACAAGTAGTGTGGTAATTATATTGCAGCGAACCTGTGTGAGTGTGCGCAAGATGAAATTCGTAGCTGCACAGTCTAGATACAATTTTTAATTTTCTCTGAATTGAAAATATCCTAACGAGGTTATGATATACTATTGATATTTTAAACTGTTTTTTTATTACATCTTTATTCTCTAATAAGTCGATAGGATTCGAACAGTGAGGGGTTAAAAAGCTAAAATTACGGATGGTAGATCTCTCGGCCACGATTGCTCACTTTGAAAATGTTCATAACTTTCTTCATCCTACGATCCCTATTCTTCCTATCGTTGGCCACAAGTTGGCTAGACCTATGTTCCAACCTGGAAGTCTGGATAACGTTGTCTGTGTACTTTTTCCTATGATATACTCGTACATTGAGTTTACGACTCACTCAATGGAAGTACATAGGTCAAAGCACTACAGCCAAAATTTTCTTCTTTTTTTTTTTTAAAGGATGATCTATAATTCGAACTAACATTTTAAAGTGCTCATCTTAGGATAGGTTTTACCGAACATCGATTTTCGAAACTAACCGATGGGGTTATACCATATCTTAGAGGATGATGTGTTTAAAAATCCAAAATTATCTTTTTTCTTTTAACCCTCGATAGTTTATCTTATAAAAACGCTTATACTAATCCTATAGTTGTTCTATCGTATTGCTATAAGTAAATTAACTTATTACTATTGTCCTAAATCTGTAGGCCTTTACATCTTGTCTGTCCTACGCCAGACAAAACGAACGGAGTTATGCGGGGTTGTTATACCCGACTAACGATAAGCGCTAGCCTCTGCATATTGTAAGGTGGCTAAAGATATTTATAGGCTATTTAAACCCACACACGCATTAAGTGTTTTTATGTTCACATTTTAAAGTAATATATTCAAGTCTTCAAGGTCATATATCATTTGAGTTTATAGCTTGATTAAAATTATCATATCGCCTCATATAGTGCAACATTACATTTATAAACAAATTTATATATTCCACTATTCTAACGGTCCATTTTATCAAGAACATTTTATAAGAGATATGTAGGTTTGTTTGCATGGGTAGAGGTAAGATATAAAACAATAAAGGAAGAAGGTATATACAAGATGCTAAATGAGTATAAAGAATCCAAAATATTATTGTGGTAATTAAAAACAATGGAAATTTTTTAATTCTAAATATAACAGATTTATACAAAAATGTACACAGAGTGATAACATTATTTATTAACGAGTCTTTATTTAAATAATGTGAAAATTCTTTGGTCGCCAAGGTTGTTGGTATAAAGACATCGGCATTTGGATACGTTTACTGTGTGATTTTTCTTTGGTAGTACCCAAATTACTTTCCACCATAATATCGAATGGATTGATTTTAGGGTCTAAGACCAATGTACTGGATTTAGTGGGCTTTACTATTGATGAAAAAGTTGGTTTGGATGTTATTGGAAAATCAGGCTTATAAAATTTTTCATCCGTGAAAATACTGTTGTCCAAATGGTTAAACGGTTGAAACCATTTCCTTGGTCTGGAGGAACCCGGATCACCCAAGATATCTGTAGTGAAGTGCCTATAAGGAAATAGAAAATAGTTTTGTCTAGGAGGAGAGTCGGAAAGGTCCATAGGAGGTGTGATATGGGGAATATTTTCTACATATCTACGATGTTTTTCTATATTTATAATTTCTGTCTGTAACTGCAAAGGTCTATTTGGTCTATTAATGCGCACTACCTGAGGTGATAGTATTTCCAAGATCTCATATGGGCCTGTATAGTTAGATTCCAACTTTGGAGTATTCGGATGTCTATAAACTTTCACCAATACTAGATCCCCTGGTACAAAATCAATCTTTTTATGTTTTTGATCGTACATTAGTTTTTCGGCCTTATGCCTTGCTTGAGTCTTTTGTAATGCTATTCTTCTTGCTTCTGAGAGTTCGGGAAATGTCTGAACATGGTTGTTTAAATTGTTAGGGACTATCCCTTTTAATAAATAGATGGGAGGAAATCCCGTCACTGTATGTGGAGTTAGATTGTAGATTCTGGTGACCCTTTCTATCTGTTTGGTCCATGTCTGTTTGGGGTGTTCTAAATGGAGTATCTTTAGTTTCCCTGTTATGGTTGCATTCAATCTCTCGCTCAGACCATTTGACTGTGGGTGATTTGCTGTGGTATACAAGGGTTTTATACCTTGTGAGATTAAAAACCTTCTAAATTGAGCGGATGTAAATGCAGGAGCTCGGTCTGTCAGTAGGTTTTTAGGAATACCTTCCTGAAATACCCTTTTTAGGGTTTGAATATAGGTCAGAGTAGAGGTAGATTTACTAGGAAAAGTCCAACAGTATCGACTCATGTGATCACATATTACATGTAAATAAGCTCGGTTACCACCATACCTATTAAATCCGGTTACTGTGTCCATTGACATAAGTTCATAAGGTTCCTTCGCGAATGGTAAGGTACCCATTTCTCCATATGTGGGTCCTTTCGGAGGTTTTACTATTTGGCAAATTTTGCATTTACGGACATAGTTATTTATATCTTTGGTCATACCATCCCAATAGTACTTCTAGTGATTAACCTAGTTAGTTGTGTGATTCCTGGATGGTTATACCATTCGTGTGCTTTCTGGAGTAACTTATTTCTTAGTGTATCAGGTACGACTACTCTGGGTACGCCCTTTTTAGTAATAATCGCAAGTCCATCAGTATTGATGAGTGATTGATATTTCTCAGGTACACGATGCTGGTGTTCCTCCAATTGTTGAGCCACTAGAAATCCGCAAAATGGTTGTCTTGATAGTAAGTCTGCTTCGAGTTGTTTTTTACCTTTCAGATAGTGTATGTCAAAAGTGTATGGGCTGAGTCTCAAGGACCATCGAAATAACCTACCTGACGGATTTTAAATATTTTTCAAATAGACCAGAGCTTTGTTATCAGAATAAATGGTGAAATGTCTACCAAGCAGGTACACCCTGAAGTATTCGATAGACTCAATGATAGCTAAACACTTCAGCTCCGAGATGGAGTAGTTCTGTTCATACTTGCGTAGAGAGCGAGAGAAATATTGTACAGGATGTTCTTCTCCATTTTCATCCTTTTGCTTTAGAATTCCGGATATCCCTAATGTACTCGCGTCACAATATAAGAAGCAGGGTAAATCTTCTTTAAAGATATGTAAAACTGGTGATGCAGTTAGGCTGCTTTTCAAATCTTCAAATGCCTTCTGACATTCGAGAGTCCACTTGAAAGGAATATTCTTTTTTAGAAGTATATTTAAAGGCGATCTAAGCTGTGCATAATGGGGAATGAATTTATGATATACATTTACGACACCTAAAAATGACTGTAAAGTTTTAACATTAGTCGGAGGTTGGATGGTTCCTATCACCTGAGTGTTAGTTAGGTGAGGTTTATAAGTGCCCTGTGTGATTTCGTATCCTAGGAAGCTAATGGAGGTCTTACATAATTGTAATTTGTTAAGGTTGAGGCGGATATTTTCTGCCCTGCATAGTTGGAAGAATAAACGAAGATGTTCTAAGTGTTCTTCAAAACTATCAGAAAATATTATAAAATCATCATAGTAGTGTTCTAGAAATTGGAAGTTATATTTTCTAAGTATTTGTCCAATAGCTCTCTCGAAGATCTGTGGTGAGTTTCGTAGCCCGAAAGGTAATCTTTTAAACATGTACACTCCTGCGTAGGTGGTGAAGGCTAAATAAGGTCGAAAATCCGGATGGATAGGAACTGTCCAATAAGCATTGTTCAAATCAAGGCTGGAAAAATACTTAGCTTTCGACAGTTTTTCTATCACTGATTCTTTTAATGGTATATAGGTTGGGGATCAACTGGAATGTGTTCATTTAATTTTCGAAAATCCACACACATTCTAAATGTTCCATTTTTCTTTTTTACTAGAGTAATGGGTGAAGCATATTCACCTATGGCCGGTTCTATTATATTATTTTTTAACATCTCATTGATTTGTATATCTTTTTCTTTCCTATATGTAAATGGAATTCTATATGGTCGCAACCTGATTACTCTATCTGTATTTGGTTTAATCTGTACAGGTTGGATATGTAGGGTAGGAACTTTAAATGGGTCTGTAGGAAATATTTCAGCAAATTCTTTCAATAACCTAATTAACTTAAGGTCTAATAAATTGTTTATCTTATGATACTTATCAATTAAATCACTGGTTAACTTATTTTCCCCTGGAATGCTTGATTGAGTGGAAAGTGTCTGTTGTAAATGATTAACATAGAGTGGATTACTTCCTGAAGGTGCACAGTGATTATCTAAGATTTGTGTATTAACAATATGAAGGTGTTGGTTTATATTATATTTCCTATCTGGATTAATCACATTGTATGCATCATTTACATACGCCAAATCTGTTTCAAAATAAAAAAGGGTAGCAGGAATATTTGTGCCTTGCTGACTCACTACATTTCTATTGAAGTCAATTCTAGTTTTTAATTTTTTTTAGAGTATATAATCCTATTAGTGCAATTTCATATGGTAGATGAAATATATAAAATTTTAAGCTAACTTTTCTTTAAAAAAAACTGACTGGTAAAATAAAATAAAATATAGGTTGGATTGGTCCACTCAATGTATTAATTCTAGAATGCTTATTAACTGAATATTTAGTTATATTTCGAAATATATCTGATGGCAAAATTTTATGCAAATAATCAAAAGATATTAGGTTAATGGTAGAGCCAGTATCCACAATAAATTTAACATTGAAGGTGAAAATAGATAAATTAAAGAATAGTCTTATATTATGCTGGTTCTTTCCTTGATGAGGGATCACATCCTTGTGATCTGGGTTGATGTCCGCTCGATGTGGCTGGTTCCCTGGGTTCCTTGGGCAGCGTGGTATCCGCATAGTTGCGAAAGGCAAAACATCCACCTCCAGGTCGGCGAAACGCTGCTTGCCCATATTGTGGCCGGTAATGTCCTTGGCCAGGCGAGGGAGTGGATTCGGGTCGCCAACGGTCAAGGTCACGCTGTGGTGTCGGTTGTCCCCGAGCCCTCGTTACTGGCCACTTTTGGATGGTGTTCACATAGTCCAACCATTCTTCAGGCGTCTGTGGGTTCCTGGTGTATATCATTTTCTTCAAATCATACGTTACACCTGCCGTAAGTGCTTCAACAATCTGTTTGTTTGGAAGTGAGTTCTCTAATGCACCCACAACCTTAAAATGGTAATAATCGTTAATTTTTTCTGGCTTTTCCAATTGGCGAGTAAACAATTCTTCCAACGTTGTCTTCTTCTTTGATATATAAATTGTGGACAGTTTCTGTTTAATATTTAAATAAGTCTCTTGTTCTAAGCTCAATCGATAAAATATATTTTTAGCTTCTTCTTCTAAATTTAGAATAACTAATTTTTTTCTGTCTCGTTCATCGTTCGTTGCATCCTCAATGTTACGAAAGAAAATATTTATATCTTGATTGAGGCCAGAGAATTTACTTATATAATTTTTATTTGAGATCGTCTGTTGTGTGTGTGTGTGTTGTATAATTTGTGTTAGTAAATTAATTTGTTCTTTAATTAATTTGATTTCCATATTATCGTTTCTGTCAGAAAAATGAGTGTCGGTATCTGACTTCCTTTTTGGCATTTTTGTGGCGAATGGGTGTAGGCTAAATCCAATAAAGTTAAAAAAAAAAGAAAAAACGTACCGGTTATTATATCCTGTCGGCTAAATACTGTCGTATTAAGGTGAGTCTTTGAATAATTATAAATTTAAAAATATAAATTTGTATATAAGAAATAATAGACGCGACAAAAAAAAAAAACGCAGCCATTTTCTCTTTGTTTATTTTCCAACTCCTTTGTTCTTCTCTTCTCCCTCTTACCCCTCGGGTCGTTGGTCAAAAAATTATATGCAAGCATTAACTATTAACTCTTTGATTATAGATATTAAAATATATGGATATTAAAATTAAAAAATGTGTTGACTATTTACAAGTAGTGTGGGAATTATATTGCATATATATTATTATATATTTAGGTGTTGCAAGCTTTCGAGGAAATTTTCTCTTCAACTGCAATTAATATTTTTCGGAGAAGAAATTTTGCTACAAAGCTTGCAATGCTTCAAAATAAATAAACTCCTTGCCCAAAAAGTTAAATTTCCTTATTTAAAAATTTTCTGAATAACCACAATGTGAACATAAACTATAGAGTTGTTAAATGATAATAATAAGTAGTATGAGTTGTAATAAGTAGTATGACTGGTAGTTTTAAACATCAGACGAATAGTTTAGAGGCAATATTCACCTGTCGATATATTGTTGCGACTGTTATATCTTTTATACAGTTTCTATATAACATCTAGCCTTATTTATACATTCATATATAATATAGTTACAGCCTCTATATATATATATATAGCCATTCAATATAGCACCTCGCTAGTTGAATTACATATTGTTGTATATATATTAATCAATTGTTCCACAGAGTGTGTGTAAGTACACAGGTAAATAGGCGCTAACCAAAAGAAAAAAGTTGCTTTGTTCAATATTAGTTTCCCTTTTATATTTTGTTCTCTCTCTTGTGAATCAATAAATATAATGTTTAATTAATAATATTCTGGTATCAGTTTCTTTAAATATTCTAAGCAAAGTCAACACATATTTATTATGGCTCCCTTTCTTATGCTAACAGTGTTGTCGGATCTTTATATTCACACAGATTATACTATTAAATATAAAAAATGAATATCCTGACCAGAGGATGATTTGCTTTTCAGAGGTCAGATCACCATCTGGTGGAACAGAAATCAACTATTTATTGATTTAACCTGTTCCCTGATATTTGGCCAACCCAATTTCTTGATAACTCAAGTATATACTATATACAACAGTAGTCACTTTCCCGCTGTAGTGAGGATCGCCCAGATAATAAAATATAAAGGTTGGAATTCTATGTCAAATGGTGCTCCGCGCGGTATTTAACAGATAGGGAAAACCAAGTAGGTATTTGTATATACAAGAAAAATATTCATTTTTCACTGAAATTGGTATTTTCGGGTCTGGTGTCTAATGTATTTGTCTCCAATCGCTGCCATTGATAGAAAAATTGAGAATTTAGCATATTCTAGAATATTTGCGCGAATTTATTAATGTGTTTTGACAAATCTTGGCTGTTTACCCATATTTTATGAAATTATAAAGAAAATTTGGAAAATATTAATTTATTACTGTTCATTTTTGACCACACACACATATAAAATGTGTTTTCTCTATAAATGATCCTGGAATAGTACCATTAACAATATTTTAATTTGCTTCCGAAATAGATATTTAAAAATATAAAAAAGGCATATCCTGACCAGGAGCACATGTGGTTAACGGAAGGCAGAGCGCCATCTGGTGGAACAGAAATTAACTAAACGTTGATTTAGCCTGTTCCCTGATATTTGGCAAACCCAGTTTCTTTATAAATCAAGAAAAGCCATCCGCGAAAGAGTTTCGCGCTGTTGGCGCTCTGCCTTCTGAAAAGCACATGTGCTCCTGGTCAGAATATGCCTTTTTTATTTTTAATATCAACGCCTGACATTTTATTTTTCTTTTTTTTTCTATCATTTTTTCATATAGATATTTCTATGGCTGAAAAAGGTTCGAGAAAAGTACTCTTTTAAAAACATTTTTTAGGAGAATATATTAAAGGCTGAATTTTAATATATACTTTCTTACTTGCGAGAAAAGAAAATCGACAAAAAATCAGATAGAATATTCTATAATAATTTTAGTATATTTAGGTTATGCTAAAATAAGTTCCTAAATTTAGTTCCTACTGTCACATAACTTACAAGATCAATATAGTTTCCGAAAAAAAAAAACAGACACATGATATATTTAACTCCCGACGTTTTAGTGACCTGCTATCATTCTCCCATCAAATAAATATTTTTAAAACAACATAATGTTTCATGGCAAAAATTCACAATGCTCTAATTTAGATAAATGAACTTATTTTGACGACATGTACAAATTTCATTCCACAATATAACTATTTGGCCAAAGTTTCTCATATTATTTGACACGTCTATAATATTCTTATTCAACAAATCTTCATTGGTTATGATAATTCGAAATCAATATGTTATACAGTAGAACCTCCATTAGAGGATACTCACGCTAGAGAACATCTCTCTATAAAGGACAGTTTTCATTTGCAAAATTATCATTTTTACTATTTAGCAACTCTCCGGTTAGAGGAAACCTCTCCCTAAAGGACAATTTAGCTCTGCAATTAAGTGTCCTTTACAGTGATTGAAATTTAGAAATGTGAGTAAAATAATTATATAAATTGAATCAGGCGGCGTTTTATATATATATATATATGTTATTTTATTTATGTTCCCCTGTAGAAGGACAGAGATGCCCGAAAGTTTAAATGGTATTTGAAATAAACAGAAACTCATCTCCAGAAACATTTTCAATTATTTAATTTATGTCCAGGAGATTTGAATCGATTGATATAAATTGAATATTCAACAATAAAAGAAATATTTTGAGTTGGCTAATAAAAGAGGGAATTTTGTAGGAAATAAATTTTCCTATGAGAGGAGGCCATGGAAGGATTAACTGGGAAATGACGGCAGCTATCCATAACACAGGATTTGTCGCCCCTATGTCTCCAGCACATCTTCATTAGTCGCTGCCATAACTTGGGCCTAATGAGGGGAAGTCTGCTTGTTATGGCGCTGCTCTAGCCATGGAATTCACCTCCTCGGATGTAAACGTGGAAAGTCTTAGAATTTTGTTTCTAACACATATAGTAGAACCAGTAGAACCTCCCTGCAAAAGACACCTAATTGAAGAGCTAAAGTTTCCTTTATGAAGAGGTGTCCTCTTACCGGAGAATTGCTAAATAGTAAAAATGATCATTTTGCAAATGAAAACTGTCCTTTATGGAGTGATGTTTTCTAGCGCGAGTGTCCTCTCATGGAGGTTCTACTGTATCAACATTTTGATTTCGAATTATCATAACCAATGAAGATTTGTCAAATAAGAATATTATAGACGTGTCAAATAATATGAGAGAGTTTGGACCAAATTATTACATTGTGGAATGTAATTTGTACATGTCGTCAAAATAAGTTCATTTATTTGAATTAGAGCATTGTGAATTTTTGCCATGCAACATTATGTTGTTTTAAACATATTTATTTGATGGGAGAGTGACAGAAAGTTACTGAAACGACGGGAGTTGAATATATCATCGGTTGATGTGGTATTTTTTTTTCCGAAACTATATTGATCTTGTAAGTTAGTTGACAGTAGGAACTAAAATGAGTGTAATCATTTTTGAAGTTTCTTTTATAATGATCTGTTGTATGATAGGTTTTTTAAGGATCTGCATTTTTAATATATCTAAGAACGGATAATTGAGCCTGTTCATATTTATTTTCGATGGTAAAATATAAATCTGGATGATAACTATTTATACTGGCTAATATCATTATCTCATGATCCTTCCTGCCAAAAATACATCATTAATATAACGTCGTCATATATTAATTCCCAATATGTATCTTGTGTTAATCCAGTTGTCAAAGTTAGCCGTTACTATTTCAGCCACAACTCTGTTAAAAGCCTCGTGACGTTCATAGAGAGGAACCCAGGCGTCTCCTTTGCCCAGACGGACGCCCTCGGCCTCGGGCGGGAGGAGGTCTTGGACCTCCTCTCCTCAAAGACCAAGGCACATAAGCGTGGTCGCCATCTGACCCCTCCGCAGAGCAATGCTCTTGCCGGCCTAATAAACCAAATCCTCGACCTAAGGCCCGGAGGAAGTAGCAACATTTATAAGGTCCTGCGACAGGTCATTTCAGAGCTGAGGACCGGTCCAGCCGCAGTCACTTCCAACAAGACAAAACTGACACCTGCTATGATAACACCCCCGCCGCCCGCCCCGACGGAGATGGAGGAGGACGTTCCGATGACGGAGGAAGAGCGATGTGCACCCCCACTGCCTGCGCCTCGGCGCGCTGAGCCAACACCGCCCACTTCCCAGGGGCAAAAGACGACACCGGCCATGGCCACACCTCCGCCTCCACCCTCTGTCCGTATGGAGGACGACTCGGAGCCGGACTGTTGGACGGACTTGGTGGATTTAATAGATGAACTGATCCATGGTCCCGGCTTGGAGCCCATTCTCCGAGCGTTCGACGCGGACGAATTCGTGGACGTGGTCCGAGACCCTGAGATGTGGGAGTGCGTGGTCGCAGAGCTCTCAGGGCAGCAGAAGAAGATGGTCGCCCAATTCCTAGATGGGCTCATCGAGCGCACTCGGGACTCGGCTCCCTTGATCCGTAGGAGACTTTCGGAGTTCAGGGCTGCTTTGCCATCCTATGATCCAGACCCTCCCTGAGGACACCCTATTGAAAAAAATTCCATCAGGAATTGTCCGTGCTCAGGCCTGGGCTCCTGACAGAGTCAGGATATTTGTAATTAATTAATTGTAAATATTTTCCCATTGACTCTTTGAGTGTAGCCATTGACTGAACGGTCAATAAAGTCTGTTTCATTGTCATTGTCACAACTCTGTTAAAAGTGGAATACCCAATTAAAAAACCTCTTATTTGTTTGTAATACTTGAAATGAAGGTAAAATGTACACATGCAAATTTCAGTTAAGGCAATATATATACCGTACCTACACCATATTTATACCATACCTTACACATATACAGGCAATAATCCTGTATATGGTATATGGATCTATATTAAAGGCGGCTATAAAATCATATACCCTGTCTTGAATAAGGGAATGGGGTAAGCTAAGATATAAGGATAATACATCATATAAGCATATAATGAAGTCCAGTTCTGGTTGGAGTTCAGATATTGAATGTATGTAGATCAGGGTACTAGAGATAGTGAAGCTATTTCTATTGTCATTTCACAAAGAGGTAAAAATTATCTAGAAATCTAGCTGGAGGATCTGCTGGTTTTAGGTGATATGTAATCATTGTGAACGCAGAGAGATAGAGAGCTTATGTATTTTTGGGAGTTCATTTAAATAAGAATTACTGAATCAAGATTTGAGATGAATTCCATGTGGTCAAATCAGAAGTGATATGGCTAACTATTTTAAATCTATTAGTTACATACCTAAACTACACCATAATAATGTTGTTGAAAGCAATAGTGTTTAATAAACTACATAGCATCAATAGAAAAATAGAATTGCAGTAATAGAATTTTTACCCTGATTCTAGTCCTCAATGCAGAATTGTATTTAGTTTTCTATCTAGTATGTGCTAGTATTTCACACATCTTCCACAGCATATTCGACACCAAGGATTTCTTTTAGACCCATTTTTCAGCAATGAGGTTTTAATTTTGTACCCAAGTGACTCAAGATTCGTGTGGCTGCACCAGAATAAAGCCACGAGTCATACATCACGTTCAACATGTCAATAACTGGACGAAAAGATAGATGAAACCGGCATTTCGTACATCCCTTTTAAGCATATCCCTGGTAAATTTCCAGACCTGGCCCCTATGGATTTTTGTGTTTTTGGCTTGCTGAAAACTGCTCTTAGATATAGAAATCGGAAGACGCTAGAGGGTCTCTGGAAAGTCGTTAAGGACTATTGGGATAGTATTGATCAAAATATTCTTAGACTAAGCCTTATTTCTTTGAAACATCGATGCAAGGCTGTAGCTGCCAAGGCTTGCACATAAAAAAACAATAATTCGTACAAATATTTTTAAATTATTTATAATAAAGAACTAGAATCGTTCTTTTAAAGATATATGAATATGCATCCTCTTCATTTTTATTTAAAGGAAATCAATGAGTTGCTGATGCGATTATATAGAAAGTAAATGTTTGATATTGTTACTCGTACCCAGACGCTGTCCGTGTACTTTGTCTACTCAGGATGTCACAAAGATACACATGTGAGTTCGAAGGGATTGCAGCTAAAGTTAGCGCTTTATTGTATCTCACTTAACAGAAGGAATACAACAGTGGGACTTGCCTTCGACCTCCTCGTCACTAGAATCCTTGGCGCCGTGGATTTCATCTTGTGAAACGTTCCGCTCCACACTGTACATGTCCAGCCTGGACTACACCGCCTTGTAGGTCCCTCCGATGTCAGTCTCTCCTGGCACCGCATTGCAGGATCATTCACACGCCCCGGAGGTAACTCGCCGCCGTCTTCTACTTGCCGCAGATCTCGATGTCACTACGAAGTCCTCTCGGCGCACAAACCCGTCTTCAGGCTGACCGCTATCTCGGCTCCTTCTTTCCTGACTGCACCAGCTGGACTGTCTTTCTGTCGCCCCCTCCTCTGGGATCTGTCAATCAACACTTCCTTGTGGAGGGTGCCCCTGCATACTTTTACCGGCTTTGCCCACAAATTCTTTTCATATTCTTTGCTGCACCGTTTCAATATATATTTATTTAAACGATAATATCAATTGGAAGATATGATATTTCATAATACATTTTCTGTTTTATTTCAAATTAATATATACTTCAAAAATTCCGTGGTTCGTTGTAAACTGGGTATTACAAGGTGCGTTCATTAATTTCCAGGACTGCTCTGTATCTTTGAAAAAACGAAACAAATAAAAAAACTAATTTAATATTTTTCAAAATATGCCTCTCCTGCCTCAATACACCTGTTTCATCTTTTTTTCCAATTGTCGAAGCAGGAGATAAAATCGCTTTTTGAGAGGTTCCTCAAGGTTGCCTTCGATTCAGCTTGTATCATATCAACGTTGTCCAATTTCCTTCCTTTTAACTTCATTTTCAATATAGAATAGAGGAAAAAGTCATTGGGAGCTAAGTCGGGGGAATAGGGTGGATGAGGGATATGTATGGTTGAATGCTTGGCCAAGAACTGCAAAACAACATGGGCTGTGTACGACCGCGCATTATCGACGTGAAGTATCCAGTCATTGTTTTGCCATCTTTCAGGTCTTTTAAGGCGCCCTGCCTCCCTTAAGCGCCTCATTATCCCCAAATAAACCTCTTGATTAATTGTACGTCCGAAGGGAATAAATTCATGGTGAACCAAACCATTAATATCAAAAAAATTAACAAGCAATGTCTTGACTTTAGATTTTGCAAATCTTGCCTTTTTGGGTTTCGGTTCCCCTCTTTCAATCCATTGGCTGGATTGACGTTTGGTTTCCGGGTCATACTGATACACCCATGTCTCATCCCCGGTAATGATTTTTTGCATCCATTCTGGATCGGTCCGAGTCATTTCAATCATGTTTTTGCAGACATCCATTTAAACCTCCTTTTGTTCCTCTGTTAGAATCCGGGGAACAAATTTTGAAGAGGTCCGGATCATGTCCAAATCTTTTGTTACTATTTGATGACACAGTCCTACAGATAGTCCAGTCTCTGAAGATAAGTCTTTAATAGAAATTCTTCTGTTAGATTTAATTAATTCCTTTATTTTGAGCTTGTTTTCCTCGCAACGTAATGATCTTGGACTCCCAGTATGCTGATCATCGTTTACCTTTTCCCGACCTTTTAGGAAGCGTGAAAACCATTCAAAAGTACTTGAACAGGATAAAGCTGCATCGCCAAAAGCTTCTTTAATCAATTCATACGTCTCAGTAGCACTTTATTTCAATTTAAAACAAAACTTAATGCAGATTCTCTGCTTTTCGAAAATGGCCATTTTAAAATTAGAAATGCGAACCTTACAAGGAAGTTATTTTGTTCTATTTTTAGATCGGCGCGTGCGCCACGAGACTCGTGCTTTCAGTCAGGTGTGGTCGAATGTCCAATATTTAACTCTGTATAAAAAAAATTTCTTTAGCTTTTTTATTTATTTTATTTTTTAACCAGTCCTGGAAATTAATGAACGCACCTTGTATAATGGACTATGGACACAGTTTGAAGATGTAGTTTTGTGTAGGATCTAATCGCTCGAAGAAGAATTTGATATTGAATAGAATTTAGTTTTTCTTTGCATCGACTATTAATATATTTGTACTAAATTTCTGAACCATACGTAAATATAAATGGAAATATTTTTAAAATAGAGCAATCCATAAATAAATCTTTAATAAAAAAGGCATATATTGGATCAAAATATCATTTATTTTACTAATATTTCAGATGGCTGAACCCCAACCTTTATCAAGGTATTTAATATATTCTGTTATTAATATTATATATAACTTGAATCATGAAAATTTCTCTTATAGAACTGTAAAAAGATTATAAAAACGAAGAGAAAATTATTTATTTTTACTATACATGGGCTACGAGATTTCGGGCAGCTTCGCCCTTCTACAGGTAAAGATACATGGTGGCAAAAGGCTTTATATAAGATTCCATTTTAAAATATATTTGCATATAAGAAGAATATAGGACGGTTAAAATATAATTTAAAATAAGAAATATTTTGCAAATCTAAAACTATTGTATATGATATTTACAAATATGCTAATCATGTAATGTCATATGACAATCAATTGGCAAATTAGCAGATGGTTATACTATGAAATATACAATGAAACCGGACAACGAATGTTCAACCCGCCATCAGCGGCCACATTGGTTTAATGGTTATTTAGGTTATTACATATGTCTTGGTATTGTGTAGGCAAATCTATGTGTCGGTTAATGCTGTTTTTTGATATGGATAATATGGCCTCTATGATCAGTCTTTGGTATTTATTGGAAATGTTATTGTATATGGTGGTGGGGAAGTTAGATTGAATGAGTGGCCGGTGGTGTTAATATGATTGAAGATAAGCGACCTGTTGTCTCTGTTGGTAATGCATCTACCGTGTTCGGTCATCCTGATGGCCACGGACCTACCAGTCTCGCCTATGTAAGATGCACTGCAATCGTTACACGAGACTGAGTAGACCGAGCCACCAGAGGACCGAGCAACGGTAGATCTAGGTAATCTGGTGATAGGGTGTCTGAGGATGGCGCCGATGCTATTGCTATAAGTAAAGTGGGTGTTAACCCCGTGCGTTCTGAGGATGCGGGAGATGGCGACTGATTGGGTGGAAAAGGGAAGTATACAACTGTTTCTGGTGATTGCAGGGGGTCTAACGGAAGAAGGGTCAAATTTATACTTATGTATGAAATGGGGGGGGGGGGGGGGGGGTATTGGGACCGGGCCAACTGTTTAATGATTAGGGAAAATTCAATGGTTCTAAACAGTGGAAGGGAGCAGTGGGTGAACAATCTCTTGGTAAGAGTACGGACAGTATTTATTTTGTGCGATAGGGGACATGAAGATTTGTAGTCTGTATAAAATGTGGGATTGTTAATCTTGTGGTATACGGTGGTGTGGTAATGGGAGGCAGTACGGATGACCAGTATATCAAGATACGGCAATACGGACCTGTTTTCCAATTCTAGGGTGAAAGAGATCTCGGGATGATAGGAGTTTAGAGAGTTTAAGATATTGATTTCTTGTCCGGTATCACATATGCAGAAGATATCATCAATATATCTCCGCCACATGTGAATGCCCGGTGCAATTTGCTGTTGGACCCAGTGGTCTATGTTGGCCATGACTATTTCTGCTAGTGGGGAGGATAGTGGGCTGCCCATGGGCGAGCCTCTGATTTGTTTGAACAACTGGTTGTTAAATGTGAAAGTAGTAAAGTCCAGACACAGTGAAGATAGTGCGACTATGGACTCTGCGGTACGGTGATCTACCTGGTTATCCTGTAAGAAACTAGTCAAGTGCCTAATGATAAGCTGGTGGGGGAGGGAAAGATACATGGCAACCACATCATAAGACACCATAACGGTGTTGGGGACAGGGCAGAGAGAGTTAATGGACTGCACGAATGAAGGGATATCCCTAATGGCAGAGGACTGTGGACTGGCCTTCACACAGCCCAATACGACATACGGAGTTCCATAGCCCATATCTTCCGGAAACCCACCCCTACTCAATCCCAATCCCCTTCTCGGTCCCAATCTCTTGGTAAGTACCGCTCCCTGGCTACCTTAAGGCGAAACCATAACATTATAATCACCAGATCGGATAAAGGTTCCCAGACCGTCGTCTTGGACACGGCTGACTATGCCTCCAAGATGACGGAGATACTCAACGACCGCAATACTTTTGTTCCCATTACACAGCCTGATGCTTCTACCTCAACTAAATCTTTCAGATTGGGGTTATTACGTTTGAAAAATCGGGTCACATAACACCGGATCAATATAGCACTTTCACCTCCGACCTTAATAATACCCCCTATATCTATGGTCTTCCTAAGACCCATAAGCCTGGCATCCCCCTACGCCCCATCATAGCCTACCATCTTTCACCTGCCTATAAGCTGTCCAAATATCTGACTGGCCTACTCACACCTTGGGTGAAGGCCAGTCCACAGTCCTCTGCCATTAGGGATATCCCTTCATTCGTGCAGTCCATTAACTCTCTCTGCCCTGTCCCCAACACCGTTATGGTGTCTTATGATGTGGTTGCCATGTATCTTTCCCTCCCCCACCAGCTTATCATTAGGCACTTGACTAGTTTCTTACAGGATAACCAGGTAGATCACCGTACCGCAGAGTCCATAGTCGCACTATCTTCACTGTGTCTGGACTTTACTACTTTCACATTTAACAACCAGTTGTTCAAACAAATCAGAGGCTCGCCCATGGGCAGCCCACTATCCTCCCCACTAGCAGAAATAGTCATGGCCAACATAGACCACTGGGTCCAACAGCAAATTGCACCGGGCATTCACATGTGGCGGAGATATATTGATGATATCTTCTGCATATGTGATACCGGACAAGAAATCAATATCTTAAACTCTCTAAACTCCTATCATCCCGAGATCTCTTTCACCCTAGAATTGGAAAACAGGTCCGTATTGCCGTATCTTGATATACTGGTCATCCGTACTGCCTCCCATTACCACACCACCGTATACCACAAGATTAACAATCCCACATTTTATACAGACTACAAATCTTCATGTCCCCTATCGCACAAAATAAATACTGTCCGTACTCTTACCAAGAGATTGTTCACCCACTGCTCCCTTCCACTGTTTAGAACCATTGAATTTTCCCTAATCATTAAACAGTTGGCCCGGTCCCAATACCCCCCCCATTTCATACATAAGTATAAATTTGACCCTTCTTCCGTTAGACCCCCTGCAATCACCAGAAACAGTTGTATACTTCCCTTTTCCACCCAATCAGTCGCCATCTCCCGCATCCTCAGAACGCACGGGGTTAACACCCACTTTACTAATAGCAATAGCATCGGCGCCATCCTCAGACACCCTATCACCAGATTACCTAGATCTACCGTTGCTCGGTCCTCTGGTGGCTCGGTCTACTCAGTCTCGTGTAACGATTGCAGTGCATCTTACATAGGCGAGACTGGTAGGTCCGTGGCCATCAGGATGACCGAACACGGTAGATGCATTACCAACAGAGACAACAGGTCGCTTATCTTCAATCATATTAACACCACCGGCCACTCATTCAATCTAACTTCCCCCACCACCATATACAATAACATTTCCAATAAATACCAAAGACTGATCATAGAGGCCATATTATCCATATCAAAAAACAGCATTAACCGACACATAGATTTGCCTACACAATACCAAGACATATGTAATAACCTAAATAACCATTAAACCAATGTGGCCGCTGATGGCGGGTTGAACATTCGTTGTCCGGTTTCATTGTATATTTCATAGTATAACCATCTGCTAATTTGCCAATTGATTGTCATATGACATTACATGATTAGCATATTTGTAAATATCATATACAATAGTTTTAGATTTGCAAAATATTTCTTATTTTAAATTATATTTTAACCGTCCTATATTCTTCTTATATGCAAATATATTTTAAAATGGAATCTTATATAAAGCCTTTTGCCACCATGTATCTTTACCTGTAGAAGGGCGAGGCTGCCCGAAAGCTCGTAGCCCATGTATAGTAAAAATAAATAATTTTCTCTTCGTTTTTATAATCTTTTTAATATTATATATATATGTGTTATATAAAGATTTTCAGCCTGATTTTTCATTATCTGGGGGATCATTCAATGGTAATGCAGTCGTGTCAAAAATCTTGAAAGTATAATACAAAAATAGTGAAGATTAGAAATAGTTTTAATTGAGTTTATGGGATATATATTTAAAAAAACTTTATTTGATAAAAGTACTGCCTGGCTTAAGGCGTAAGAATCTAAAAATGAAAAACTTATTTACATAATGTACAAAAGATTTGAGCCGGCCAACGGGAAACAACAACAATGTGTTTTTATAGTGAAAACGGCGACCTATGATGGTCGATTTAGCAGAGTATTTTATCAATGAAATATATTTGAAAAACATATTTTTATATAATATATATATAATGTATATATATATATATATATGGTAATTTAAGCCAACAACCCCATGTATATAACTTATAACAAGATTTTAATGTTGTATAATAGAAACACAGCTGTTAATGATTATACGTATTATTGACATGTGTCTTTACATCATCATATGTAATGTAATTTGTACAAAGTGGATAAATAAATAAAACTCTGTAATTGATTAAGAGTTGAGCTAAATCAGAGATCGAGCATATAGTATTGCCAAAACAACAAAGTCTAAAGATGGAAACGGCCACGTCGCCAGTGTACAATTTCACCAGACGATCCAGGCCCCTCTCGCATGTGCTGTAATGCAATACTCCCCTTTCTCGGGAAAGATATATAAAAGGCCCCCGTCTTAACCTAAAAATACAGTTAGTTCACCCTCAGTGCAAGCCCGCGTCGGTCGTACCTTATGTCGATCTCATCTAACATGTAGTTAGTAAGAACTCTTCTATCTCCATCTTTCGCTCCTAGCTCAACTTTTATCTGTTAACGAAACTTTCTTAGTGCAACTGTGTCTTCGTTTTTTGTGTGGGCAGTCCCAAGCTTTCCACTCTTTCTCGACCACGACTGCCTGTATTTTGTGAGAACTTTTAAAGGTCTTACAAGGTGCAGAGAGGTACTGGAAAGCTCTACATCCTGACTGTTCCTCTCGGTTAACACAGTATAGCGAGAGTCAACACTTCATCATCACAAAGTTAATCGGCAGGATTCTCTACACAAGAGTCAACAGTAACTCAACTTATTTCACTAGTCGACAGGATTCTACACAGGAGTCAGCAGAACTTCAATATACTACATATATATATATATATATATATGTGACAATATAGTGATAATGTGGGAAAAGGAAATAATCACGCCACAAATTGGTAGAGGAATTTGGAACCCAACGAGAGAGAGCGAGCGCCACCGCCGAATGACCGTTTTTGTCTTGTACACCACCCCGACTATCCAAAAATAGCTCCCCAGGTGTTGGCGGACGGACCCCATTTTCCGCCTCTTTGGAATGTCCTGCTGTCTCAATTGACCGTACTTTACATCCCATCTCTCTCTGGGATGGCTCTAGGTTTGTTTTATTATTCCTGGAAGAGTATATATTATGACATATGTATAATATTCTATTAACATATGTGTATATATATATATAATACCTTGATAAAGGTTGGCGTTCAGCCAACTGATATATTAGTAAAATAAATGATATTTTGATCCAATATATGCCTTTTTAATTAAAAATAAATATATAGAAAGATATTTATAACCCAGGTTCCTGGAGCTCAGAATAAATATATGTAAAGGTATGTATATATCTAAAAATACAATCCCATTTCTTACAAATCTTTTAGCCTTACTATCCTTTCTGTCATTCTTATCGCCTGCTTCAAATCAAATACATCGTCTGCTTCAATATTTGAACTTCCCTCCATTTTCAAACATCATTTCATCGAGCAAACGATAGAAATAATCCACCTTACTTGAAATATTGAAGACTTTTGACTTATTTTTTCTTATATAATAAATAGCTTTTCACTGAATATATCTGTTCTATTTATGCTAAATATTGTGAAAAAAAAACTAGAAAGTTAAAATATTAAATAAATCGAATATTAATATATAATGATATTTGAAAATAAAAAAAATTGATAATAAAAATTAGATATATATATTATTTTTAAAGAAACGCTTTTATTAAAAATGCATTAAAATGTTTCCGCTTCTATCATGAACATCAACAAAACTTGAGGAAATTGTTCCATTAACTTGTATATCGGGATTAAAACAATAAATCTGAAAGATATTTGATAGACACTGACCTTTATTGAAGATATGAGATAACCAATTGTAAATTAAATTACCTCTGTCTTCCTTATATATAAAAAAAAAAACAGACGACCGGTGATATCAAAATATGAAACCTAAAGTTTAGTACACACACATGAATGTATTTATTAAATAAAATGGTTAATAGTTATTTAAAAGTTAATAAAATGTAACAATTTTTTGTTAGGCTGATGAGAGCCATTAGCCCGAAACCATGGTCTCTAGGTTGACACTTCTCAGTTTGCTAAAGCTGGTGTTGTGGCTTTGTCACCGAACCGAGGCCCCTAGTTTGCGGCGACGGTCAATAAATGGGGTCTAGGTTTGACGTATTTTTTGAAAGGAGAGGCGACCTTTGTCTTTTTAGTATTTTCTATTTGTTGTAAAAAGAGAGCTTGCGAGTACCGAAGCTTTTCTACTGTCTTATCAACACAGAATATTTGATAAGTCTGTAGAGAATTGCTTCATTGACTAAAAATATCAGGCCTCTATGGAAAGGTATATCTTCAAAACCTTTCTTTATCTTTCGGACACAAAGGCCCTTCTACAGAAGAAAACATGGTATAACGATTTAGTGTTTTCTCCTTTAGAAGGGCGTTAATGCCCGAAATCCAGAGATTAAAAGATTTTTGAAAAGATAATTTTACCTGGAGGCCTGATATTTTTACTCAGTATTGATACAAGGGATTTTTTTATTGAATATTTACTTATTACCAGTTGCATATAAGACACGCTATATCCGATCTGGATAATTGCGCGTGAAACTATTTACAATAATTCATATTGTAGTAGAGTAGGTAACAGAATTATCAAAAATAAAATAAACAATTAAGAAAAAGAGCATTGAATAAACATATACATCAAACAAATAAGCAATAACATAAGCCAATAGAAGAAATCGCAAGGTAGTTATTTACAGTATGTTAAGCAATTTTATTGAATAGCTTCGTTGTTCCGAAATCTTTTTTTTTTACAACAACAAAAAAGATAATTACAAAACTTACTAAAATATTTTCTCACGATGAATTTATATTAAAAATATTTTAAAATTTGTAGTTTTTGAGCAGTTTTTTAAATTTTATCTGGAATCAGAAATATATACTTAATGTTACTTTTTTTTAATTCATTTCTGAAAAGACCGTATATAGCTTATTGCCTATTTAATTATTGGAATATTCTTCTACCAATGTTTGCTATATTCTTTTTTCTGGACTGTAGCACGAAATTTCTTCAAAAAAGACACTTGTTATAAAAATATAATTTCAATCCTACAAAAGTTTCGTCAATTAGGAAAACCCAATGAATCACCGATTTTACTGATAGATAATTTAATTCTAATATTTCCAAACTTCTAAGGTGAAGTTAAGCTTCTACGTGATGAATTGTGCAATGATCTTGTCAAATAAATTGTAATATAAAAGTTTTGTTCCTTGTAGAACATAGATATTTATATAATTATTTGATCAAAAAGGAATATATTGGATCAAAATATAATTTATTTATCAATATTTCAATTGGCTGAACGCCAACAATATTGAAGATATTATTCAAGGTATTAGCAAGGTATTTTCAAGGCGTTCAGCCAACTGAAATATTGATAAATAAATTATATTTTGATCCAATATATGTCTTTTTAATTAAGGATCTATTTAGAGATTGCTCCATTTTCAAAAAGTTGTAATTATTTTAATTTCTAATTTCCGCTCACCCCTTCGATTTATTTCACTCAAGTTGCCTTAAATTATAGAGTCAGGACCATGGCCGCGATGGGTGCTGTGGGGGAGATTATTCTGAGGTCCAAGCTCAAATCTTCCAGGCAAGTATGAGATTGTTGGATTCTATGATTTGACAACCCTACTCTATGCGGCTCCAATCTGGGCACATGATCAAGCCTTAATCTTAGATAGAATCCAGGATACCTTTCTCAGACGTTTTCTGTGCCTTCCAAGCTATACTCCGGGCTATATTTTGAGGGTCCGAAACAGGAAGAAACTCTTGATATCACAGTGAAAAAACTAACTTTAAAATTCTGGACTAGAATTCTGAAAATGGACGGCAGCAGGCTACCTTCAATTTGTTTGGCACATTTGTGGGACATTTCAACTTCTTTAAAACAGAATATCGGACTGGTAAAAGTATAACAGTGCTACTCAATACCACCGGTTTCTCATGGCTTGTTGGATGTACAGACTTCAATATTCTACAAAGATACATCCCCCTAATTATTAGAACGGCAACCGATCAGTCCTTGCAGATCGATTATGTAAGAATAAGAAAATCAGTACTCTACTCTCACTATATATACTTTCATTCATCACCTACAATGGAACGCTATCTGAATGACAATATCCCCCTAACCATAAAGAGAATCATTGCACAAGTAAGAAGCCTTTTTGTAGTACAGAGAATTAATCATGTTTCACTATTGAAAACTAAGATCATAAAATGCACCTTATGCAACGTTGAATTTAGTCTCGATTTTCCACACTACATGTTCTACTGCACGGCAATGGAAGAAGAAAGAGAAATTCTTCGTCAAGAGACCGGCTATAATAGCAATTTGCCTTATGTTTTATTGGCAAAAGTCGTAAAATCCAGACCCTTTGCATTCGCTTTTTATAAATACTGGAAATCAGCTCATCAAAATGTTTAGCACAGACACCGGATCCAACTCGATAATTGGTCAAGGTCAATACCCAATATTTGTATATAACTATGATGCTAATCTGTTATTTATGTATTTTGTCCTACCGGGAGAATCCTGTATGGCACGTGTGCCCAATAAAGGCTTTTGTTGTTGTGTGTAATTTCTAATTTTCCTATATTAAAACTTACATTATTAAGCATGGAAGGTATATAAATTTAATTTTCCTCTTTCTCATTCACCTTTAAACCTTTATATATATGTTATAAAAAAAGATTTTTCTGTTCATTTTTGATCATCTTGAGGATTAGGCTATGGTAATGTAGTCGTGGTTAAAATTAAATAATATTAATAAAAATAGTTATCAAAAATAGCTTTAATTGAGCTAAAGTAATATATAAAAGACATAATTTGATAAAGGTACTGCCTGGCTTAAGGCGTAAGAATCTAAAAAATAAAAACTTATTTACATAATGTACAAAAAGTTTGAGCCGGCCATCGGGAAACAACAACAATGAGTTTTTATAGGGGAAGCGTGACCTCTGGCGGTAGATTTAACAGAGTATTTGAATCTATGAAATATAATTTTAAATAAAATGTTTTAATATAACATATATTCAGCGGAAGACCAAATTTTGATTATTTAGTAACTGAATTATAGGCGAATGAAATAATTGATAATTGATTACAAGTTTATATTGGGTGATTGATGTATTTTCTTGTCACTAGATGGCAATAGGAGAGTTTAGGTTAAGAAGAAATTAACGTTTTACAATACCTTTCTTTTAAACTTATGCACAGTATTTATTTCCATCATAAAAACATCATTTTAGATTTCAAAAATGAGTTTTCAATAGAAAATTTTAAAATACTAATTCATGAAATTTTTGATATCAATTTAATATATGAAAAGTGTATTACAATGTACTAATGATCAAACCTCTTTGTTATAATTTTCCAGTGAAATTTCAATTTTTAAATTAATATGAGGTTGTGAAAATTTGAAAATTTTTCATAACAGATGGTGCGTTAATGCATCATAATACAAGGTTGTCCCAAAGGTTATTGTTTTTCTTATTACTTGGCAAATAATATTATTACGGCGAATACATAATAATACATAATACAATACTTATATATAATACAAATACAATATACATAACGGCGAATAATATTGGCATTAAAATATTTTGCAAGTGTTTACGAACTTTTGGGATAACCTTTGTATTATTTTTTTGTTTGTTTGAGTTGAAAAAAAAATGTTAAGAAGCCTGAATCAATAATGGTTAATTGTAGGACTTGGCTCTTTTGCATCGAGATGTATCGAATATTTTCAATTTCAATAATTGATTTAATATGTGATTTTTGCCCTCCAGAAGAGATCATTTAAAAGTCAAAAAGAAAACAAATATAATGCTCTTTAATATTAAATAAAATAAATGACTTATAGAGAGTGCTGAATTGTTCCAACGTCTATTTATGCTTTGATAAAACCCCCCTTCAAAAATTTAAAATTCTTATCCGTCAATGTGTGCAAAAGGTTCAGCTTTATTCTGATGAATGCATTGAGCGATGCATCACTTAAATACATAAGAAAAAGGCGTTTTTCTTGTTTATCTACAAGGTAAGAGTCAGGTAAAAGGTTATGCTGCAGGGAGGTTATGCAGTAACGGAAAATTCCAGGCAAAACCACAACCTGTATACCATGGTTTCGGGCTCAGCTTTATTCTAATAAATACATTTAAGCGGTGCCTTCCTTAAAATACATTTTAAAAAATACATTTTTCATGTTCTCCATGCATAGATTCAGGTCAAAGACCGTGCTACAGCAACAGTCTGGGAAATTTCAGGTAAAACCCCAGCCTGTATACCATAATTTCAGGCTCAGCTTTATTCTAATAAATGCATTTAAGCGGTGCATCCCTTAAAATACATAAGAAGAAGGCGTTTTTCTTGTTCATAGCCATGCAGAGATTCAGCTCAAAGACTATGCTATAGCACCAGTTTTGGAATATTCAGACAAATTCTCTACCTGTATACCATGGTTTCAGGATCAGCTTTATTCTAATAAATTCATTAAAGCGATGCATACTTAAAAAAAAAACATAAAAACAAGGCATTTTTCATGTTCTCCAAGCAGATATTCAGGTCAAAGGCTATGCTACAGCTTCATTTTTGGAAAAATATTCAGGCAAAACCATAACCTGTATACCATGGTTTCGGGCTCATTATCTCAATCATTATACTGTATTTTAAAATAAAATTGATCAATGACCAAAAATACTTTGAATGCAACTAAAATTTGAACTTACAACTAAGAAGTTATTCCTTTGAAACATTTCCACTTCAGGGAAATGTATGTTTGACAGTTCAGTATATGTTCTCATATAAATGGAATAATATAAAATGTTTAATTCTTAAAATAATGTTTAAAACAATTAAATGCGGCTTATAATATATATAATATATATATTGTAGAAATAAATTTAACAATTATACCCCAAATTTTTCTTTTCAACCAAAAATCGAAATTTATTTTGAAAAAATATATAAATTTCGATTTTTCGTTCAAAAGAAACATTTGAGGTTTAATTGTCACATTTAGTTCTATAATTTTAATTCTTAATTATTGCTAAGATATAATTATATTCATATCAACAATTAATCGATATAAACCTTATAAAATATAGTAAGTTGTGATATGTGCGCTTTGAAAATATTGATTATTATTTTTATTTGACATATCGGACGCGATATCCCAGCTTGGGATACTTGCGCCTAAATACATTTTATCAACCTATATACAATTCATTTTATATACAAATTAATAAAAGTACTAAAAACATAATTAAAACTGAAACGATGGTTTTCTCAAACAGAAACGAAAATTTAAAATGAATTTACAAAAATTAATGAATTTTACATATGTGTCTTTGTTATATACAAATTCACACATTTCTTCGATGGGATAAACATGATTACTTCTGTAGCTGTGAAAGATTGGACATTCTATCAATAAATGTATTGAGTCTTGGTTTTCTTTTCCACAGAAGCAGCTAGGATCATCTGTTGCCCGTATATTTTCTCCAGAAATTCTCCAAAATTACCATGATTTGTGATGAATTGTGAGTTATAAAGATTTGGACGAAAATAAAAAGGAATTCCAAATGGGAAAAAAATCCGGAATGTTTCATCTTCTTTTTGATAAATTGGCCAATTCGTATTTTATTATCAACGATTCTATGTGATCTGTGAGAATAGGTATTTTTGTTAAACTATGTATACAATTTGATGAGGTCGTTTTATAAGATCTCATTGCCCAAAGAAGAATCTGATATTGCTGAGAGTTTAATCTTTGCTTACTTCTTTTATTAATAAATTTATACCATATTTCAGATCTGTAGGTTAGTATTAGCTTGAAAAGAGTTTTATATAAAATTAATATTTTTTCTTTAGCAGCTAGGATCATCCGTTGCCCCTATTTTCGCCAGAAATTCTTTAAAATTACCATGATTATTTTGCTGTTTATTTTGGACTGATACTATGATTATTATAATAATCCCTGTGAAAAATATCGCCTGTACGTAATAAATCCATAGGATGATATGCAAATAGGTTCTTTAATCGAAACAATCAGGTTGAAGGATTCAGAATCATTTAAACAAAATATTCTCATCAAATTGTGCTACGGATTAATAGTGCTCGTACCTCTATTCCTGAACAAAGAGATTAAAAAGAAACATTTGTGCTTTAATGCTTCCTTTTCTTATATATCGATGGCACGTTATCACCTTATATTTAATTTATGGCTATTTGGTCTTATCCTTATTGTTTGCGGAAGAGCATTGCTCGATGCAAATATTTGAATGCAATTCTACTGTCCTAAAAGCTTATGTCCATAGATTTCTTGAAAACCATTTCTAAGATCCAACACCTCATTGCAACATATATAGGCAGAATCGTCCGATATAGTATTAGAGCTCTAAGAAGCAGTGACGCTTGTTCGGCGGTACATATACTAAATTTAGAACGATACAGAGAAGATTAGCATGGCCCCTGCGCAAGGATGACACGCAAAATCGTGAAGCGTTCTAAGAAGCAGTCTGGTAGATTAAATTAGCGAAATCGCTGGAAGTGTTCACCACTAATGAACTAAGCCCTCCCAATATATTGTCGCGGAGATAAATAAATCAAGGGAAAATTTAAGAAAAATAAATTTTTATAAAGAATATTTACCTTTTAGTTCTCCAATAAAATTATATACAAGAGGTATTTATAGGGAGAACAACTTATCCCAAGGTAAAAATAATGAGAGTGGTCAGCCACCGAGGCGTCCCATTTTCCTTATTTTCCGATAAGATTCCGAGAACCCCTCACACTAGTCCCCCCGGAGTCCAGTGATGATTGACAGGTGTCCCATGAAGCTTTTTATGACAGGAGTTGCAGAGCTACTTGACAATATTTTTTCATCGTAGTATGGACAGTTGAAGTTTGTATTATATTTAAACATTCGTGGTATAATGCTTCCATTTCTTACAGTAGTGTTTGTGTACTACAGGTGGGGATGGCTGGCGTTTAACTGTGGGAGTACCTTCGGCGTGACGGGACAGAAATGGAAGTACGCTGCACGGTGAGTAGGATATACTATAGTACTCGTCTTCCATACTATATTCTGATATATTGACACTTGTACTATTCTCTAGGGATAGGAATCTTTGAGCAATTCATGAGTTAAATATGAACAATAACGTATTTTTATCAAAGTATCATACCTCTTGTGATTAATTTATTTTACTACTAGCTTTTGGACACGAAGGTTTTAGGTTGTTTTCTGTTTATTCTACTCTCAAATGTGCGTCTTTTATAGCATAATATTTCTAGGTTCAACTCATATGACAGTTAAAGCATTGAGAAATTTGATTAGGAATATAAACCATGTCACACAAAGTAACGATGTAAATACAAGGTAATAAGACCAAATCCAAATAAATAAATAGTGTGTGACGTTTCGGTAACAACGCTGTTACCGAAACGTCACACACTATTCATTTATTTGAATTTGGTCTTATTACCTTGTATTTATAATCTATAACCCAAATTTTTGTCTTATCAGTAACGATGTAACTTTCCTGAGCCCCCTATATGAGAAAAATATAATCAGGAGAAATATCACCTTCGCGGTTCTATATACCGCAGTGATAGGAATTATCTCCTCGAGCGACTCTCGCTTGAATACAAGATAATTCTCTCCAAATTCCTCAACATCGGCATCGAGAATGTTGGGGACAAGAACTCCGTCATTGGCAAGAGCTTGTCCGAACTCAAGACGGCTTGTAGCTCTTGATAGGATCCAGACGTCCCTTCGGAGAAGGCTCCGTCTGTTGTAAATATTTGTCTTTATTTTAAATATAATTTTTAAACATCACTATGCTGTTGACTAAGTGTTAATAAACTTGTTTTAATTGTTATGTCACACAAAAAGACAATGTGAAAGCCGTTGTTATCCCAGGTCCGCTGTAGTGACCATCAACTCCTCCATCGCCGGGGGTCTGATGTCTGTCATGTTCAGGTAGGTAAGCCACGACAGACATGTGTCCAGATGTCACCGCTGTCTCTGTCCAGCTACATCTTCCACAGGAAACTTCTCATCTCGGACGTCATCAGTGGAATCCTTGGAGCGCTGGTCTCCATCACAGGTGGGTGATGGCAGCAGGTCGATCTATTAGCAACCAGAGCCCGAGTTTAAACCCAGCATTGAGTAGCTTAGATTTTATTTGATTGTCACGAAATTCAAGTCATTATTGTAAATTCGAAACAATTCTTCAGCGTATTGTTTTATTTGGCAATGCCGTGAATTCAGACAAGGATCGCAAGGTATTCCAAAAAAAAATCATTTTCCCATAAGCTTGTCTAAGATGTTAACATTGGTTCTCTTTTATGTCCACCATACACTGAGTACTTTGCCTTATGGATGATCTCAAAGTGAACAGTTATTTCTTTCCTTTTGGTATAAGACGTTGAGATTTACCTCCTCACTTGACTATCGGGTACACCTTTATATTCATAATTTTAATTGTTATTTTCAAAAAAATATATAATGTACTTACTGCAATGATAAAATATTGAGAGGGCTTGGCTCATCATCACAGGAAAGTCAGTAGTGTGGTTTATCATACCTCAGTATTGCTGCTCGCGTCGGTTGAGATCACATAACTGTTAGAAGACTATAGATTCGTAGTGTTCAGAACGGTCATACGGAACGATGTACTGTATCTCAGCGGCCTGCTATCTCTAACAGCTGAGAAGACCGACATGTTATCATCATGGACTTAATGGATCGTATAGCCACGTCAAGAGCACCGAGTCAAGAAATAGGATCATTATTAAGTCAAAAGGTGTCTGCATGAACATTTTGAAGACGGTTGAAGTAACTGTCATGTTCTTGACTGTTAGCTAGGCGGCTATGACTCAGCTACTTTTAACGCTACATCACAGAAATGATCGCCTGCAATAGGATGATCAATGACAAACCTGGACGCAGGAATGACGTGACGTGGTGATTTCAGACGAATCCTGGTTATTTTTGCTGTAGCATGATGGTTTCATCCGTGTTTAGCGCCATCGTGGAGAAGGCACAATGCCAGCATGTATTCAACATCGTCATACAGGCCCATCACTTGGAGTGATGGTTAAAGTTAAATTAGAAACACGAATCTGATAACTCATTTTCACATTCCCGGTACATTGAGTTTTCATGTAACATTTCTGATGTGTTATGGTCCATAGCAGGTATCTTTATTCAAGGCCTGGGAAACGCTACGTTTCAGAAGGATACTGCACAACCACATGTTGCTCAGTAATGTACAGACCTTCCTACATAACGAAAATGTTCGGATGTTGCCCTGACCAGCACGTTCTCCTGATCTGTCACCAATATAAAACGTCAGGTCAATGGTTGCCAAGATATTAGCTCGTTATCTCACTGCAACCACCGTATTGAAGCTGCATGAAAGTCTATACCTGTACATTCCATACAATCTCTGTTTGAATCAGTACCCAGTCGTATAAGTGATGTTATTGCTGCTAGAGGTGAATCTTCTGTAGATTGATTTTTCAGTATCCATACCTCTAAATTCCTGTTATTTCCACTATAATGTATTCGTCTAATAAATATCATTTTTTTTAAATTTTCATTTCGGATATAGCAATATCAGTGGCAATAAAATTGATGTATTCTTATGCCGATAAAATAATCATTAAGATCATTTGTCGGATCTCTGTAATACAAAGATTTTCAAACAGCTAAATATCGCAATAATATTTATTTAAAATATCTATAAATATATATATATGTGTGAAAAAAAAATAGTACAAATGCGATATTGTACTGGGATAAGGTTCATTATTGAAAAAATGAAAAAGGCATCTCCTTATCGGACAACTGAAAGTTGCTGATGGCTTGCGCCATCTATCGGAAAAAAATATCTACTATTCGTTGATTTTTAATTATTCCAGAATGGGCCAAATTCTTATTCTTGATTAATCAATTGGTAAATTCTGTAATAATTAAAAATCGACGAATATATATATATGAGTTTTACTTTTCTCTCTCAAGAGAATATAACTAAATTGATAAATATGAATGAATACAAAGTTAAACATTTTCAGTTTTCAACAACAACATCCCACACACATAAATATAAAGGAAATGCTTCTATGTGAATCATCGGTCGATGTGTGTAAGCAATTAGTTAATATTCATTTCTTGCTAGTTAATAAATAACCCTAGAGATCTGATTGGCTATTTATGATCACGTGACAGTACTGAACCAATCAGAAGATAAATATAACACACAGCGCCATCTTAAAATTCGATCTTATCATCATTAAAGCGCTAAATATTTTGTTTTACATTTTGAAAGACAAATTCTACAGCTACTGAACGCATAATGTGAAATATTTTTATAATTATAATGAAAACTACATAAGTCCAAAAGAATCTATCAAATTGACCAACCTTTTTGGAAGAGTTTAGTGGTTTATAAAGTTATCTTAGAAAAAGAAAAAAATAGCAAAAGCGCTAATAATAAAGTAGATGTTTATAGTTATTGCCAGGTTGAAAATTACGTAAGGACACAGCAATTTATTTAAGTCAAGAACAAACTATGAAAAAAAAAAGAGATAAGAAATGAGGGAAGTTTACAGAGTAGCAAAATAAAAACATCATAAATGATACTCTGTTAATAAAATAATAAATAAATATCTATAATATTTACACTTTTTTATACATATTATTTTATATATTTATAATTAAAAAGGCATATATTGGATCAAAATATCATTTATTTTACCAATATTGGCTGAATTACCTTTATCAAGGTATTATAACATATTAATGTGTGTCCTTGATATAGGTTGGCGTTAAGCCAACTGAAATATTGGTAAAAAAAGGATATTTTGATCCAATATATGTCTTTTTAATTAAAGATTTATTTATGGATTGCTCTATTTTCAAAATTATTTTATATTTAGTGTATTAATTGGTAACATGTTCGAATATAGCCAAACTGTATCAATCTAAATAATTTCTTCGTCAACAACGATATTCGAGCAGAAGATGATGGTGTTTACAAAATGGCGTCTAGGGTTACACACTCTCAATTATTGAAATTTTAATGGAGGGGAGATCATCATGTTCCAGCACTTCTAATTATGGTAAATTCCCCGTTGAAATCTGACCTCCATCTGATAATCATCTCTTTAATTGAGACTTTGATAGGTAATGGAGTATAAAATTATCGAATAAATGGTTTGTTTTGAGGCGTTAGGTTTCAGTGAATAGATGTCAATAACGTGCGATCCCTGGCCAATAATAAACATACAGAAACTTCTATAGAAGACCGTAAAATATGAATAGCCTAATATAATTTTAAATAATTATTTATACAAAATATATATATACAGTAGAACCTCCCTTTAGCGGACACCTCTCTACAAAGGACAGTTTTTATTTGTAAAATTTCAATTTTTACTATTTAGTAACTCTCCGGTAAAAAGGACACCTCTCCCTAAAGGCTCAATTAGGTGTCCTTTACAGGAAGGTGCTACTGAATATATATATATATATATAAGGATGGAAATTTTGCCAGGAGGATATTGATCTAAAGAAGCAAAGGTCGCCTCTCCCGTCAAAATAGACGTCAAAGATAGATAGATGGCGTCTAGTTTTGACGTCTATTTTGATGGGAGATGCGACCTTTGCTTCTTTAGATATATATATATATTAAGAAAAAGGCATCTCCTTATCGTGCAACTGAAAGATGGCGCCAGTCATCAGCAACTTTCAGTTGCACGATAAGGAGATGCCTTTTTCTTAATTAATGCACCTTATCCCAGTACAATGTTACATTTGTACTATGTTTTCACATATATATATTATATTTTTAAAAAAAAATATGATTTCTGTTTGAATTTAGATCATATTGATGATTATGCTATGGTGGTGCAGTCGTGGCATGAATCTTCTTGAAAGTAAAATAATAAAAATAGTATAGATTAAAAATTGCTTTAATTGAGCTATAAGATAAACATAATTCTGTAAAAGTACCGCCTGGCTGAAGGCGTAAGAATAAAAAAATGAAAAGATTATTTACATAATTACAAAGTTTTGGGTCGGCCAACGGGGAAGAACAACAACGAGTTTTTATAGGGGAAGCCTGACCTCTGGCGGTCGATTTAACAATATTTGAATCTATGATATATATTTTTAAATAAAATAATTCTTTAATATAACATAATTTTGAAAAAAATATTTCAGTATAACATTTTAAATAATACCTTTATATAACATATATATATATTTGGTGAATCAGAGGAAATAACTCGTGAGCTACTTATTCTTTTCTTAATCCGATAGTCAACATATATATAACTGGATGAGTACAATGATGTTTGATCAAGGTCTTTGGTTCATATAAATTCTACAAGGCCACAGTCACCGTTCGGAGGAGATTAATAGATTCGCCGAATGTCGTGGTCCATTTGGATGAGGAAAGCGAAGACTAGAACACAGATGATTCCACACTCGTCTTTTCAGTGATACGCTGGATGGCTTCTCTTGATTTATCAAGAAATTGGGTTGGCCAAATATCAGGGAACAGGCTAAATCAATGAATAGTTGATTTCTGTTCCACCAGATGGCGCTCTGCCTTCTGTAAAGCACATGTGCTCCTGGTTTAGGATATGCCATTTTTATTTTTAATATCAACACCTGACCTTTTCATTTTTTTTTTTTTTTATTTTGTTTTTTTCACATATATGAATCAATAATTGAAATATATATATGTACATACTAAAAGGTACAGCTTCCTTAAGTTTTGTTCGTGAGTGTATATATAATATATAATCGATGTGATATAGTTACTACATATATATATATATTTATACTACACCTCCCCACCAGTAGGGAGTTTATTTCCATCCATTCCTACTTACATTGTTGCCTAGGGTGACGTTGTCATGGGAACTATGCGTGGGGTAGAATTACGTCATAAGTTTGTCCTGAAACCACCTGATCTTCTAATCCAGCAAATATTTTGGTCTTTTTTTAGACTTTATTCTTATATCACTTTATGTAACTAATTTGGGTTCAGCTGTGGGTATTATATATTTCAATTTAGATTGATATTATTCTGTATAATATAGAATATTATCATTTTATTTGTTTGTCTCTTCTTATTCGTTCTTCTTTTAGGTATTATAGCGGACTTGGGTCCTTGCACCACCTTTTTTTTTGTAAAGATGGTCAGTTGTATTGTTTCTTCGTCTATTTTAACTGGAGGACGTCCTTTCTTCTTAGAGTTCAATTAACTCTTGGAAAAATTTCATCTATTCCTTTTTTCAAACATTCTATTTATTTTTTCTTATAAAGGTATTTATATACAAGTAAATAAACAACTATTCATATATTTTTCAGTACAATATACTAATACAATATAATGCGGCTTGTAATTGTAAAACGACATTTGAAAACTATCCCGCATGTGTTATCTTTGAATGAAAATAATTAATCTTCACATTATAATTACTCTTCACAATTCATTCTTTCATACCTCATCCCTAAGTTTAGAAATAATCGTTATTTCTCCTTAAAATGAATTTAGATTTTTCGTTCAAAGAAAACACATTCGAGATAGTTTTCAAATGTCGTTTTACAATATATAAATCTCTAATCATTTATTCGAAATAAAATATCTCTGAAATATAAATTTAACAAAGAGGAAAAAAGATTCCACACACACAAGGGCATAATTTTAATATAGAATTTTCTATAACCAACATATTCCAAAAAATCGAGTAAGAAAATCCGGATTCCAATAGTTTCGAGTTATATACCCTAATATATTACATTAGAAATGAAAATTATCAAAACACGAATGTTTTTTTATTTTCCACAAAAATAAAGCTTATACTGTACTTACTGCGATAAAAAATATTGGGAGGGCTTGGATCATCAGTGATTTTTCAATTTAATCTACCAGATCGCTTCTTAGAGCTCTAATACTGTATTGGACCATTTAAATAATACAATATTGGAGATCTAAGAGGCAGTCTGGTAGATTAAATTGGCGAAACCGCTGGGAGGGTTCACCACTGATGAACCAAACCCTCCTAATATTTTTTATCGCAGTAAGGACAGTAGAAGTTTGATTTCTGTGAAAAAAAAACATTCATGCCTTGAATATTTTCATTGATTATGTATTGACTGCGAGTTATTGCTTCATACCTAATCTCTACATGGGCGATATCATGAAATCCTACGAGGGTCATCTAAATAGAGATCTCTTAACGCCATATATAACCTTTGAAATAGATGTAAATATCCTATATATTTTTGCACCAAGTTGCGGCTTGGCAGACACTTCAACCTTGATTCTCTCCTGTGCCGGGTCTTGTATCTTACCAGAGCGTGTTTCAAACATCCTACAAATTTATATAAGGGAATAATGAGATAACTTTAAGTAGCCTCCAGAATAATTTATTTATTTCTCACATTAAAGAGAGCAGTGAAGTCAAACAGTGTACCAAAATACAAATGTTTTTTTTTTTAAATACATAAATCTGTTTATAATAAGCTTATGTCCATAGTTCATTTAAAATACCTGTTCCAAGAGTCTAGCATCAGTATCAATATAAAAGGAAGTTCCAAAAAAATGCAATATAACAGCGGTATGGTAGATTAAACTGGCGAAACCGCTGGGAGGGTTCACCACTAATGAGCCAGGCCCTCCCTTTAATTACAGTAAGAACAATATAAATTGTTTTATTTTAAAAAGAATATTACGCGTCTAAAATAGTTTCGTAATTTGATATATATAGTCTGTTTAATAAAATAAATAAATATAAAATATAAATTAAAAATATATATGAAAAATAATAATACAAATTAAAATAGATGCATTAGCCATGATGCAACAATATGATTTAAATACATAATGCAGCAGGTTTCTGGAGATGAGTTTCTTTTCATATTTTATTACATTTTCAAGGTTTTTCGGAAATTTCCAGCCTTTTATAGGGAAAAAATGAACAATTAGATCAAACGACGTTTCATTATTGTTCATTTTGTACTCCTGTAGAAGGGCAGAAATCCCCGAAAGCTTGAGAATGCGATAAAAAAAATGAAAGAAAACTCACAAACACATCTTCAGACACCTGTTTCATTATTTATTTAAAACGATATAATCTTTGTGAACTTGAATGAGTAATGCATTTTGAAAAGTTCTGTCAATCTAGGCTGATAGGATTAGTAACAACTCCGCCTTTGCCGGTCCCAAGCCCAGATGAAAAAGGAGGAGGGGGAGCAGTAACAATCTCGCTAAAAACCTGGGTTCAGCTGGCCCGGCTGATAGTACCCTGTAAGGGCTCCTGATCCAGGGATACAGGATGAGCAGCGTTTGTACTCCTTGTTAAGAGTGGCTGCACATGGCGTCTGTTCCTCATGTCAGAGGCGGCCATTTCTTTTGGAGCTAAGTCGGCCTGTCACTGAGTAGTGCTCCCAGTCTTAATGACAAAGGCAGACGCATTCTATTTCACACAGTCATGATGGTTGTCAAACAAGCTATATACTCTAATATGATTGAGTGGAGATAAGAAAGAAGAAGAAGAGGATTAGTAATGCAAAAGTCTTGGGAGAAGGGCGAGAGACTTGCTCAAGATAGTCAATATGAAACATGATATTTGGAGGATGTATAATGGAAGTTATATAGGTTAAAATGTGTGAATTGAACGAATCACGAACTGGATGGGATGCTATAAAGAAAAGGAGAGAAAATCTCATGATAAAGAAGAATCGATCAAAACTTAATTGAGAGCAGAAAAACTGAAGAAATCTGATACTCTGACATCTACAAAATTTCTTTGGCAGATTTGAAAGATCTCCTCGGTCTTTGCGTATAATTTTTAGAAACATCTATCAGAAGAAAAAATGAGTACAGAACTAAAATTTTACTACGATCAGTTAGATTATTTAAGAAAAAGTCATCTCAATAAAATAAGTCCTTGTATCAATATTAAGTAAAAATATCAGGCCTCCAGGTAAAAGTATATTTTCAAAAACCTCTTTAACCTCTAAGCTTTCAGGATCGAACGCCCTTCTACAAGAGAAAAACATTATATTATGCTTTCTCCTGTAGAAGGGTGTACGTGCCCGAAAGCTTAGAGATATAAAGGTTTTTAAGAAGATACTTCTTCCTGGAGGCCTTACTCAAAAAGGCATCTCTATTTTTTTCTTGCTTATCCCTAGTACACGTGGTACAGGCCATGATAATCATGGTGGGTAGAAGTAGGCGACTGCTTTTACCGTAAGTGCACCACGTGTCTACACATGTGAAAAACAGTTAGACTTTGCACTTAAAATGTGCCAAAGCCCCGTTTGGTTACTTGCACTCGCTGGTGGGGTTGGACTTTTGTAAGAATCGGGGGCCATTGGAGCATTTTTTTAAACAGAAAAAAGTACCCAATGTGGGAATCGAACCCGGGTCATAAAGGTCGAAAACCAACGATTTAGACCATCCTTCCACCCACCCTCCATAGCATCTCCTGATCGTAAAAATTAATGTCAACTAATCGTTTATTTTTAACTAGACGAATGACCCGGGCAACGCCCGGTTTTACCCGATTAAATGTTTTATTCAAACACTATTCGTTACAATTATAAATTGGCGCCGTGGATGTCACTCTTGTGAAACGTCCCGCTCCAAACTTTACATGTACATTAGGTCAGCTGATATTACCTCCCATCTTCACCGCTAGAGGCGCTGCTCGCGAGCTAAGTAGAATAATTTGAATATATAGTTTTAATAATTAATTTATATATTTTTTAAAATAGCCTATCGTCTTCCCCGTATTTTTTAACCTATGTATGGAAATTTTGGTTTGAATTAGTGAACTACTGCGGATTTGTATACCGGACATACAAACAAACAAACAAATATACAAACATTGATTCTTATATATATATAGATATAAAGAAACATATTTTCATTTAAGTATTGTTATTTATTTCAAAATATTAAGTAATTGTGCAAAACGATAATTGCCTTAAAAAGAAATTGCCTTAAAAAAAAGAAACATTCGCGGTGATTTTGTCTTGCCTTCGTTTATACAATTATTATATATATTGGCATCATATATTAACTTTATGAACGGAAAAATATGTCCAGGGTAGCCTAGTGGTCATGGCATCTGCCCGGTAAGCGGAAGGTCGTGGGTTCGATTCCCATCCCTTGACACTTTTTTTATTTTATCCATTCTGACCAAAATCTATCCGTGAACTTCACACAGACAGAATAAGGCAATTATATAAGTAGATAATATAATATATAATAATATGAATAATAATATAAAATATAATATATAATATAATACAATAAAATATAAATGAGATACTAAAAATTAAATTTCTATTTAATGAATTACATATTTTATTCTTATAAAGATTATCGATTAAAGGTACTTATATATATTTAAAGGTTCTCATAAAGGTTACCGATTTAAAAGTTTATTTTATTTTATTTAAAGAAACATATTTTCATTTAAGTATTGTTATTTATTTTAAAAGATTAAGTAATTGTGCAAAACGATAATTGCCTTAAAAAGAAATTGCCTTAAAAAAAAGAAACATTCGCGGTGATTTTTTATTGCATTCGTTTATACAATTATTATATATATTGGCATCATATATTAACTTTATGAACGGAAAAATATGTCCAGGGTAGCCTAGTGGTCATGGCATCTGCCCGGAAAGCGGAAGGTCGTGGGTTCGATTCCCATCCCTTGACACTTTTTTTATTTTATCCATTCTGACCAAAATCTATCCGTGAACTTCACACAGTGAACTTCACACAGACAGAATAAGGCAATTATATAAGTAGATGATTTGGCCAACAGTCCGAAAGGTATACTTGATTAGCTTTTCTTTTAAAGATAGAGGCTGCCTGGCCGGCATTCATAGCTCTTAAAATTAAAGATACTTCGTCCAGTAAATCTTATTATTATCTCAACGTTTCGACGAAAATTGTCGTCGTCAGGGGCGAACAAATGATTTTGTTGAAACGTCGAGATAATAAAAATATTTAATGGGGCTGAAGTATCTTTAATATTAAGAGCTAGCTTTTCTTAATTAATCAGGAATGGGTATTTTTGGACAATTCTGTAATAATTAAAATTCAACGATTAGTTGATATTCATTTCGACAGATGGCGTAACTATTAGTTGCAGATTTTGAATGTCTTTTTCATCTCTCAGAGGTTTGATAAAAAGTTAGACCCTTTCTTCTTTTCTCTTAAATCGAGGAGGTTGTGGCACATCTTTCAATTATCTCTCATTAGAATAAGGGAGGTTGGATTAAACCAAATATTTTGTAAGCAATTCAATCTTTAACTTATTCTATGATGCATTAGCGCGCCATCTGTTATCAAAATTCGAAACTATTATAGACGCGTATGATTCTTTTAAAAAATAAACAACATAATTGTTCTAATAAAAGACATAAATTGAAATTTGCGGAAGAGCGATATCTCGAAGCATATTATATATTTATAATTGTATGTAATTCTACTGTCCTCAAAGCTTATGTCCATAGTTCATTTAAAATACCCATTCCAAGAGTCTAGCGTCAGTATCACTATAAAGGAAGATCGGAAAATGTAATATAACAGCGGTATGGTAGATTAAACTGGTGAAACCGCTGGGAGGGTTCACCACTGATGAGCCAGGCCCTCCCATTAATTTTTCTATTGCAGTAAGGGCAGTATGAATAGTTTATTTTTAAAAAGAATCATACGTGTCTATAATAGTTTCGAATTTCATTCCTTTCTGTCTCTTCAATTAAATAGTAATCGGCTAAGCATAATCCCAACATCATTAAATGTTTATTATTACAGCAAGTTATGACATGTTACAAATTTGTTGAGAAATTTCCATGAAACACGTTACCTGTTTGCAAGTCTTAATGAAATCAATAGATCTTCAGTTCGTAATTGAAGTTTTATGAGGGAATATTGCGAAATTTAATCTATTTTCTATGTTCAAGCGTGTTTGTTTGTTTCCATGTTTATGATTCCTTTGAAAATATATGTGGTTACAGTAGGCTTCGATTACCCGATGTATTCATCGATTAGCTCTAGTGTTTGTCTCCTTTAGAGACGTTGCTGATTAAATGCCGATATTCAGACAAGGAAGCTTTAACCAACCCCAGCTCTCAGTTTTAGGCTGCCAGAATCTGTCTTGCTTTTTGGCTCATATGGCCTGTGTAACGTCATTGTGTTTTGTTTATTGACCTTAATCAGCAAGTAGTAATTAGGAGGTTTTAAATGAAAAAATATGTATTTATATATACATGGTTATAAGTTGACATCCATTTTTACAATAAAACAATCTGTAACTCCGCAGAGTAGCATCAGTGATAATAATATGTTCACTGATAAACAATAATTTAACAATAATAATTGATTATGATAGACTGTAGGTGTGCTTCCCAGCTATCGTTACAACCTAGACAATAGATAATTAACGTATTATTTATTGTAATATTGTCAATATATTCAAATGTAGTCTAGAGGAAATAAACTTCTATAATTTTTCATAGAATCATTATATTCACATTTATTCTTTTAACCAATATAAACACATCGCTAAAAATAGATCAAAACAGAGAAAAATTGACAATGAAAACATTCAGCCATCATATAATATTTAATTTTTCTTTCTTTTTAATTTATTCTTTATAAATTTAAGTTTTAAAATGTTAGCACTAGACTGATATATTTTTCAATAATTTATCATGACGATTGCACACACAACTTCAATTTCAATTATCATTTTAGTTTTTTTCTGTGAAGTTTATATAATTAAATGTGTGAATGAAAATTAATTTATAAAATATGAATAATTTTACATAGAATTCCTAATAACCGTAAAGGATAGGTTTTTCTATTAAGCTATTCAATAAACGTGTCAATATGTAGTAGTCCTCCGTGAGAGACCCTAGCCTAAACCTGGAGGTGAGCTCTTTCATTGACTCTGTAATGTCAAACAAGTCATGAGGAGTCTCTCAATCAGTAGTTTCTGATAGGTAATTACTTCAAGGAGATTTTAACCACGAATATTGGCTATGGTCTCTCATAGGAGAGACTCTATGCTCTGTATAATAATAAAATGATATAATATGAATTTTCTGTTCGATTAGATTCGAAAATTCAACAAAATCAATAAGTAATCAAAGGTCTCTTTTACCTATTTTTCATTTCTCAAACTTTCGGGCCAATATGCCCTTCAACAGTTTGACTAGAAGTACTACTTCCATCCAATTATTCACGATGAACTCCGTTTTCGGCTTGTATAATTGGCTAGAAGTGGTACTACTAGGTCTCCTGTTGAGAAGCATATCGGCTGAGAAATCTTTAAAAATAAAAAATAGTTAAAATAAACCTGGCTCTGGATTACTAATTTATTTTTTTAAATTGTAAAGGAAAGAATGATTATGTATTATAGGTTTAACAATAAAGTGAAACGTTTTATTAGAGACTATAGGACAAAAACACAATACATATTCTTGTTTTATCCTGGAGGTGATCTCTTATTGGAGATTGTTTTAGTTGCATCAAGTCATATTTGATTTTTCAAATTGATCACTCAGGATTTCAGTCACTCAGAAGTCTCTAATATAATGTGATTTTACTTTATTAATTGTGTAATGAATGCGTTATATGTAAATTTATTCTTCGATTTTACTCATTTATTTTTGTCAATATTATTTAGGCGCGCGTTCATCAAGGTGAGGGCAAACATCCGAGGAAAGAAGACAGCACGGGATAATGAGATAATTAGTGAGGTTTATTGATTGATGGATGTGCCAAGCTGTTTGTCCTCCAATATTAATTAACGGAGACCATATTTTCCACTTATCTTGGCCTGTTACCCTTTTTTCAATCTACTTTTTTTTATCGCTTCTGAAGCTTTAATTATAAAAATATCCTTTAATTGAGGTGTAATCATTGTTGCGTCTTCTATCCCCCCTAGGCGCTGTTGTTTCTGTATAGGAGTGTTCAAATAGCAGCCTCTGTAGATAGGGTTTAGAGCGTGCGAATACGCTTTATTACAACTAGTTGTTGTTGTTGCTGTCGTGTCCAATGAAGAGCCTCAGATGTCCCCATGCATCTCTATCACAGCAGCAGCAATGTCAACTATCTTGGGTGTGTGAAGCTGCTGTTCTGGGTCCATGTCAATTTTCTGCAAGGCTGCGGTCATTGCTGGGCATGAGAATATGTGGGTAGGTGTTAGTTCCACACCAGGACGGTTGTTGCATGCCCTATATGCACAAGAACCTATAAGACATGTAACAACTGTCCTGGTGTGGAACTAACATCTACCCACATATTCTCATGCCCAGCAATGGCCACAGACTTGCAGAACAATTGCATTACAACTATTAATAAATTAAATTTGCAACTAGATACACACTGAGAATGGATCTATAGAGATAAAGGTCACCTCAAAATAAACGTCAAAGCTATACGACATATAATGTTGTTGTTGTCGTGTCCAAAGAAGAGTCTCAGATGTCTCCATGCATCTCCATCACAGTAGCAGCAATATCCACTATCTTACGACATATATAATGGTCGTCTATTATGATGGGAGAGGTGACATTTTTATTCATATATCAATATCCTCCCGGAAATATTTCCATCTACACTGAATGAACTTGCCACCAACGCCAAAAGTATCCTTTTGCTGATGGTTGTCTCTGTTCTTCTTGACTTGTCACTCTTGGTGACGTCTTCCATACTGCCAGGCACTCGGCCACATTTGTAAAAGTCCTTACGCTTCCTTTCTGGCACCACGTATGCCATTACACGTTTGGAACTTGAGAGCTGCTTCGCCGTGATTGTGGACCGACCAGATGGAACGCTTCACGAATTTGCGTGTCATCCTTAGGCAGAGGACATGCTTATCTTCTCTGTATCTTTCCTATTGTAGTAGTAGTAGTTGTTGTTGTTGATGTTGTGTCCAATGAAGAGCTTCAGATGTCTCCATACATTTCTATCACAGCAGCAGCAATGTCCACTATCTTGAGTGAGTAAAGCTGCTGCTCTGGGTCCATGTCAATTTTCTGCAAGGCTGCGGAAATTGCTTGGCATGAGAATATGTGGGTAGGTGTTAGTTCCACACCAGGACAGTTGTTTTATGTCCTGTAGGTTCTTGTGCCATTAGGATGTATTGTCTTTCCTTTATAGTGTTTCGTTCTGAGTCTTGTTATAGTTTTTGTAATCCTCCTCAGAGTTTATTGTGCATAATTGATATTTTTTTAAATTTTTGTTGAATTATATTGTAGTAGTTGTAGCGCAAAAAAAGACCAGATGAAGCTTTTTCACGCCTTCAAGGCCACCTCTTCCTATACTCTTCATACGACACCGTCGTCTCTATGTTCACTTTCCAGGATGTATGTGTTCCGGGTCCAGCGGCCAATCCTTGATTATTCCACTTTCTTACTCTTGCAGATTATGCTTTTAACATGTGTAGACATGCGGTGCATATACAGGAAAAAGAAGCAGCTTATTTATATTTAAAATATAATTCCTCCAGTACGTTCTGCGAATAGAAAATTATTGAGAGAGCTTGACTCAACGGTTATGAGCATTCTTAGGAGTTTGGACAGAGATTAATCTACTAGAACTCTCTATTATTGACTTATGTCCTTCAACTTTATACAGCCTGTAATTTAGAATATCCTTAAAGCATGTAATATTAGAGGTCAAGTATTCTAAATCAACATAAGACATTTTCAGTTGGTAAAGTAATTGGCCCTGAACTAACGAAGGCATAACGCGAAATAAAGGTATCTGAGAGAACGGTCTGAAATTGTCAACGTTGGCACTGAGGAAGAGCTAGTAGTGAGGAAGAGAGACGGCCTATTTCCTAATTTTCTAATAATAATAAAATATCAATAAGTTAACTTATTATATAGATAATATTTACATATTGTATATTATATGCATTTGAATAATTCCAGGAATACACTGCAGAACCATCCTGTTTCTCTCTAAACGATCAGTCACTATCAATTCCCCGACATCCCATTAGTAGAATGTCATCAGGAAATGTCAGTGACATTCTATGTCCGTCTCATTAAGGTAATGACCTGTTCTACTGAAGTCACTTTCATGTATTCGTGTTTATCTCTTTCATCAATATGTTTAATTTACAACATAGGGCGGTTACCTTTGTGTATAAGTGCTTGGTTTGAACGCACATTCCATCCTTAACAAAGTGCTGACCACATTGTGTTAGGTTTCTAAGCAATGCCGTCCTTAATAAAGATATTTGCTGATTGCGTATGGGTTAGAGCTCTAAGAAAATCATAATAAAGATAAGTATTAACCGTATATTATTAGGTACCTAATACAATCCAGTCTTTAACAAAGTACTAACCCAGTATGTAGGTGTTGGTGTCTTGTCATCTTTCTCCATGGAAAGGGGAAGTGCGATTTCCCTGTTAGTCAGTCACATTTCAGAGTTCCCTGTTCACGGTTACCATAGCGGCTCGTGGTTCACGACACCTTACCTCGCCCTACAGGGCAGTCCTTTACTTGTGATGCTTCTCCCGCCCGCCACGTAAAGAAGGACTTCTGGGCGGTAACCCAGTATGTATAAGGTGCCTAATACAATCCCGTCCTTAACAAATATAAATGCTAACCGAGTATTATATGTCAATTCCCTGATACAATCATAAAAAAGATTAAGTGCTAACCCAGTATGCATTAGGTGTCTGAGACAATCCGGTATTCCCAATCACAGAACAGGGCCAAGGATATACGAGATGCAATTGTTCTACTAAGTTTATCACAGATCCCTGTAAATTTCGAAGCAACCAAACTTTATACAATTCTAAATGCTAAAAGAATTATTTTTTCAGCAATTAATTATTACAGAGATCGATACTTTATAAATAAATGTTATAACAATACTATAAAAGTTCATCTTGTTGGAATACATGTGATTACATATATTGATATAATTTATAATAAAAGATGGTATATAGGGCCACATTTTTTCTTCCGACTTTGCGAATTTTCTTTCAATTCACGCGAACATGTCGGCCAAATTTCAAAATCATGAAAGTATCTGACATGGTGGCCAATTCACATCCCTCTTGGCCATTTCAAAATTTCGCCTGGCTGTTGTGTCTTTGCATATTTGTTCTTTGTGTACAATTTACATAGTTTTAATCTAACGTATTTGTGCTATAAATAGGACGTAAGAATATAGTTAGTCAGTCCAGCCTTAGGAATAGTGTAGTCTTGTTCCTTAAACTTATTTCGTGGCCCGACACGTGGATCGTGGATCGACACGACACTGCCAAATCGAAAAATGGCAGATTTCGGTCTTCTGGCTGTGATATATATGTGATGTAGTGCCGTGTTGGACCACTTCAACCATGTAGGAGGGCTGCAGTCGGGGCCTGAGCAAATACAGAGCACAAGGCGCAGCAAAAGAGTTATATGTAGATAATCTCGAACGGCAGTATGATTCAATCCATCAAAAACATTCAGTTTCACGCTCAGGAGATTATTTTCCTTCAAAATAATGAGAATATATTGTTGCATAATGGCTAATGCACCTATTTTATATCAATTTGTAATATTCATTTTTATATATTTTCAATTATAATTGATAATTTATATTTATTTATTTAAATGAACAAAATATATATTATAAAAAGCTTAAGTATCATAAAATCACTATTTGTATTTTGGACACACTTTGTGATTTCACAACTCTCTAAACTCTGATGTGAGAAATAAATTAATTCTGGAGGCTACTTAAAGTAGAGTTGTCTCATTATTAACTTATCTAGCCTTGTAGGATGGTTGAAACACGTTCTGTAAAGATACAAGACATGTCTGAGGAAAGATTCAAGGCTGACGAGTCTGCTAAACGAAAACCTGGTGAAACAATATTATATAGAGAGAAAAAACATCATTATGTATAAAATCTGAATGCTTGATGCTGAATACCACCGCTGCGAGCTGCAATCGCCCCATGAAATCATCAGTGGCCAATCACTGAGAATCCGTTTACTGCACTGTCCCCCATTTTTTATCCTGCCGGGGACGTTTCATCTTTGTCTCGCTGTCCATGGATTTCAAAATAACTCTATAAATACCACAGCATCATCTCGGCTTCTATAAGGTTCTCTCAAAAGTTCATAAACATATTGTGATTATGATCATATTTTGCAAGTGTTTATGAACTTTTGAGACAACCTTAGTAATATTGGTAACCTTGATAAAATTATACCAGAATTCTTATAGAATAATTATTTAATCTTTGATGTTCTATATCAAGGATGGCTAGTCAGCAGCTAGGCTAAGTTTCAGAATTACAAGGTTGTCCTAAAGGTTCGTAAACACTTACAAAATATAAATCATAATATTATGATGCACTAGCGCGCCATCAGTTATGAAAATTGGAAACTGCTTTAGACGCATAAGATTATTTTTAAAATTAAACAATTTCTACTGTCCTTGATCAAATCAATAAGCTTGAGGGATAAGTATCTTTCAAATAAATTTATTTCAAGCTTTCGGGCACAACCGCCCTTCGACAGGAAAAACATATTACGCTACTAAAATTTTCGGATCTAATCTATATATATACATATATATGAGCAGAAAATGACAGTTATGCAAAAACGGATTTACATAGTGAAGAACACACTAAACTAGAATTTGCTTTTTGTAAATATATATAGAAAGAATTTGCATGTGTAAAATATGTACTGATATGAATAGAACATAGAATATGGCATATCTTGGAAACACAGGAATACATATTGAAATCGTGATCGCAGAGTTCATGATACAGAGGGGGGTTTGGTAGCTGCAGGGAATATTACATTGTAAATTTCAGGTAAATCAATTTTTCTATTGAGGCTGTGAAATTTGCTTGACAGGAGGGATTCAATGATTAGTCTTTGGTGTTTGCTGGCAATATTGGAATAATGAATTTTCGGTGATGTAATGTTGAAGGAATGGCCAGTTTCGTTTATGTGCTGTACTATTAAGGATCTATGGTCTAGGTTATCGATATTTCTTTTGTGTTCATGAATTCTAATATTGACATGTCTTCCAGTTTCACCCATGTAGATTTTTGGGCAGTTCAAACATTCAATGGAGTAAATAACGTTTCGAGGTGTGCTGCGAGGTTCATTAAGTTTCATAATCTGGTTTCGGAGAAGGGATCCAGAGGTAGGTGCGCAGGTGAAGTAGGTTTTGATTCCAAATTTCAATAAGAATCTCGCTATTGTGGAGGATAATGGTGAATACGACATATTGCAAATAGATCTGTATATTGGAGACTGTGTCCTTTTAGTTGGGTCATAAAAGTGTCGCAATATAAAGGACATCGGGTATGCGCAGTCCCTGAGGTTAGCTAATATGTTCTGTGTTTCAAGGTTCTTGTACTTCTGGAGGGAGCAGTGGGTATGGACTCGTTTTGATAGAGCAATGACTGTGTTGATTTTGTGACTGATAGGACAGAAGGACGAGTATTGAACGTAATTAGGACTGAAGGATGGTCTATAATAAACGGTGGTGTGCAATTCATGTTGGTGCCGGATGATTTTAACGTCGAGAAATGGAAGGGTATTATTGGTTTCTTTTTCAACGGTAAAGTGAAGATCAGGGTGATAATTGTTTAGATTGTAGAGGATGTCATCGGTTTTGGTGGTGGTGCAGATGCAAAAGATGTCATCGATGTACCTGCGCCAAAAGAATATATCATGGGAGAAATTGGCGGTAATCCTTCGGTCTATTGCGCGCATTGAGATCTCAGCAATTGTGGTCGATAGAGGGCTTCCCATTGGGGATCCTTTAGCTTGCCTGTATGATTTGGAGTTATATGCGAATATGCAGTTATCTAGACATATGGAAATGAGTTGTGTGATTTTTTGGATGATATCTGTATCAATATGCTGTCCCTGAAGAAGTTCTATTGTATCACTTATGATCAGAAGATGTGGAAGGCTGGGGTATAAGGCTTGCACGTCAAAAGACACCATAATGCGGTCAGATTCAGGTTTGATCTTTAGGACTTCTCCTATAAAGGTTTGGGTGTTGGCTTTGGGGAATGGAGCATTCTGTAATTGGAGGAACGGTTTTAGGAAGTTGGCTATAAATCTGGAAAGAGGGGCTGTTGGAGAAGAGAAAAAGGCCACTATAGGACGCAAGGGAGTTTCAGGTTTGTGTGTTTTTGGGAGGCCGTAAATATAAGGCTCATTGTGTGGGCTGGACAGGTTAGATAGGAATTCTTTAAGTTCATCGTCTGTGATCTTGTGGTCGGTAACCTTTATAGGAGAAGTCCTAAAGATTAAACCTGAATCTGTCCGCATCATGGTGTCTTTTGACGTGCAAGCCTTATACCCCAGCCTTCCACATCCTCTGATCATAAGTGATACAATAGAACTTCTGCAGGGACAGCATATTGATACAGATATCATCCAAAAAATCACACAACTCATTTCCATATGTCTAGATAACTGCATATTCGCATATAACCACAAATCATACAGGCAAGCAAAAGGCAAGCACACCACCGTTTATTATAAACCATCCTTCCGTCCTAATTACGTTCAATACTCGTCCTTCTGTCCTATCAGTCACAAAATCAATACAGTCATTGCTCTATCAAAACGAGTCCATACCCACTGCTCCCTCCAGAAGTACAAGAACCTTGAAACACAGAACATAATAGCTAACCTCAGGGACTGCGCATACCCGATGTCCTTTATATTGCGACACTTTTATGACCCACTAAAAAGACACATCCTCCAATATACAAATCAATTTGCAATATGCCGTATTCACCATTATCCTCCACAATAGCGAGATTCTTATTGAAATTAGGAATCAAAACCTACTTCACCTGCGCACCTACCTCTGGATCCCTTCTCCGAAACCAGATTATGAAACTTAGTGAACCTCGCAGCACACCACGAAACGTTATTTACTCCATTGAATGTTTGAACTGCCCAAAAATCTACGTAGGCGAAACCGGGAGACATGTCAATATTAGAATTCATGAACACAAAAGAAATATCGATAACCTAGACCATAGATCCTTAATAGTACAGCACATAAACGAAACTGGCCATTCCTTCAACATTACATCACCGAAAATTCATTATTCCAATATTGCCAACAAACACCAAAGACTAATCATTGAATCCCTCCTGTCAAGCAAATTTCACAGCCTCAATAGAAAAATTGATTTACCTGAAATTTACAATGTAATATTCCCTGCAGCTACCAAACCCCCCTCTGTATCATGAACTCTGCGATCACGATTTCAATATGTATTCCTGAGTTTCCAAGATATGCCATATTCTATGTTCTATTCATATCAGTACATATTTTACACATGCAAATTCTTTCTATATATATTTACAAATAGCAAATTCTAGTTTAGTTTTTTCTTCACTATGTAAATCCGTTTTTGCATAACTGTCATTTTCTGCTCATATATATGTATATATATAGATTAGATCCGAAAATTTTAGTAGCGTAATATGTTTTTCCTGTCGAAGGGTGGTTGTGCCCGAAAGCTTGAAATAAATTTATTTGAAAGATACTTATCCCTCAAGCTTATTGATTTGAACATTCTATTAGGGGATTAGCCTATTTATTCTACTGTCCTTACTGCAATGAAAAATATAATGGGAGGGCCTGGCTCATCAGTGTTAAACCATCCCAGCGGTTTCGCCATTTTATTGGTAGATTACTGGTAGATGAGCCAGGCCCTCCCATTTATTTTTCCATTGCAGTACGGGCAGTAGAATTTTTATTTTTAAAAAAGAATCATACGCGTCTATAATAGTTTCTAATAATCATAATATGTTTGCGAACTTTTTGGACAACCCTGTACTTCACCCTACACTCCAGTAAATACAGATGAGGATGGTCTATTTTGTTTTCTAATGCGGTGTGTGTACAGCGGGCTGTGCCGTGTATCGCCCGTGGGAGGGGCTTGTTGTGGGTGGAGTGGGAGGTCTTCTAGCCACAGGGGCGGCCCCCTGTCTGGAGAAGGCGGGGCTGGATGATCCCGTGGGGGCAGTAGCCGTCCACGCTGTTGCTGCGGTGTGGGGCATGTTAGCCGTGGCTCTACTGGTGGAGACCAATCCCGCCCTGACCTTCGGCCAAAAGGGACTGTTCAGGGGCGGGGGCTGGACGTTCCTGGGCAGGCAGGCTCTGGCCATCGTGGCGGTAGGGTGCTGGGCGGCGCTGACTACAGGACTCCTCCTCTTTGTAAGTCACCCAAACATCCTAACCATCCTACTGAATTGGCTGAGTGTCATAGAGTGGAATCTGAACCATATGATTTCTTATTATAGGACATTATTTGATTCCATTTTAAAATACAAATTGTATAGGGATTGGTATAAACTGTCTGATATTGGAAGCCACAAGGCTGGATCGAATATCGCATCAAGAACTCTTTTTAGAAGAAAAGTATTGCTTCAATGGCCTTCAAAATCCAACCCCCAACAGTGATATCAAACCTTCCAACACTGTCAGCAATGTCACTCCCGCTGATGTCACATGTCCAGCAAACGTAAAGGCAGTATAAAATGTTTAATTTAAAAAAGAATCATACGCCATTAAAATAGTTTCAATTTCTTTTGTTTAAATAGCTGGTGATTGAATAGTTATCAGAGTGGACACAAGAATATGGGACAGTAGAAATAGATTAATACTTCGAGAGTATTGCAATCTCTCTCTCTTCCATACACAATCCACAAATGAAGAAAAAACATCTGATCGTGTAAATGATTATTGCTCGTAACCCGCCGCCATCTGTCGGGATAAATACCAACCATACCTCTTTTTAAATTTCCAGAAAAATTAACTATTCATTTTCATGTTGTATCAATCATTTTATTGTTGGGAGGTTGTTTAAAAATGAATAAAGATAGATCAATATTTTTCTTGAGTTTTATTTATGCACGATATTTCAGCTACACAAAGGCACCACATTACCCTAAGGAAAATAGCTGTGTATTATCACGTTTGGAAGCAAATTACTTAAGGAAAGCTCTTGTATCCATACATTACCTTGAAATGTAAGAAAATGCCAGTACCTACATGTTTCGGGCTGTTGGTCTTCGTCAGCGTGGGGTAGGTTGTAGATTGAAGGTGGGGATGACGGGCTCTTCAAGCTTCATTTTTAAATAAAGGAGAGAACAATTCTATGATGTCAAATGTACGTAATCCCCGCTAGTTTCACTTAGTTTCACGTTCAGGATATACCTTTTTATCAATAAAATAACTTGTAATCATGAGACTTAGCGTTAAAGATTGTCATAAATTTCATAGATAAAGAGCGCTAAAATGGTGAAGTTAATGTTTATTGTTGATAACTTGGGAGGATTTGAAAACATAAAGTGGGTCGGTGGAAGGATGGTCTAAACCGTTGGTTTTCAACCGCTACGACCCGGGTTCGATTCACGCATTGGGCACTTTTTTTTTTCTGGTTTAAAAAAATTCTCCAATGGTCCCCGATTCTTGCAAAAGTCCAACCCCATCAGCGAGTGCAAGTAACCAAACGGGGCTCTGGCACATTTGTAAGTGCAAAGTCGAACTTCTTTTCACATGTGTATGTGAACAAATGACATGTGGTTAACTTACAGTTAAAGCAAGTCGCCAACCTCTACCCACCATGATTACCATGGCATGTACCACGTGTACTAGGGATAAGCAAAATAATATAAAGAAAAACATACCAATAACAGGTAAAATAGGAAATAATATACGTTCTTTGAATCAATGTAATATGTGGTGTTTTGCAATAAGGCACACAATCAGAAGTTTGAGCTTGAGATTGGAGTCATCAATCTTCATTACCCCAATCCCTACCTGAATTATTGATGATGGCCAAACTGGACATCTTTCTAGAAATCCAAACCTCTGATATCACATGACGTTTACTAATTGTCTGAGGGTTCTGAGATTTATTCCTTATGGAGAAATCTCTTGTTTAAAATTCGTTTATAAATAAACAAGATGTTCAGATAAATCATTGATAAAAAGATAGATTAATTTTGTTATCATATTAATATTAAATTAAAATATTATATTAAAATTAACGTATGTATGAGTTTAAGCTTGCATTTGGTGTGCTAGGAGTTCCGTTCATTACGGCAATTACCTTCTTCGTCAAACGCAGGTTCACATCTTCCATCCTAATCTATCTATTTATCAATTCTACCATCCGAGTCCACGTAGTACAGTCCATGGTAACCATTGTAGGTAGTTAGCAACTGTTCCTTACTGTAAGTGACTTCGCTTGTCTACACATGTAAAAAGCTTTTTGACTTTAGTATACACGAGGTACATGTTTTCTTAACGCGTAAATATATAGATATTAATTTATTCCAATCTTAACCTATTGCCTGGGTGCTCCAGCTAGATTAGCTGGTTATCCGATTTATAACCTACTGCCTTTTGGTGCCGCAGCTGTGGAACCTAGTTATCGCTATTCTAACATACTGCCTGGGTGGCGCAACTGGTGAATCTAGTTATCCCAATTATAACCTATTGCCTGGGTGCCTAAGCTACGTTACCTGATTATCCTATTTATAACCTACTGCCTTTTGGTGCGGTGCGGCAGCTGTGGAACCTAATTATCGCTATTCTAACCTACTGTCTAAGTTCTGTAGCTGCTAAACGTGTGGATGATCCCAATTCTAACCTATTGCCTGAGTGCCTCAGCTGGGGAACCTAGTTATCCAATTTATAAACTACTGCCTAGATGCCGCAACTGCTGGATGAACTCAATTCTAACCTGCTGTCTGAGTGCTGCAGCTTCTGAACGTAGATTATCCCTAATCTAACCTACTGTCTGGTTCTGCAGCTGGTGAACCTGGTGATCCCAATCCGAATGAAGGAAGAGAATGAGAAGCTCGGAGCTGACCTGACGGAACACGGCATCCAGAAGTCCCTGGGCCCCAGGTGCAACTACCACGGAGCTCTAGCTCTGGACCCCATCCCTACAGCTGCGGCAAACTTGGAAACCACACCTAACCACAACCACACCCGTACCTCCTTCATCCACTTCTAACTACCTATTACCTAGTCGCTGTTTTACGCCTCCATTTTAATAGCGTAGATTCCTTTGTCTTCTTGATTCTTTTTCATAATTTCAGAAAAACCTGTCATTATTACGCCCTGTCTTGAAGTCTGTTGTATGCATAAAGGTTTCACACACAAAAAGCCTTTATTGAGACTCTCTGGTCTCACACAGATTCTCCATTATATGAAAAGGGGTATTATATTAGTAAAAAATGAAATTCAAGAAAGATTCAGTTAATTAAACATGTCTTTGATTTTCAAAGCCTTCATGTAAAATTTGCATGAAGGTTTCAAGAAAGAGAGAATTATCCAGTACTCTTTCTTACAACAATAAAGATTTAATATGTTCAAATGATGACCTAAAGATGAAAAAGGATTGAGAAGGTTCGGCTCTTCTTCAGCTCATCAAATATTCGTCCTTAATGGTTGGGAAACTAGCACTGAATAAATCCTTTTTCAACCTATAGATGGCGGTATATGTTCTGTTTAAAAATGCAGAAGATTTTCCGCGTCATCTAGTACACGTCATTGTGGCCACCTTTCTCATCTTTCCTACTTGTATTTCTCCCTAAATAGCGGCTTAAGACTGATTTTGTTTAGAAATGACAGTGTTTATTGATCTATATATAATATTTACATATATTACATAAATTGTCTTGTGTTCAACATTTACAACATAAATTTACACACACACACATTTTTATTTTCAATCAATTTCTCAGTTGAAAGAGTGATATATATTTGATCAAAAAAAAAAAGAGTTTGGCATGTAATACCATCAATAGTAATATGATTATATATTACCACTAGCGGACGTACCCGGCTTCGCCCGGGTTTTACCCGAGTAAAGGTTTGTCTAATGAATCTCTCGATAAAGTGAACATTTTTCCCCGGTCCCTTTAAAAATACTCGATAAGTTGAATAAAATCAATATTAATTGGTTCCCTCGGTAATTGGAAGTTAAAGGAATAGTATCTTGCCTTGGAATTGTATCATTATTCTTGTCTCAAATAAATTGCCGTGTCATCCTGAATTTTGTCTTTCCTAATTTTCTACATTACAAAATCATCGTATCATCATGATAATATTTAGAGCAGATTGTTGAATTATAACAGATAAATTAGAATATTTATCTTGATTATTTTTAGGCGAAAAGTTATTTCAAAAATTTTATTTGCTAGAAACCTTCCCAGTAATATACTAAATAACTTCCCAAAGTTTCATGGCGTTCCAATGAGTGGTTTGGTCAGGCATAAAAGACAAACAGACACACACACACACACATACATTCATTTTTATATATATAGATATATAAAATGAATGTATGTGTGTGTGTGTGTCTGTTTGTCCTTTATGCCTGACCAAACCACTCATTGGAACGCCATGAAACTTTGGGAAGTTATTTAGTATAGTACTGGGAAGGTTTCTAGCAAATAAAATTTTTGAAATAACTTTTCGCTTTAAAATAATCAAGATAAATATTCTAATTTATCTTTTATAATTCAACAATCTGCTCTAAATATTATCATGATGATACGATGATTTTGTAATGTAGAAAATTAGGAAAGACAAAATTCAGGATGACACGGCAATTTATTTGAGACAAGAATAATGATACAATTCCAAGGAAAGATACTATTCCTTTAACTTCCAATTACCGAGGGAACCAATTAATAATGATTTTATTCAACTTATCGAGTATTTTTCAAGGGACCGGGAAAAAATGTTCACTTTATCGAGAGATTCGTTAGACAAACCTTTACTCGGGTAAAACCCGGGCGAAGCCGGGTACGTCCGCTAGTAATAAATAAAATATAATTTTCGAGCAAACATATCCACTCTATCTACTGAATAGATTTTTAAAAAGATATATATAAATATCTAGAGATATACTACATGATCTTAGCCAAAAGGCCGAAAAACGATATTTTATATATAGAGATGACCTGGCTTCGTGTGTCTTCTGCTCGAGTAAATGTTTCGCTGGTAGATTTTGTTCCTGCCTACTAAAAATTATTATCTGGCTTCGCCCGCGGTCTGCTTTAGTGAATATTCCCCTAAACAATTTTGTTTATGTCAATCAAGCATGATACAGCAATATTGTCATAATCATTTCTGACTAAAAAGTAATTGTTGCTCAGTACTTAGTTAATTATAATTTTTCTTGGTTAAAAGTGCGACAAAAAGCTCTTCCAGATTTAATTTTCTGTCCTGTTCAAATTTCAGCGAGATTAGTTACATATTGAGGGCGTGCATAGCCGACAAACATATATATATATGTTCCCGGCTTCGCCCGATTTTTACCAGAGTAAAAGTTTGCCTAACAAACATTTGTTAAAACGTTCTAGCAAACATCCAATTCCAACTGAATCTATACTTGTCTATACTCTCAATAATTTGAAAATTTTACCGGTCCCTTGAAAAATACTCGATAAGTTGAAAAAAATTAGTATTAATTGGTCCACTCGGTAATTTGAAGTTGAAGGAATAGTATCTTGCCACAAACGAAGATTTGTAAATAACTGTATTTAGCGAATGTACTCGGCTTCGCCCGGTTTTTATCCGAGTAAAAGTTTTCCTAACGAACATTTGTTAAAACGATTCTAGAAAACATCCAATCCACCTATATATTGATTTATATACGTATATAAATATAAATATTGTTATATGCGTTTAAATATATTTTTGAAAAACACATAATTCTTTTAGAACAATTTTTATATTTTAAATAAGATATTGTCACTTTTGTGAATTTTTGATCATTAATTATTTCTTTTTTCTCACACAATGAATTATATATATTAATAGCGGATGTGCCCGGCTTCGCCCGGGTTTTTACCCGAGTAAAGGTTTGTCTAACGAACATTTGTTAAAACAATTCTCTATAAACTTATTTAAAAAAGAAGATATATTTTGATAATTTGAAACTTGTAAATTTGAATCTCTCGATAAAGTGAACATTTTTTCCCGGTCCCTGTGTGCCGTGTCATCCTGAATTTTGTCTTTCCTAATTTTCTACATTACAAAATCATCGTTTTATCTAGTGAACATTTTTTTCCGGTCCCTGAAAAATACTCGATAAGTTGAATAAAATCAATATTAATTGGTTCCCTCGGTAATTGGAAGTTAAAGGAATAGTATCTTCGCCTTGGAATTGTATCATTATTCTTGTCTCAAATAAATTGCCGTGTCATCCTGAGATAATCTTACTTTTGATAAATAATATTTAAGATTTTATTATATATATTATATTATATATATATATTACACGTTATTTGTTTTCTTGGCCGACTGTTTTACATATGGTGTTATCTTAAAATTGCTTGTTTTGAATATTTTTTTAGATTGAGATTATTAGTTAGTATGTAAAAAAATTAACTCTGTTGAAATTTAATTTTGTATTTATATATAAATAAAATTAACTCTGTTGATTTTTTTTGTATTTAATCGATAACAGCGAAGTTACGCATGTTAATGTTAGGGAAAAATATTTTGATGTTAAGCAAAACCTGCTCCATCTCGTTTTACATAAATGTTGAAAATTTGGTTGAAATTGATGCATTGTAACGAAAGTTTTTAGTGATGTACACTTATGAAATTTGCATTTTATTAATATAGATTCTATTCAAAATCGATTATAAATTATATTTGAAATAAAGGTCATCTAATCGAGAATGATGATGGATTTCTCATATAAATATTTCTTTAATGTTTTTCTGGTAATATTTATTTGAAACAAAACTTTTTAATGCCATCTATAGTTCGAAAAACCTTTTTTTTTTAATGCTTAAAAAAAAGAACTTATAAATATTTTAAGATTATAAATATACCTTATGAGAAGTTATTTTTATCTGATATTTAATATAATCGATTTTTAAATATATTTTCCGTGTATTTAACTTACCTACCACGAATCTTTATGGAAATGCTCTATGATTCTTTGAAAATATAAAATTGAAATTGAAAGATAGAGAGAGAATAATAAATTGAATAATAGATTATATGAATAATAATAAATTCGAATAGATGAAATTTCAAATATTTTTCAATCTTTATATCAATTGATAAAGATTTTTATCGAAACTTTTTGTGAATATTTATTTTTACATCGAACAAAATATATTTACACTCAAATCTATCCAGGAAATCTTACTGTAAAGTTTGTTTTTATAAATGGTTAGACATGTAAAATTTGATATGGTTATATAGACCTTTTCAACCAGATTTTGATCTTGTTTAAATTTTTGATACATATTTTAGTTTTATACAAATCGACACATATACAACAAGTTGACATTTAAAACATCAATATTTGTATGTGCTTATATAAAGGTATATATTGCTATATAAAACCAATGTATAAAATAAACATATTTATATACATTTTATAACTTGAGAAATTATTATTTATATTCGAAATATATTTTTATATACAAAATGTGAGGTTTGTATAAATAATAACTATATAAATTTAAAATAAAAATTAACGCAAAACTCATATTTTTAATATAGTTTGATGAAGTTTTGCAAAATACAGTGCAGTTAAACCTTTCTATAGCGCCCCTTCTAAATAGCGCCTTCCTCTCTATAGCGCCCGATTTTAAACACAAAAATGTAAACATTTTACATTAAAAGTGACCTGTCTATAACACCCTACTGTCTATAGCACCCTAATTTGGTAAGTCCCAAGAGGGGGCGCTATACACAGGTTTAACTGTATATGGATTGTTTGTAAAGGTTTGTGAGTTTGTTAATACCTGATAAAATAAGAGCTACACTCATCTATATATATTTAAAATAAATCAATCCATAAATAGATCTTTAATTAAAAAGGCATATATTGGATCATAAATGATTTATTTTACCAATATTTCATTTGGATAAACGCCAACCTTTTTCAGGGTCAACATATGTTATAATACATTGAAAAAGGTTGGCGTTCAGCCAAATGAAATATTGGTAAAACAAATTATTTTTCACTTAATATATGCCTTTTTAATTAAAAAAAGGAATTTATATATACAGAATATTCTCTGTTTACTGTGATAGGTCTTTTCAGCATTTTCTAACAAAGTTTTCTTCATTTATTTATTGTACAATCGTAATTATATGCGTATATACAAGATCTGCGTAACCATCAAAGCCCAAATTTACTCTTCCAAATTGAACAATATTCTACTGTTTCACTATAGGAGGGTTCATCACTGATCTCCATGCCCTCGCCTTTTCAATTTTTATTCATTGCAGGATAGGAGGTATAGAAATACATATTATAATTTTGATAATAGAGAAATCCAGTCGTCGTATCGTCTATAGGGACATCGTCATCTTGGAGGGAAATCTTAACTTCAACACGGCGGTGAAATCCTGGAGCCAGTCTCTGAAAATGTAGATCACAGCACCCATTGCCTCAAGGTCTTCTCGGCGATCTTCAGTTTGTCTTCCCTAAATTACCCAGCATCTCCACCAAAATGCCACGTGGAAAATTAGGGAAGACAAACTTCAGGATGAGACTGCAATTTATTTAAGGCAAGAACAAACTATGAATGATAAAAAAAGATAAGCAATGAGGGACGTTTATAGAGTAGTAAAATATAAACATAAAAAAAATGATACTCTGTTAATACTAGTGTAAAATAATAAATGCTTCGATATAATATTTTGATTCAATATATGCTTTTTCAATTAAACATTTTATAATATTAAGAATTAAAACGAGTTTCTCAAAAATATTGTCGCTATTTCAGATTAAAGACACAAGAGTTCTATTCTAGCAGGTTTTATTATTCAATTGATAAACTTAGTAAGTGATGTTTTCCTCACAACAATCTAATAGGAGAAATTGATTTACCGAATTTCCATATTTTCTTATGTGAGTAACAGTTACCTAGAAATTATTCGAAAAAGAAATAATAAACAATTTTAAGGTAAAGGGTTTCTTTTATTTTTGATTTTCGCAAGTTTTCGAGCAAAATTTCTGCCGTTGAATCCTGTTGAAGAGCAGAAATATTGCTCAAAAGCTTGTAAAAATCAAAATTAAAAGAAACCCTTTAACTTAATATTGCCACGTTGAAAATTAGGGAAGACAAAAACTTCAGGAGGAGACAACAATTTGATTTCAGGGAAGGACAAACTATATGAATGGTAAACAAAAGATAAGCCACGAGGAAATTTACAGAGTAGTAGAATATAAAAATAAAGATGACCACTCTGTTAATAAAAATAATAAAATTAATAAATACTATGTTAGATAAATAAAATTAATAAATACTATGTTACAATATTATTTATTCTTTTTTTTTTTTTCGAATACTTTCTTATAATACATATTCACCCCTGTCTTTACAATTTATTAAAATCAGCAGGTAATCCAGGGCTAGGATTCTTTAACTAGTTTTATTTCTCTAGCTTTCGGGAGCCAACATGTCCTTCAACAGGAGAATTAGACGTATGACTTCTCCAGCTAACTATACACGCCGGATTTATATATATAAATCCAATACTCTTCATGCAATAATTGATTTATAAACCCAACTCTATTCACACAATATAAAAGGTTGTCCAAAGAGTTCGTGTTTTAATTAAAACTTTATTTTTTTTATTAATACGGCGAATACATAATAATATATATGCTAAATATTTTTCGGTTCCAGGGGCCTATGTTATTCATATTTCTCTATATATATATGCTAAAATTTATTTTAACATATTTTAAAACAATTTATATTATTCTATTACTATGAAATTTTCTTACTTACAGTTTTTTCTCATGAAAATATATGATGATATGTTTACAACTCTATACACCATCAGCAGACCAAGACTATGCTCCCACAGTACCTTCACATATCTTCAAAAATCTGCAAATATATACAATAAAAGTATTTGCATATTTGCTATTAAATATTTTCTTCAAATTTACTCTAAAATAAAAACAAATTTCGAGATAATATTTATAATTTTCAGCAATAGAGGACGCGCTAAGTTGATATTCACTTTGATAATCAAAGAACAATTAAATTAAATAGTAAGTAGGAATATACAAAAAATTAAATGTACGACATATATATATATATAGTATAATTATAAAAATGGTTTTGATCAGTAATTGCTTTAATTGATCTATAGGAATATATAAAAAACATAATTTGATAAAAGTACTGTCTGGCTTAAGGCGTAAGAATAAAAAAATGAAAAACCTATTTACATAATTTACAAAAGGTTTGAGCCGGCCATCGGGAAACAGAACAATAGAGTTTATATAGTGAAAACGGCGACCTCTGGTGGTCGATTTTACAGAGTCATTCAATCTATGAAATATATTTGAAAGAATATTTTTTACATTACATTTATATATGAGCCCCTCAATGCACAGATTGATTAACTCCATAAATAATCGGGAAAAAAATGTTTAATTTTTGTTGAAAGTCTAAAAATCTATATGTCATATAGATTTTTAGACTTTCAACAAAAATTAAACATTTTTTTCCCGATTATTTATGGAGTTAATCAATCTGTGCATTGAGGGGCTCATATATATATATATATTTAATTAAAAAGGCATATATTGGATGAAAAATTATTTATTTTACCAATATTTCAGCTGGCTGAACGCCAACCTTTATCAAGGTGTTATAACATTTTAAAGTGTGTCAACAACAAATTCAGCGCCACATAACGTCAACAGCATTAAGTTTTTAAAATATTTTGTTATATTCAATGGGGAGAAAAATTTGAAAATATATTTATATTATGAACAAAATAATTTTTGTAAAATATAGGTGTGAATATTTTGAAAATTAACAATAACGCCTATTTTATATTTTAAAATTATTTGTACTATATATATATGGTCCAGGTAATTATAAAAACAAGTATTAGTTAATATTTTCCCCTATGGATGGAACCTTATTTTTTGGATTATCAGGAGGTACATTTATAGGTGCTATTATGTTACCCCAGCCCTAAATACTTTTTTAAACTTCTCTAAAAAATATATAAAGAAAATAATTCTGAATTTATTGTATCATAAATATGTAAATACATTTTTTTCAAAACTAGCTATATAATGATGTCCTTGAAATATTCTTTTCGAAAATATCTTTTGTTATTAAATATATAAATGTACATTTGCTATTTTTTCAAATATTCTATGTAGAAATATTATACGTATGAATTATATTATAATGTTATTGATATAATGTGAATAGAGAGAGAATTATATAATCACAACATGTAAATATTTCCAAGAGCGTTATAAAAGAAAATATATCTATATTTAACGTATTATCAAAGAAGAATTTGTAAGATTTGAAAAATCAAAATATATCTAATACATTGTCTATATATATATATTGATCTGCTTTATTGAAAGATTATGTAAAATAAAAAATTTAATTTGAAAATTGTGTTTTAAGTTTTATTTTGTTATCATATAAAGTACATATTGTTAAGTATAGTCGCCGTTTTTACTTATAGGTGGGGATGGATAAAATGTGTATGAGATTTTGATATTAGAAATGCAGTAAGCTTTAACTATGAGAAATATTCCGTAAAACAATAATATGATACAGTAGAACCTCCATTTAGCGGACACCTCTCCACAAAGGACAGTTTTCAGTTGCAAAATGACCATTTTTACCATTTATACCATTTTACCCAACCAGCGAGTGCAAGTAACCAAACGGGGCTCTGACACATTTGTAAGTGCAAAGTCTAACTACTTTTCACATGTGTAGACATATGGTGCACTTACAGTAAAAGCAGTCGCCTACCTCTACCCACCATGAATTTCATGGCCTGTACCAGGTGTACTAGGGATAAGCAAAAAAAAAAACATTTTTACAACTTATCAACTCTCCGATAAAAGGACATCTCTCTCTCTAATGGACATTTTGGCTCTGTATTTAGGTGTTGTCCATTACAGGAAAGTTCTATGATATTAATAATACTATCACGGTTTGAAACTATTTTTTTTGTATATTTTTCCAATTTGTGATCACGTGCCGAAAAGAGCCAATGAGGTGAGACACTGCGCGAGCACAGTATGAAAAGTACAGAAGGATGGCTGGAAGAGGATTGATTAGTTGAATTTGTAAAAAGTATAGTTTAGTTAATTGGGATTAATTAGTTATGGGGAATACAAAGGGAAGTAAACTGATCCCACTTCTTTAGAACTTCCGAAAAGGAATTTATGAACTGGATTGGAGTTCCTGGGCAAGAAGAATCAAGCTCAGATAGAAAACAGAAATTGATCTTCACTACGATAAAGAGGTTGGTAATCGGTTAGATAGTTACAGAGCTCTGATTTGATAGATTTTGGTTTATTATATTATTTTCTTATATTGTAATAGAATTCATATATGTTAATTTACCAGCTAAATATATGAACTGAATTGGAGTGGCTGAGCAAGAAAGACAAGTAATCAAGCTCAGATAGAAACCAGAAGCGGATCTTCTCTAAGGTAAAGAGGTTGGTAATCGGCTAGATAGTTACAGAGCTCTGGTTTGAAATAGTTTTGTTTGTTATATCATATTTTCATATTGTTATAGAATCCATATATGTTAATTCACCAGCTCTTGTCTCTCGTTTCCTAGATTGCACCAGCCTATCGCTGCTTTAAATACAGTATTTAGATATAGAATTCATTTTTTATTTTTTTTTTATTTTTATAAATAACCTGTTGGAATGTAAACCTATGATACACTTATATGATAGAAGGCACAAATGGTCATAGAATCTTGTTTATGCACCGTTTTGCTGTGAGGGTGTTGCGGATGACAACCAAAGAGGTTAAGATATAAAAAGAAAATGGCACTTCAGACCATAACTTCCGGTTTCGAGCCTTGTGGCTGGTTACAATACCACTGCTCTCCTGGACGTCTCAGACAAATCTTCATTGGTCATCGGGAGCTATTTTAAGCGGTACTGACTGCTGAAGACAACCACAGTCAAAACCCATGTTGAATGAATCCAGAATCACTGCAATTGTACCATTCGATGCATAGTTAAAGGACATAGCAAGCTTTTCTTATATCAACAAGCTTTCTATAAATGTATATTATATTAATAAATATTATGTGAATATTTACCTGTATGTAAATATTATATTTCAGTTTCTGGGAAAGTTGTCTGTCGAAGGACGTCAAAGTCCTTGCCGAATTTACAGCATTAATAAAAGAAACACGTCTCCGTTAACTTTTGTTCCTTCTTCAAGATAATGTCTGGCGATTCCTCCTCTTGTAATTTGAAGCTTTCTATAGTTCAACTGCACATCCTCCCCCAAATGCTGACATATGCTCATGTGATTGAACAAATGTTACAGGTTTCTGGAGTTTCTTTATCTTTATTAAGAATAATCTCGAGCTTTCAGGAATCTCTGCACTTCTACAGGAGTACATATGAAACATATAAACAATATTTTAAAATTATCCCGCATGTGTTTCTCTTCAACGAAGATACCCATTTCTTGATTTCTCAAGAAGCCTCTGTGACCAAATACCTTTTGTCGCAGTGGTTACAGCCTACTCACGCTGACGAGCGCCAACAGCGCGAAACGCGTTCGTGGATGGCCTTTTCCTGATAAATCAAGAAATTGGGTTGGCCAAATATCACTGAGCAAGCTAAATAAACGTTTAGTTTAGTTTTGCTCCACTAGATGGCGCTCTGCCATCTAAAAAGCACATGTGCTCGTAGTCAGGAGATGCCTTCTTTATTTTTAATAATCAATATTGTAAAAAAGTAGTTAAAAAGATTGAATATCGGACCATTACCCATTCAATATAAAATCAAAACCATAGGTTGTATATGACGTATTTAGTAATATATCCTTATTATATCTATTGCTTCCTTACAAGCTATATGTGGAATAAGTGACCACAACATCACAAGGCTTCATAAAACAAAAGAACATTTACATTAAATAATATATTTTAAGGTGTTTGAATAAAAAGACGTGAGGTGAATCTAAATTCGAAACTAATATAAACTTCTAAACTAGCTAAACCGCTTGAAGGGTTTACCACTGATAAGCCAAGCCCTCCCATTAATTTTTCGATTGCAGTAAGGACAGTAGAAATTGTTTATTTTTAAAAAGAATCATACGCGTCTATAATAGTGTCAAAATTTGATAACGGAGCGCTAATGCATCATAATGTAAAGTGAATGTAGAAATTTTTGAAATATTTATATTTTTATCTTTAAATAAAAAGGCATATATTGATTCAAAATATAGTTTATTTTACCAATATTTCAGTTGGCTGAACGCTAACCTTTATCAAGGTATTATAACATATTTAAAGTGTGTCAACAACAAACTCAGCGCCACATTACGTTATGCCAACTGAAATATTGGTAAAATATATGACATTTTGATCCAATATATGCCTTTTTAATTAAAGATTTATTTATGGATTGCTCTATTCTCAAAAATATTTTTAATGTTTGGAAAATTTAGCGGTTAGTTACATACCATTCGTTTTATAATATAAGTTCCAACCTTGATGATACCAATGGTGGCATTTTGTTTGAGAAGATATATTCGTAAAATGTATTTAAGGAAAAAATAAAATGAAGAGGAAGTTCTAAATATAGTCTTGATGTATTATCTCTCTAGCTAATGTAGGACGGGATTAGAATGTAATATCCTCATTTTTCTATTTCTTATTTCTTGGGAAGTTACAATTTTGTTCTATGTACAAGGTTGTAAAAATTCGAAACTATTATAGACGCTATGATTCTTTTAAAAATAAAAAAAGTTCTACTGCCCTTACTGCAATGTAAATATTAATGGCAAGGGCCTGGCTCATCAGTGGTGAACCCTTTCAGTGGCTTCGCTAGTTTAATCTACCATACCACTGTTACATTGCATTTTTCGATCTTCCTTTTATAGTGATACTGTTGATTGACTCTTGGAATGGGTATTTTAGGTGAACTATGGACATAAGCTTTTGAGGACAGTAGAATTACATATAATTATAAATATATAATATATGCTTCGAGCAATCGCCCTTCGCAAACAACAAAAAAGAACAGTAGATAAGTGTTTAATTTTTAAAAGAATCATACGCGTTTATAATAGTTTCGAATTTTCATAACAGATGTCGCGCCAATACATCATAATACAAGGTTGTCCCAAAAGTTAACAAACATTTGCAATTAATTGAAATGCCAATATAATTCGCCGTTATGTATAATGTCTTTGTATTATCAATAAAGTAATTGTATTATGTATTCGCCGTAATAATATTATTCGTTAAGTAATAGGAAAAACAACTTTCTTTTCAGAAAAAATACGAACTTTTATGACAATCTCATATTAATATGCAAAATTGATTTCTATATAAATTGTATTTTATCTTAGGAAATATTCAATTATATGATTTAACACTACTTTAAATACGGCAGTTACGTTATGGATATATGCATAAAGGTAAGTACTATTATTAAAACGAATGATATATAACTAAACGCTGAATTTTCTAAACATTAAAAAAAATCAATTTTATATTGCCCTTACTGCAATGTCGCTCGAGACCCACTGGTGATTCTCCACCAAACTCTGCAGCGGTGGTAGAGGCGCCATATTCATTGTACATAGAATCATGTATATATATATAATTATCTTTTTTAAATAGTACAGACTGTGTACTTTGCATGTATTGACAGGGTGTCAATAAAATCATTCTAATTGTCTACTGCAATGATAAATTAATGGGAGGTCCTTGCTCATCAGTGGTGAACCTCCAGCGGTTTAGCCAGTTTAAAACCCTGCGAGGGTTCACCACTGAGCAGCCTGGTTCTGCAATTAATTTAGCATTGCAGTAAGGGCAGTATAAAATTGATTTATATCAAAAATAATCATACACGTCAAAAATAGTTGAAATTTCTCATTAAAAAATCTAAAAATATATTTAAAACATGATACTTTCATTATATGTTATTTATTCAAACACCCTAAAAATATATTATTCAATGTATATGTTATTTTGTTTTATGAAACCTTGAAATGTTGGCACTTAATCCACATATAGCTTGTGAAGAGTCAATTTATATAATAATGATTCTGGATATTACTAAATAAGCCATATACCCGAGGTCTCGAGATTACGTTAATAAAAATAAATGAAACTCATCTACAAAACCTGTGAAATTTTGTGATTATTATTAATATCCAGCAGATTTAAATCAATTAAAAGTGTATATATTCCAAAATTGACAAATTTTCAAAGATGTCTATCATTTATGCTCTGTTTGTGCCAGAAATCTTCACAATTCTGGTAAAAGCGAGAAATCAACATCAAATGTATGGAGACTTGGAAGGCTGCGACCCAATACAATATATGTTTGTTTCTTTTTAATCTAAAATTACCGTTTAGATACTCGTAAATCTTCACATTTCTCTATCTCATGAGACAATATAACGAGCCATACTTATATTTGTTTATAAATCTAATACTCTTCATACAATAATTGATTTATAAACCCAGCACTATTCACACAATATGAAAGGTTGTCCCAAAAGTTTGTGTTTTTCTTTAAACTTTATTTTTCCTATTAGTTGGCGAATAATATTATTACGGCGAATACATAATATACAATTACTTTATACATAATACAAAGACATTATACATAACGGCGAATAATATTATTACGGCAAATACATAATATACAATTACTTTATACATAATACAAAGACTTTATACATAACGGCGAATAATATTATTACGGCGAATACATAATATACAATTACTTTATACATAATACAAAGACATTATACATAACGGCGAATAATATTATGGCGAATTATTATGACGAAATGATATTTCAATTTTTTTACAAGTATTTACGAACTTTTGGCACAACCTTATATTCCCACATCAAAACAGCCTTGGAAAACAACGACAACAAAAAAAAAAACAAATTTGCATATTAGTTCTGAAAGAAGCTCTGACGTCAAAGCACATACTCATGTTAATCCATCCAATGAGCGACCTCGGATGCAGGTCATGTGACAAATACCAATGATAATGGCTGATTTGTATGTTCACATTATTTCTCGAACTGATAATGAATTAGAATATTTTTAAGATTTAGGTAAGAATTCGATTGTAAATGGAAATTTCTCTGAGAATCCTGATCTTACGAAATGCTTACAACTGTTCTTCTACAAGGTAACGTTCAAATCTTCACTTGTATCCAGGCTGTATCACAATTCTAATCAACGAATTATGCCATGTGACTTTCGAATCTCTTCGTTGATGCCCGGTTCGCCAAAAAAGGTCTTGCCTGTTTATCTCTGTTGTAGATGACTGTTGAATGGTCAAAATCTATTTTTTTATACCATACATTATGTTTGGGATTCATAGAGAGGTACATTTGAATATGATATATCAAAAATATGTTATTTAACAGGCATATACCCATTCTTGATTCAAGATAAAATTGTGAAAAGCGTTTTAAAAACTACAAATATTTTCTCACAATTTCTTTTTTTATTTTTAAAATGAAAGCTTTCAAGTGATAATCACTCTTCAATGAGCCTAATTAAAACAATTAACTGTTTCTTACAAGAAATATTTCTTTTGTAAGAACCAGTCAATTGTTTTAATTAAGTTCGTTGAAGAGCGATTATCGCTTTAAAGCTTGCAATTTAAAATTTAAAAAAATAAACTCATTGTGAGAAAATATTTGTAGTTATTCTAATTAAAGATACATCGACTAGATATTTGAAATACTGCGTGATAACGTCCTTACAGCCTTAGAATAATTTTCAACGCTTTGCCAAATGTTTTATTTTTTTGTTTGCTCCTGACGAGGACAAAGGATTTTTTTCGAAACGTCGAGACAATAAAAAAGATTTACTGGCCGAAGTATCTTTAATTTGAATAACTATGAATGTCGGTCAGGGAACCTCTATCTTTACGAAAATATTTGTAGTTTTTTAAATAAAGACCTATTCTGGGTATTCAGAAGGACCGATGGACTGAATAATGCCAGTTTGTATAAGCATGCACACTGCCCGCGTTTCTGTCTTATTTAAAATGAACCTAAATGGAAATTATAATCAAAATGTGGGACTCCTCTAACACCATCGTCTTCAGAAGGATCTTCCTCGTCTATACCCATCTCCGTACTGGTTGGTTTCAGCTCTCTTGTATGGATGTCACTTATAGGACTGTCCAATCTATTGATATCCGTCAAATTACGGAGGAGAGTTTCGCTATGTTCAATACACGCCCAGGAAGAGCTGAATTCAGGGGATCTTTCAGGCATCGGCCGAATAGAGAGTGTTCCTAGATGGCTGAACACTGCCACCAACTCGAGGATTGAATGATGTCATCGAGCTGCCTGACCATGTCGAAGTCTTCAACGGAATGCTCAGTGATCAGTAAGCAAGGCCTCAAGAGACCAAACCAAGTAGATCTTTTTTTTACTGACATTTTGCCTTGACTGGATTTTATATTATTTGTTTAATGTCAAAAGCGATAATTTGGAGATGTATTTGATGATATTTGAATGCCTTTGTAATGTATAATTTTACTCTAATTGTTATTTAACTCGGAGAAAATATTTTTGCGCTATAGTAACAACAATTATTGCCTTTTACTGACATCTACTTGCCTTGGCTATATTCTAAATTATTTGTTTAATGTTAAAAGCGATAATTTGGAGGTGTATTTGAAGAAATTTTAATTCTTATGTGATGTTTAAATTCAAATTACTCTAAATTTTATTCACCTCAAGAGAAAAATCTTTTTTTTTTTCGCTATAGTAACAACAATGGATAAATTTTAAAATTTAATTGAGACGTTACAGAAACAATTTTCAATTGTACATAAATTCCTTTAAAATGGCTTGTAAACAAAGGCGGCAATAAAATAGGTTGAGGTAAAATGTCTATTTCATTAACAAACATTTCACTTTTAAAATAATAAACTTTAAAATTAAAGTTTTACAAAACTAAAATTAGCGTTTTTAAAAATAAAAACGTGGCATTTGGCGCAGTCGAAAAGGATACGGAAAAAAAAAATGGCGGAAAATCCAAACAACCGGTTGCAAAAATTCAACGGCTCGAAGTCGGCAATTAGGCCTGAGTCATGGATCAAATTATATGATTTTGAAAATAATTCTTTAAAAGAAGATGAAAAAATCAAAAATCTTATGTACTACTTGACAGATTCAGCACTTGAATGGTATGCAGACGAGATTATTTCAAATCCTGCAATAAAAAGATGGGAAGTTGTAAAGGAAAAGTTGATTCAAAGATTTGGTTCATACAACGCAAATCCAATTGTCTCAGCATCACATCGAAGATTAAAACGAGAAGAATCAATAGAAAATTATTTTCAAGATAAAATTCGCCTGTTAAATCAAACCCATCTAACGAAGGAGGAAAAAATTCCTTTATTAACAGACGGACTTCCAAATGATTGGAAAGATTTAATTGTGGCTGCACAGCCAACTGACGCCACAAAATGGTTTCATATCGCAGCTTCAATTGAACAAAATAGGGCTTCAATTCAGTTTAAGCCTAAAAACAAATACATCTCGCGACAAAAAATAATGATAATAGAAAAAATGTTTGCCCATTCTGGTGTCCAATATGTTCGAAAAAGGGAATAAAAATTAAACATTGGGTCACAGATTGTGAGGATTATGATCCTAATTATAAAAAGGATAGGCCTAATCAAAACACTTCAGTGAAACAAGTATGCGGAGCCCCGGAATTGTTGAATGTAAGTACTTTGACAAATACCCCTACACAAGGAGCTTTCAAGCTTATCAACATAAGTGTTGAAGTAAATGGAATTCCTGCGCAAGCATTTGTGGATACTGGAGCAACAGTATCAATAATCAATTGGCGATTGTTCAAGCGAACCCGTCTTCAACTTTAACCAAATTCAGACATTCACATCAGCCAAGCGGATGGTGTTACCAGGACATGTGGAAGCCTTCAGACCAAGGTAAGAATAGATAAACTAATTAAACCTGTAACTCTCCATGTAATGAAGAACTTTAAATATCCACTCTTGATCGGATTAGATGTTGCATCTCTTTTTAATCTTTTAATAGATGTCAGAGACAAAACAATTTACACCAAATTTGATGGATTACAAAATCCAATTCTTGTAAATCATCTAGAAGAGATAAGAGAACATGAATTAAAAGAATTACTTGAACACAATAGGAATGTATTTTCTCAGCATGCTATTGATTTGGGAAAAGTAGCTATACAACATAAGATCATCACGAAAAGTGAACAACCAATTTCTCTTAGACCCTATCGTCGTCCTCTGAAAGAGTATGAAGAGATAGCTGAACAAGTTAAAGAACTTCTCGAACACAAGTTAATAAGAATTTCAGATTCTCCTTGGGCATTTCCTGTTGTTATGGTTCCCAAGAAGGATGGAAATAAAAGGATGTGCATTGATTACAGACGTCTTAATGAGATCACACTGGATGACAGGCAACCCCTACCTCACATACAGGACATGTTTGATCGATTGCATGGATCCAGATTCTTCTCTACCCTTGATGTTGCATGGGGTTATTGGCAGATCGAAATGGACCCGCAATCTATTCAAAAAACTGCATTCGTCACAAACGATGGTCATTATAAGTTTTTAGTGATGCCCTTTGGTTTAAAAAATGCTGCTTCAACGTTTCAAAGGATAATCCAACATATTCTAGGTGAATTATTATGGAAAGGAACTTGCTCTTTCCAAGATGACATATTGGTGTACACGAAAACATGGCAAGAGCACATAGAGCTTCTCAGTAAAGTTTTTGACAAATTAAGACAGTACAACATGAAATTAAAATTGTCGGAATGTATTTTTGGAAGAACTGAAGTAAAATACCTCGGACATATCATCAGTCACAATCAATTAAAACCTGATCCAGGAAAAGTAAAATCTATTCAAGACTTTCCAAGACCTGATACTGTAAAGAAAGTTCGTCAGTTTATGGGATTGGCAAATTATTACAGAAAATTTGTGAAGGACTTTTCTAAAATTTCATTCCCCTTGGTTCGACTCACTCGGAAGAATCAGCCCTTCATCTGGAATGAGGAAGTAGAGGAGTCATTCGCTAAACTTAAAATGGCACTATCTACAAAACCTGTCCTTGCTATTTACAATCCGGACTACCCCTCTAAAGTTTATACAGATGCCTCCAAATATGGAATTGGAGCAATCCTAACACAAATTGGTCCAGACAATGAGGAACATGTAATTGCTTATTACTCCAAAACACTGCAACCACACCAAGAGAATTATTCTGCTTATGAGATGGAATGCCTAGCCGTGATACAAGCAACTGATCACTTTCATGTATACATAGAAAACCAACCATTTGGAATCATCACTGATCATGCAGCGCTCCAATGGCTTTTCACCATGAAGAAACCGAAACCTAAGTATTTTAGATGGATTCTTAGTTTATCCTCGAAATCATGTAACATCGTTCATCGTTCTGGAAAGCAACAAACTCATGTTGACGCCTTATCAAGACTCCCAGTTGTTAACATTGCAACTCAAGAACTTCAAGAACACCAACAAAATTCAGATTTGAGTTTCTTGAAAAATTCCCACACTCACGACGGTGTGGTAATGATCAAACAAAAAGGAGTTTTTAAAGCAGTTGTCCCAAACTCGCTTACCAAAAAAATATTGGAAGAATATCACGATTCATTGAGTCACCCATCAATAACCAAAACATGCAAACTTATAACTCAATGTTATTGGTGGAAAGGAATAACAACTGATATCAAGAATTATGTTCGATCTTGTAAATCTTGTCAACTAGTGAGGTCAGACATGAACCAACTTTAGGAGAAATGATCACTATAACGTCAAATATCCAACCATTACAAATGATCGGTTGTGACACTATTGTACTGGGAACAGCAGCAGCTAACACAAAGCATAAATTCATTCAAGTTTTTGTTGATCACGCAACTCGTTATCTATGGGCATATCCCACAATAACAAACACTGCTCAAGCTGTCACTCAATGTCTTGATAAGATAATCAAATCTGTTAATTCGATCAATACTATCTTAACAGATAATGGCAAAAATTTTATATCAAAAGAGTTCAACAAATTTCTTTCTTTACAAGGAATTAAACACACATATACTTCGCCTTATCATCCTCAGTGCAATGGCATTTGTGAGAAATTAAATGATACGATAATGACAAAACTGAGAATAGCTGTTCTAGAGAAACCTAGATGTAAATGGAGCTCATTGTTACCGCAAGTTGTCAAAAATTATAATTCCACACCACATGACGTGACTGGTTTTTCACCGCTTTTCTTAATGTATGGAATCGGTAATGTACCCGAATTTGCCGACCTAACTCCAATTACAATTGAAGAAGCCAGGAAGAAAGCTAGCCTGCGGACAGAACAAGTTAGAAGTAAGTGGAAGATTAAACACGATAGCCATCACCCCAAGTATGTCTTTAAAGAAGGAGACTTAGTCATAAGAAAAATTGCCTTCAACGACCCTCGTCTCATCAAGACATCACCAAAATAAGAAGGACCATTTGTCATTCAAAAAAAATATATCTGATGTAACCTACGATATCTCTCTGAAAGACCAAAAGCAAGCAAGACACGTTCACATATCTCAACTTCGACCATTTATTACCCGAGAATAAATGCTTCAAGAAGGGGAATATGAGACGTTACAGAAACAATTTTCAATTGTACATAAATTCCTTTAAAATGGCTTGTAAACAAAGGCGTCAATAAAATGAGTTGAGGTAAAATGTCTATTTCATTAACAAACATTTCACTTTTAAAATAATAAACTTTAAAATTAAAGTTTTACAAAACTAAAATTAGCGTTTTAAAAATAAAAACGTGGCAATATCATTTAAAGTTAGACATATATTTGAACTTTGTGCATTTCAAAGAATAATTAATGAATTTTTATCAAGTTCATGAGAAGCGTTGTTTCAAGATCTTCCTTTGTATATTCGGCACAAAGGCTTTTAGAAAGAAATAACCTATTTTATATATTCAATTTGGATCCATTTTGCCAAATTGACCTGCCGATTGAAATTATTTTGGATCAAATGAATTTGCTGCTCTAACATATATCACAATAACTCAAATTTTCTAATTTTTGTGGACGAAATTTTTCAAGATATCCGAATTAAGACCAAGCAATACCAACAGATATAAATTTGTTTCACCATTCCACTGTCAAAATATCAACACCGATACGTTATCCATTCTGAGTTACCTTTGAATTGATGGCAAATATTTATTGGGGGAAATTTTACAAAACCACCGATTTAGACGTCAACGTAGAAGAGAAGAACTGACTTGGATTTCAAATTCTTTTTCCATATTGATATTAAAATATTCAAACATCAATCTGTGTTATTATTACAATGTATTTGATCAATCATTATTGACGAATAATTTCGGTTTCTTCTACCATGTACGAAAAATTTACATTTGTTTATTTTTTTTCCGCGGCCATTAATTTTTATGTTCACACTATTTATCGAAATGATTATAAATTAGAATATATTTTAAGGTTTACGTAAATAAATTGATTGTGATGGAAATTTCTAGGAGAATCCTGATCTTTCGAAATGCTAACAACTGTTCTTCTACAAGGTAACTTTTAAATAATCACTTGTATCCAGGGTGTATCACTGTTCTAATCAACGAATTACGCCACATGTCCGAGATTTTATTGATTGTTCAATGTTGAACCTTCTGAGCGTCTTTTTTAAAATTTTGGCAAAAGTATCTAAATTGGTAAGGCCCATTTCCATGAGAACAATCCCATCCTTTTGATCGTCTTCCTGGTTTCCTGGCAAATACATTATATGGAACTAGACGAAAGGCCCGGGCAACGCCCGGGGTTTACCCGAGTGCGAATATATTTTGAAAACGTTGTCTTGGGTGGTCTCTATTGACAGGGTGGTCTGTATAGACAGGTGGATGTATCACACAGCTGATAACAGGGTTGTCTAGAGTGGTCGCTATAGACAGGGTGGTCTGTATAGACAGGTGGATGTATCACACAGCTGATAACAGGGTTGTCTAGAGTGGTCGCTATAGACAGGTGAATGTAACACACTGATGATAACAGGGTTGCCTAGGGTGACCGCTATAGACAGGATGGTCTGTATAGACAGGCAGCTGATAACAGGGTTGTCTAGAGTGGTCGCTATAGTTAGGGTGGTCTGTATAGACAGGTGTATGTATCACACTGCTGTTAACAGGGTTGCCTAGAGTGACCGCTATAGACAGGGTGGTCTGTATAGACAGGTGAATTTAACACACTGATGATAACAGGGTTGTCTAGAGTGGCCGCTATAGACAGGTGTATGTATCACACAGCAGATAACAGGGTTGTCTAAAATGGCCGCCATATACAGGGTGGTCTGTATAGACAGGTGGATGTATCACACAGCTGATAACAGGGTTGCCTAGAGTGACCGCTATGACAGGGTGGTCTGTATAGACAGGTGGATGTATCACACAGCTGATAACAGGGTTGTCTAGAGTGGCCGCTATAGACACAGTGGTCTGTTTAGACAGGTGGATGTAGCACACTGCTGATAACAGGGTTGTCTAGAGTGGCCGCTATAGACAGGTGTATGTATCGCACAGCTGATAACAGGGTTGTCTAGAGGGGGGCAGGGAGGCCACGTGTTCGCTGGCAGCCAATGGGCGCGCATTCTATCCGTGAGCTTCAGACATACAGACAAACAGACAGAATAAGGCAAATATATAAGTAGATGCTCAGTTCCATTATCTCCGTTTCCATCCTGCACAAACGCTGAGCTGCATGGCCGCACTTCCGAGAAAGAGCGACCGTCTTGCATTAATCAAATGCTTGATCGAAAGATAATCATGTCATCAGAGTTTTCTAGTTTTTTTGCAACGAAAAAGAAGGCGTAGAAAAGGACTCTCATCATTTTTCAATGTAAGTACATTATCCATAGATATTGTAGCGTAGAAATCAAGTCTTTGTGTATCTGAAAGTATTTATTGAAGACGTCACGGCGACCAGTCGACAATTATTAACAAATCAACAAAACTATCTACATCTAAAGAATATCGAGTAAGCAAGCTAGGTAACTAAATGATGATTTTCAAATATAAAATAATAAATCTGTGTCAAATATTTTCATTGAATAATTAAATTAAATAATAAATATAAACTATATATCTTCGCCACAATATATTTATATTACGTGGAAATTTATTTTATATATATATATAGGAATTTGATTCAGTTAAAAAACACAAGTCACATCAACCAATAGTAAATTTCAACTTTTGACGTTTCAGTGATTTCCTGTCATTTTCTTCAGGGGTATTTTTTATTCCACCGAAGACAATTAAAATAATTATATTGACATATATTGTCAATACATGCAAAGTGCACAGTCTGCACTATTTAAAAAAAAAGATAATATGCAATATATATACTATGTACAATGAACATGGCGCCTCTGCCAGCACTGCAGAGTTTGGTGGAGAATCGCCAGCAGGTCTCCAGCGACACCACGTATTTCGCCACTTAAGAAGAATAGGTATAAATCGCGTACACTATATCACTGAAGAAAGTGACAGGAAGTCATTTAAACGTTGAGAGTTAAACTATTGGTGTTGATGTTTTTCTCACTGAATCCACTTCTAATCAACTAATAATCTTCATAAGGAATTTGATATGACTTAGCAGCCTCTCAAATCCATTTCTTTTCAAAGAGAAACTCTTAAATATTCGAGAATAACAAACGGTATTTAATATCTAAATATTACGCTAAGATTCAAATAACTTAGTTATTATTCTTTAACGAAAATATTAGTTTGTCAAGTATACAATCAGTTTTTTTAATTAAAAATGCATATATTGGATCAAAATATTATTTTACCAATATTTTTGTTGGCTGAACACCAACTTTTATCAAGGTGTTATAAGCGTTCAGCCAACTGAAATATTGGTAAAATAAATGATATTTTGAATCAATATATGCCTTTTTAATTAAAGATTTATTTATGGATTGCTCTATTGTCAAAACAGTTTAATTTTCTTCATTCAGTCATTTGAGTCAAATGTAATGTTAAATTAAGCATTTTAATCTTTTTTTCGATTTCTCAATGACCATAAAATGTATAAGACCTCTTGCATTTTACACAGGATGATTATATACTTAAATTAAAAATTAATAATATTGAGATAAATATTCTCTTTAGATATATTAATAAATTTTATAAGACTTCATATCAAATTTTACAGAATATTTGATTATAGAATTTATATGCAAAATTAAAGCTTTAATATGATTTCTTAATGTACGTTTATCTCTGAAAGTATTTTTCAAATATTCTTAATTTTTTTAAATTAAAAGTAACAATTATATTCATAGATGAAATATTTGCCAGGAGAAAATTGATCTAAAAAAGCATAGGGCTCCTCTCCCGTCAAATTAAACATCAAAACTAGACGCCATCTAGTGCTGGTGTTTGGCCTTTGTCATCGACCTGAGGCCGCTAGTTTGCGGCGATGGTCAATAGATGACATCTAGTTTTGACGTCTAATTTGACGGGAGAGGCGCCCTATGCTTATTTACAATTATATCTATATTATCATCCTTTTTTTTCTTTCAAATATTCATTGAGATGTTTAATTTTGTATTTATATTGTCTAGAAACTATAAACCAACTTTGGGTGGATATATTTAGAGGCTAAATATAAGGTTGTCCCAAAAGTTCAGGTTATTCTTATTACTTGGCAAATAATATTATTACGGCGAATACATAATACTATATAATACAATTACTTTATACATAATACAAAGACATTATACATAACGGTGAATAATATTATTACGACTAATACATAATAATACAATTACTTTATACATAATACAAAGACATTATACATAACGGTGAATAATATTATTACGACTAATACATAATAATACAATTACTTTATACATAATACAAAGACATTATACATAACGGTGAATAATATTATTACGACTAATACATAATAATACAATTACTTTATACATAATACAAAGACATTATACATAACGGTGAATAATATTATTACGATTAATACATAATAATACAATTACTTTATACATAATACAAAGACATTATACATAACGGTGATTAATATTGGTATTTTAATTTTTTGAAAGTGTTCACGAACTTTTGGAACAACCTTTTTTTTTAAATGCTTTTAGTTTAACAAAGCCTTATTCTAAGTTCCTAGATATTTCTTCCTATATTTTTTATATTTCTCAATATTTCTCTTCAATCAACTATTATTCACATTGTGCATCTTTCTTTCAAGAGAAATAAACGGTCGAATAATTGAATAGAAATCTTAACCAGCCTCTTATAGAGATTGAAGATTTAGTTAAGTTAGATAAACTCTAAAAAACTAAGATATTCATATTAGAAAATACATGGTATTTAACAATCAACAGAAAGAAGGATTTAAAAACATGAATGTTTCTTTTATATATACACAACACAAACTTCTACTGTCCTTACTACGATCAAAAATTATATTGGGAGGGCTTGGCTCTCATCAGTGGTGAAGTATTTGAATATAATTCTACTGTCCTATAAGCCTTTGTCCATAGTTTTCTTTAAACCCATTTCCGAGATTCCACCCTTCAGTGCTGCGTATATAAGCAGAATCGTCCGATACAATATTAGAGATCTGAGAAGCGGTCTGGTAGATTAAATTAGCGAAACCGCTGGGAGGGTTCACCACTGATGAGCCAAGCCCTCCCAATATTATTTTTCATAGCAGTAAGGACAGTAGAAGTTTGTATTACGTATAAAAGAAACATTCGTGCTTTTAAATCCCTTCATTATATATATAGATGGCGCGTTATTGCTTTGTGTTAAACAAGAATTTTTCAAATTCAATTTTCTAAATTATACTTAACAAAACCTCAAGTTTTCCTGACATGCTTGTCCTTCAACAGGTTGCAAGATTAAAAGTTAGAAAAAGAGACATATATGTACATCGTAAACATAGAGGCTGCCTGGCCAGCATTCATAGTTCTTAAAATTAAAGATACTTCGGCCAGTATAAATCTTTTTATTATCTCGACATTTCGACTAAAATCTTTTGTCCTCGTCAGGAGCGAACAGAATTTGAAACACATGTCAAAGTCTTAAACGCAAAACGCTTTGCCAAATGTTTCAAATTTTGTTCGCTCCTGACGAGGACAAAATATTTTGGTCGAAACGTCTAGATAATAAAAGGAATATTTGTACATGGTATAATTCGTAGTGATAGATTTGCAGTAAATTTATATATATTGAGAAGATATAGAGGTATAGACAATAAACCAATTACGTGCTAAAACCTTTGGTAGAAAATTCTGAATGATAAATTATATTTGGAAAATTTCTGTTGTATATATTGTACAGTTCTGTTAATTCTGTTTAGCTTTTATGACGCCAGGGCCTTACGTACAAGTCTGGTGATTTCATATGACATAGCTGTAATGTGTGTGATGAATTTGTGTACTGCATTTTGTATCTACCAAGGATACTAATCGCTATTTTTGATACGTGAGTGCTCAGAACGTCACGATGACCAATTTAGTGGGATTGTTGTTGTTGTTTCCTATTCTTTTGTGTAAAGATTACACGAATTCCATGAGTTCATGCTCCTCGAGCTGTTTTATGATAAGCAGCGGCCTCTCCCAAAGGTCCTGTTTAGTGTGGTGGGATAAGATAAATAGCGTTGGTTTTATTTACACTATCTGTGAGAAAACCATCAGTCATGCCAGGATGTCTGAGCGATGGACCAAGGCTGGGTACATGACTAAAAAGGTATTAATGCCGTGTTTCTTGAGAACCGGGCCTTTGAATCGGAGTAGAGGAATATGGAATGGTACAATTTGTAGTAGTGTGATTAGGGATGTTGGTTGTAGAGAAATATTCTAGAATAAATGAAAATGAATAAACATTTGCAGTTATTTAATAATTTATTTTACCAATATTTCATTTGTTGAACGCCAACCTTTATCAAGGTGTTATAACATATTTAATGTGTGTCAACAACAAGACACATTACACACATTAATATGTTATAATACCTTGATAAAGGTTGGCGTTCAGTCAACTAAAATATTGATGAAATAAATGATATTTTGATCCAATATATGACTTTTTATTTAAATATTTATTCATGGATTGCTCTATTTTCAAAACGATATGCTGTTATATATTTATAATAAAGATTCTTTCCTGATTTTACATTTTGATATGATCAATAAGGTATCAAGAGTTTGGTTTATTTTCTCAATTCTTTTATTTCTCGAACTCTCAGGTTAGCATGTCCTTCAACGCGGAGATCCAGAAGTATAACTTCTAGCCAATTATAATTGTGGATCTTTGTGTTGGAAGGAATATTTCAGTCCAAAAACTTTATAAATAAAGGAAATGAGAAATGAAACTTGATTCCTCAATGAATATATGAAAAGGTTATATATTTGACTATATTGGTTTGAAAAACTTAGTTTAAAGATAGGAAGAGAGTAATGTATGTATGCGCTTGGCTAATATTTTACGACATTGATCTTGTGGCTGAATGGACTCTATAAAAGGTTTTTTTTTCGCTTATCCCTAGTACACGTGGTACAGGCCATGATAATCATGGTGGGTAGTTAGCGACTGCTTTTACTGTAAGCGTACCACATGTCTACACATGTGAAAGCAATTCAACTTTGCACTTACAAATGTGCCAGAGCCCCGTTTGGTGACTTGCACTCGCTGGTGGGGTTAGACTTTTGCAAGAATCGGGGGGGCCATTGGAGCATTTTTAAATATATTTTTTTTAAACAGAAAAAAAGTGTCCAATGCGGGACCCCCCAATATAGAAGGTGTAATGTGTATAACTGACGGTGAATTTTCCGTGTAGAAAACTTTCACATAGAACATGTGAGCGATCTTCATAACTAAAATTTTCAAAAATGGCGTCGCCTCCTTTTCTCGTCATTTTAAAGTGAAGGATAGATCTTTGTGGTAACTATTTTGATGAATTCTGTATGGTGTCTTCAAGATATTTTTGTGAAAAGGTAGATGACATCGTCGATGTAACGACGCCAAAAATTATTTCGTGTTGGTATTTTGCGACTACTTATGTGTCAATTTGACCCATGACAAGCTCTAATTTGCTGGTAATGTATCAAATGAGAATAGGCATATTCCTATAAAAATTTCAACTAGTAGTTCTAATGGGGAATTGGTCAGTTTTCTTTATTGAAGAAAGATTGAACACTCCTATTGAATTTGGGGCACTGTGCTACTTCATCAATAAGTGTAAGTTTGCTCTGAACCGAAATATAAGCTAGTGCCATGAATGTCCATCGGTGGTGTGAAGTATGCCGCAAGAAATTTTACCAGAAGTGCTGCTGGGGATAGTTAGTAAGTTGGATGGTTCGGATAGGTATTGTCGGATTGTAAGATATGTAGGAACTTCATTAATCAGAAGTATAGATAAAGAGAAATGCTTCGCCGATGAGGTTGGAAATCAAAAGTTATGATAATTCCAGCGGATATTTGACTGCTTCGTTTTAACATACTTGGGACCTTTTTGAATATGAATAAAGGTGCTAATGAATTCAGAGATAGGGGTGAAAATGATGCTGTCTGTTATTACTTCTTACATTTCCTCTTTGTACATTGAATGGTTCATTAACATTATTTGGATATTTTATTTGAGTTACATACGACAATGTCTTGTTCATTTTCAATCTTATGAGAACTTTTCGTTTACATAGTTGTTATATGAAAACTGGAGTGTATCATTTCTTAAGATAGAATTGACAGAATGTCTAATATTTGTCTTGGATTTTTAGAGATAGAATGAAAACTTCACTTACAATCTTCACATAAACAGATTAGGTGGGAGCATCATAACTGATCGATTTTCGATAGCCACGATCAGAAATAAAATTTCGCATTAGCACTTTTTTTTTAAAGTAAAAATTGTCTCAATGGCCCCCGATTCTTGCAGATATCCAACTTCACCTGTGCGTTCAAGTTAAGCAAACGGTACCCAGGCATACTTGTAAGTACAAAAATCGAAACGCTATCCATATGTATTGACATGTGGTGTGTACTTACAGTAAAAGCATTAACTTACTACCCCCCTGTGCTAAGTACTACCATGTAATCGGATTTTCCGTTTATCTAACATATTCTCTTATCTCTCGAAAAGGTTAAGTTGTATAGTTTGGATGAGTATTTATATATTACAAATTTAAATATAAATTAAAATTAATTAATTATATATTTTTACGTAATTCTATTTTATTAGGCTCTTATTCTATAATATGTTATAATTAATATTCTTATTTCTCATTTCAGGTCAGAAAAAGGGAATTCCATTTAAAGCGAATTTGAAAAATACCTCAAATATACGTTTAAAATGACATTTTTGTATATTTGTATAATTTAGTTTTCAGAAATATATATAATTATATATATATATTCATTTTATTTTATTTATGAAAAACTATATATATATTGAATTGTATTTTGCGAATGTTTTATTTATAAATATGAAAATAGTTTAAAAGATGATCGGCAGATGGCGTTAGCTGTATCGTTCGAACCAAACATGCAGCAAATGGTACAGACAGGATTTATATGATAGAGTTTTGAGAATTTGAATCTATTATAGCCACGTATGATTATTTTTAAAAATTAAACAATTTTCTCTTGCCCTTACTGCAATGAAATATTAATGGGAGGGCCTGACTCATCAGTGGTGAACCCTCCCAGCGGTTTCGCCAGTTTAATCAACTATACCGCTGTTATATTGCATTTTTCAGTCTTCCTTTTATATCGATACTGAAGCTAGACTCTTGGAAATGGTATTTTGGATGAAATATAGACATAAGCTTTGAGAATAGTATAGAAATACATATAATGATAAATATTAAAAATAAAAAAGACATATCCTGACCAGGAGCACATGTACTCTGCCTTCTGAAAAGCATATGTGCTCCTGGTCAAGATATGCCTTTTTTATTTTTAATATCAACACCTGACCCACTTATTTTTTATTGTTTTTTTTTTTTCAGTGATAAATATATATTCAAAATATACCATTTCCTAGAGCTCAGCGTCAGTTTCTGTATAAAAGGAAAACCGAAAAATACAATATTAACAGCGGTATGGTAAATTAAACTGGCGAAACCGCTGGAAGAGTTCACCATTGATGAGCCAGGCCCTCCCATTAATATTTCATTGTAGTAAGGGCAGTAGAAAATTGTAAAAAGAATCATACGCGTCTATAATAGTTTAGAATTCCCATAACAGATGACGCGCCAATGTATCATATTGTAAAAGGACATTTGTCCCGCATGTGTTTCTTTTGAATGAAAAATCGATATTTATCTTTAAGGAGAAATAACGATTATTTCTAACCTTAGGGATGAAGTATGAAAGGATAAATTGTGAAGAGTAATGATAAACGGAAAATACCAGGTCTATTAGTATGAAACGCGAAAATTTTCAGTGAATTCAAAAGTTCACCAATTCCATACAACAAAAGATTTTTTTATTCAAAGTAATTACCCCGATTAGCTATACACTCGGACCACCTTTAAGGCAATTTTCGAATTCCTTGTCTGAAAAATTCTATTCCTTTTGAGTCGAACCAGTCAACAAGCCATTTTCGGAGTATGTCTGAGTTCGAAAATTCCTGGTCTTTTAGGGCGTGTCCTAAAGATGTGAAAAGGTGGTAGTCCGACGGCGCTAAGTCTGGTTAGTACGGCGGGTGGGGTAAGAGTTCCCAGCCCAAGTCTTTTATGGTGTTTTGACCACTGTAGCGTTGTGGGCTGGAGCGTTTTCATGCTGCAGTATCAGCTTGTTGTGCTTTTCACGCAATTCCGGTCTTTTTTCATTCAATGCCTCTCTCAAACTGTGCATTTGTTGTTCGTAGCGACTAGTATTGACCGTTTCGCCAGGTTTCAGGAGCTTGAAATATACTACGCCGGTCTGGTCCCACCATACGCAAAGCATTGTCTTTTTTCCTAAGCGATTGGGCCTAGGCTTCCGTTTTGGAAATTGGCCGAGCAGGCCCCACGACTTTTGGCGCATAGGATTTCTGAAGTGGATCGATTACTCATCGGAAGCTACGATTCGGTGCAAAAATGACTTCTTTTCAGGCCTGGCGAGCAGCCCTTCGCAGGATACCAGACGTCGTTCTTGCTGCCTTTCGCTCAACTCTGGGGGACCTATCTGGAAAGCTTTTGGGTCATTCTGAGGCTGTTTAAACGTATGGAAACAGAACCTTGAAACATCTGGAGCTGTTTCGCGAGTTTCTCCTGCGTTTGAATACTGTCGTTATCCAACAAAGCTTGCAGTTCAGCGTCCTCGAACTTTTGGTGCGGTTTTCCACGTGGTTCATTATCAAGTTCGAAATCGCAACTTTGGAATTTTTTAAACCACCTGTAACACTGTGATTTGCTCAGAGCGTGGTCGCCGTGAACTTCCTCGAGCATTCGGTGGGCTTCAGTGGCACTTTTCTTCCAGTTGAAGGCGAACAACAAAACTTCCCGCAAATGGGCACTTTTTGGCTCGGAAATCACCATTTTCCATGGGCTCCAGAAATTTTCCACGATTTGAATTTTTCTAAAACTCCACGCATGCTGATGCCACGTGAGTCAAAAAACAAAATGCCTTCAACAGCGCCACCGTCGGCTCAAATAAAGTTGCACAGCGCCCTCTGGCAGCCATTTTCGCGTTTCATACTAATATACCTGGTAAAAGTGTCCAGGAATGGGAATCGAACCCACAGTGTTCCGCTTACCGGGCAGATGCCATGTCCACTATTATTTTTCCGTTTATCATTACTCTTCACAATTCATTTTTTTCATACTTCATCCCTAAGGTTAGAAATAATCGTTATTTCTCCTTAAAAATAAATATCGATTTTTGGTTCAAAAGAAACACATGCGGGATAATTTTCAAATGTCGTTTTACAATCATAAGCCGCATTATATTGTATTATAAATTAATTTATCATATAGTACAGATAATTTGAAAATACAATAAAACAATGTTCATGGTTTTTAACCCCAGGACAAAACGTAATGGTGGTGATAATGAGTCACAATACCAGTTTTGGAAAATTCAAACAAAAGGAAAAAAACCTGTAATATCATAGTTTTGAGCTTTGGCACTCATCAGTATAGGGCAGCTTTTTCCATAACATACAACGAGAAGGGATAAGAAATCGGTCGAATTTCACAAAAATAAAAGTGTTTGAGTTACTGCAATGCCTATCCTTAGTAAACCTCATTGGAATTCTCAACCGGCAACCCCAAAACACATCATAGACTGTATTGACTCATTCATTGATGAGCTCTACTCTTCCCCGGCAGACACCATCAAAAGTCTCATGCTTTACAAGCTTGATACCTTAGTGTGATTGAGTGGAGAAAGAAAGAAGAAGAAGTAAACCCTTTTAAACACGTTACGAAAATTTGACAATTTAAACAATTTTATTGATTCTTTTAATCAAATTTTACAAAGGTAGAAAAATATAGTAAAAGGGATATAAAGTGTAGGGGAATATATATATAGTTGTGTACAAATGTCTTCAGTAAGGAAGGTTCCCCACCTTGAGAGAGTTCTCCTCCAGACAAGGTCTTCACTCCTCAGTTCCACACCGAGGAAGTACCTATAGATGTGTGTCTTGGTAGACGTCAGGATGGTGTCATCGTCTAGGCCATGCCCGAAGACCAAGCCCTGCAAACTTAAACATGTTACGATATATTGGGGTTTGCAAGGGACACAGTCCCTATATATTTATAACTTTCCTTAAATATTATTTTATATATGTGTGTATTTATACGATACTTTTTTAATACCTATATATTGAGGTAATAGTTAGAACTAGACGCTTTTTTTTTTCAATAAACAATTTCTCAATTATAAAAATAGTTCATAAAAAGATTAATAGATGGCGATAGCTGTCCATCCCACATTTTACCATTTCTTATAGATCTTTCTGCTATTGACGTGCGCCGAATGAAATTTGACCAAAGGGTTTGCCATTGTACCTCAACATGTTAGAAAATGGTATCACGGAATTACATCAAAGTCTCCGTATAGCGAATCGTTTAGGAAATTTAAAATATTAACTCTCTTAGCGCCCCCTATTGATGGTATTTGTGTATCAAAAGAAGCACCTTCCCTTTAAATATGCATTAAAACAATTATTCAATGTGAATTGTGAAAAGCGTTCAAAATACAAACATTTCTCTCACAATGAATAGTTTTATTGTAAATGCACCACATCTATATATACATGTAAAAATTAGTTCGACTTTGCACTTATAAATGTGCCAGAGCCCTGTTTGTTTACTTGCACTTGGTGGTGGGATTAAACTTTTGCAAGAATCGGGGGGTCATAGAAGCATTTTTTAATTAGAAAAAAAAGCGCCCAATGCGGGATTCGATCCCAGGTTATAGCGGTCGACAACCTATGGTTTAGACCACCCTTCCACCGACTCCCACTTCTGATCTTCCCTCAGGTAGTCGTTCTTTGTAGGTTGGAATAGATAAACAAGCAATTTTTGGTTTTCTAAACGTAGTTTCTCAAGGAGTGGCCTCTAATTGAAGGTACTGTACTGCATTGATATATGTTCCACGATATGAGTTGAGAAGCGTATTTGGAATGTAGAAATGAAATGAAAATGGATCGTAGATTTTTAAAAAAGACGCACAGTTAAAAGAAAAAACTAGAAATATTCTTAAGGATTTTACTCCCTTCTTGATCAATTTATTGATTCATTTAAAATAGGATTAATTTAATCCTGTAGCTCAGTGTTTTGAAAGGAAACAATTTTCTGCCTCCAACATTAGAAAACCTCTATAGCAGAATTAAGGGGATGTTTTCTTTAAGCAGTTTCTTACGTATTGAAGTTGCCGTTAATTAATTGCTTGTAACATGGTTCAATACAGATTATTTGATGGAAAACATCGTTTAACTGAACATTACTGATGGTTGCGTAATATATTTTCGCAAAAAATATTATATAAAGCCTATTTAAGAAATATTAGTAGATAAACACATAGAAAACAATGAAAACATCTTAATTTCTTTCAATAATATCACATATACTCTTTTATTCCTTCTGAATTAATCAAGTGTTTATTATATAGGTTAGAATTAAGGGGATGTTTTCTTTATTCCGTTTCTTACGTATTGAATTTGCTGTTATTTAATTGCTTGTTACATGGTTCAATACAGATACTTTGATGGAAAATATCGTTTAACTGAACATTGCTGATGGTTTCGTAATATATTTTCGAAAGATATTCGGTAAATTTAATTTATTACTGAATACATCTGTTGGATAAGAAGAGATAAAGAATTATTTATAAAAACAAATGAAATATTTCAAAGCTTTTTCCCGTTTGGAATTCCAACATTTTTCCGCTTCAATTTTTATAATACCCAGTTTATAACGAACCATGGAAATTTTAAGGGATTTTCATCAAAATATTGGAGCGGTTGAAGACTCTAGCTGTCATCGTGGCAACCAATTCCAGGACTCGAGACACCTACTGCTGGAATGCCCACTCTTCTTCACCGCTAGACAACAGACAATAAATAATGTTGTAGATCTATATCAATTTGTAAATAGCAGAGAGTATTATGATAGCTTAAACTATATTTGTAAATATATTCATGATTTTATTTCAACCTGAAAGGTTCAGGTTCCTAATATATATTATTGTTTCTCTTTTTTATTTTTGATTACTTTTTCTTGTATAATATGTTTATAACTGTTTCTGTTTAAAAGATGTAAATCGACGCCTAGCCGGGATATCGTGTTTTGTGAGTTGAAATAAATAAAAGAGTCAAACAAATACGCATTTTTTTCAAAAATTATTTAGCTTCGTGAACAGATCTTCCTCTCTAAGAACAAGACAACAAATGCAAAAGCCTATTTAGGAAATATTAGTGAATAAAACACAGAGAAAACAATGCATACATCTTAATCTCTTTCAGTATTATCACATATACCCCTTTATTTCTTCTGAATTAATCAAGTGTTAATTATAGGTTTGAATTCCTCTATAGATATCTTAAATGCCCGAAGAGCTCAGCATGGTCAAGAAATAGAGGAAACGATGCTTAAATACACAAAGAAACTTTCTGAAACTAGATTAAAACATTTTGCTTTAGCATAAAATACATTTCTCTTCCTCAAAAAAATAAATAAAAGAAAAGTGTTTAAATATGCCCTGTAAAAAAAAATAAACTTGAAAATCGCTTTTAAATAGACACAACTATTGTACAAAGGAATTCTTTAAAATGACAATGATGGCACAATCCATGGCCGCAGCCTTGCAGAGAATTGACATGGACCCAGAGCAACAGCTTTACATACCCAAGATAGTGGGCATTGCTGCTGCTGTGATAGAGATGTACTGAGACATCTGAGGCTCTTCATTGGACACGACAACTACAACATAAAATTGACATGGACCCAGAGCAGCAGCTTTACACACCCAAGATAGAGAACATTGCTACTGCTGTGATAGAGATGTATGGGGACATCTGAGGCTCCATTGCACATGACAGCAACAACAGAAAATTAGCATTGACCCAGAGCAGCAGCTTTACACACCCAAGATAGTGGACATTTCTGCTGTGATGGAGATGTATGGAGACATCTGAGGCTCTTAATTAGACACGGCAACAACAACAACAATTCTTTAAGGCGTTTATTAAAGCAATATAATGTAACCACTATATTTGACCTCTAATTGGTTCATCCCTGCTTAAACATGAATCTAGAAACAGGTTTAGTAATTTGTTTTTTATTAGATCTTACAATGTGCGATTCTAGATTAAAGAACTCTAGATGTATCTAAAATTTATTTAAAGTAAAGCTGTGAGTGGTTCAAACATTACTTTAAAAAATCCCAATGAGTATATATTTTATAACGTATGCAAATACATACATTCAAATACACAGTCCTAGTTTAAAACAGAGTCGCTATCTCTCTGATATAAGCCTTTGGACGAGCGATTCTCACTTGAAGGTTGCACTTTACATAGAAAAGATACTCATTGTGAAATATTTTATAATTATTCGTTAAGTTTAGTACTCACAATAAAGTAAAAGTTCGAAACTATTATAGACGCCTATGATTCTTTTGATAACAGATGGCGTGCTAATGTATCGTAAAGTAAAAGATATTTATACAATACAATATAAAGCACAATGTTAGCATATCAATTAAAGGTGAAGAAAAAATAGTGAAAAAATCGTTTATAATTTTAGTTTGTATTTGTTGAAGTTTTTGAAGACACAATTTAGGAAAGGTTATTTATTCAATACAGTATAAAGCACAATGTTAGCATAGCAATCAAAGGTAAATAAAACATGGCTACTAACTATAAGAATGAAGGATTAACACAAAGCAATAACGCGCCATCTATACATATAAAATAAAAGGATTTAAAAGCGCGAATGTTTCTTTTATACATAAAACGAACTTCTACTGTCCAATACTGAATGATCCAATACAGTATTAAAGCTCTGAGAAGCGGTCTGGTGGATTAAATTGGCGAAACCGCTGGGAGGGTTCACCACTGATGAGCCAAGCCCTCCCAATATATATTTCATCGCAGTAAGGACAGTAGAAGTTCGTTTTATGTATAAAAGAAACATTCGCGCTTTTAAATCGTTTTATTTTATAAGAATGAAGGATGTACGAACATGTTGCTTACAACGCCGCCGTGGCTGTTGATTGATTGGTCATTTCCTCTTTATTATCTGACTATTTTTGTATCTTATGAAAAAGGCATCTCTTTATCGTGCAACTAAAAGTTGCTGATGGCTTGCGCCATCTATCGGAATAAATATAAACTCTTCTCGTTGATTTCTAATTATTCCAGAAATGGCTAATTACACAATCTTGATTAATCAAGTTTCAGTTGCACGATAAGGAGATGCCTTTTTCATAATTTATGAACTTTATCCCAGTACAATATCATATTTGTACTATTTTTTCATATTTTTATATCGTTATTCCAACAGTATTTTAACATATACTATGTAATTTTGACAAATTCAATGAGGCATCTAGGGCTAAGTTTCTTTTCACCATTTTTTCTCACATGTTAACATGTCCTTCAACATGAAGACGCAGAAGGCGTGTTATAATTGGCTAGAAGTAATACTTCTGAGTTGAACAATTTTTATCCTGGAACCTATCATTAGACAAAAGGTTACATTACACAAACAAGAATCACTTCGACTCTACTAAGAGAAAGTCACATTCAAATAATTAAAAAAGAAGATGTAATTTGTAAATTCTGAAGAACTAATCATAGAAGAAATGACCCACTAAATCTCTGAATGCACTATTGGTAACGAGGAACGGAATAAGATCTTAAAGAACATTATACAAGTCTACATGAACCTAGTTCAGCTAATCAGAATAATGTCCGAGAAAAAATATATAGCGATAGAATTGTTTAATTTTCATGAAGCGTTAGAGAACAAGGTACTCTCTAAGAACTAAAATCACAGAACAATTTCCTTCCTTAGTTAATTTGTATAGTTATGTTGAATACTTTGATTTCCTTTTCATTTTCCCTTCTCTCCTTTGTTTATGTTTTTTTTCTTCCTTTTCTCCGTGAAAATGATGTATGGCGAGTCCTTACAGGACGGAAATGTCCTAATAAAGCTGCTGTTGTTTTAGTACTTCTGGGTCTCCATGTTAAAGGACATGTTAGCCCGAAAGCTCGAGAAATTTAAAAAAATGTAAAAAAAGAAATGAAACTCTTGATTTCTTATTGATTTTGTCAAAGTGTAAAAAAGGGAAGGAAATTTATTATATACTATCTAAGGAATCTTAAAAACCTTTCATCTGTTCTTTAGGTAAATTCTAAGATATAAAATAATAGAAACAAACCAACATGAAAGGACCAACAATGGCATTATTCAATCATCTCACTTTCTAAATGGCGAGGTTTCAAGTCAAAGGTTCTTCTACAAAGAGGCAGAGCAGCAATATGATACTCCATAGAAGCTAATTATTTATGGGGAAATGTATGGAAGTTGTAGTTACATAGTAGAATTTACATTGAGCATACATTATGCAATTAATTAGTTTTACATTAAACATACATTTTGTAATTAATTCGTTTCAAATTGAACGTATATTCCTCAAAATGATTAGTTTTACTTTCAACATATTCTGCAAATACATTATTCAATACATTTACTTTGAGCAGACATTCTATAATTAAGTCGCTTTACACCAAACATGTATTCTGCAATTTATTATTTTTATAATCAAAAGAACAAGAGCTTTTTCATTGGGGTATTTTTATCGTGGAAGATAGCCATTTCTGGAATAAGACAGTGAATAAGCAATTCACCGCGTCGTTTTATGCAAGTAGCGTCTTCATTTTTATCAGTTTCTTAGTTGTTGAGCAGATCCTGGTCTTCAGTGGCAACTTTCTTCTCTTTCTTAAGCTATTCTCTTTTTTTCTTCATAGCTTTCTATCCAGTATAACAATAACAAATTAATGATAATCATTGGCAACCATTCAGGATTCTCCCAGTTAGGTAAACAAAAGTAAATAACAAATATTTATAGAAAGTGGGAAATATGATCGACCTTTCTTTAAGTATTGCGCCTATTGTGTATACTGTTTTCCAGAATTTGTGAAAAGCTGATGCATTGGGTTTGAGTTGACTTTGCTTAGACCTCTTAAAGATACTTATTCCAAGAAGATTAATCAAACAATATTGCCACGTGGAAAATTAGGGAAGACAAAAACTTCAGGAGGAAACAAAATTTATTTCAGGGAAGGACAAAAACTAAGAAAGGTAAACAAAAGATAAGCCACGAGGGGAAATTTACAGAGTCGCAAGATATAAAAATAAAAATGACCACTCTGTTAATAAAATTAATAAATACTATGTTACATAAATAAAATTGATAAATACCATGTTACATAGCTTCTTTCCTATGGGAGCTGTGACCCACAGCTAGCAATTATTGTAGATACTGACGTGGATTTGACGTGCTTCTGCCAAGGATTCCATCGAAGTCTTGGAACTTTGTCCCTAGTACCTTTGCGTCTTTTTTTTTCTTGCGGCGTGAAGAGCGGCTTTGTCGTCGTATCGTCTATAGGGACATCGTCATCTTCGAGGGAAGTCTTGGCTTTGACACGGCGGTGGAATTCTGGAGTCAGTCTTCGAAAATGTAGATCACAGCACCCATGGCTTCAAGGTCTTCTCGGCGATCTTCAGTTTGTCTTCCCTAACTTACCCAGCATCTCCACCAAAATGCCACGTGGAAAATTAGGGAAGACAAAAACTTCAGGAGGAAACAAAATTTATTTCAGGGAAGGACAAAAACTAAGAAAGGTAAACAAAAGATAAGCCACGAGGGGAAATTTACAGAGTCGCAAGATATAAAAATAAAAATGACCACTCTGTTAATAAAATTAATAAATACTATGTTACATAAATAAAATTGATAAATACCATGTTACAATATTGATTTACAAGAGAGATAACAAAATAAAACTTATATCATAGTAAACAAAGATAAACTTATCTTCTTACAGTTAACGCCTATTCACTTGTGATCTTACACATATACTCTGTGGGAACAATTAATTAATTAATTAAACTTAAACTAAATTTTAAAAAATCTTTTTATTACTTTTGCTATTAGAACATAATTTGCTTTCAGTATATTAGTCTAATTCTTCTTCTTCATGCGATTCTCATTCCATTAATTCTACTTTCAACATCTTCCTTCATGTAAACATTTACACTTGATGTAGGTTCTATCCAATTTTTCTGATAGGGGTTCGGTGGAAGGATGTTCTAAACCGTTGGTTTTCCACCGCTACGACCCGGGTTCGATTCCCGCATTGGACACTTTTTTGTGTTAAAAAAAAATGCTCCAATGGCCCCCGATTCTTGCAAAAATCCAACTCCACCAGCGAGTGCAAGTAACCAAACGGGGCTCTAGCTTATTTGTAAGTGCAAAGTCGAACTGCTTTTCACATGTGTAGACATATGGTGCACTTACAGTAAAAGCGGTCGTCTACTTCTACCCACCATGATTATCATGCCCTGTACCACGTGTACTAGGGATAATCAAAAAAAAAACAACAACAAATTTTCTGATGATTTTAGGTCTTCTCTTCCAATATTCTTCCAAACAATCGTTTCACTTCAGAACCACATTCCAAATACAGTAAAACCTAGATAATTCTCACATCTGTAATTCGAAAACATCTTCAATTTGAATATTTATCTTGGTCCTTACAATTTCCTTTCAATAGAATATTCGTTTTAATTCTAATTTTTGGATAATTAGATTTTTTTGGTCTTTTGGGCTTCGAATTATCCCATTTTGACTGTAATACCAACATATTGTAGCAAAGTATTCATTATTTTATTAACAGAGTATCAGTTCTGTTTATATTTTGATATTCTGTAAACACACCTTATTGCTTATATATTTTTTTATCTCATTTATTTCATTTCAACACATACAAAACGCGATATCCCGACTAGGGATAATTGCGTCGATTTACATTTATAAACAGGAGCAGTTATGATAAGGCACAATTTGGATTATATATTATAAACACAAGTTTTGTCAAACACACATTTTGTCTGAAGATGGTAACAACGCTGTTACCGAAACGTCACACACTATTTATTTATTTGGATTTGGTCTTATTACCTCAGGAGAAGTTATAAACATATTATACAAGAATAAATTAATTTTGAAAAACAATAATATATATTAGAAACCTGATCCTTTCAGGTTAGAAAGATAATCATAAATATATTTACAAAAATGGTTAAATCTGTGACAGTTCTCTCTAGTGTTTACAAATTGATATATATCTACAACATTATTTACTGTCTGTTGTCTAGCGCTAAAGGAGAGTGGGCATTCCAGCAGTAGGTGTCTCGAGTCTTGGATTTCCTTGCCACAATGAAAGCTAGAGTCCTCGACCGCCCCAATTGTTGCTAAAAATCCCTTAAAATGTCCATGGTTCGTTGTAGACAGGGTATTATAAAAGTTTAGAACGGAAAAATTAGGGAATTCCTAACAGTTTGTATTTCCCCTAAATAAATTGCTGAGTCATCCTGTGTTATTAGACAGATAAAATATCGCTACATGGAAATTTAAAAAAGTGATAGATATTTCATATTGACCGGTCAATTTTATATATAATATAAATAATGACCGGTCAATATAATTATTCTTTTTTAATCATCATCTTTTTGCATCTTCGTTTTCTGGCTTCGGTAAATAACGACCATCCGCGTCGTTATTAATTAATTTATGATGCACGAGCGCGCCTTCTGTTATCAAATTTCGAAACTATTTCAAACGCCAAAGATTCTTTTTAAATTTAACAATTTCTACTGCACTTACTGCAATGGAAAAATTAATGGGAGAGCCTGGCTCATCAGTGGTGAACCTTCCCAAAGGTTTCGCCAGTTTAATCTACCATACCGCTGTTATATTGCATTTTTGGAACTTCCTTTTATAGTGATACTGATGCTAGACTCTTGGAATTAGTATTAATTAATATACTTAATATACATAGATATACTTAATATCAATTAAGCTTTTTTCCCCAAGAAATCCCTAAATACCTTCGTCCAAATTTTTATAATACTTAATTTGTTACAAACCACGGAAATTTCAAAAGTTTTTAAAATAGAATAAAGGCAGTGGAGGATTCAAGTTGTTTTTGTGGTATTGAGGAACAAGCCTCAAGACATCTACTGATTTATTGCCCAGCATTTCAAGATTATAGAATGAAGAATGAACTAGTTGTTTGTGAACTTAACGATTTGATTTCCGATAAAAAATCATATTTAAAGTTCAATTCATTTTGTAAATACATTCTAAAATTTCTACAAAATCTGGATCTCTAATGTTTTCATGCGTTGAATAATGTAAATAACTTATGTAAATAAACTTTTCTCCTTGTTTGGCGCAAGTATCCCTTGCGGGATATAGCGCTTTGGAAATAAAATAATTGGTAATATCTAATCTGAATGACTCTATTTTCTATTATAAATATATTGTATAATCCTATCAAAATTGTCTAAATAGATACATATAGAAAAGGATTATTAAGAGTTAAAATAATTTGTTTACAACTACGCGGTAACCCTAAATACACTAAGTCTGGTTTTTCTACACTTTGGTTAGTAGCCCATAAACCATATTCTCTCTCTTTCTGAAGTTTTTCTTTCCTTAATTTCCATGTAGCAATATTTAATATATCAGTTGCACGATAAGGAGATGCCTTTTTCATAATGTATGTACCTTATCTCAGTACAATATTACATTGTACTATTTTTTTCACATTGTTTCGTGGTCTCACGCAATTCTGGCCTTAACTACCCGTTTTCGTGATTTTTTAGGATGTCTGAATGACCAGTTTTTTTGGTCGTTGAGGTACAGCTTGCACCACGCTGATGAGGGCCAACAGCCCGAAACACGTATGTGGTTAGCTTTTCTTGATTAATCAATAATAGATATTTGGACCCAATTCTGGAATAATTAAAAAATCAACGAATAGTTGATATTTATTACGATAGATGGCGTAAGCCATCAGCAACTTTCAGTTGCACGATAAGAAGATGTATTTTTCATATTTTATGCACCTTATTCCAGTACAATATCACATTTGTACTATTTCTTTCGCAAAATTTTATCTGTCTTTTAAAATATTCACTTCTCGGCGTATATGTGTTATTAATTTTCTTTTGACATTCTACTTTTCGAAGTGTATAATAAAATATACTGATATTTATTCATATGACTATTTTAACATTTATTATTGTCATTTTCCTGCGAAATATGTATGGAAAAATAAATACGAAATAAGCTCAATAGAAAGAAAGAGGATTTTAGATAGGTAGTATTTTCAAAAAAGAAAATATTCTAATAAAATATATTGTCAAACTTTTTTTATTTTAATATATATTGCATCCAACTCTCGCTTTAATATTGAATCTTTTATATAAATAAATATATAAACAGACGATATTCTCTCTCAAGGGAGTGGTGAAAGTAATGAGCTATTTTATTTCCAAAATTCCACAACTTTTAAATTCACAAACACTTTTTTTATTATAGGAATAAATTCCAAAAATATATTTGAACAATGATAACAATTCCCATGACAATGTAAAAATATATTGGGAAAAATCTTTTCTTATTAGGAATAAGAATTCTATTCTATTTAGTCAAGCTTATTAAACTTAAGTTACTGTTGCATTCGTAGAGTTTGAGACGTATCGGATAACAGCTCAAAACCTTTTAGAACTAGCATTCTTTATTACTTCAATTAAATTTGAAATGATCAAAACCTTAATAACAAAAATTTACGGAACATTCTCTAGATTTCGGTGAATTCTCTCCAATTGAAACTCCTTCCTTCAATGATATATTCTTTCTTCATTCAATGTCTTCCTCTACTGAGGGTGGGCCACAAGGTCTCTCCATATCTCCCTTCTTCAAAGTCTTCCTCTACTGAGGGTGGGCCACATGGTCTCTCCATATCTCCCTTCTTTAAAGTCTTCCTCTACTGAGGGTAGGCCACATGGTCTCTCCATATATCCCTCCTTCAATGTCTTCCTCTACTGAGGGTGGCTGGTCACATGGTCTCTCCATATCTCCCTTCTTTAAAGTCTTCCTCTACTGAGGGTAGGCCACATGGTCTCTCCATATATCCCTCCTTCAATGTCTTCCTCTACTGAGGGTGGCTGGTCACATGGTCTCTCCATACTTCCTCCGCCATCCTCCCCTCGTAGGTGTGTCGTCCAGTCCATTGTTTTAGATCGTCTGTGTATTCCTGTCGTCTCCTTCCCCTCGATCTCTTCCCCCGGAGCTTTCCCTCCAACACTGTCAGCAATGTCTCTCCTGCTGATCCGCGCATCACATGTCCAGCAAACGTCAGTTTTCGTTGTTTTATAAACTTTATCAGCTGGCGTTCTGTACCCATTTGATCGAGGACTTGATTATTTGTTACCATATCTGTCCAAGGAATTTTGAGAGCTCTTCTGTAAAGGTATGTCTCGAAGGCTTCTATTCGTCTGATTGAAGATTTCAGTAACATCCACGACTCACAGCCATATGTTAGTATAAGCCAGATTGGTGTCTTTGTTTCATCATAATATTGGTTGTGCCCCTTAATATATATTTGTTGTTCCAAAAATCATAAGATGAGACTCTAATAAAGGAAGTTTTAGATTATTTCAATATACTCTATATGTGATTACAATGCTATCACAAAATTATTACTTGGATTCTTTACATTTGCTATAAAGGATCTCCTTATTCCTGAACAGGTATTCAGCGAACCGCTCACACCGTTTACCAACTTACCAGATATTCAATATTACATATAAAGGTATGTCGTTATCGAATGGAAGGCTACAACCGTTATGCTTACAATCCCAAGAAATAGTTCCAGCCAAGTGAGCAGCGCGCCCGCGACGTGCCGTAGCACTTGCCCGTGATGTCGGCCACGTTTATTATTTTTTTTGTACAGTTTTACAAGAAACTCTGAATTTGGATAGACCTTTGGTTATAAAGGAGTTTTAGTCTCCAACATGTTCAATTGCCATGTTGAGGAATTCGCAGAGAATGATCTTGTTTTCTGTCGCACCACCTGGAGATATTGTTCATTGTGTGTTAGGCTGCAATAAGTTTACTAAAAAGACATCCCGAAACCACTGCAACAAGATCGTCCATGTAGGCCTGCGGGAAAACATTGTTCCTGCAATTCACAGTATGAGGAGCTCATCAAAGAAGATATTCCAAAGGAATGAGCCGAGAAATAAGCATCGCGAAATCATTTTGAAACATGTTTTGTAACAGTACAACAATTGCTGCACATTCTTACAACTCGGTTACCTAGAAACTATTATATATTTTCTTCTTCTTTCTTATCTCCATTCAATCATATTAAGGTATCAAGCTTGTAAAGCTTGAGACTTTTGATGGCGTCTGACGATGAAGAGTAGAGCTCATCAATGGATGAGTAAATACAGTCAATAATGTGTTTTGGGGTTGCAGGTTGAGAATTGCACTTAGTACATAGTGGGAAAACCTTGCAACCATTCTGGAAAGTCATTGTCCGTATATGACCAGACTTAAGTCTGGAAATCAAAGACTGTTTAAAAGATGATTATATGAGTTGAAACTTGTTGAGAATGCTTGACAAGTTTAACTATGACAAGCGGTGGTATGCCATCACAGCCTGGAAAGTAGATAAGCTAATCTTATCGCTTTCAACAACGTCTTGTTTTCTGTATACAGAGAGTTGTTATCAGATAAAGATTAGTCGACTTTGTTTTATATGCCAATGCATTGTATCGGTCGGACGAAATAATGTTTCAATACCTGAGTGCCAGCGGACCTTCAGTGAAGCTACTATCGACTGGAAGTGCTGAGAGAGGTCTGCGTTACTTGACTTTATTCCGACTAATTGACCAAAATAGGAATGGACTTCTAGTCCTACTACTCGACTGAACTGAATCAGACTGACCGCGGCATTGGTGCAGGTAACAAGGAAGTGGTAAGCCACTGATGCTGAAAAAACACAGGTAAACTGCGTCTAAACCTTTTCTTGATAAAATGATAAATTCCGCCCCAAGGGTTGTTCTCATATCGCGGCTCCGCGCGCCATTTTATAAGTACGCTCTGCCTTTTTTGCAGCACTTTTGTAAGGATTTAAATTGAGTTTCTACCAAGAAATGGTTTCGAAGAATTTATCACTTTCAAGACATGATTAGATGTTTTTAAAACATATGTGTAACACCTCGTCGTTTAGTAAAATAACTCCGTCTTTTTTTTTTATCCCTATTACACGTGGTACAGGCCATGATAATCATGATGGGTAGAAGTAGGCGACTGCTTATACTGTAAATGCACATGTCTACCTATCTAAAAACAGTTAACTTTGTACTTAAAAATGTGCCAGAGCCCCGTTTTAGTTACTTGCACTCGCTGGTGGGGTTGGATCTTTTGCAAGAATCGGGGTCATTGGAGATTTTTTTTTTTATCAGAAAAAGATTCCCAATGCGGGAATCGAACCCGGGTCGTAGCAGTCGAAAACCAACGGTTTAGACCATCCTTCCACCCACCCCCTATAAATTCATTATCAAATGAGGACGCGTCACACATTAAAAATTAAAAAAAAAATTGAGGCATTCTAATTTATGGCTGAAATGTTCACAGACTTTGTCCCAGTCAACGCAGCCAGCTCCGATTCACATACTAGTTACCACACTCAAACAGAGCAACTTAACTTATGATATTTACAATGAATGATATCGTTATGAAAAAATAGAGCAATCCATAAATAAATCTTTAATTAAAAAGGCGGGTAAAATAAAGGATATTTTGATCCATTATATGCCTTTTTAATTAAATTATTTGTGGATTGCTCTATTTTCAAAACGATTTCAACCAGTTTTGGTTATGAAGCTTGCAAGAACAATAGAAAGGCTTCGAATTTCTATTGACAGTTGGAAGTTACACTTTATACAGTTACATTTCAACCACAGATGTCTGTCAGTGGGAATTATTCCACCTTCATTTTTTCTTGAAGATCCTATTCGCACGATATTTTCTAGGAAAATATTATTAGAAACGGGGAAAAACTTTTGAATGCCAGAATAAAAAATTGCAAGGTAAAATAAATGATATTTTGATCCAATATATGCCTTTTTAATCAAATATATATATATGTTTTTACAGTTTCTTCACATTTACAATGTATTCACGTATTTACAAAGTTAGATTCTTGTGGTGAGGGATCTTGAGGTAGAATGGAAACTCCTATAAGATAAAACAACATGGTTATACTTTGTAAATTCTTAAGGTGATATTTCCTCGGAGGTTGGGTTAGACCAAACCAATATAATGCAGTCGCTCAGGGAGGTTATCTATAAACATTTAGGTCGCTTATGGGATATTTACTATTAAATAAAGTAGCGAAACCGCGTTGGGAATATACACTAATGATAGAAGGGGTCCATTTTTCAGTGTATTTTATTTTATTAGGAGGTTTTAGAAGGGTTTTAATCTGCTAAAAGTAGAAGGAAACACAACCCTCTCGAAGACATTAAATCTATAAAATCCATCTTTCGACTCCCCAGACGGGGTGATAAGTGTTCTTCAGAGCATTACTTCCCAGAGGAGTGTTGGCGATGAAAAATACCAAACAATAATACAGCGGATTCCTCTTTAACGATCTCATGTAGGTAGTATTGGGAGTAATGATGGTTGGTGTATCATCAGAATGGTCATTTTAGAAGTTGGTTTCCATTGTATCTAAACCAGTGCATCTCACTTTATTCTTTGGTATATATATTTAATCCATTTTTCTGCTCCAATTTTCATAATACCTAGTTTATAACGAACCATGGAAATTTTAAGGAATTTTTATCAAATATTGGAGCGGTTAAAGACTCTAGCTGTCATTGTGGCAACAAATTCCAGGATTCGAGACACCTACTGCTGGAATGCCCACTCTTCTTCACCGCTAGACAACGGACAAAAAATAATGTTGTAGATCTATATCAATTTGTAAATAGCAGTGAGAATTATCATAGATTCAACTATTTGTAAATATATTTATGATTAACTTTCTAAACTGAAAGGTTCAGGTTCCAAATATATATTATTGTTTCTCTCTTTTTATATATTTTTGATTACTTTTTCTTGTATAATATGTTTACAACTTTTTCTGTTTAAAAAAATTGTAAATCGATGCAATTATCCCTAGCCGGAATATCGCGTTTTGTGTGTTGAAATAAAAGAATTCTGAATGTATTATTATAGAAAATTAAAACATTAAGGCCAGAATGTTTCTTTTACACATAAAACAAAATTCTACTGTCCTTACTGCGATGAAAAAATATTGGAAGGACTTGGCTTGGCTCAGTGTTGAGCTCTCTCTGCGGTTTCGTCAATTTAATCTACCAGACCGCTTCTTCAGAACTCTAATAAGGTATTGGATCATTCTGCTTATATATGCAACACTGAAGGGTGGAATCTTAGAAATGGTACTCACGCAAACTATGGACATAAGCTTTTAGGACAGTATAATTACATTGAAAAACATATATAAGCATATATATATGTTGCATATATAAGCGGAATCGTCCAATACAGTATTATAGCTCTAAAAGGCGGTCTGGTAGATTAAATTGCGAAACCGCTGAGAGGGTTTACCACTGATGAGTTAAACCCTCCAAATATTTTTTCATCGCAGTAAGGATAGTAGAGGTTTGTTTGTTTTTTTATGTGTGAACAAAAACATTCGCTCCTTAACGTTTTCTTTTCTTTTTATAAGTGGCGCGTTATTGTTTCATACTAAAATATATTTTTAGGAAATATCGATTTTTTTAATCGAATCCATCGTATGAATGGTCTCTTCTGGAGATCGTCGTTCAACGGAGGTTAGACTATATATAGAACAGTATAAGGCAATTTTACCAAAATGGTCATTGAAGGAGATAGTCACTCACCATATGGGACAAACACTGTGTGTGTAACTAAAGTGGCGACGCCAAGTCAAAAATTATGTTTGATATGTTCTGAAAGAAAATAAACGTGTCTTTGCAAGTTTATTCACTCCATGATAATCTAGATTCTCTTGGATTCCTATGATAATTATACTTACATACTACGCTTGAAAGTATAAAACATGGTATTTGGTCTTTCTCTGCGTTATACCTGAATTTCTCCTCTTCTTCTTGTGTAATTTGTATGATTTATGTCTACTTTGAGGAAATTTTTCTTTCGTAATCTATAAATACATTTACCTAAAAATGTAGAAGCTAGCAGGACAAGCAAACTCTAGGAAGCTTCAATATAAATATGAGCTAAATGCATCAATTTACAGAGTTGTCGTGGGTCAACGGCTAATGATTCTGATTATTGATCAGTGGATTCCAAGTTCGAATCCTGGAAGGTTCTTTTTTTTTAAATAGTTAAAATATAGATTCATGATGTGCCGCTGGACCATAGAATCTTCACTCTTTTATATGTAGTATGAGCATATACTATGCTCTATATATAGAAGATCAAAACACAAGAAAAAACCTTTTCATAATTGTTCATGGATAACTTAAATTGTTGTTGTTGTCGTGTCCAATGAAGAGCCTCAGATGTCTCCTTGCATCTCTATCACAGAAGTCGCAATGTCCTCTATCTTGGGTGTGTAAAGGTGCTGCTCTGGGTCTATGTCAATTTTATGTTTTTGTTGTGTCCAATGAAGAGCCTCAGATGTTTCCATGCATCTCTATCACAGCAAGGTCCTCTATCTTGGGTGTGTAAATCTGCTGTTCTGGGTCCATGTTAATTTTCTGTTGTTGTCGTGTCCAATGAAGAACCTCAGATGTCTCGATGCATCTCTATCACAGCAGTCGCAATGTCCTTAATCTTGGTTGTGTAAAGCTGCGGTTCTGGGTCCATGTCAATTTTATGTTGTCGTTGTCGTGGCCAATGAAGGGCCTCAGATGTCTCCATGCATCTCTATCAGAGAAAGCGCAGCGTCCACTATCTTGGGTGTGTAAAGCTGCTGTTGTGGGTCCCTGTCAATTTCCTCTAATGCTACGGCCATTGCTGGACATGAGAATATGTAGGTAGGTGTTAGTTCCACACCAGGACAGGTTTTGCATGTCCTGTAGATTCTTGTGCCATCTGGATGTATTGTCATTCCTTTATAGTGTTTCATTCTGAGTCTTGTTATTGTTTTTGTAATTCTTCTCTCAGAGAGAGTTTACTTAGAATGTTTATTCTTTGAAGAGATGATTGTAAACTAAATAATTTGTGACTCTTCGAAAAATAAAGCAAAGCTCCTCTTTATAGAAGGTTCAGTTATATCACACACACACAAAACAAATTGGTATTTTTGGTGAACAGAAAACTGTGGATGTCGTATATTTTTATTCTAATAATTTGAAATTCCCTGATTATTATTCTATGATTTATATATCGTAATATATAACTTATCATCATTCTGTTGTTGACTTGTAATTTTGGATTTTGCCTCTACTCCGGTGTATATAATAAAAGCCATTTAAATAAATAAAGCCTAAAATCTATTTCTACATTTCAATCAACCTAAATACACCACAGATGGCGACAAGAATGGGATCCTGTAAATCTAATATACACTCATGGACAAAACTTAAGAAAGTGGAAAGTTGATAGTTTCTGTTTTTTTTTTTTTCTTAAGACAGGCAAATTTGCTCACATTTGATTATCTTGTATGTCTTCAATAAAGGTCATTGTGTATCAAATATCTCTCAGAGTTATTGTCTGAATCCCGATATACATACTGAAAAGTACAACGTCTTCAAGTTCTGTCCATGAGTGTATTTTTAACTTTGAATCTAGCTAAGCGTAAATTTTCGAAAATAAAAAAATAAGTACTTTGGGATGGCTTGTCTCAACAGAGCTGAACCCTCCTGACCATTATTGTGTCATCGCAGAAGTGCTTCAGAAAGTTGTTTATTCTAAAATATGGCGTTGAAGCAGTTTCACATATCAAGTACAGATGGCCTCTTATGTCATTATATCTAATGTTTCTAATTTGTTATCACCATTCGCATCTAAGACGCCTTGCTAATTTAATTACTGTATAAAATTAAGGCCGATGTGTGGTGAATAATCTTGTTGGTGAAAAAGGCGCATTAATTACATATCCCTCCACAGCCTAATATGCAACAAAATTCCAAGAGGTTTAAATTCCCTCAAGAGCCTTGAGTGTAACGAGAATCGTTTAGAGATAAGAGCTTTGGAAGAAATGGGGCAAGATTTCATCAGAGAGCAGTTTCTAATTACGGCGGCAGAAGACAACACCGGTGATAATTAAACTGTTGTTACGGATAATTACGGGGATGCTAATGACTTTGGGTGAGGACTCCCTTGTGGGGGTACTAGCCTCTGTCTCCAGGCCTCGAGGATAGGCCTTAAGGAAGGCACGCTAGGATAGCAACTAGTATTGTTGGTTCTGAAATGTCAAAATGATATCTAGGATACCTGCCATTGTTGTATTTAAATCATCAAACACGTCATCAGAACACATTACCTTGTTGGATATTAAAACGTGAAAAAGGCCCCGCTAGGATCTTTCCATTTTTGATTAGATCTGGATACCTCAACAGGCCGAGCTAGGATACCTTCCATTGTTGATTAGATCTGGATACCTCAACAGGCCGCTAGGATACCTATATTGTTGATTAGATCTGGATACCTCAACAGGCCGCTAGAATAACTTCCATTGTTGATTAGATCTGGATACCTCAACAGGCCGAGCTAGGATACCTTCCATTGTTGATTAGATCTGGATACCTCAACAGGCCGCTAGGGTACCTTCTATTGTTGATTAGATTTGGATACCTCAACAGGCCGCTAGAATAACTTCCATTGTTGATTAGATCTGGATACCTCAACAGGCCGCTAGGATACCTTCCATTGTTGATTAGATCTGGATACGTCAACAGACCGCTAGAATAACTTCCATTGTTGATTAGATCTGGATACTTCAACAGACCGCTAGGATACCTTCTATTGTGGATTAGATCTGGATACCTCAACAGACCGCAAGAATACCTTCTATTGTTGATTAGATCTGGATACCTCAACAGGCCGCTAGGATACCTTCCATTGTTGATTAGATCTGGATACGTCAACAGACCGCTTGAATACCTTCCATTGTTGATTAGATCTGAATACTTCAACAGGCCGCTAGGATACCTCCCATTGTTGATTAGATCTGGAGACCTCAGCAGTCCGCTAGGATACCTTCTATTGTTGATTAGATCTGGATACTTCAACAGACCGCTAGGATACCTTCTATTGTGGATTAGATCTGTAACCTCAACAGGCCAGTAGGATACCTCCTATTGTTGATTGAATCTGGATACCTCAACAGGCCGCTAGGAAACCTTCCAATGTTGATTAGATATGGAAACATCAACAGGCCGCTTGGATACCTTCCATTGTTGATTAGATCTGGATGCCTCAACAGGCCGCTAGGATACCTTCTATTGTTGATTAGATATGGATACATCAACATACCGCTAGGATACCTTCCACGGTTGATTAGAACTGGATATGTCAACAGGCCGCTAGGATACCTTCCATTGTTGATTAGATCTTAATACCTCAAAAGGCCGCTAGGATACATTCCATTGTTGATCATATCTAGATACGTCAACAGGCCGCGCTAGGATACTTTCCATTGTTGATTAGATCTGGAAACGTCAACAGGCCGCAAGGATACCTTCCATTGTTAATTAGATCTGGAAACTTCAACAGGCTGCTAGGCTACATTCCATTGTTGATCAGATCTAGTAACGTCAACAGGCCGCTAGGATACCATCCCTTGTTGATCAGATCTGAGTGAGTCAACAGTACGAGCTAGGATTTCTTCCATTGTTGATTAGATCTGGATACGTCAACAGGCCGCTAGGATACCTTCCATTGTTGATTAGATCTGGATACGTCAACAGACCGCTAGGATACCTTTCATTGTTGATTAGATATGGATACATCAACATACCGCTAGGATACTTTCCATGGTTGATTAGATATGGATACATCAACAGGCCTCTTGGACACCTTCCATTGTTGATTAGATCTGGATGCCTCAACAGGCCGCTAGGATACCTTCTATTGTTGATTAGATCTGGATACGTCAACAGACCGCTAGGATACCTTTCATTGTTGATTAGATCTGGATAACAATTAAATATGTATTAATACAGAATAAATAAAAATAACAGATTCAATGAAAGGTTTAAAAAATTACACTGCATAAAAAAAATCAATCCTTCTCATTGATGAACTATTCTTGTCACGTTAAGCCTTTTACATACGTGAATGTTTGTTTTGGTTAAGAATACATTGTTCTAGACTAGTGAAATAAAATGGCGTCGATAAACGAAATGGACGAAGACAGTAACATTCCAGTGACTTTTTCGGTTTCGGACATTAATGAGTCATTAGAAACATCTTCGCCTGTGCCACCAACTGACACCGCCGAGTGTTCGTCTTCGCAAATCAAATCCTTGCTTGAAGAGTCCACTGGTAATAAAATCACAGCGCTTTGTATGAAATGTCCAAGAGATGTATTAACTAAAATTAAAGGATATCATAATTGTACGTCAAACTTTTTGAGTCACCTGAAGCGAAAACACGGGCAAGAATGCATTGAAGCGTACAAAAGATATGTAAAAAAAAAAAAGAAATCCGAGGTAAAAACTGAGAAGTCAAATGAGAATAAAATTACACAAGAACAATTCGATGAAAATATTGTGAAATATTTTATACATTCCATGATCCCATTACGTGCAGTGGAAGATCAATATTTTTCAAAAATATTCACGGACTTGGAAATATCTGAAATGGGGCTAACTCTAATGAGTCGACGTTCACTAGGACGTCGTATAGAAAACCACTATGAAACGCAAGTAGCTAAGATAAAGTCGAAACTAAAAGAAGCTTCCTGTGTGTGCACAGAAATAGATATTTGGTCCAGTAAAAAGAGAAGTTTTATAGGAGTTACAGCGCACTGGATCACAAATGATCTACGCAGAGTTTCAGTGGCGTTAGCTTGTCAACGATTCAAAGGCGTCCACAGCTACAATCGACTATCCAATATAATTCAAGAAATTAACGATCATTTCGACCTCAATACGAATAAAATTGTTGCATCGGTGACGGATAATGGCAGCAATTTCGTAAAAGCTTTCAAAATGTTCGGTGTCAAATTGACCAATATAAATATTGTTGATGAAGTTATGCCAGACTCTCAGCCAACAGAAGCCTTTTCTGAATCAGATGTTGAAGACGACGAATCATCAAATTTAGAAGATCCTGAGCATTTACTTCCTGCCCATTTACGATGCTGTGCGCATACGTTAAGCCTTTGCGCAACTACGGACGCGAACAAACTTTTAAGCGAGCAAGACACCCCTCTGTCGCAAATGCATGCTGCAATCATGAAGAAATGTAATGCTTTGTGGAAGGCTGCAGGACGACCAAAGAGGGCTGAAATAATGCAGAATGTGTTAGGACACACGTTAAGTCGACCTGGTGAGACCAGATGGAATAGCTTGTTTGATGCCCTCCAGCAAATTTTCGATATTAAAGAAAAAAGCTTACTCTTTCATAGATTATTAAACATAAAAAATGCTATCAAAGACAACGAATTCGAATACATACAAGAGTATTTGACGTGCACTTCGCCAGTGGCAGAAGCCCTCGACATAATGCAGAGTGAGACTAACGCATATTATGGGATAGTTCTGCCGTGCCTTCTTGCGCTGAGAAAAAAATTGCTAAAAATTGAAAAGAAAAACAACTTTTCCTTTTGCAATCCGTTGGTCAAGGCATACAGAGAGAGTGTAGAGAAGAGATTTGAAAAAATGCTTGATGTCACCACTCCTGAAGCTGAAATATGGGCTATTGCGGCATTATCCTACCCAAGATTCAAAAATAAATGGTTGACTTGTTTTGAGCCCGCGGATCGTACCAAGATTCTAAAAGTTTTCAAGACCTGCATTTCCGAAAAAATTAGTGGAAATATAGTAGCAACAGTGGCAACAAAAAAAAAAGTACCAAAGAAAACCTTTTTTTCAATTTTGACTCTGACTCCGATAGTTCAATCTCAGAAAAAAACGGATGCTCCTCCGATGCACCAATGAATAAAGCAGAACTTTTGATGCTGCAATTTTTTTTGCAGAGGAAAGCCAAGATTTGCAACTACTCAATAGATATCCTGAGATAAAAAGTGTTTTTATTAAATACAACACACCTTTACCATCGTCAGCTGCAGTTGAACGCCTTTTTTCTTTTGCGACAATGACAAATCTGCCAAAGAGTCACAAATTTGTTTGGACAGCATGTTCGAGAAGAGAGTGGTACTGAAATGTAATTTAAATTATTACAAGAAATTATAAATTATCATTGTCTATCTAATCATGCTTAATTAAAGTTATTGATGATCATTTGCATCAGTCTTTTATTTGTTGCTAACATGTGTATTCAAAAAGTTCAATAGTTATATTGTACCTGCGTCCACGTCCCACGCAGGCCTGTACAGTATATTATATACCAGTTTATTATGCCCCAGTAATTTTTTTATTTGTTAGATTAATTAAATTTCTCTAAACAATTAATTAATTGTTAATTTGAAAAGTGCAATATTGTTAATTGTGAAAATTACAATTAACAATTAATCAATTGTTAATCTTTAATATATCATTTTAATTAATATTTGCCCAACACTGCTAGGATACCTTCTATTGTTGATTAGATCTGGAAACTTCAACAGGCTGCTAGGCTACATTCCATTGTTGATCAGATCTGGAAACGTCAACAGGCCGCTAGGATACCTTCCATTGTTGATCAGATCTGAGTGAGTCAACAGGCCGCATGGATACCTTCCATTGGTGATTAGATCTGGAAACTTCAACAGGCTGCTAGGCTACATTCCATTGTTGATCAGATCTGGAAACGTCAACAGGCCGCTAGGATACCTTCCATTGTTGATAAGATCTGAGTGAGTCAACAGTACGAGCTAGGATTCCTTCCATTGTTGATTTGATCTGGATACCTCAATAGGCCCTAGGATACCTCCTATTGTTGATTATATCTGGATACGTCAACAGGCCTCTAAGATAACTTCTATTGTTGATTAGATCTGGATACCCCAACAGGCCGCTAGGATACCTCCCATTGTTGATTAGATCTGGATACCTCAACAGGCCGCTAGGATACTTTCCATTGTTGATTAGATCTGGAACCGTCAACAGGCCGCAAGGATACCTTCCATTGTTGATTAAATATGGAAACATCAACAGGCTGCTAGGCTACATTCCACTGTTGATCAGATCTGGAAACGTCAACAGGCCGTTAGGATACCGCCTATTGTTGATTAGATCCGGATACCTCAACAAGCCGCTAGGAAACCTTCCATTTTTGATTATATCTGGTACGTCATCAGGCCCCTAGGACACCATCTATTATTGATTAGATCTGGATACCTCATCAGGCCGCTAGGACACCTTCCATTGTTGATCAGATCTGAGTGAGTGAACAGTACGAGCTAGGATTCCTTCCATTGTTGATTTGATCTGGATACCTCAATAGGCCCTAGGATACCTCCTATTGTTGATTAGATCTGGATACGTCAACAGACCGCTAAGATAACTTCTATTGTTGATTAGATCTGGATACCCCAACAGGCCGTTAGGATACCTCCCATTGTTGATTAGATCTGGATACCTCAACAGGCCGCTAGGATACCTTCCATTGTTGATTAGATCTGGATACGTCAACAGGCCGCGCTAGGATACCTTCCATTGTGATTAGATCTGGAACCGTCAACAGGCCGCAAGGATACCTTCCATTGTTGATTAAATCTGGAAACATCAACAGGCTGCTAGGCTACATTCCATTGTTGATCAGATCTGGAAACGTCAACAGGCCGTTAGGATACCGCCTATTGTTGATTAGATCCGGATACCTCATCAAACTGCTAGGAAACCTTCCATTATTGATTAGATCTGGATACCTCATCAGACCGCTAGGACACCTTCCATTGTTGATTAGATCTGGAAACTTCAACAGGCTGCTAGGCTACATTCCATTGTTGATCAGATCTGGAAACGTCAACAGGCCGCTAGGATACCTTCCATTGTTGATCAGATCTGAGTGAGTCAACAGTACGAGCTAGGATTCCTTCCATTGTTGATTTGATCTGGATACCTCAATAGGCCCTAGGATACCTCCTATTGTTGATTAGATCTGGATACGTCAGCAGGCCGCTAAGATAACTTCTATTGTTGATTAGATCTGGATACCCCAACAGGCCGCTAGGATACCTCCCATTGTTGATTAGATCTGGATACCTCAACAGGCCGCTAGGATACCTTCCATTGTTGATTAGATCTGGAACCGTCAACAGGCCGCAAGGATACCTTCCATTGTTGATTAAATATGGAAACATCAACAGGCTGCTAGGCTACATTCCACTGTTGATCAGATCTGGAAACGTAAACAGGCCGTTAGGATACCGCCTATTGTTGATTAGATCCGGATACCTCAACAAGCCGCTAGGAAACCTTCCATTTTTGATTATATCTGGTACGTCATCAGGCCCCTAGGACACCATCTATTATTGATTAGATCTGGATACCTCATCAGGCCGCTAGGACACCTTCCATTGTTGATCAGATCTGAGTGAGTGAACAGTACGAGCTAGGATTCCTTCCATTGTTGATTTGATCTGGATACCCCAACAGGCCGCTAGGATACCTCCCATTGTTGATTAGATCTGGATACCTCAACAGGCCGCTAGGATACCTTCCATTGTTGATTAGATCTGGATACGTCAACAGGACGCGCTAGGATACCTTCCATTGTGATTAGATCTGGAACCGTCAACAGGCCGCAAGGATACCTTCCATTGTTGATTAGATCCGGATACCTCATCAAACTGCTAGGAAACCTTCTATTTTTGATTAGATCTGGTACGTCATCAGGCCCCTAGGACACCTTCCATTATTGATTAGATCTGGATACCTCATCAGGCCGCTAGGACACCTTCCATTGTTGATTAGATCTGGATGCCGCAACAGGCCGCTAGGATACAGCCTATTGTTGATTAGATCTGAATACCTCAACATGCCGCTAGGATACCTTCTATTGTTGATTAGATCTGAATACCTCAACATGCCGCTAGGATACCTTCTATTGTTGATTAGATCTGGATACCTCAACAGGCCTCTAGGATACCTTCTATTGTTGATTAGATCTGGATACCTCAACAGGCCGCTAGGATAGCTTCCATTGTTGATTAGATCAGGGTACGTCAACAGGCCGAGAGAGCTAGGATACTTCTTATTGTTGATTAGATCTGCATACCTCAACAGGCCGCTAGGATACCTCCTATTGTTGATTGAATCTGGATACCTCAACAGGCCGCTAGGATACCTTCCATTGTTGATTAGATCTGGATACGTCAACAGGCCGCTAGGATACCTTCTATTGTTGATTAGATCTGGATACCTCAACAGGCCGCTAGGATACCTTCCATTATTGATTAGATCTGGATACGTCCACAGGTCGCTAGGATACCTTCCATTTTTGATTAGATCTGGATACCTCAACAGGCCGCTAGGATACCTTCCATTGTTGATTAGATCTGGATACCTCCACAGGCCGCTAGGATACCTTCCATTGTTGATTAGATCTGGATACGTCAACAGGCCGCTAGGATACCTTCCATTGTTGATTACATCTGGATACGTCAACAGGCCGCTAGGATTCCTTCCATTGTTGATTAGATCTGGATACGTCAACAGGCCGCTAGGATACCTTCCATTGTTGATTAGATCTGAATACCTCAACAGGCCGCTAGGATACCTTCTATTGTGGATTAGATCTGAATACCTCAACAGGCCGCTAGGATACCTTCCATTGTTGATTATATCAAGAAGAGACTAGCAGTAAATTTTCCTTCATTTTCTGTAGTGTTAGAAGAGGCGTCATGTTTATACTCATTGTATATATAGCCTATATCCATTCATTTTGAATACTATAATCATATTCAAATGTTGAATTACTCATTATCATTTATTGGTTAATGCGGATATTGCCATCCGTAAATGCTCATGTCATCAGAACCTCTCAGAAAATGGAAGGAAAGACCCATCAACAGCCTGACACAGTCAATGCATCTGGGCCGGTTTTGTCTCGATCGGGATAATAAACTTTTATTAGAAGAGGACAATGATGGCTATACCAAAGTGACACCTAGGAGGCAGAGGCTGGTTGATTACACGAGACGGCATGCCGTGAGCAAAGAAGGGCAAGTCCAGCCAGCGGTTAGGAAGCCAACTCTTAAACAACGCCGAATGCACAAATTCAAGGTACGGGAATTGACTATGACTCGGCAGAAGCAGGCGGATTTCAGAACCAGGTCGGCGGTGGGTAAGGTAGACCAATTAGTCTACCTAGAATTCTGCTCGGAATTCAGCATGTCCTAATACTTTCTGGCACTGAAGAAGAAGTTGTGAAAAGGCTACAAACGTAGCAATAGATGGCGTATATTAATGGGCATATCCTGGCCTGCTTCTCGCTGACAAGCTGATCCTCTCGAGGATAGCACAGTGCCGGCCTTTCCCCTGAGGTGAAGAGCCGAGCGAAATATGTTAGGTAATATAAACTTCTTCGTGGAGGAGGTCGCACGCACGAAAGCTTGGACCATGCCGCCCTCCACTTCAAAAGATCCTCCTCTTGCAGCTCCACCGCCGACTGCTGCTTGTCGTTGTAGAACCTCCCAGCGACTCAGCTATTGTAAATAATGTGGTCGGATAGGCTCCATTTCCATCCGAAACGCAAACGACTCGCAAGATCTTCCACAAACACAGGATCGGCGGCGATTGGCGGAAAAACAGATGGACCTTCTGTTGAAGAACGATCGATTGTCTGCTTCTATAGCTAGTGTCCATAATCTACGCTCGAAAAAAGAATATTTCCTTTTGGCACTCTCAACAATGAGATGATGAACAAGCTCCTAGTCCAATCAAGTTTCGAGGAAATTCATTTCCAATTTGCTAACGCGCTCATGTCTTTGACCGAGAAAATTAGAAGTACCCTGTGCAAGAAGTTTTCGCGTGCCAAGAACTCTGAAGGGCAACCAAAATGAACTTTCAAGTTGCGACTCCAAGTACGCGGAGCATCGTCGCTTTTTGCCGGAGTAGAGTCCAAGAAGGCCTTGATCTATGTTCACCGACATCAAATTTTATAAGTTATAAATTATGGGCTCAGCTGGCCCTGCTGATAGTACCCTGTAAGGGCTCCTAATCCAGGGATACAGTATGAGCAGCGTTTGTACTCCATGTTAGGAGCGGCTGCACATGTCGTCTGCTTCTCATGTCAGAGGCGGCCATTTCATTTGGAGCTAAGTCGGCCTGCTACCGAGTAGTGCTCCCAGTCTTAATGACAAAGGCAGACGCATTCTACTTCACCCTGTCATGTGGTTGCCAAGTCTCAAGCTCTACAATATTGATACCCTAATATAATTGAGTGTAGTTAAGAAAGAAGAAGAAGAAATCTTAAAGCCTGGCCAGAATATTGTCATCGACCTCCCCGTTTGGGGATTCACCATGACGTCTATGAACGCCCTCATCTCTCATTCTACTGAAAATCTATGCGGCCAACTGCAGACCATCATAGCGATGGCTGGTGAAGGAGGTGCGAGAGTTTTCGGTGACTTAAATATCTCCGAGAAGTCGCCTAAGGGCCTGGAATCGGGTTCGGTGAAACCCCTGGCGGATCTTCTTGAACAAACCGACCTTATGCCTTCTTTGATACACCCTGGAGTATCGCCACCATCGGAAGTCGGGTCGACGCGCGGCGTCTGAAGAGAATCCTTTTTCCAACAAGCTCCTGCGAGCACGTCATCTAACAAACAAACCAACAATTATACCTACTCGGACAACCGTGCCGTCCTGATTCAAGTGGGAGACACAGCTTCTACAAGATTTACCTGAATCGGCAAGTTGCTACGGTATAGCTGCTCGTCGAATTAATAGAAAGTTCATCGATGAAATATCTGAAGATCTGATAAATCCTTCATGCCCTATGTTATGGGAACAGTAGACCAGGATCAAGGCAAATATGGTCACAGAAATACAGTCACTCGCGCTTGCCATTGCCGAGTCCGGCGGTGGATACATTGAGATAGCAAGTCACTTCCTGAGACGGAGACTCCGAGCCAGACATAGCTCTCCCCTCAGTTACATCGACAATGCCATCTCCGGGAGCTAACCGGGATGTTTCCTAAGGGAACGCTTTGGTATTCGCTTCTACCAAACTTCTAGCTCTGCTGAAGCAATCGACGACTTCCTAGCTGAAGTGACAACCTTGGAGTTCGACAAGTGGGACCAGCTATTTATCGTTGCCATTTCCTGCGACGATTTTACGACAGCCATTCACGCCTGCCAAACGGCCGTCCTTCGGGATGGGAAGGTTTTCCCAGCAAATTGTTAAGGCCTCTGAAGATTTCTTCGACGAATATCTTTGGCAAGTCATCGATGCTTCTCGGCTCCGCTGGGCTTTGCCCTCATCTTCGAGATGCAACAAACGGTAAGCCGGGCCTACAGTTACTATGGCCAATTAGCCTCCCAAAGACTGACTACAAAATCTTCAGCTGCAGGCTTATGGGCCGTCTGCATCGTCATCTTCCAGTTCTCGTACCCGAGTGTCAGACCTACGTTATGATACGCTACGGGACGGTCATCCTCCTTGAACTAGGTCTCCCGGATGTCGCCTCTGACTGTTATCTCGCTGGATCAAAGTCGGAGTTTGACAGTCTGAACAGGAACAACCATTACGATTTCTTTTAATAATTTGAGCTTGTCTTCCACGGTGAAGCAAATTCCACCATGTTCACACCAGGGCCTTTCCGTTTCTCAACGGGGTGAAGTAGACGCCGCCTTCTTCAGCTTCGGAGTTTGTTTTCCGCTACGCCGCCTCGAGAAGATCTTGGGCCGCGGTAAAGTAGTCGCCTATGCAGATGTAAATGTTCACTTCATCAGGGACGACGCTCAGTTTGAGCTTGTGTGTCTGATCTTCCAATAGTTACGCATGATCCCCCGGTTGGTTGTCAACTTCGGCAAGAGATGCGGGCTTTGGTGCGGTTCCTGGAAGCACCGGACGGTTTCTCCTCTGAGAATTTCCTGGACATCCGAGTAGATAACTGTCACCTCTCAGGCCCACCACCTCATGAGCTGGAGAAGCAAGTCATCGCGTAGTGGTCTACTTTTGCTAGCGGCTGGTCGCTGGTAAGTCGTGCCCGCGTGGCCAACAATCTGGTCTTAGGTTACATGCGGCATCACCTCCAAGGCTTTGTTCCACCTAAAACTAACATCGCCAGGCTGAAAGCGCGGCTTGGCGCTTCATGTAGGGTAAGATCCGAGTCTGTAGCCCAAATCGTAGCTTCAAGCCTATCAGGTCAATTAGAATAGCTTTCTATATCCCGAGATAAGCGGGTTTGGCTCAGAAACAAATAGATGTTTTCCTGAATAACGAAAAAGAATCGGCCATCAAGATTCAGAAACTGAGGCTGGAGAGAGTACAACTCCTCCAAGCCTTTACCAACAATGGCGTGATGGACAAGCCTTTGGCTCAATCGACCGTCAAGCAGAGACCACCGAAACCCTGGCTAATGACATCCTTTACAAGAAACCACGCGCCAGAAACTGCTCGACAGCCTGAATGAACTTCCGAGTTGCATCTCTGAATACTCGCGGCATCGCTGCTCTTCGCCGGAGAATTCAACTCTACTATTTTCTCAAGGAGCATTAGATTTACATCTGTTTTCTGCAGAAGACCGTCATTTCTCTGGATAATGCACGTCATTGTGCTCGCAACGACAACCGAAGGATCAGGCTTCGCCTGCGTCTTCGCGCCTTGGGTCGTTGTTCACCGGCAGCGAATCCTATGGCCTGGCAAGATTGTTGTAATCGACTTCACCGTCGTCGCCCACGTATCTCATGCTTCTGAAGAGCTGTGTCGCCAGCTCCATATCATCTTAGATCTGGCGTTTGAAGAATATGCAGGGGTCCTCGGTGACCTGAAATATCTCCGAGGAGTCGGAGAAGGACCTGGCATCCGGTTCAGAAGAAGCCCTCGCGGAACTCCTGGACCAAGCCGACCTCGTCGCCACTTTCTTCGATGCTGCACTGAAGTATACCAGGGTTACCACTATTGTAAGCCGGGTTGACGCGCGTCGTCTGAACAGAATCCTACTTCCATCAGGTTTCTACGACCGCGTCACCCAATACCAAACTATAGACTACGCCTACTCGAACCCCCGTGCCGTCCTGATCCAACTAGGAGAACCAGCTCCTACAAGACTTCCCTGCATCGGCAAGCTGCTACGGTCAGACCCGTTTTTTTAACGAATGCAAACGTTCATCGATGAAATATTGGAAGCCTTAGCAAATATTTCAACCCCGATGTTATTGGAACAATGAACCAGGATAAAGGCAGATCTGGTTGCGGAGCTAGGTCACTTGCGCCTGCTATCGCCGATTTCGGCGGTGGATACATCGAGATAGCAAGGCACTTTCTAAGGCGGAGACTGAAAGACGACACTCCAAACTTCTCAGTCTGATCTCGTGCGTTCCCTCCGAGCCAGACGTCGCACTCCTTCCTCGTTCACCTACCATGACGACAACGCCATTCCGGGGAACAGCTTAGGCGTTTCCTTCGAGAACGCTTGAGCAGTCGCTTCCCCAAGGCTCGAAACCCGTTAGAAGCTATCGCTGACTTTCTCACTGAAGTGACCTCTTTGAGTTCGACGAGTGGGACCAACTCTTCCTCGTCGACATCTCCTGCGACCAAATAGCGGCAGCCATCCATCGCCTGCTGAATGGCAATGCCTCGGGATGGGACAATTTATCCTGCGAGTTTGTCAAAGCCTTCTAAGATTTCTTCGCCAAAGTTCTTTGGAAAATCTTCAATGCTTCACGACTTTGCGAAGCCTTGCTTCCATTTTTAGGATGCAGCAAGGTCATAATTCTGATTTTATATGCTACACTGAAAGGTTGATTCTGAGAAATGGTATTTAAGTATAGCATTTAAAATCAGAATGATCCAATACAGTATTAGAGCTCAAAAAAAGCTGTCTGGTAGATTATATTGGCGAAACCGCTGGGAGTATTGACCACTGATGAGCCAAGCCCTCCTAATATTTTTCCATCGCAATAGGGACAGCAGATGTTTGATTTATTAGTGAAAACAAACATTCGTGTCTTAATGTTTTCACCCGTTATATAAAGTGATCAATAAAGATGGTACGGTCCAAACAAATTCACACGCAGCCTGCATAATTTCGATATTTGTAATATTTCGACCGAACCATTCTATCATGTCAATTTGGGGAAATTTACATTTTTACACAAGCTAACAGAAATAAATATTTTGAACCCGCAAATTCATTACTCCCCGTGGCAGACATTTATCAAGGCTGGGCCACAGGTTTTGCTGATTAACGTCTTGTCTAACCAGTAATTAATCAACTCCCCAGGGACATTCTGCTCTTTTTTTGTCAGTTTTGCTTGCCTCCTTTTTAATCAGCATATTGTTTATGGAATTCTGCTCGGCTTCTTCTTGCTTAGTCTTCGGACTTAGTGGACTCGGCATTATATAGTGTTGTTTCTTGAAAATAAAGATACTTCGGCCAGTAAATATTTTTATTACCTCGACGTTTTGACAAAAAGGTTTTGTCCTCGTCAGGAGCAAACAAAATTTAAAACATTTGGCAAGGCGTTAAAAATCATTCTATTATATATAAAAATATTTTTCACACACACACAAAAGCCTTTATTAAGACACACGGGTCTTACAGAGGATTCTCCTTGGGGTTACAAAACGGAGAAACCCATGAAAGTGGGAAATAAAAAATGGAGAAAGATTATATACATATGGTAAATTATATATAAAAATATTATATATAAAAATTTGGAATATCGCGTGAGAACGCCCTTGGAACCTTAGAATTATTTTAACGCCTTGCTAAATATTTTAATTTTTGTTTGCTCCTGATGAGGACAAAAACTTTTTGTCGAAATGTCGAGACAATAAACAAGATTTACTGGCCGAAGTATCTTTATTCTCAAGAACTATGAATGCTGGCCAGGCAGCCTCTATCTGTACGATAGTGTTGTTGTAAAACGACATTTATCCCGCATGTGTTTCTTTTAAACGAAAAATCGAAATTTATTTTTAAGGAGAAATAACGATTATTTCTAACCTTAGGGATGAAGTATGAAAGGATGAATTGTGAAGAGTAATAATAAACAGAAAAATAAAAGTGTTCAGGGATGGGAATCGAACCCACAGTGTTCCGCTTACCAGCCAGATGCCATGTCCACTAGGCTACCCTGGACATATTTTTTCCGTTCGTAAATATTATATAAAGTAATTTATAATGCAATATAATGCGGTTTATGATTGTAGAATGACATTTGAAAATTATCCCGCATGTTATTGTTGTTGCTTATTCCTCAAGTCGTTTAAATGATTTTTTATATCTTAAAAAAAAAAGTTTGAAATGTAGTCGCAGTCATTAGCAAACACATATGTTTGTCTAATTTCCATGTCTCTTTTATTTTTTACAGAAAAAATATTTACATGCCAGTATTTTGGATTATTTTTTTTATAAACCTATTTTTACTTATTTTTACTGAGAAGATGGGCATCGCAGTCAATATCCATCGCAGTCACTCACTCAACTCTGGCAATTTCAAGGGTTAATGCGCTGGGGCGGGTACCTCGGGGATTGGGTGGAAAAACTGCCATCTATTTACACTATATTGATTTTGAAACAACTAAATGGATTGCAAAAAATAATTAAATCAGATACCTAAACACTAATATAATACAATTTTTGACTTCACACACTTTTTGCCTGTGGTTTATGTGTTACTTCTCTATTGCTATTCTATGGGACTTTTACTATTTATTATTGATGTACTTTCAGTATGAAGGAAATTTCCCTCAAGGGAATTCGTCTAGTAGATTATAAATTCAAATCAGACTCAAGAGTTGATATCTTTATTAAAGTTCGAAACTATTATAGACGCCTATGATTCTTTTTGAAAATAAATAATTTCAACTGTCATTACTGCAAGGGAAAAATTAGTGGGAGGGCCTCGCTCATCAGTGGTGAACCCTCCCATACCATACCGCTGTTTCATTGCATTTTTCGATTTTCCTTTTATAGTGATACTGATTCTAGACTCTTGGAATGGGTATTTTCCATTGCAGTAAGGACAGTAGAAATTGATTCTTTTTAAAAAGAATCATATGGGTCTATTTTAGTTTCGAATTTTGATAACAGTTGGTGCGCTAATGCATAATGATATATTTATTCAAAATTAAATATTTGAAGGATATTTTAGTTCTCCATATCGGAAGAGGATCCTCCGTGTTAAAGGATTCCAGCACCAAGTTATTTACCATCTGCACGATGAGTAGGAAAAATGCATCAGCTAATGGGGAAGACAATGTTTAAGTTTATTAAAGCCTAATTGGATATTTACCTTTCCCTATTTCACACACATTTCACCATGAAGTTTTTCGTTAACTATTTCTAACCACATTGTTATGCTCAATA
>CP092883.1:49984969-50034863 GCA_030710605.1 Cordylochernes scorpioides | reverse complement strand
TCGGTGGAAGGATGATCTAAACCGTTGGTTTTCGACCGCTACGACCAGGGTTCGATTCCCGCATTGGGCATTTTTTTTCTGTAAAAATAAAATGCTCCAATGGCCCCCGATTCTTGCAAAAGTCCAACTCCACCAGCGAGTGCAAGTAACCAAACGGGGTTTTGGCGCATTTGTAAGTGCAAAGTCGAACTGCTTTTCACATGTGTAGACATTAGGTGCACTTACAGTAAAAGCAGTCGTCTTCCTCTACTTCTACCCACCATGATTATCATGGCCTGTACCACGTGTACTAGGGATAAGCAAAAAAAAAATTTTTTTTCTGATGATTTTAGGTCTTCTCTTCCAATATTCTTCAGATTTCATAATCCAGATCATACCAACCAATCGTTTCACTTTACTTCAGAACCACATTCTAATTACAGTAAAACTTGAATAATTCTCAAGTCCTTAATTAGAAAACATCTCCAATTCGAATATTTATCTTGGTCCCTAAAATTTCCTATCAATAGAATATCCGTTTTTAATTCAAATTTTTGGATAATTTAAATTTTTGTTTTGGTCCCTTGGTCTTCGAATTATCCAATTTTGACTGTATTTACAATATATTGTAGCAAAATATTTATTATTTTATTAACAGAGTATCAATTGTTTTTATATTTTGATTATCTGTAAACCTACCTTATTGCTTATCTTTTTTATATCATTTATTTCATTTCAACACACAAAACGCAATATCCCGACTAGGGATAATTGCGTCGATTTACCAGGTCTACTAGTATGAAACGCAAAAATTTTCAGTGATTTCAAAAGTTCACCAATTCCATACAACAAAAGATTTTTCATTCAAAGTAATTGCCCTGATTAGCTATACACTCGGACCACCTTCAGGCAAATTTCGAATTCCTTGTCTAAAAAATTGAAAAGGTGGTAGTCCGACGGCGCTAAGTCTGGTGAGTACGGCGGGTGGGGTAAGTTTATAAACAGGAGCAGTTATAAAAATATTATACAGAATAAATTAATTTAAAAAAAAAAAGATATATTAGGAACCTGATCCTTCCAGGTTAGAAAGATAAACATAAATATATTTACAAAAAATAGTTAGATTTGTGATAATTATCTCTAGTATTTACAAATTGATATATATCTACAACATTATTTACTGTCTGTTGTCTAGCGGTGAAGAAGAGTGGACATTCCAGCAGTAGGTGTCTCGAGTCCTGGGGTTCGTTGCCACAATGACAGCTAGAATTCTCAACCGCTCCGATTGTGGCTAAAAATCCCTTAAAATGTCAATGGTTCGTTGTAAACAGGGTATTCTAAAAGTTTCGAACGGAAAAAAAATAGGGAATTCCTAACAGTTTGTATTTCCCCTAAATAAATTGCTGTGTCCTCCTGTGTTATTAGACAGATAAAATATCGCTACATGGAAATTTAAAAAAGTGATAGATATTTCATATTGACCGGTCAATTTTATATATAATATAAATAATGACCGGTCAATATAATTATTCTTTTTTAATCATCATCTTTTTGCATCTTCGTTTTCTGGCTTCGGTAAATAACGACCATCCGCGTCGTTATTAATTAATTTATGATGCACGAGCGCGCCTTCTGTTATCAAATTTCGAAACTATTTTAAACGCGTAAGATTCTTTTTAAATTAAACAATTTCTACTGCAATGGAAAAATTAATGGGAGAGCCTGGCTCATCAGTGGTGAACCTTCCCAAAGGTTTCGCCAGTTTAATCTACCATACCGCTGTTATATTGCATTTTTGGAACTTCCTTTTATAGTGATACTGATGCTAGACTCTTGGAATTAGTATTAATTAATATACTTAATATACATAGATATACTTAATATCAATTAAGCTTTTTTCCCCAAGAAATCCCTAAATACCTTCGTCCAAATTTTTATAATACTCAATTTGTTACAAACCACGGAAATTTCAAAAGTTTTTAAAATAGAATAAAGGCAGTGGAGGATTCAAGTTGTTTTTGTGGTATTGAGGAACAAGCCTCAAGACATCTACTGATCGATTGCCCAGCATTTCAAGATTATAGAATGAAGAATGAACTAGTTGTTTGTGAACTTAACGATTTGATTTCCGATAAAAAATCATATTTAAAGTTCAATTCATTTTGTAAATACATTCTAAAATTTCTACAAAATCTGGATCTCTAATGTTTTCATGCGTTGAATAATGTAAATAACTTATGTAAATAAACTTTTCTCCTTGTTTGGCGCAAGTATCCCTTGCGGGATATAGCGCTTTGGAAATAAAATAATTGGTAATATCTAATCTAAATGACTCTATTTTCTATTATAAATATATTGTATAATCCTATTGTCTAAATAGATACATATAGAAAAGGATTATTAAGAGTTAAAATAATTTGTTTACAACTACGCGGTAACCCTAAATACAAAAAGTCAGGTTTTTCTACACTTTGGTTAGTAGCCCATATACCACATTCTCTCTCTTTCTGAAGTTTTTCTTTCCTAAATTTCCACATAGCAATATTTTATCTATCAGTTGCACGATAAGGAGATGCCTTTTTCATAATGTATGTACCTTATCTCAGTACAATATTACATTTGTACTATTTTTTTTCACATTGTTTCGTGGTCTCACGCAATTCCGACCTTAACTACCCGTTTTCCTGATATTTCAGGATGTCTGAATGACCAGTTTTTTGGTCGTTGAGGTACAGCTTGCACCACGCTGATGAGGGCCAACAGCCCGAAACACGTATGTGGTTAGCTTTTCTTGATTAATCAATAATAGATATTTGGACCCAATTCTGGAATAATTAAAAAATCAACGAATAGTTGATATTTATTACGATAGATGGCGTAAGCCATCAGCAACTTTCAGTTGCACGATAAGAAGATGTATTTTTCATATTTTATGCACCTTATTCCAGTACAATATCACATTTGTACTATTTCTTTCGCAAAATTTTATCTGTCTCTTAAAATATTCACTTCTCGGCGTATATGTGTTATTAATTTTCTTTTGACATTCTACTTTTCGAAGTGTATAATAAAATATACTGATATTTATTCATATGACTATTTTAACATTTATTATTGTCATTTTCCTGCGAAATATGTATGGAAAAATAAATACGAAATAAGCTCAATAGAAAGAAAGAGGATTTTAGATAGGTAGTATTTTCAAAAAAGAAAATATTCTAATAAAATATATTGTCAAACTTTTTTATTTTAATATATATTGCATCCAACTCTCGCTTTAATATTGAATCTTTTATATAAATAAATATATAAACAGACGATATTCTCTCTCAAGGGAGTGGTGAAAGTAATGAGCTATTTTATTTCCAAAATTCCACAACTTTTAAATTCACAAACACTTTTTTTATTATAGGAATAAATTCCAAAAATATATTTGAACAATGATAACAATTCCCATGACAATGTAAAAATATATTGGGAAAAATCTTTTCTTATTAGGAATAAGAATTCTATTCTATTTAGTCAAGCTTATTAAACTTAAGTTACTGTTGCATTCGTAGAGTTTGAGACGTATCGGATAACAGCTCAAAACCTTTTAGAACTAGCATTCTTTATTACTTCAATTAAATTTGAAATGATCAAAACCTTAATAACAAAAATTTACGGAACATTCTCTAGATTTCGGTGAATTCTCTCCAATTGAAACTCCTTCCTTCAATGATATATTCTTTCTTCATTCAATGTCTTCCTCTACTGAGGGTGGGCCACAAGGTCTCTCCATATCTCCCTTCTTCAAAGTCTTCCTCTACTGAGGGTGGGCCACATGGTCTCTCCATATCTCCCTTCTTTAAAGTCTTCCTCTACTGAGGGTAGGCCACATGGTCTCTCCATATATCCCTCCTTCAATGTCTTCCTCTACTGAGGGTGGCTGGTCACATGGTCTCTCCATATCTCCCTTCTTTAAAGTCTTCCTCTACTGAGGGTAGGCCACATGGTCTCTCCATATATCCCTCCTTCAATGTCTTCCTCTACTGAGGGTGGCTGGTCACATGGTCTCTCCATACTTCCTCCGCCATCCTCCCCTCGTAGGTGTGTCGTCCAGTCCATTGTTTTAGATCGTCTGTGTATTCCTGTCGTCTCCTTCCCCTCGATCTCTTCCCCCGGAGCTTTCCCTCCAACACTGTCAGCAATGTCTCTCCTGCTGATCCGCGCATCACATGTCCAGCAAACGTCAGTTTTCGTTGTTTTATAAACTTTATCAGCTGGCGTTCTGTACCCATTTGATCGAGGACTTGATTATTTGTTACCATATCTGTCCAAGGAATTTTGAGAGCTCTTCTGTAAAGGTATGTCTCGAAGGCTTCTATTCGTCTGATTGAAGATTTTAGTAACATCCACGACTCACAGCCATATGTTAGTATAAGCCAGATTGGTGTCTTTGTTTCATCATAATATTGGTTGTGCCCCTTAATATATATTTGTTGTTCCAAAAATCATAAGATGAGACTCTAATAAAGGAAGTTTTAGATTATTTCAATATACTCTATATGTGATTACAATGCTATCACAAAATTATTACTTGGATTCTTTACATTTGCTATAAAGGATCTCCTTATTCCTGAACAGGTATTCAGCGAACCGCTCACACCGTTTACCAACTTACCAGATATTCAATATTACATATAAAGGTATGTCGTTATCGAATGGAAGGCTACAACCGTTATGCTTACAATCCCAAGAAATAGTTCCAGCCAAGTGAGCAGCGCGCCCGCGACGTGCCGTAGCACTTGCCCGTGATGTCGGCCACGTTTATTATTATTTTTGTACAGTTTTACAAGAAACTCTGAATTTGGATAGACCTTTGGTTATAAAGGAGTTTTAGTCTCCAACATGTTCAATTGCCATGTTGAGGAATTCGCAGAGAATGATCTTGTTTTCTGTCGCACCACCTGGAGATATTGTTCATTGTGTGTTAGGCTGCAATAAGTTTACTAAAAAGACATCCCGAAACCACTGCAACAAGATCGTCCATGTAGGCCTGCGGGAAAACATTGTTCCTGCAATTCACAGTATGAGGAGCTCATCAAAGAAGATATTCCAAAGGAATGAGCCGAGAAATAAGCATCGCGAAATCATTTTGAAACATGTTTTGTAACAGTACAACAATTGCTGCACATTCTTACAACTCGGTTACCTAGAAACTATTATATATTTTCTTCTTCTTTCTTATCTCCATTCAATCATATTAAGGTATCAAGCTTGTAAAGCTTGAGACTTTTGATGGCGTCTGACGATGAAGAGTAGAGCTCATCAATGGATGAGTAAATACAGCCAATAATGTGTTTTGGGGTTGCAGGTTGAGAATTGCACTTAGTACATAGTGGGAAAACCTTGCAACCATTCTGGAAAGTCATTGTCCGTATATGACCAGACTTAAGTCTGGAAATCAAAGACTGTTTAAAAGATGATTATATGAGTTGAAACTTGTTGAGAATGCTTGACAAGTTTAACTATGACAAGCGGTGGTATGCCATCACAGCCTGGAAAGTAGATAAGCTAATCTTATCGCTTTCAACAACGTCTTGTTTTCTGTATACAGAGAGTTGTTATCAGATAAAGATTAGTCGACTTTGTTTTATATGCCAATGCATTGTATCGGTCGGACGAAATAATGTTTCAATACCTGAGTGCCAGCGGACCTTCAGTGAAGCTACTATCGACTGGAAGTGCTGAGAGAGGTCTGCGTTACTTGACTTTATTCCGACTAATTGACCAAAATAGGAATGGACTTCTAGTCCTACTACTCGACTGAACTGAATCAGACTGACCGCGGCATTGGTGCAGGTAACAAGGAAGTGGTAAGCCACTGATGCTGAAAAAACACAGGTAAACTGCGTCTAAACCTTTTCTTGATAAAATGATAAATTCCGCCCCAAGGGTTGTTCTCATATCGCGGCTCCGCGCGCCATTTTATAAGTACGCTCTGCCTTTTTTGCAGCACTTTTGTAAGGATTTAAATTGAGTTTCTACCAAGAAATGGTTTCGAAGAATTTATCACTTTCAAGACATGATTAGATGTTTTTAAAACATATGTGTAACACCTCGTCGTTTAGTAAAAAATCTCCGTCTTTTTTTTTTATCCCTAGTACAAGTGGTACAGGCCATGATAATCATGGTGGGTAGAAGTAGGTGACTGCTTATACTGTAAATGCACATGTCTACCTATCTAAAAACAGTTAACTTTGTACTTAAAAATGTGCCAGAGCCCCGTTTTAGTTACTTGCACTCGCTGGTGGGGTTGGATCTTTTGCAAGAATCGGGGTCATTGGAGATTTTTTTTTTTTATCAGAAAAAGATTCCCAATGCGGGAATCGAACCCGGGTCGTAGCAGTCGAAAACCAACGGTTTAGACCATCCTTCCACCCACCCCCTATAAATTCATTATCAAATGAGGACGCGTCACACATTAAAAATTTAAAAAAAAATTGAGGCATTCTAATTTATGGCTGAAATGTTCACAGACTTTGTCCCAGTCAACGCAGCCAGTTCCGATTCACATACTAGTTACCACACTCAAACAGAGCAACTTAACTTATGATATTTACAATGAATGATATCGTTATGAAAATAGAGCAATCCATAAATAAATCTTTAATTAAAAAGGCGGGTAAAATAAAGGATATTTTGATCCATTATATGCCTTTTTAATTAAATTATTTGTGGATTGCTCTATTTTCAAAACGATTTCAACCAGTTTTGGTTATGAAGCTTGCAAGAACAATAGAAAGGCTTCGAATTTCTATTGACAGTTGGAAGTTACACTTTATACAGTTACATTTCAACCACAGATGTCTGTCAGTGGGAATTATTCCACCTTCATTTTTTCTTGAAGATCCTATTCGCACGATATTTTCTAGGAAAATATTATTAGAAACGGGGAAAAACTTTTGAATGCCAGAATAAAAAATTGCAAGGTAAAATAAATGATATTTTGATCCAATATATGCCTTTTTAATCAAATATATATATATGTTTTTACAGTTTCTTCACATTTACAATGTATTCACGTATTTACAAGTTAGATTCTTGTGGTGAGGGATCTTGAGGTAGAATGGAAACTCCTATAAGATAAAACAACATGGTTATACTTTGTAAATTCTTAAGGTGATATTTCCTCGGAGGTTGGGTTAGACCAAACCAATATAATGCAGTCGCTCAGGGAGGTTATCTATAAACATTTAGGTCGCTTATGGGATATTTACTATTAAATAAGTAGCGAAACCGCGTTGGGAATATACACTAATGATAGAAGGGGATCCATTTTTCAGTGTATTTTATTTTATTAGGAGGTTTTAGAACGGTTTTAATCTGCTAAAAGTAGAAGGAAACACAACCCTCTCGAAGACATTAAATCTATAAAATCCATCTTTCGACTCCCCAGACGGGGTGATAAGTGTTCTTTAGAGCATTACTTCCCAGAGGAGTGTTGGCGATGAAAAATACCAAACAATAATACAGCGGATTCCTCTTTAACGATCTCATGTAGGTAGTATTGGGAGTAATGATGGTGGGTGTATCATCAGAATGGTCATTTTAGAAGTTGGTTTCCATTGTATCTAAACCAGTGCATCTCACTTTATTCTTTGGTAAATATATTTAATCCATTTTTCTGCTCCAATTTTCATAATACCTAGTTTATAACGAACCATGGAAATTTTAAGGAATTTTTATCAAATATTGGAGCGGTTAAAGACTCTAGATGTCATTGTGGCAACAAATTCCAGGACTCGAGACACCTACTGCTGGAATGCCCACTCTTCTTCACCGCTAGACAACGGACAAAAAATAATGTTGTAGATCTATATCAATTTGTAAATAGCAGTGAGAATTATCATAGATTCAACTATTTGTAAATATATTTATGATTATCTTTCTAAACTGAAAGGTTCAGGTTCCTAATATATATTATTGTTTCTCTTTTTTTTTATATTTTTGATTACTTTTTCTTGTATAATATGTTTACAACTTTTTCTGTTTAAAAAAATTGTAAATCGATGCAATTATACCTAGCCGGAATATCGCGTTTTGTGTGTTGAAATAAAAGAATTATAAATGTATTTTTATAGAAAATTAAACCATTAAGGCCAGAATGTTTCTTTTACACATAAAACAAAATTCTACTGTCCTTACTGCGATGAAAAAAATATTGGAAGGACTTGGCTTGGCTCAGTGTTGAGCTCTCTCTGCGGTTTCGTCAATTTAATCTACCAGACCGCTTCTTCAGAACTCTAATAAGGTATTGGATCATTCTGCTTATATATGCAACACTGAAGGGTGGAATCTTAGAAATGGTACTCACGCAAACTATGGACATAAGCTTTTAGGACAGTATAATTACATTTAAAAACATATATAAGCATATATATATGTTGCATATATAAGCGGAATCGTCCAATACAGTATTATAGCTCTAAAAGGCGGTCTGGTAGATTAAATTGCGAAACCGCTGAGAGGGTTTACCACTGATGAGTTAAACCCTCCAAATATTTTTTCATCGCAAGTAAGGATAGTAGAGGTTTGTTTTTTTTATGTGTGAACAAAAACATTCGCTCCTTAACGTTTTCTTTTCTTTATATTATTGGCGCGTTATATTGCTTTATACTAAAATATATTTTTAGGAAATATCGATTTTTTTGGATCAAATTTATCGTATGAATGGTCTCTCATGGAGGTAGTCTTTCAACGGAGGCTAGACTATGTATAGAACAGTATCAGGTAATTTTACCAAAATGGTCATTGAAGGAGATAGTCACTCACCATATGGGACAAACACTGAGTGTGTAACTAAAGTGGAGACGCCAAGTCAAAAATAATGTTTGATATGTTCTGAAAGAAAATAAACGTGTCTTTGCAAGTTGATTTTCACCACGATAAGCTAGATTCTCTTGGATTCCTCTGATGATTATATTTATATACTGCGCTTGAAAGTATAAAACATCGTATTTAGTCTTTCTCTGCTTTACTTGAATTTCTACTATTCTTTTTGTGTATTTGTGTAATTTATGTCTACTTTGCGCATAGTTTTCCTTTCATAATCTATAAATACATTTCCTTAAAAATGTAGAAGCTAGCCCGACAGGCGAACTCTAGGAAGGTTCAATATAAATATAAGATAAATGCATCAATTTACAAAGTTGTCGTGGGTCAACGGCTAATGCTTTTGATTAATGATCAGGGGATTTCAAGTTCGAATCCTGGAAGGTTCTTTTTTTTTAATTATAATATAGGTTCATTGTGTGACGCTGGACCATAGAATCTTCACTCTGTTATATGTAATATGAGCATATACTATGCTCTATATATAGAAGATCAAAGCACATGATAAAATCTTCTCGTAATTGTTCATGGATAACTTAAATTGTTGTTGTTGTCGTGTCCAATGAAGAGCCTCAGATATCTCCATACATCTCTATCACAGCAGTCGCAATGTCATCTATCTTGGGTGTGTAAAGCTGCTGTTCTGGGTCCATGTCAATTTTTATGTTGTCGTTGTCGTGGCCAATGAAGGGCCTCAGATGTCTCCATGCATCTCTATCAGAGAAAGCGCAACGTCCACTATCTTGGGTGTGTAAAGCTGCTGTTGTGGGTCCCTGTCAATTTCCTCTAATGCTACGGCCATTGCTGGACATGAGAATATGTAGGTAGGTTTTAGTTCCACACCAGGACAGTTTTTTTTCCTGTCCTGTAGGTTCTTGTGCCATCTGGATGTATTGTCATTCCTTTATAGTATTTCATTCTGAGTCTTGTTATTGTTTTTGTAATTCTTCTCTCAGAGAGAGTTTACTTAAAATGTTTCTTCTTAGAAGAGATGATTGTAAACTAGATAATTTGTCACTCTTCGAAAAATTAGCAAAGATCCTCTACATAGAAGGTTCCGTTAATCACACACACAAAAAAACGGTATTTTTGGTGAAGAGAAAACTGTGGTTGTCGTATATTTATATTCTAATAATTTTAAATCCACAGATTATTATTCTATGATTTATATATCGTAATATATAACTTATCATCATTCTGTTGTTGACTTGTAATTTTGGATTTTGCCTCTACTCCGGTGTATATAATAAAAGCCATTTAAATAAATAAAGCCTAAAATATATTTCTTCATTTCAATCAACCTAAATACACCACAGATGGCGACAAGAATGGGATCCTGTAAAATCTAATATACACTCATGGACAAAACTTAAGGAAGTGGAAAGTTGATAGTTTCTGTTGTTTTTTTTTTTCTTAAGACAAGCAAATTTGCTCACATTTGATTATCTTGTATGTCTTCAATAAAGGTCATTGTGTATCAAATATCTCTCAAAGTTATTGTCTGAATCCCGATATACATACAGAAAGGTACAACGTCTTCAAGTTCTGTCCATGAGTGTATTTTTAACTTTGAATCTAGCTAAGCGTAAATTTTCGAAAATAAAAAAAATAAGTACTTTGGATGGCTTGTCTCAACAGGGCTGAATCCTCCTGACCATTATTGTGTCATCGCAGAAGTGCTTCAGAAAGTTGTTTATTCTAAAATATGGCGTTGAAGCAGTTTCACATATCAAGTACAGATGGCCTCTTATGTCATTATATCTAATGTATCTAATTTGTTATCACCATTCGCATCTAAGACACCTTGCTAATTTAATTACTGTAAGAATTAAGGCCGATGTGTGGTGAATAATCTTGTTGGTGAAAAAGGCGCATTAATTACATATCCCTCCACAGCCTAATATGCAACAAAATTCCAAGAGGTTTAAATTCCCTCAAGAGCCTTGAGTGTAACGAGAATCGTTTAGAGATAAGAGCTTTGGAAGAAATGGGGCAAGATTCATCAGAGAGCAGTTTCTAATTACGGCGGCAGAAGACAACACCGGTGATAATTAAACTGTTGTTACGGATAATTACGGGGATGCTAATGACTTTGGGTGAGGACTCCCTTGTGGGGGTACTAGCCTCTGTCTCCAGGCCTCGAGGATAGGCCTTAAGGAAGGCACGCTAGGATAGCAACTAGTATTGTTGGTTCTGAAATGTCAAAATGATATCTAGGATACCTTCCATTGTTGTATTTAAATCATCAAACACGTCATCAGAACACATTACCTTGTTGGATATTAAAACGTGAAAAAGGCCCCGCTAGGATCTTTCCATTTTTGATTAGATCTGGATACCTCAACAGGCCGAGCTAGGATACCTTCCATTGTTGATTAGATCTGGATACCTCAACAGGCCGCTAGGATACCTTTTATTGTTGATTAGATCTGGATACCTCAACAGGCCGCTAGGATACCTTCCATTGTTGATTAGATCTGGATACGTCAACAGACCGCTAGAATAACTTCCATTGTTGATTAGATCTGGATACGTCAACAGGCCGCTAGGATACCTTCCATTGTTGATTAGATCTGGATACGTCAACAGACCGCTAGAATAACTTCCATTGTTGATTAGATCTGGATACGTCAACAGGCCGCTAGGATACCTTCCATTGTTGATTAGATCTGGATACGTCAACAGGCCGCTAGGATACCTTCTATTGTTGATTATACCTGGATACCTCAACAGGCCGCTAGAATAACTTCCATTGTTGATTAGATCTGGATACGTCAACAGGCCGCTAGGATACCTTCCATTGTTGATCAGATCTGGATACGTCAACAGGCCGCTAGGATACCTTCCATTTTTGATTAGATCTGGATACGTCAACAGGCCGCTAGGATACCTTTCATTGTTGATTAGATCTGGATACGTCAACAGGCCGCTAGGATACCTTCCATTGTTGATTAGATCTGGATACGTCAACAGGCCGCTAGGATACCTTCATTGTTCATTAGATCTGGATACGTCAAGAGGCCGCTAGGATACCTTCTATTGTTGATTATACCTGGATACCTCAACAGGCCGCTAGAATAACTTCCATTGTTGATTAGATCTGGATACGTCAACAGGCCGCTAGGATACCTTCCATTGTTGATTAGATCTGGATACCTCAACAGGCCGCTAGGATACCTTCCATTGTTGATTAGATCTGGATACCTCAACAGGGCCGCTAGGATACCTTCCATTGTTGATTAGATCTGGATACGTCAACAGGCCGCTAGGATACCTTCATTGTTGATTAGATCTGGATACGTCAAGAGGCCGCTAGGATACCTTCCATTTTTGATTAGATCTGGATACGTCAACAGGCCGCTAGGATACCTTTCATTGTTGATTAGATCTGGATACGTCAACAGGCCGCTAGGATACCTTCCATTGTTGATTATACCTGGATACCTCAACAGGCCGCTAGAATAACTTCCATTGTTGATTAGATCTGGATACGTCAACAGGCCGCTAGGATACCTTCCATTGTTGATTAGATCTGGATACCTCAACAGGCCGCTAGGATACCTTCCATTGTTGATTAGATCTGGATACGTCAACAGGCCGCTAGGATACCTTCCATTGTTGATTAGATCTGGATACCTCAACAGGCCGCTAGGATACCTTCCATTGTTGATTAGATCTGGATACCTCAACAGGCCGCTAGGATACCTTCCATTGTCGATTAGATCTGGATACGTCAACAGGCCGCTAGGATACCTTCCATTGTTGATTATATCAAGAAGAGACTAGAAGTCAATTTTCCTTCATATTCAGTAGTGTTAGAAGAGGCGTAATGTTTATACTCATTGTATATATAGCCTATATCCATTCATTTTGAATACTATAATCATATTCAAATTTTGAATTACTCATTATCATTTATTGGTTAATGCGGATTTTTCATTTTGGTATTGTATTGTCAAAAGATCTTAATGAAAAATTTTTAAATGGAAGATTTGAAAAATTTGACGACTCTAAGAGAAGAAGAGAGGAAACATTTTTTTGGAAGGAGAAGGACCACCTATATCCTAATTGCCATCCATAAATGCTTATGTCATCAGAACCTCTCAGAAAACGGAAGGAAAGACCCATCAATAGCCTGACACAGGTAATGCATCTGGGCCGGTTTTGTCTCGATCGGTATAATAAACTTTTATTAGAAGAGAGGACAATGATGGCTATACCAAAGTGACACCTTGGAGGCAGAGGCTGGTTGATTACACGAGACGGCATGCCGGTGAGCAAAGAAGGGCAAGTCCAGCCAGCGGTTAGGAAGCCAACTCTTAAACAACGCCGAATGCACAAATTCAAGGTACGGGAATGTACTATGACTCGGCAGAAGCAGGCGGATTTCAGAACTAGGTCGGTGGTGGGTAAGGTAGACCAATTAGTCTACCTAGAATTCTGCTCGGAATTCAGCATGTCCTAATACTTTCTGGCACTGAAGAAGAAGTTGTGAAAGGGCTACAAACGTAGCAATAGATGGCGAATATTAATGGGCATATCCTGGCCTGCTTCTCGCTGACAAGCTGATCGAGAGAGACCCGACATCGAGGATAGCACAGTGCCGGCCTTTCCCCTGAGGTGAAGAGCCGAGCGAAATATGTTGGGTAATATAAACTTCTTCGTGAAGGAGGCCGCACGCACGAAAGCTTGGACCAAGCCGCCCTCCACTTCAAAAGCTCCTCCTCTTGTAGCTCCACCGCCGACTGCTGCTTGTCGTCGTAGAACCTCCCAGCGACTCTGCTATTGTAAATAATGTGGTCGGATAGGCTCCATTTCCATCCGAAACGCAAACGACTCGCAAGATCTTCCACAAACACAGGATCGGCGGCGATTGGCGGAAAAACAGATGGACCTTCTGCTGAAGAACGATCGATTGTCTGCTTCTATAGCTAGTGTCCATAATCTACGCTCGAAAAAATAATATTTCCTTTTGGCACTCTCAACAATGAGAAGATGGACAAGCTCCTAGTCCAATCAAGTTTCGAGGAAATTCATTTCCAATTTGCTAACGCGCTCATGTCTTTGACCGAGAAAATTAGAAGTACCCTGTGCAAGAAGTTTTCGCGTGCCAAGAACTCTGAAGGGCAACCAAAATGAACTTTCAAGTTGCGACTCCAAGTACGCGGAGCATCGTCGCTTTTTGCCGGAGTAGAGTCCAAGAAGGCCTTGATCTATGTTCACCGACATCAAATTTTATAAGTTATAAATTATGGGCTCAGCTGGCCCTGCTGATAGTACCCTGTAAGGGCTCCTAATCCAGGGATACAGTATGAGCAGAGTTTGTACTCCATGTTAGGAGCGGCTGCACATGTCGTCTGCTTCTCATGTCAGAGGCGGCCATTTCATTTGGAGCTAAGTCGGCCTGCTACCGAGTAGTGCTCCCAGTCTTAATGACAAAGGCACACGCATTCTACTTCACCCTGTCATGTGGTTGCCAAGTCTCAAGCTCTACAATATGATACCCTAATATGATTGAGTGTAGATAAGAAAGAAGAAGAAGAAATCTTATAGCCTGGCCAGAATATTGTCATCGACCTCCCCGTTTGGAAATTCACCATGACGTCTATGAACACCCACATCTCTCATTCTACTGAAAATCTATGCGGCCAACTGCAGACCATCGTAGCGATGGCTGGTGAAGAAGGTGCGAGAGTTTTCGGTGACTTAAATATCTCCCCTGGCGGATCTTCTTGAACAAACCGACCTTATGCCTTCTTTGATACACCCTGGAGTATCGCCACCATCGGAAGTCGGGTCGACGCGCGGCGTCTGAAGAGAATCCTTTTTCCAACAAGCTCCTGCGAGCACGTCATCTAACAACAAACCAACAATTATACCTACTCGGACAACCGTGCCGTCCTGATTCAAGTGGGAGACACAGCTTCTACAAGATTTACCTGAATCGGCAAGTTGCTACGGTAGAGCTGCTCGTCGAATTAATAGAAAGTTCATCGATGAAATATCTGAAGATCTGATAAATCCTTCATGCCCTATGTTATGGGAACAGTAGACCAGGATAAAGGCAAATCTGGTCACAGAAATACGATCACTCGCGCTTGCCATTGCCGAGTCCGGCGGTGGATACATTGAGATAGCAAGTCACTTCCTGAGACGGAGACTCCGAGCCAGACATAGCTCTCCCCTCAGTTACATCGACAATGCCATCTCCGGGAGCTAAACGGGATGTTTCCTAAGGGAACGCTTTGGTATTCGCTTTTACCAAACTTCTAGCTCTACTGAAGCAATGGACGACTTCCTAGCTGAAGTGACAACCTTGGAGTTCGACAAGTGGGACCAGCTATTTATCGTTGCCATTTCCTGCGACGATTTTACGACAGCCATTCACGCCTGCCAAACGGCCGTCCTTCGGATGGGAAGGTTTTCCCAGCAAATTGTTAAGGCCTCTGAAGATTTCTTCGACGAATATCTTTGGCAAGTCATCGATGCTTCTCGGCTCCGCTGGGCTTTTCCTTCATCTTCGAGATGCAACAAACGGTAAGCCGGGCCTACAGTTACTATGGCCAATTAGCCTCCCAAAGACTGGACTACAAAATCTTCAGCTGCAGGCTTATGGGCCGTCTGCATCGTCATCTTCCAGTCCTCGTACCCGAGTGTCAGACCTACGTTATGATACGCTACGGACGGTCATCCTCCTTGAACTAGGTCTCCCGGATGTCGCCTCTGACTGTTATCTCGCTGGATCAAAGTCGGAGTTTGACAGTCTGAACAGGAACAACCATTACGATTTCTTCTAATAATTTGAGCCTGTCTTCCACGGTGAAGCAAATTCCACCATGTTCACACCAGGGCCTTTCCGTTTCTCAACGGGGTGAAGTAGACGCCGCCTTCTTCAGCTTCGGAGTTTGTTTTCCGCTACGCCTCCTCGGGAAGATCTTGGGCCGCGGTAAAGTAGTCGCCTATGCAGATGTAATTGTTCACTTCATCAGGGACGACGCTCAGTTTGAGCTTGTGTGTCTGATCTTCCAATAGTTACACATGATCCCCCGGTTGGTTGTCAACTTCGGCAAGAGATGCGGGCTTTGGTGCGGTTCCTGGAAGCACCAGACGGTTTCTCCTCTGAGAATTTCCTGGACATCCGAGTAGATAACTGTCAGCTCTCAGGCCCCCACCTCATGAGCTGGTGAAGCAAGTCATCGCGTAGTGGTCTACTTTTGCTAGCGGCTGGTCGCTGGTAAGTCGTGCCCGCGTGGCCAACAATCTGGTCTTAGGTTACATGCGGCATCACCTCCAAGGCTTTGTTCCACCTAAAACTAACATCGCCAGGCTGAAAGCGCGGCTTGGCGCTTCATGTGGGGTAAGATCCGAGTCTGTAGCCCAAATCGTAGCCTCAAGCCTATCAGGTCAATTAGAATATCTTTCTATACCCCGAGATAAGCGGGTTTGGCTCAGAAACAAATAGTTGTTTTCCTGAATAACGAAAAAGAATCGGCCATCAAGATTCAGAAACTGAGGCTGGAGAGAGTACAACTCCTCCAAGCCTTTACCAACAATGGCGTGATGGACAAGCCGTTGGCTCAATCGACCGTCAAGCAGAGACCACCGAAACCCTGGCTAATGACATACTGTACAAGCAACCACGCGCCAGAAAATGCTCGACAGCCTGAATGAACTTCCGAGTTGCATCCCTGAATACTCGCGGCATCGCTGCTCTTCGCCGGAGAATTCAACTCTACTATTTTCTCAAGGAGCATTAGATTTACATCTGTTTTCTGCAGAAGACCGTCATTTCTCTGGATAATGCACGTCATTGTGCTCGCAACGACAACCGAAGGATCAGGCTTCGCCTGCGTCTTCGCGCCTTGGGTCGTTGTTCACCGGCAGCGAATCCTATGGCCTGGCAAGGTTGTTGTAGTCGACTTCATCGTCATCGCCCACGTATCTCATGCTTCTGAAGAGCTGTGTCGCCAGCTCCATATCATCTTAGATCTGGCGTTTGAAGAATATGCAGGGGTCCTCGGTGACCTAAAATATCTCCGAGGAGTCTGAGAAGGACCTGGCATCCGGTTCAGTAGAAGCCCTCGCGAAATTCCTGGACCAAGCCGACCTCGTCGCCACTTTCTTCGATGCTTCACTGAAGTATACCAGGGTTACCACTATTGGAAGCCGGGTTGACGCGCGTCGTCTGAACAGAATACTACTTCCATCAGGTTTCTACGACCGCGTCACCCAATACCAAACTATAGACTACGCCTACTCGAACCCCCGTGCCGTCCTGATCCAACTAGGAGAACCAGCTCCTACAAGACTTCCCTGCATCGGCAAGCTGCTACGGTCAGACCCGTTTTTTTAACAATGGAAACGTTCATCGATGAAATATTGGAAGCCTTTGCAAATCTTTCAACCCCGATGTTATTGGAACAATGAACCATGATAAAGGCAGATCTGGTTGCGGAGCTAGGTCACTTGCGCCTGCTATCGCCGATTTTGGCGGTGGATACATCGAGATAGCAAGGCACTTTCTAAGGCGGAGACTGAAAGACGACACTGCCCACTCCATACTTCTCTGTCTGATCTCGTGCGTTCCCTCCGAGCCAGACGTCGCTCTACTTCCTCGTTCACCTACCATGACGACAACGCCATTCCGGGGAACAGCTTAGGCGTTTCCTTCGAGAACGCTTGAGCAGTCGCTTCCCCAAGGCTCGAAACCCGTTAGAAGCTATCGCCGACTTTCTCACTGAGGTGACCTCTTGGAGTTCGACGAGTGGAACCAACTCTTCCTCGTCGACATCTCCTGCGACCAAATAGTGGCAGCCATCCATCGCCTGCTGAATGGCAATGCCTCGGGATGGGACAATTTATCCTGCGAGTTTGTCAAAGCCTTCTAAGATTTCTTCGCCAAAGTTCTTTGGAAAATCTTCAATGCTTCACGACTTTGCGAAGCCTTGCTTCCATTTTTAGGATGCAGCAAGGTCATAATTCTGATTTTATATGCTACACTGAAAGGTTGATTCTGAGAAATGGTATTTAAGTATAGCATTTAAAATCAGAATGATCCAATACAGTATTAGAGCTCAAAAAAAGCTGCCTGGTAGTTTATATTGGCGAAACCGCTGGGAGTATTCACCACTGATGAGTCCAGCCCTCCCAATATTTTTCCATCGCAATAGGGACAGTAGATGTTTGATTTATTCGTGAAAAGAAACACTCGCGTCTTAATGTTTTCACTCGTTATATAAAGTGATCAATAAAGATGGTACGGTCCAAACAAATTCACACGCAGCCTGCATAATTTCGATATTTGTAATATTTGGACCGAACCATTCTATCACGTCAATTTGGGGAAATTTACATTTTTACACAAGCTAACATAAATAAATATTTTGAACCCGCAAATTCATTACTCCCCGTGGCAGACATTTATCAAGGCTGGGCCACAGGTTTTGCTGATTAACGTCTTGTCTAACCAGTAATTAATCAACTCCCCAGGGACATTCTGCTCTTTTTTTGTCAGTTTTGCTTGCCTCCTTTTTAATCAGCATATTGTTTATGGAATTCTGCTCGGCTTCTTCTTGCTTAGTCTTCGGACTTAGTGGACTCGGCATTATATAGTGTTGTTTCTTGAAAATAAAGATACTTCGGCCAGTAAATATTTGTATTACCTCGACGGTTCGACAAAAAGGTTTTGTCCTCGTCAGGAGCAAACAAAATTTAAAACATTTGGCAAGGCGTTAAAAATCATTCTATTATATATAAAAATTTAGAATATCGCGTGAGAACACCCTTGGAACCTTAGAATTATTTTAACGCCTTGCTAAATATTTTAATTTTCGTTTGCTCCTGATGAGGACAAAAACTTTTTGTCGAAACGTCGAGACAATAAACAAGATTTACTGGCCGAAGTATCTTTATTTTCAAGAACTATGAATGCCGGCCAGGCAGCCTCTATCTGTACGATAGTGTTGTTGTAAAACGACATTTATTCCGCATGTATTTCTTTTAGAACGAAAAATCGAAATTTATTTTAAGGAGAAATAACGGTTATTTCTAACCTTAGGGATGAAGTATGAAAGGATGAATTGTGAAGAGTAATAATAAACAGAAAAATAAAAGTGTTCAGGGATGGGAATCGAACCCACAGTGTTCCGCTTACCGGCCAGATGTCATGTCCACTAAGCTATTTTTCCGTTCGTAAATATTATATAAAGTAATTTATAATACAATATAATGCGGCTTATGATTGTAGAATGACATTTGAAAATTATTCCGCATGTTGTTGTTGTTGCTTATTCCTCAAATCGTTTAAACGATTTTTTATCTCTTTAAAAAAATCGTTTGAGATGCATTCGCAGTCATTAGCAAACACACATGTATGTCTAATTTCCATGTCTCTTTTATTTTTTACAGAAAAATATTTACATGCCAGTATTTTGGATTATTTTTTTATAAACCTATTTTTTCTTATTCTTACTGAGAAGATGGGCATCGCAGTCACTCGCTCAACTCAGGCAATTTCAAGGGTTAATGCGCTGGGGCGGGTACCTCGGGGGTTGGGTGGAAAAACTGCCATCTATTTACACTATATTGATTTTGAAACAACTAAATGGATTGCAAAAAATAATTACATCAGATACCTAAACACTAATATAATACAATTTTTGACTTCACACACTTTTTGCCTGTGGTTTATGTGCTACTTCTGTATTGCTATTCTATGGGACTTCTACTATTTATTATTGATGTACTTTCAGTATGAAGGAAATTTCACTCAAGGGAATTCGTCTAGTAGATTATAAATTCAAATCAGACTCAAGAGTTAATATCTTTTTTTAAAATTCGAAACTATCATAGACGCGTATGATTCTTTTTGAAAATAAGTAATTTCAACTGTCATTACTGCAAGGGAAAAATTAGTGGGAGGGCCTCGCTCATCAGTGGTGAACCCTCCCATACCATACCGCTGTTTCATTGCATTTTTCGATTTTCCTTTTATAGTGATACTGATTCTAGACTCTTGAAATGGGTATTTTCCATTGCAGTAAGGACAGTAAAAATTGATTATTTTTAAAAAGAATCATATGGGTCTATTATAGTTTCGAATTTTGATAACAGTTGGTGCGCTAATGCATAATGATATATTTATTCAAAATAAAATATTTGAAGGATATTTAGTTATCCATATCGGAATAGGATCCTCCGTGTTAAAGGATTCCAGCACCAAGTCATTTACCATCTGCACGATGAGTAGTATTTCACACACATTTCATCATGAAGTTTTTCGTTGACTATTTCTAACCACATTGTTATGCTCAATAAATGACATATATACCACATTTTAAACCAGGGAGTCGGTGGAAGGATGGTCTAAACCGTTGGTTTTCGACCGCTACGACCCGGGTTCGATTCCCGCATTGGACACTTCTCTTTTTATAAAAAAAAATGCTTCAATGGCCCCCTGATTCTTGTAGAAGTCCAACCCCACCAGCGAGTGCATGTAACCAAACAGGGCTCTGGCACATTTGTAAGTGCAATGAAGGATGGACTAAACCGTTGGTTTTTCGACAGCTACGACCCGGGTCCGATTTCCGAATTGAGCACTTTGATTTAAAAAATGCTTCAAAGGCCTCGATTCTTGCAAAAGTCCAATTCCTCCAGCGAGTGCAAGTAACCAAACGAGTCTCTGGCACAATTTTAATTGCAAAGTCGAACTGCTTTTCACATGTGTAAACTTGTGGTACACTTACAGTAAAAGAAGTCGCCTACTTCTACCCACCATGATTATCTTGGCCTGTACCACATGTACTAGAGATAAGCAAAAAATAAAAACTATTAATAAAATGTATTAGGAACTCGCTGACTTAACGGTCGCCGGGATGGTACATCGAGCTCAAGACAGAGATGGTACATCGAGCCCAAGACAGAGATGGGACATCGAGCTCAAGACAGAGATGGTACATCTAGCTCAAGACAGAGATGGTACATCGAGCTCAAGACAGAGATGGTACATCGAGCTCAAGACAGAGATGGGACATCGAGCTCAAGACAGAGATGGTACATCTAGCTCAAGACAGAGATGGTACATCGAGCTCAAGACAGAGATGGTACATCGAGCTCAAGACAGAGATGGTACATCGAGCCCAAGACAGAGATGGTACATCGAGCTCAAGACAGAGATGGTACATCGAGCCCAAGACAGAGATGGTACATCGAGCTCAAGACAGAGATGGTACATCGAGCTCAAGACAGAGATGGTACATCGAGCTCAAGACAGAGATGGTACATCGAGCCCAAGACAGAGATGGTACATCGAGCTCAAGACAGAGATGGTACATCGAGCTCAAGACAGAGATGGTACATCGAGCTCAAGACAGAGATGGTACATCGAGCCCAAGACAGAGATGGTACATCGAGCTCAAGACAGAGATGGTACATCGAGCTCAAGACAGAGATGGTACATCGAGCTCAAGACAGAGATGGTACATCGAGCTCAAGACAGAGATGGTACATCGAGCTCAAGACAGAGATGGTACATCGAGCTCAAGAAAGATGGCTGGCGTCGTGTTTGGGATGTGATACGTAGAGTACAACGTTCGATCTCGAATACAATGATTGTAATAACAATTATTATTAGCATTGGTCTTTATCCAAATTACAAGAGGAAGAATCGCAGGAGATCATTTCTAAAGAATAAAAACTAATGGCAACGAGATTCTTTATTAAATCGATATAAACTCGACAAGCTTTCCGACAATATTCGTATTACAACCTGTTGAAGGAAATCATTGTTCGAAAGCTTGCCGAGTTTTTATCGCTTTAATTGAAGAATTGCTTTAATTAAGCAAAATCATAATAATAACTCTGACACTTGTCCCACCTCTACTACTGATAACAATAATAATTACTCTGACAGAAAATCCCTGGAAAAATCCAGGTCATTCGTCTAGTAAGTTATATCATTCTTATTACACTAGAAGCTCCCTGTAAAGGCCAACACCTAATTGTAGAGCCAAAGTGTACTTTAGGGAGAGGTGTCCTCTTACCGGAGAGTTGTTAAATAGTGAAAATGGTAATTTTGCATATGAAAACTGTCCCTTTGTAGAGAGGTATCCTCTAGCGTGAGTGTCCTCTCATGGAGGTTCTACTGTATATATGTTATATTAAAATATTATTTTATTTAAAATTATATTTCATAGATACAAATACTTTGTTAAATCGACCGCCAGAGGTCAGACTTCGCCTATATAAACTTATTGTTGTTGTTTCCCGATGGCCGGCTCAAACTTTTTGTACATTATGTAAATAAATTTTTCATTTTTTTAGATTCTTACGCCTTAAGCCAGGCATTACTTTTACCAAATTATGTTTAAATATATATATATATTTAGGTCAATTAAAGCAACCTCTGATCAGAACTATTTTTATTATTATACTTTCAAGAATTTTAACCACGATTATATTACTATAGCATATTCTTCAAGATAATCAAAATCAGCAGAAAATCTCAATTTTTTTATAACATATTTATAAGCCACAAAACACTTAAATATTGTTATGAATGATACTTATAAATGACTGCGGCGTATAATTATAAAGCTATACAAACAGTTTAACCGCATAAGTTTCTTTTTTTATTTATGAAAAATCATTTTTAATTTCAAAGAGAAATATTTAATATTTCTAACTTTTGGATGACGTATGAAAAGATTGAATATATGAAGAGTGATGGTCTATATATGAATGGATGTCGTATGGAAGGGTGAAAAATATGAAGAGTAATGGCGAACGGAAAAATAAAAGTGTCCAGGAGCGGGAATCGATTCCCACACTTTTATTTTTCCGTTCGCCATTACTCTTCATATTTTCACCCTTCCATACGACATCCATTCATATATAGACCATCACTCTTCATATATTCAACCTTTTCATACGTCATCCAAAAGTTAGAAATATTAAATATTTCTCTTTGAAATTAAAAATGATTTTTCATAAATAAAAAAGAAACTTATGCGGTTAAACTGTTTGTATAGCTTTATTGTTATGAATATTCAAAACTATTATAGACACGTATGCTTCTTTTGAAAATTAAACACTTTCTACTGCCCTTACTGTAAGGGCAGTAGAAAGTGTTTAATTTTCAAAAGAATCTCACTCTCATACGTGTCTATAATAGTTTTGAATATTCATAACAGATGGCGCGTTGATACATCATAATATAATTGTTATTTCTGTTTTTCATTCTTTTTCTTTAAATGTGTGAATGGATGTTTTTCTGGGATATACGATTATTATGGCAACTTTGTCGAACCTAATCCCATCTATGCAAATTGGGAACACAGAAAAAAAGCAATCAGATCTCTTAAAAGATCATCAGTTCCGATATTAGAATCCTAATGGAATAGTTGCGTGCATCTGTCTATACTGTGCTCTCATAGAGACTACATCTCCAATTCTAATATTGACCCCAAATGGCACAAGCCTAACTAAGAATATAATGCATTCTATATTTGTATGTAAATATTTATTCACCGTAGGAGGATATTTCATTATATAAAGGTGTGTCATTTATGTAATAAACATAGACCACTTATGTAATATGATGCACTAGCACGCCATCTATTATCAAAATTCGAAACTATTTTAAACGCGTAAGATTCTTTTTGAAATTAAACAATTTCTACTGCCCTTACTGCAATGGAAAAATTAAAGGGAGGACCTGACTCATCAGTGGTGAACCCTCTCAGCAATTTCGCCAGTTTAATCTACCATACCGCTGTTATATTGCATTTTTGGGACTTCCATTTATAGTGATGCTGTTGCTAGACTCTTCGAATAGGTATTTTAGAAGAAATATAGACGTAAGCTTTGAGGACAGTATAATTACATACAATTATAAATTTGATAACAGATAGCGCGCAAGTGCATCATAATATAAATGTTCTAATAAAAGACACAATTTGATATTTGCGGAAGAGCGATTGCTCGAAGCATATTATATATTTATAATTTCATGTAATTCTACTGTCCTCAAAGCTTATGTACATAGTTAATCTAAAATACCCATTCCAAGAGTCTAGCAACAGTATCACTATAAAAGGAAGTTCTAAAAATGCAATAAAACAGCGGTATGGTAGATTAAACTGGCGATACCGCTGGGAGGGTTCACCACTGGTGAGAGAGGGCCCTCCCTTTAATTTTTCCATTGCAGTAAGGGCAGTAGACATTGTTTATTTTAAAGAGATTCATACGCGTCTATAATAGTTTCGAATTTTGATAACAGATGGCGCATTAATGCATCATAATGGAAATTATGATTATTTATTTTATATTATTATATAAAGGTATAAATTTCAACAAAAGACAAATATATAAATTCAAACTCATTTTGCAGATTTATTTTGAGAATAAAAAAACTACTAAATTCCATTGGAACGCTTAGTATTGTTTTAATTGAATAATTCTCTAATATCTAGCATATTTATATTCTAAAATATTCCTTGAAACCTTTTTTAATCTGTAAATTGCTTTTCTCAAATACATACAATACTTTACAATTTGATTTCATTTAACTAAATTTGCATACCAACCCTTTGTACATTTATCAATTGTGTTGATTTTTTTATCTTTTCATCCAACTAACTTGAATACTAATTCTGTACATATTTAAAATATCTTTCTTTATTTTCTTCCAAAATATTTGTTTATCTTTAAAGTGCAAGTGTCCCTAGGGGGACATAGAGCTCTAAGTCGAAAAAAAGAATAAAGAAATATATAAAGGTGTGTCATTTATATAATAAACATAGACCACTATAATTCAAAAGGCACAGATATTGGATCAAAATATAATTTATTTTACCAATATTTCAATTGGCTGAACACCAACCTATATCAAGGTGTTATAACATATTTAATGTGTGTCAACAACATAGACCACTTTACACAACCACACTATTCTTCTTTTTGCTTATTTTAACAACAAAGCATATGCATTCTGGAATAATTAAAAATCAACGAGAATAGTTGATATTTATTCCGATAGATGGCGCAAGTCATCAGCAACTTTCAGTTGCACGAAAAGGAGATGCCTTTTTTCATAATTTATACACCTTGTCCAAATACACATTCGTACTATTTTTCACATTGTTTCGTGGTCTCACGCAATTCTGGCCTTATCTACCCCCGTTTTACGATTTTTCAGGATGCCTGAATGACAAGTTTTATGGTAGTTGAGGTACAGCTTGCACTACGCTGATGAGGGCCAACAGTCCGAAACGCGTCCGTGGTTAGCTTTTCTTGATTAATCAAGATTGGGTATTTGGCCAATTCTGGAACAATTGAAAATCAACGAGAATAGTTGATATTTATACCGATAGATGGCGCAAGCCATCAGCAACTTTCAGTTTGACGATAAGTAGATGCGTTTTTTTTTTCATAAAGCATATACCACATCTGGTACATACCAGAAAATGATGATGATAAATATAATCTCTAGAATATTATTAAAATATTACAGAAATATATAGAATGGTTCATAAATCCCGAACACTTTTATTTTTATTAAAAATTAAAAGACAATCTAGAATAAAAAAACTTTTAACTATTTTATTTTATTTTAAAGATAGAAGCTGCCTGGCCGGCATTCATAGTTCTTCAAATTGAAGATACTTCGGCCTATTAAAAAAAGAAGTCAGTGGACGAGTGGATAACACCTTCGATTCCCGACAGCCATGAACCGGAATTCAATCCCGCGTTAACATTTTGTTTAATATATGAATACCCTTCACATATTATTCATTGTTGTAAATATCATAAACTAGGTCGCTCTTGTTGAGCGGTACATAATAAAGTGATTTTGGGAACTTGAAAACGCTGGTTATAATAGAACTATCTACTTTGCGAGTTAGTCCTACATCTAAGAATGATAAAAATCCTTCTTTTTCTATCTTAACTGTGGATTTTATTTCTATTTCTAAATTTTTCACATGACCATGATTTCATCAAGATTTTCTTTGCGGATAACTGTGAAAGATTGACCGGCCGAAGTATCTTTAATTTGAAGAAATATTTTATTCAAAGTGATATAAGTTGTTAATTAAAGCTTCATCTATTACCTAAAATAGTCGGTGCACGAAACCCTCGGTTCCCGACAGCCATGAACCGGGATCGAATCCCGCATTATTACCTAAAATAAAATACGAGGGTTTTCCGTTAAATAGGTTCCACGAGGCACCACTGTCATGAGGATCGCTTTTAGACGCGAGCCGACTGCGCGGGTTCGTAGCTATTTCTCCCCATACTAATTTCCTAACAAGGCCACGTCACTGGTAAGCTTAGTCTTGGCTGAGCAGCCGTTAGTGATGGAGCTTCCCCTCGTGTCTTCCGCCAGCTGCGAATTACGGTCAGTAATTCGCTTTTTGGCTGCAAAGAAGAATTCGGGCGAAGGATATTCATACTGAACTCTGTCAAGTGTATGGAGAAGGGTATATGAGTTCCGGGATGGTGTGCGTAGATGGGTCAGAGAATTTAAAAACGGACGAACAGACGTCCACGATGAACCGCGTGCTGAACGGCCATCGGATACGGACGAAACCATTGCCAAAGTCGAAGCGGCAACGCTTAAAGATCGACAGGTTACCGTGCGGAAGCTCTGCGATTTGGTTCCTGATGTCAGTAAAACCACCATCGACAATATTTTGCGTGAACATTTAGGGTATTCAAAGGTCTGCGCAAGATGGGTTCCGGAAATGCTGGCTGAAGACCATAAACGGCAGCGGGTTGAAGCGGCCCAGAAATTTCTTGATTGCCACGAAACTGACAGAGAGGAATTCTTGGATTCGATCGTTACTGGTGATGAGACCTGGGTACACTACACCACACCGGAGATAAAGGAGCAATCCAAGCAGTTGAAGCACACTTCTTCGCCGAAACCTCTAAAGTTTAAACAAACGCTTTCTGCCGGGAAACTAATTATTACCGTTTTTTGGGACCGAAAGGGGCTATTGTTGGGCGACTTTATGCGTCGGGGTACAACAATCAATTCCGACCGGTACTAGTGGTAAAACAACTTCGACGCGCGATTCAGAACAAGAGGAGAGGGATGTTAACCAAAGGGGTGCGTTTTCACCACGACAATGCTCGGGCCGCACACCGCCCCGTCAAACCACCGCCCTCATCGAAGAATTTGGATGGGAATTGGTGTCACAACCCACCTTACAGCCCAGACGTAGCTCCTAGTGACTTTCATCTCTTCCCCGAGTTGAAGAAAAACCTGAGTGGAACCCAATTCCAGGACGATGACGAGTTGGAAGAAACGGTTTTAGGCTTTCTACGCGGCCAGGCGGCAGAGTTCTTTGATTCTGGGTTCCATATGTGGGTGTCCCGAATGCAAAAATGCGGCGAACGAAACGGGGAATATGTAGAAAAATGAAAAAAGTCTGATATTTTTGAAAATGTATAGTTCAAGGCAAATAAACCTGTTTTTCTGAATGAAAAACCTCTGTGGAACCTATTTAACGGACAACCCTCGTAGTTAGTTTTTTATTCTAATTTGCTTTTTAATTTCTAATAATAATAAAAAAAAAAATTTCGGGACTTATAAGCCACTCTGTATATTTATATAATATTATTCAATTTTAAAAAATATTAAATACACTAAAGGTATTTAATAAATGTATTGTAAGCAGATAATTCAAGTGAGGAAGGTATAAATTCTTCTCTAATTACAATCAAAGATATTGCCACGTGGAAAATTAGGGAAGACAAACTTCAGGATGAGACAACATATTATTTAAAGCAAGAACAAACTATGAATGATAAACAAAAGATAAGCAATAAGAGAAGTTTACGGAGTAGTAAATATGAACATAAAAAATGATGCTCTGTTACAAATATATATCATTTTTCTATTAAAAAAATAAACTGAATATCTCAGTAAAGAATGAGGCTGCCTGGCCGGCGTTCATATTGAAAATAAATATACTTCGGTCAGTAAATCTTTTTTATTACCTCGATATTTCGACAAAAAGCTCTTGTCCTCGTCAGGAGAAAACAAAAATCAAAACATTTATCAAGGCGTTAAAAAATAATTCTAAATATTTTTGTTTGCTCCTGACAAGGACAAAAGATTTTTGTTGAAACGTCGAGGTAATACACACACACACAAAGCCTTTATTAAGACATTAGTCTTATACAGATTCTCCGTACAAGGTGCAATATCAGGAAAAGAGCAGCACAGGAAACCAGTAGTTCCGCAACTATATACAATTATTAGTAATAAGGAAAAGTAAGATTTAATATGAAAGGTCGACGCCATCGCCCCAAGTCTTCAATTCCATAAGCGCGGAGCAGAAATAGGGACTAAGTTATTTAGTTCGCCATAAATATAGCATCCAGACACAAAAAAGGAGATTTACTCCAGCACAGCCATCCATATTACCAGCTCCGCAATCTCATCGTCGACCAACACGATGGCCCCTCGATGTTTCGTCATCATTCTGAGGTGTGAGAACAATAGCTTCACGTCGAGGTAATAAAAAAGATTTATAATATGATGCACTATAGCGCCATCTGTTATCAAAATTCGAAACTATTTTAAAGGCGTAAGATTCTTTTTCAAGAAACAATTTGGTATTTGCGGAGGAGCGATTGCTCAAAGCATATTATATATTTATAATTGTATGTAATTCTACTGTCCTCAAAGCTTATGTCAATAGTTCTACTAAAATACACTTTCCAAAGGTCTATCAACAGTATCACTATAAAAGGAAGTTCCAAAAATGCAATATAACAGCGGTATGATAGATTAAACTGGCAAACCGCTGGGAGGGGTTACCACTGATGAGCCAGGTCCTCCCATTAATTTTTTCCATTGCAGTAAGGGCAGTAGAAATTGTTTAATATCAAAAAGAATCTTACACGCCTTTAAAATAGTTTCGAATTTTAATAAAAATATTTACTGACCGAAATATCTTTATTTTCAAGAAAAATGTCTCAGATTTTAGGATAATTCTTAATACAGATGAAGTTACAATAATATCGTATTTTGTTGGTTTGTTGTATGATCTTGGCAATCAATGATGAAAGGGGTGATCGTACATGTATTCATCAACATCTGACATTTGGTGGAGTAGAAGTATCGAATCATGTTTACACTAACTGTTTCTGAATATAGAGCAATATACATTAATAGTTCTTTAATTTAAAAAGCATATATTGGATTAAAATATAATTTATTTACAAGTATTTCAGTTGGCTGAACGCCAACCTTTTTCAAGTTATGACAACTATTTATGTCAAAAATTATCTTTCTAACCTAAAAGATTTAGGTTCTTAATATATATATATATATTATATTTCCTTTTTTTATTGTCATTTTCCTTGTTTAATATGTTTATAACTGTTTCTGTTTAATAATATAAATCGACGTAATTATCCCTAGCCGGGATATCTTGTTTTGTTTTTTTGAAATAAAATAAAATGTCAACAACAAACTCAGCGACACATAACGTCAATAGAATTAAGTTGAAAAATTATTTCTAAAAATATTTTTCAAACATTTTTATTCCAACGGCAAAACCAAATATACATTAATTTAATTCTATTGACGTTATGTGGCGCTGAGTTTATTATTGACATTAATATGTTATAATACCTTGAAAAAGGTTGGCGTTCAGCCAACTGAAATATTGGTAAAATAAATGATATTTTGATCCAATATATGCTTTTTTAATAAATAAAAAACTGTTATATGTGAATTTAATAAAATTTATATGTAGTAATGTAGTGTTATCCTGTAGGATGACTGTAGTGTGGCATGTTGGTTGCAGTCGTGGTAGCCAAAATGTTTAGAGTGGGTTCAGGCGTGATTGGGATTACACATATAAATAATAAGTGAATATATTAATAATACACTCAATATAGAAATTGATATATCTTGTACATAATATTAAATCATATTAAAAATCTAGGCTAAAATAATTCTAGCTTACCTTAAAAGGTTTTCTTGAACATCATGCCCCCCGTTGTCTCTTGCGACGTTAACAGATTTGCTCAATTTATAAATACTGAATTTATGTTTTAAGCTTTTATTTAATTTTTATATAGATAACCCGGGTTTCTTGAGTGTACAGAAGTCACTGATAAAAATAAAGGTCACCTCTCCCATCAAAATAAATGTCCAAATACCGCAAACTAGCGGACAGGTTCGGCAACAAAGCCACAACACCAGCTTTGACAAACTGAGAAGCGTCCATCTAGAGACCATGGTTTCATGTTAATGGCCCTCGTCAGTCTAGGGCGGACTTTATTCCATGAGATCCTCATGGGATTCAATGAAATATTCACAATCTACCAAAGAATACTTTAGCTGGCAAAATGCCTAGGCCAAAGTATAGTTGGAAATTTTGCCGAGAAGAAATTCATCTATATAAAGCATAGAGTGCCTCTCCCGTCAAATTAAACGTCAAAATACCGCAAACCAGCGGACTCGGTTCGGTAACAAAACCACAACACCAGGTTTGGCAAACTAAGAGGCGTCCACCTAGAGACCATGGTTTCGGGCTAATGGCCCTTGTCAGTCCAGAGCGGACTTTATTCCATGAGATCCACACGGGATCTAATGGAATCTTCACAACCTGCCAATGAGTTCTTTACCTGGCAAAATGGCTAGACCAAATCTATGGCCAAAGTATAGTTGGAAATTTTGCCGGGAGGATCATGTTCTACCTGGGATTGTGTGGGTTTGTCACAGACCCGAGTCTGCTAGCTTGCAGAAACTGTCTATAGATGGCGTTGAGAGTGACAGTGATTATATATATTTGTTGGTTGTTATTCATACAACATCGGCAAATAACAAATTCACATCTCTCTGTAATAAATATCACTCATATTAGAATCTTATAAGGTTATCCCAAAAGTTCATGTTTTTCTTATTACTTGTGACGAATAATATTTATATAAAAGAAAAATAATTATTGCAATCCACCAGCATTTAGTTCTACAAAATAATTTATTACTATTGGTAATTAATATATTTATAATTTATTAATTTAATTATTCAGATTAATACAAAAATGTTGTAGAAAAATAAATATGTTGGAGTATAAATTAATTGTAAGAAAGGTATTGATATATTTAAGCAATTATAAATCAAATATTACTTTAAAATCTTTCTTCTTTAAAAATAAACATTCTCACCCACTTATCCGTATCTCCTAAAGTTATTTCCAAAGCTTAACAAGCATTAATAAGTTTTGATTATCCTAGCTTGATTAATGAAAGAAAATGAATATTTGATGACCCTTTTCGGCTCATTTATATTGCATAAATCTTCACGAAATAAGGCGCGAATAAATGTTAAGCCTATTTATTTAATCAATAATATTTCTTCTGGAAGCTTTTAAAATTGATCTTTAACCAATTGTTTATTAATTTTAATTAATAAATAAATACAAAAAGAAACCTGTATTTGAAAAATAAAAACTTTAGTAATTTTGTCTGAAATTATAAGAGTTAAGTATTTAAGAACGAAAATACCAAAAGATTTTTTTAAAGCTTTAACATTTTAGATAGCTTTTTAAAAGTTGTAAAGGGGAGGCATCTGTTCTGTTGATTAGAAAGGCCACGCAAGAGATTTGCCATTTAACGATTTTACAATAGGACGTAGGGAGATAACAGCTTTTTACATTTTTTATTATTTATCTTTTAGGAGAGTTTATGGCCATTTTTTTGGGGTAAAATGTTAATATATTTGACTAAACAATATAAAGAAATTGCGAAATATATTTTATTGAACCTTTGTGACAAAATATTTATCAAATTTATAAAAAGATAAAATTATAATATTTTACTCAAATATTAGATATTACTTTACATAACATTGAAAACAAAGAAAATAATATCTAATTTCAAAATATAAAAAATAAATATATTTTGATTATTTTCACAATATATTGCAAGTATTTGTTTGATATTTGATATCTAGCTTATTATATTGCATGTTCCTTTTCTGAAAATAATTCAATTAAGTAATTGTTTATAACAATAGAATATCAAAGAAGTATGCATAAAAAAAAGGCATATCCTGACCACGTTCACATGCACTTTCCAGATTGCAGAGCGTCATCTAGTGAAACAGAAATGAACTAAACGTTGATTTTAACCTGTTTCTTGATATTTTGTCAACCCAATATATTGATAAATCAAGAAAAGTCAACCACGTAGGAGTTTCAGGCTGTTGGCTCACGTCAGCGTGGTGCAGACTGTACCTCTACTACCAAATAATTTTGATCCCTCGAGGTTTCTTGAAAAATCAAGAAATGGGTATTCAAGGCCAAACTTGTGTAAATACGCTAAACATGTAAAATAACAATTTAAAAATATATAAAAAGGCCAGGTGTTGATATTAAAATGAAAAAAATACATTTTCTGACCACGTTTACATGAACCTTTTAACATCCAGATTCACAGTAACAGAGCTTTTGCGTCTGTAATTGAGACAGTTATTTTTGCCTGATAATAAGTTGCCTAAAAGACATATGGGCAATCCCAAATCAATATTTTAAAGGTAAATCGTTCTATTTGACGTACACTTACCATGAGAATGGCACATTTTAGAGTTGCCGAATTGACAGTAAATAAACTAACCATTCAAACTTGATAAGTCTTAGCGTCGCCAATATAACCTCTTCGTTATAGATATTTTGTTATTAAAATAGAGAGTAGATATTTTCAAAATAAGATTTTTACAGCCTATAAGCAAATATAACTCTTTGAAAAACCTTTATTAAACTTCCCACATGTTTTTCTTTCCACAAATATTGTAATACTATTTTTTTAATACTTAAAAGCACCTAAAATCAGAAATTTGCTAAACATTTTCAAAACTGATGAAATCTTCAAGTTGAGAAAGTTTTAAATTTCTGGGTAATCGTCAATGGCTTAATTTTGATTTATATATTTACTTTCAAATTCTGTGATCAAATTTAATATACTTCTATACTACACAGAATTCTGAAAATCGGAAGACACGCTCAATACAGCCAACAAGGCAAATTGATTAAATTTCAGACTTCTGGGTCGTCTGGGAAGAACAATATTTTCTAAATTTCCTTTTCAGATTCAGTGATCAATTTTAAAATACTCCCTGACCATGTATAAGTCAGGTATTAACTACCTAAGCCCATTCCTACTAAAATTGAAAATGTACAAAATTCTATACTTTTCTAGATGTCTGTAGGTGTCGGGCATACACTAGATAATTTAATTTGTAAATTTACTCTCAAAATAATTTCTTTAGTTTATTGATAGGCAAAAGTTCTCCATACAGATGTGGTTGAGGAGGTCGGAACTGAACAATTTTTATATCTCCTTTCAATTATTGAAGTTGTAATATACTTTCAGACCATAAAGAAATTTGAATTTTTATTAGCTATCTCAATCAAGTTAACAACGCAAATGTACAAAATATCATACCTCTATACAGGGAGGCCTTCACCATTATCCAGTAGCCCCCTTATCTTCAGGCCTGGATCTTCGGGCATGACCTGAAGGACGACGTCCTGGCCATCCTGGAGTCTGCAAAGGCGAATATTTAGACACTTACTGACCCTGGAGTTGCGGGGGGTGCAAGAAGACCCCTCCTGGTCTGGAGGAGGACCCTATCAAGATGGTGGAGTCTTCTAAGCTCATGAATCATTGTAAATATTCCCATTATTCTTAATTTATTTTGTAAATCCTAATTGACAAGATGTCAATAAAAGTGTTTAAATGTCTATACAGCCCCTTCAATGATTAAAAATTGAGATATGGCAATGCGTGGCTTACCATAGAGGATTCCTTTAAGTGGTTTCACCACCTTCTTTTATATTTTAATCATTGAAGTATAAGGGCTGTAGAAATAGAATTTAAGATATATATAGAAAAATAACAAATGAAAACCTAAATAGGCGAATGTTCCTTTTCACAAATAACTCAAACTTCTATGTGAATTTTGTATTCTAATATCTATCATCATTCACCTTGATGCTCCTTACGTTAGCCAATACTAAAACACTATTGTATTAGGAATTTAATAATATATAAATACAAAGGTTTTTGCAATTATATACTTATTTTTTATTGGAGCTGCAACTTTCAAATTTTCATAGTTTCTCAAAGTATTCACCTTTAGCACCTATGCAAGATTTCATCCGTGAAAAATAATTATAGAAGCACTTACACCTGTCATCTTCGTGGATGGAATTTACGGCATTGATAAAGGCTTGCGGTGCTTCATAATCAGTGTCAAATTTTATCCCTTTCAACAATAACCTAACTTTTGGAAATAAATAAAGTCACAACGTGCTAGATCTGGTGAATATGGTGGATTAGTGATTTATTGAACACCAGAGTTGGCTAAAAAGTCTAATGTTTGGGCTGAGGTATGCGGTCTTGCATTGTTATGGTGGAGAAGGACTCCTCTAAGTTGAGCTCTTGGTCTGCTTTCCTTAATTTTTTCAAATACTGCTTGAAGGCATTTTGTTGTATACCAGTCACTATTAACTGTCTTTCGATCTTCTAACTTCACAATATCGATGAGACCACTTTTTCAAAAAGAGAATAAAACAAGCGACCATTTGTTTTCCAACACTTCGAGCTCTGCGAACTTTCTTAGGAGGAGGTGATTTTGAAGAGCATCAAAGAGTCTACTGTCGTTTTGTTCATGGACCAAATTGAAAATCCAAGTTTCGTCCCCTGTAATAATATTGTAAACAGCCTTTGATTTGCCTTCATCAATTTTTTTCAACATGAAATTACACTATTTAACGCGACCAAGTTTTTAGTCTTCAGTCAAGCTGTGAGGTACCCATCTACTAACTAGTTTTCTGTATTTTAAATGATCATTAATGATGGTGTTAATTGCTGCCGATCCAATGCTCACACCTTTCTCTAACTGCTGATATGTAATTCTTCGATCTTCTCTAAGTAAAAAACTTACCAGCTCAATTTTTTCTTGGGTCACTGCTGTTGGTGGTCGACCTGAACGAGGTTCATCTTCAAGGTTAGGTTTTTACAAATTTAAAAATCATTAAACCAAGTAAAACTGTTCTAATAGAAGGAGCTTTATCTCCTAAAGCTTTCATCAATATTTCATGGGATTCTTTAGAAGTTAAATTACTTTTATAATCATAAAAGATCATGGCGCGTAAACTTTCTCTAGTCAACTCCATTGTGTCTGATACAATGTTTATAAATTACCGTTGCCGTTGTAAACAAAGTTACGTCCTCTAAGAGTCATTGTTGTAACTTTTTTATGAAAACGTTTATGTTAGGTAAAATATGCATGTAGATTTTAATGGTATAATTCATTTTTTTAATATTTTAATTATTTAATATTGATTGCAAAAACTTTTGGAGTGACCCTTGTAATTGGAAATTTACCGATTTAGAGCGAAGATGTAGAAGATTTTGAGTGTTATTAGGAAAGTTTGAAGAAAATACTCTTAATCAATGGAATTTATGAAGTTAATCAGCTTTCATTTTTATTTTATATATACAGTCTGGAAATTTAGCAACCCACTGAAGACTCTGAGAACTATTTCAGAAAATAAATATTTAGCAATAGAACTCTATAATTTCTACAGATCAATTGTAAATAGATTCATACACAAAAGAGGTAGTGAGTAAAGTTTTAGAACAGATGTTTGAAAAAATCCCTTTTCAAACAAAGGCTCATGTGCACATGGGGAATGGGAGGAAAATTACTGTGTTATTTTGTTGTTGTATGGCGAATTCACACAGGGCAATGGGCCTTAATAAAAGTCTTTTTGTTGTTGTTATATTTATACAGAAAGAGCCACAGTAAGCACAAAGTCATGCGGACATTTGAAAGACTTATTTGCACCATAATTACCTAACATAAGAAAATTAAAAAATATTTTTGGGAAACTATTAAAAGCCTAAAATTTCTATAATTTCAAAGAGGTTTAAATTTCATTTAAAAAATCACAAAAGAAAGGTGAGGAAATTTCAAAGTATATTATTGCTCTAAGGAAACTTGCTGTATTATGTGAAATATCGGATTTTGTAGAATATTCTTTGAAGGATAAATTGGTAGTAGGCTTAAAGATGAGAAGATCTAGGAAAATTAGCCTGGTGAAGAAAATAAAACCTTTTAAAGAGCATGTGAGGTAGCTCTGAAAATGTTGAGGATGCAGCAATAAATACAAAATCGATTTATTATAAAGAACATGATGAATTTGTACAGATTGAAACATAATGGAATAAAATTGAGAGAAAGAATACAAGGGATAAATTCAGTTTGTGTAAACACTGAGAAAGCCATTAGAGAATTGACAATTAAAATAATTTTATTGACATCTTTTCAATACCTGCAAAGGTGCACAGTCTGCCTTATTTAAAAAAGATAATTATATATACATGATACTATGTACAATGAATATGTGGCGCCTCTGTCAGCGCTGCAGAGTTTGATGGAGAATCGCCAGCGGGTCTCCAGCGACACCACGTATTTCGCCATCTACGAAGAATACGTAGATCGCGTACTTCGCCGCTGAGGAGATGGTGATGGCGTGGTCCTCTAGACCAACTGGAAAGATCCAGGACTGCAGGTCCGACCGATGGAGGAGATTAAAATGATGGAGATTAGAATAAAGAATACAAGGGATAAATTTAGTTTGTGTAAACACTGTGGGAAAAGCCATTAGAGCAGGAAAGGGAGAGGGCTATGTAAATTTAGAGAGGCTACCTGTTTTGAATGTCAAAATAGGGGCCATCTGGCATCAATTTGCAAATCTCTCAATAAGTGGAAGGATTATTATTTAGAAGAATACACTGGCCTAAGAGCCTCTCGAGATAAGAATGCAGTTTTAAGACTATGATAGAGACGATGCCCAGAAGTAAACATTTTTCTTTTCAAATAGCAACTCTACACCATATACATTTTATCATGTAATTGAAGTAGAAAATGTGAAAATTGATACAGGAAGTAATTTACTCATATTTTTACAAAATAAGATAACCAAAATATGTTCACTTGGGCAATTACAACCTACAAATATTATACTTAAGACTTATAAAGATACTGATGTTAACCCATTGGGTCAAATAAAATTTAAAATCCTTCTTTATTATCTCTACACTGAGTGGATAAGAATGTGTCTACCTTTGTCATTAAGACTGGGGGCACTACTCAGTAGCAGGTCGACTTAGCTAAAAAAAAATGCCCGCCTCTGACATGAGGAACAGACACCATCTGCAGCCGCTCCTAACATGGAGTACAAACGCTTTTCATCCTGTATCACTGGATCAGAAGCCTTTACAGGGTACTATAAGCCGGGCCAGCTGAACCCAGGTTTTTTAATGAGCTTGTTACTGCTCCCCCTCCTTCTTTTTCATCCGAACTTTGGACCGGCAAAGGCGGAGTTAAGTTTAAAGTAGAATACAATAACAATAAAGGGAATTATCAGGACGGGAATGGTTGAATAAATTATAAATTTACCAAATATTTGTCCACAATAGTCAACCTAAGAATAACTTACTCTCTAAAAATTTCTCTCAAATATTATCTACTTATATATTTGCCTTATTCTGTCTGTTTGTCTGTTTGTCTGTTTGAAGCTCACGGATGGGATTTTTCATAATCATCGGTGGTTCAGTGGTAGAATGCTCGCCTGCCACGCGGGCGGCCCGGGTTCGATTCCCGGCCGATGCATTTTTTTTTTTACAATTTTTAAAACTCATTTATATATTATACAAGAATGACATCCACGGCGCCAATTTATAATTGTAACGAATAGTATTTGAATAAAAGCATTTAATCGGGTAAAACCCGGGCGTTGCCCGGGTCATTCGTATATAATAATTGTATAAACGAATGCAAGACAAAATCACCGCGAATGTTTCTTTTTTTTAAGGCAATTTCTTTTTAAGGCAATTATCGTTATTTATCGTTAATTTTTGTTTCGATTTTATTAAAAAAAAACGATATGGTGCCTTTAAAAAATGATCTTTATTACTATGCAGTTTTCTATTTAGTCAATATACCTAAGTTCATGTTGCAAATGTAATTATCTCTATCGATTTAGTAGGTGAAATGCAAAAAAAAAAATCGACATGATGAAATCTTTATGAAAATTCACATTTTTATTTTTATATTTTCAAGACACACACAGTTTGGGGCGGGACGTTTCACAAGAGAGACATCCACGGCGCCAATTTATAATTGTAACGAATAGTATTTGAATTAAAACGTTTTTAAAATATATACGCACTCGGGTAAAACCCGGGCGTTGCCCGGGCCATTCGTCTAGTAAAGAAATATTTGGTCTATCCAAAGTTTTTATTAAAGTCTTCACATATAATATTGTAATATAAATATTTCTATTTAATCAGGTTTTTTTGTAAGGCAAGACCAGTGCCCTTTACCTTAAGAACATTGTTCGAAAAATAAGTAGAGAGATTAAAAAAACTGTCTTTATTTATTCAGTTACACGTAGCTCTTGAGCTACACCAGTATTAATAGTGTCAAAGAAAAATAAGACATTAGAATTTTCTGTGTCTTCAAAAAGGTGACCTTTAAGAACATTTCAGATATCACCATTTATCCGACTCAAGAAGTCCTTTTCACTATGTTAACATAAAAGTCATTTTTCACAAAATTTGATCCAAACAGTGCTTATTTGCAAATACAAGTTGATAATTTGTGTAAGCATTATATCAATATCAACACATTTATTTTTTAAATAATCATAGGCGTTAAAATTAGTTTGAAATTCCGACAAATAAGAGTCTATATCAACAAAAACAACAACAAAAGCCTTTATTGAGGACCTCTCGTCCTATACAGGATTCGCCAGTTTACAGAGTAAGAGAAGAGAACTAATAATGCAGAGAGAAACCCACATGTAGTAGGTATAGTATTTTCTACACTGTGACTATATACAACAGCAGCAACAAGCCTTTTACTGGTCTACGTCATTCTAATTCTGACATAGATTATTTGCATATAATTATTGACATCAATTAGATTATGTATATAGCCTCCTCTTCTCTTCAGCCGTCTTCCAAAATTTGAACAACGCAAAAGCTCCAGCTCTGTTTCTCATCACCTCATTCAACAGGAGCTCCAAAGAGAGTCCCTCGAGGCCTATTTCACTGAGGAGCACTTCTCGTTCGTCTTTCAGCCCCATATATGAGAGTAAATGGTGATGTAGCCCCGGCTCCATTCTTGTCCCGCAAATCTCGCATGTCCATCCGTCTGTTTTAAATATTCTGGGGCGATCATCATCAAAGAGCACCGATAGGATTAAGAGTCTATATCAATTTCGAAGTGTGCCATTTGGACTTTAAAGTGTCCCAAAGCAGTGTCAATCAATAATGAATAATTTATTTAGACGTAATCTTCCTGCGATATTTTTATAGCATCGTCTTCAGAAGAAGACCACTTGGGACTTGGGAATACTTAGAACCTACAATATCAGATTGGAAGAAAAAAATGTTTATTTTTCAGAAGCAAAATTGAATATTTAGGTCATGTTATCAATAAGAATGGTATACAACCAATTTCTAAAAATATAAAGGTTAGTGAGGAGGTAGAGGCTTAAAATAATATCCAAGAATTGCTGTGATTTTTAGTAAGATTTGAATTATTATGATAAATTAATAAAGTACCTATTATCGCTGCTTTCTCCACTGTCTCCCCACTGCTTTTCAAATGTCGTTCTACAATCATAAGCCGATAGCCTACAATATACAATACATAGCCTACAATCATAAGCCTAGTGAACATGGCATCTGCCCGGTAAGCAGAACACTGTGGGTTCGATTCCCATCCCTGGATACTTTATTTTTCCGTTTATTATTACTCTTCACAATTCATCCTTTCATACTTCATCCTTAAGGTTAGATATAATCGTTATTTATTCTTCAAAATAAATTTTAAATAATTTCATTATTTCGATTATTATATATATATATATATAATAACAAATAATTTCGAAATTTCATTCAAAATAAACACATGCGGTATAATTTTCAAATGTCGTTCTTCAATCATAAGCCGCATTATATTGTATTATAAATTTATCCACTGTATCAACATCTCAAGTTAGTTCTGATATCAGAAATGTCAAGAATGATTCTAAAAATGCCAAGATGCCTTAACAACTAAGTCATTATTAGTGCACTATGATTCCAAGCTGGCATTGGTTATTTCCGCTGACGCATCAGTTAATGGATTCGGGGCAGTCCTATCGCATATTATTGAAGATGAAGAAAAGCCGATATTTATGATTTCAGAGCCTTGTAAAAGGCAGAAAGCAATTATTTACAGATATAGAAAAGTGTTTTATCAATATATTAGGCAAAAAGGCAACATAAATTTATATATGGAAATATATATATATATGTGGCAATATAGTGGTAAATGTGGTGAGGAGAGAAATAATCACACGACGAGTTGTTAGAGCAATAATCCAGGCAGCCAGCCGAGAGAGAGCGAGCGAGACGTTATCAGCTGAACCACTGTTTTCCCTGTGTACACAACCGGGGGGCTAACCAGGATAGTCGCCAGGTGGTGACGCCCCCCTCAGGAATGTGGCCAAAAAATGGTCGTTAGTTAGTTGTCTAAAGTGTCTCGCTTTAGCGGCCCATTTCTCTCTCGTTGGCTGTTGGTTTGTTTTATTAATCCTGGAAGAGCATATATTATGATATATGGCCCCCGTTGAAGAAGGCTGAACATAGTTTAAGTATATTTAAAGCTGGTGAAGCCAGGAATAGAGAAAATAATTTTACAGTTAAAATTAGTTAAGGTAATGGTGACATAGTTTTATGTAAATAAAATATTGTATAGTACACAAGTAAATATTATTTACAAGCAGTTTTACAACACCGGGGAGTTTGACATTTAAGGAAATCTTTGAAAATATCAAGGTTATAAAAGGCTATATACAACAAAATCTAATGTACTATAAGGGAAGTGATATGGAGGAGTGTGAACAACGAGAAGAAGAGTCACATACATATGGTGAAATTCTGAAGATCATTAAGACTGGGGAACTCTACACTTTAAGATATTTTTCAGGCGGACATGGCAAGGGGAAACTTGTCATGGGCTTTCTATGCTATAAGTGTAGAGTACGAGAAATGAGATTGAGGTTGACAATTGTGTGAGCTCAGGACTGAGGTAAATATAAAACTACATACAATGTTAGAACCTCGGCGAACAGAGCGAGGGGAGACTTGCCCTGGGCCAATCTAACTTATCTATGTAGTTACTTGTGTAGCGAGTCCGAGGGGAAAAGTCCCGTGTGTAGGTGAGGAAGTCGAACGGACTTATATTTAATTTGCGGAAAGTATGCGCGCACAGTGCCAAAAATTGGGACGAGGACTGCGTTGTCCGTTACAAGTGACAAGCTACTCGGACACGAGGTGTTTGAACCGTCGTGGGAGCTTGTGCAAGGCGATGATTTCGCGGTGGGTTGAAAGTTAGACCCATGTCTGCGCGAAATGATGACGGACCGGACAGAATCAGCGACGATGTTTAAAGTACCTCCGTGGGAAATATCGAAGGTAGGCTATATCGTGCTGGTTTGGACAATGGACAAACGTAGATTTGAAGACAGGGTCCGTGTGGCGAACGTGTGGCGCGAGAAGAAGAAGCGAACTGTGTCGCTCGATGCAGATTGTTCAAGTGCGAACAAAAAGGGGTTGATAAATATCTAGCAGTTAGTCAATCTGCACCCTGTGACGAACACACCATTGGCTAGATGGTGTGGGTCGGTGGATAGGCTAGAGATGAACTACGAAATAAATTATCATAAATGAAGGGCGATGGTTAGGATTTTGAAATGACAATATAGAAGTTCGATAATTGATTAATCAATAATTCTCTATAAAGGTCCTGAGCTGGTATAAAGTTAACAAAGTTGTAAGAATGAGAGGGGCATTAAGGGGAAGATAGATAAGAGTCACCAAGGGTTGGTTGTAAGCAAGTCTCACGTGGTGGTTGGAATTCTTCGACGCCTGAATTACAGGGTGAATTTTGAATCGATTAGGGAAAGAAATTATTTTTCGTGAGCCGTGCTTACAAGTAGGAGAGGTCTATACAAAAGTTTAGGTGCTGGAGGCATATTTTTATAAATAATTTGATTATGAAAATCTATTGTTAATAGTAAAAATCGTAAAACGTTAATAGGTAGATTTCCTTTTTTTTTAAAGAGTTACGTTAAAATGACGATTGTTACATCTACTGGTAAGGTAACTAATTAAATGGGTTTCACATAGTTAGATATAATATGGATAATAAGACCACTGTTAATAGGGGTGGAGAGATAAATGGAAATATTAAATATTTTTACATATTCACACATATTGAGCTAATTATGGAAATATTGGGACAATCTACAAGGAATGACTTATTTAAAGAATGAATGGTAGGAGTTAAGACAATTACACTCACGAGTTATGTTGGTTTAGGGCGCAGGTAAGTTCATTGAGCTTCGGGAGAGTTCTGTCTGTGACACTGTGCGTACCAGTGTTGTACATCACAGTAGCGGTAGGGAGATGGCGGAGTCTTGTCCATGATGGCGGGAGGTGTCCTGCTCTGGCACGGCGATCGTTCTTGAGTAGATCTAGTGCTGGAAGAAGTGCGTGGCAGCTCCATCTCCGTCGTAGGTGAATACTTCTTCGGGATCACGGTTCAAAGGTTGGCGAAGAAGGGGTTGAGGGCTCGAAGAGGAGTGGTTACAGTTGAGTTGGGTTTGGTCGATCATCGTGGCTTGGCTTCTTGTTTCCTCATACTCCGGTATATGAGGGATTCGCTTCCCGGCCAGGTCTTATCCTGTCGACTTTCAATGTGGCAATATAGTGGTAAATGTGGTGAGGAGAGAAATAATCACACGACGAGTTGTTAGAGCAATAATCCAGGCAGCCAGCCGAGAGAGAGCGAGCGAGACGTTATCAGCTGAACCACTGTTTTCCCTGTGTACACAACCGGGGGGCTAACCAGGATAGTCGCCAGGTGGTGACGCCCCCCTCAGGAATGTGGCCAAAAAATGGTCGTTAGTTAGTTGTCTAAAGTGTCTCGCTTTAGCGGCCCATTTCTCTCTCGTTGGCTGTTGGTTTGTTTTATTAATCCTGGAAGAGCATATATTATGACATATATATTAAAAACAAAGTAGGCATATACTGACCAGGAGCACATGTGCTTTTCAGATGGCAGAGCGCCATCTAGTGGAAAATATATCAACTAAACGTTAATTTAACTTGTTCCCTGAAATCAATGTTTAGTTGATTTCTGTTCCTCTAGATGACACTCTGCCACCTGAAAAGCACATGTGCTCCTGGTCAGGATATGCCTACTTTGTTTTTAATATCAACACCTGAACTTGTTTTTTTCTATTGTTTTTTCATATATATATATTTTTATCCTATGCTCTTGTTGGCAATTATGGGTCCTAGATAATATATTATAAAGGACTGCGGCGTATGATTATAAAGCAATACTTAAAGTTTCGACCGCATAAGTTTCTTTTTTTTTTGTGAAAAATCAATATTTATTTCAAAGATAAATATCTACTATTTCTAACTTTTTTTGGATGACGTATGAAAAGGTTGAATATATGAAGAGTAATGGTCTATATATGATTGGATGACGTATGAAAGGGTGAAAATATGAAGAGTAATGGCGAACGGAAAAATAAAAGTGTCCAGGGGCGGGAATCGAACCCACAACCTTCCGCTTACCTGGCAGATGCCATGTCCACTAGGCTACCCTGGACGTATTTTTCCGTTCGTAACTAATACTTAAAGTAACTTATAATACATTATAAAGGACTGCGGCGTATGATTATAAAGCAATACTTAAAGTATTCAATATATTCAACCTTTTCATACGTCATCCAAAAAAGTTAGAAATAGTAGATATTTCTCTTTGAAATAAATATTGATTTTTCACAAAAAAAGAAACTTATGCGGTGTAACTTTAAGTATTGCTTATAGATAATATATTCCCAATATATCAATATAAAGAATACAGAGATGGTGTCGGACCTCGGAAGCATATGGCTATGAATTCAAATTTTAAAAATATCAGGAACATGGTAATTCATTAGCATTATCTAGATTACCTGCTGGCTATGAAAAATACCTTGAACACAAATGGAATATATATCTCGTAAATAATTGAAAATTGATGCAGATTTTTCTTGTATATAAAATATAGTCTGTAATAAAATGTATGTGGATTTTAATTGAGCCTGTAAAGTTAACTTTTGTCAGGTTCTCTATGAGTAGGTTGATAATTGATCAAATATATGTGAACATGGAAGTAAGATGGATATAATTTGACAGAAATTCAACACTTACATTAAAATTCAAAAGTGATTTAATAGAATTCGATCAAATTGTCATCAAATTGTTTTATTCGTATATTTATAGGTCATTGAGACCTAGTCGATTAGATACAAGTTTCTAATAATAATATTTCTAAATATTTAGTTATATTTACATTACATACCTTTCAATAAATTAAAAATATTTAAACTTTAGAAATTTTGAAGACAAAATTTAATTATTAAAATATTGAGGTTAACCCAAAAAAAAAAAAAATCTCATTTGTGTTTTTTTATGAGTTTTTAAAAATTGTTCATTAATTTTTAACATAATTGATTTTGTGCCAAAGGTAAAATTGATCTAATTAATTAACAGACGATATACCGGCGAGGTTATTCAGAAGATGTCGTCTGCTACTTATAATATTTTCTTGCACAGGTTCTTTTGATTATAATTTTGAGTCAAAATTTCAAAATTGGTTTCAAAATTCTTTCGGGTTTTAAAATATGGTTTTGAAAATATTTCTCTTTTTTAATTCTTAAAATTAAAGATACTTCGGCCAGTACATCTTTTTATTAGCTCGACGTTTCGACAAAAATCTTTGGTTCTCCTCAGAAGCAAATAAAAATTAAAAAATTTGGCAAGGGGTAAATTTTATGTCAAACGTTGAGATAATAAAAAAAATTACTGGCCGAAATAGCTTTAATTTGAAGAACTATGAATGCTAGCCAGGCAGCCTCTATCTTTACAATCTCTTTTAATATCTATTCAAATTTAATATTTATCATTACATATCAAAATGCTTATTATTTTAATTCGAAACTATTATAGACGCGTATGATTCTTTATTAAATTAAACAATTTCTGCTGTCCTTAGTGCAATAGAAAAAGTAATGGGAGGACCTGGCCAGTTTATTCTACTACACTGGTGTCCAGAAAATAAGAAACTTAACCAATATTGAAATTTATCAAAAGCTAATCTATTAACAAATATAAAATTTAGTACACAAATAGTTTAAACTATGGAGAATTTGACTAGCTATATGAAAATTAAAAAAATATATTTGAAATTATGAAATATGCAAATTATTACCAACATACCCAAAGCTAAGGTTCCAGATCTTAAAGAAATAAGATATCAATAGGGAGTATGATCACCTCTAACAGCTATCAAGGTCTCACAGCGAGCCCTCATACTGTTTACCAGGCTTTGGAGGAGGTCCAGGGGTAGTAAACCCCACTCCTCCAATAGAGCAGTTCTTAGCTCAACGAGGGTTCTGGGAGAGGGGTGACGAGCTCCAATACGCCTCCCTAGAGCATCCCACACATGCTCTATTGGATTCAGGTCCGGAGATCTGGCTGGCCAATCCATCCTTCGAATATTCTCACTCTGGAGATATTCATTGACTAGCCTAGCCCTATGCGGACGAGCATTATCGTCCATAAAAATTAAATTGTGACCAATTTGATCTCTATAATCAAGGATCTCGTCCCTGTACCTTTGGGCAGTTAAAGTGCCCCCAGAAAAAATGTGGAGGGGTGTGCGTCTGCTAGAACTGATGCCAGCCCAGACTAAGAGACTGCCCCCTCTAAAACTGTCTATTTCCCTGATGTTACTGGGATGATAGCGGGTTACAGCCTCCCTCCAGATGAAAACTCGTCGAGAATCTGTGTTTAAACTAAATCTTGACTCGTCACTCGTCAGGCCCACTGATCATGAGTCCAGGCGTGATGTTCCAAACACCAATTCAAGCGGGCTCTCCTGTGAGCAGAGATTAAAGGGATACAGATCATTGGTCGTCTTGCATAAAGAGCACCTTCGTGAAGCCTTCGGTAAACAGTTTGTCTTGAAATTCTCGTTCCATTTATTCACATTTAGCCATTTTGCTACTTCAACTTGTGATTTCCCTGCCTCCATTCTTCCAACAGCTCTCCATTTTAAATCATCTGCAAAAATTTTTCGTAAACTCGAATTAACTAAGGATGAAATAAAATTATAATTGGACAATTCTTAGATGGGGTAAACGACACGCCAAATAGCACACTTATAAAGACAATCAAAAGTTTGCATATTTTCAATTTTACCGAACCGAATGGTTGCGATAAATATATTCTACGACTTGAAATACCTAATTAAATTACTTTTTAGCTTTTAGCGTTGTATATTTCAAAACATATCATTACAAAACAAAGGTTTCTTAATTTTTGGACACCAGTGTATATTAAACTCGCGAAACCGCTGGGAGGTTGCACCACTGATGAGCTAGGCCCTACCATTAATTTTTCCATTGTAGTAAGGACAGTAGAAATTGTTTTGTTTTTTTTTTTAAATCATACGCGTCTATAATAGTTTTGAATTTTGATAACAGATGGCGCGCTAATGTTTCATAATATGCTTATTATTGTATTTGAAAAAATGGGATTTTAAAAATATTGATATCTTTAAATACCAATTTCAAAAGGGGGAGGTGTCCTCTTACCGGAGAGTTGCTAAATAGTAAAAATGACAATTTCGGCAATGAAAACTGTCCTTTATAGAGAGGTATTCTCTAGCGTGAGTGTCCTCTCATGGAGGTTCTACTGTATAGGACAATGATACTCGTTATCCTAACAATGTTTTTATTTTCTATAATTTCTTTCAGTTTAATTTTTTTTCTTATCCCTAGTACACGTGGTACAGGCCATGATAATCATGGTGGGTAGAAGTTGCCGACTGCTTTTACTGTAAGTGCACCACATGTCTATACATGTAAAAAGCAGTTCGACTTTGCACTTATAGAGGTGCCATAGCCCCGTTTGATTACTTGCACTCGTTGGTGAGGTTTGACCTTTGCAAGAATCGGGAGCCATTGGAGATTTTTTTTATCAGAAAAAAAGTGCTAATGCGGGAATCGAACCCGGGTCGTGGGAGTTGAAAACCAACGGTTTGACCATCCTTTCACCGACCCTCACAAAAATATTCTAAAATGAGTTATTAAGGTCAGAATATGCGAAGTTTAAGGACTTTTGCCATAATCGGGGGTCATTGGAACACTTTTTTTTAATCATAAAAAAATGCTCAATTCGGGAATCGAACCCGGGTTGTAGCGGTTGAAAACCAACGGTTTAGACCATCCTTCCACCGAACCCAACAAAAATATTCTAAAACAAGTTATTAAGGTCAGAATATGCGAGGTTTAAGGACTTTTGCAATAATCGGGGGCCATTGGAACACTTTTTTTAATCATAAAAAATTGCTCAATTCGGGAATCGAACCCGGGTTGTAGCGGTTGAAACCCAACGGTTTAGACCATCCTTCCACCGACCCTCACAAAAATATTCTAAAACAAGTTATTAAGGTCAGAATATGCGATGTTTAAAGTCTCGTACCAAGAAATTCCCGGTCAATAGACCTCCGTCTGAACGTGGGTCAAGGCCATTGAGTTATTGATGGCCGCTGGGTGATAGAAATGTTGACCATAGGGGGCGTTACATAACTTTATCACCTGCCATAGCTCCAGGATAGATGACAAAGTAAATGGTTTATCATTACTATATCATACATATAATATAATATTTGGACTTTTTATTCTATAATACAATATAATGGAGCTTATGATTGTAGAACGAAGTTTGACAATTACACCGCAAATATTTTTCTTTTGAACGAAAAATCGGAATTTATTTTAAGGAGAAATAACGATTATTTCTAACCTTAGGGATGAAGTATGATAAGATGAATTGTGAAGAGTAATAATATGTCCAGAGTAGCCTAGTGGACATGGCATCTGCCCGGTAAGCGGAACACTGTAGGTTCGGTTCCCATCCCTGGACACTTTATTTTTCCGTTTATCATTACTCTTCATAATTCATCCTTTCATACTTCATCCCTAAGGTTAGATATAATAGTTATTTCTCCTTAAGATATATTTCGTGTTTTCGTTCAAAAGAAATATTTGCGGTATAATTGTCAAATTTCGTTCTACTTTTATATTCTGTTTATTTTTCTGGAAAACAGATCTGAAACTGTTGCAGACGCAAAAAGATAAATAACATAGATATCCAGAATAGATGTCAAAGTAAAAGCTAAATTGTGTTTTTATTTTATTAACAGAGTATCATTTTGATGTTTATATTGCCACGTGGAAAATTAGGGAAGACCAACTTCGGAATGAGACAACAATTTATTTCAGGCAAGAACAAACTATGAGTGATAAACAAAAGATAAGCTAAATTGTGTTTTTATTTTATTAACAGAGTTTCATTTTGATGTTCATATTGCCACGTGGAAAATTAGGGAAGACCAACTTCGGAATGAGACAACAATTTATTTCAGGCAAGAACAAACTATGAGTGATAAACAAAAGATAAGCAAAAGAGAGAAGTGTACAGAGTATAGCAAAATATAAACATTAAAAAAAATATTACTCTGCTAAAAAAATAAATACTTTGATACAATATTTTGCTACTCTGTACACTTTCCTCATTACATATCTTTTTTATCATTCATAATTTGTATTTGCCCTAAATAAATTGCTGTGTCATCTTTGAAGTTTGACTTTCCTAATTTTCCATGTGGCAATTTTATCACCTGCCATAGATCCAGGATAGATAGCAAAGTAAAATGTTTATTATTACTATATGATACAGACAATACTTTATATTATTTGGCATTTGTGCTGATCAATTCCTGGAAAACAGTTATAGAACTGTATAAAATACGCGAAAAGGTAATTTTGTTGTTGTTGACGTGTCCAATGAGCCTCGGATGTCTCCATACATCTCTATCACAGCAGTCGCAATGTTCTCTATATTGGTTATGTAAAGCTGCTGCTGTCCATGTCAATTTTCTGTTGTTGTTGTTGAGTCCAATGAAGAGCCTCAGATATTTCCATGCATCTCTATCACAGCAGTCGCAATGTCCTCTATCTTGGGTGTGTAAAGCTGCTGCTCTGGGTCCATGCCAATTTTCTGTTGTTGTTGTCGTGTCCAATGAAGAGTCCCAGAGGTCTCCATGCATCTCTATCACAGCAGTCGAAATGTTCTCTATCTTGGGTATATAAAGCTACTGCTCTGGGTCCATGTCAATTTTCTGTTGTTGTCGTGTCCAATAAAAGAGCCTCAGATGTCTCCATGCATCTCTATCTCAGCGGTAGCAATGTCTTCTATCTTGGGTGGGTAAATCACCTGTTCTGGGTCCATGTCAATTTTCTGTTGTTGTCGTGTCCAATAAAAGAGCCTCAGATGTTTCCATGCATCTCTATCTCAGCTGTAGCAATGTCTTCTATCTTGGGTGTGTAAAGCTGCTGCTCTGGGTCCATGTCAATTTTCTGTTGTTGTCGTGTCCAATGAAGAGTCTCAGAGGTCTCTATGCATCTCTATCAGACCACTCATTACACCAACCCCAAAATGGGAAACAATAAATACAGAAAATAATAATAAAGAAAAAATCCTCTCTGCAATAAAAAAGAAGGTATTTATAAAAGATCCGTAGAACTCGGGTACAGGAATCCCCAACTAATCGATAAACTTGTGCAGCCAACTCACGGCCTCTAACGATGGTGAGGAATAATCCATGGTTTCCTGCCAGCTCTGTTTCCATTAGAGCTAGTAGACCGCACCAATCAATATTGATGCAACACAACCTCCTGAAACATTCGCTAATTTGGAATGACATTAATAAACGCCTAGCTTTCTCCACCTCACTGAATAGCGAAGTGTTTCACTATAT
>CP092883.1:49972104-49984869 GCA_030710605.1 Cordylochernes scorpioides | reverse complement strand
ATGGCCCCCGTTGAAGAGGGCTGAACATGGTTTAAGTATATTTGAAGCTGGAGAAGCCAGGAATAGAGAAAATAATTTTACAGTTTAAAATTAGTTAAGGTAATGGTGACATAGTTTTATGTAAATAAAATATTGTATAGTACACAAGTAAATATTATTTACAAGCAGTTTTACAACACCGGGGAGTTTGACATTTAAGGAAATCTTTGAAAATATCAAGGTTATAAAAGGCTATATACAACAAAATCTAATGTACTATAAGGGAAGTGATATGGAGGAGTGTGAACAACGAGAAGAAGAGTCACATACATATGGTGAAATTCTGAAGATCATTAAGACTGGGGAACTCTACACTTTAAGATATTTTTCAGGCGGACATGGCAAGGGGAAACTTGTCATGGGCTTTCTATGCTATAAGTGTAGAGTACGAGAAAAGAGATTGAGGTTGACAATTGTGTGAGCTCAGGACTGAGGTAAATATAAAACTACATACAATGTTAGAACCTCGGCGAACAGAGCGAGGGGAGACTTGCCCTGGGCCAATCTAACTTATCTATGTAGTTTACTTGTGTAGCGATTCCGAGGGGAAAGTCCCGTGTGTAGGTGAGGAAGTCGAATGGACTTATATTTAATTTTCGAAGATAAAATAGTTCTAGATGCAAAGGTAGAATATAGGCGGACAGAGCGAGGGGAAACTTGCTTTGGGCCACTCTGCCTTAATTATTTAGATACTACTGTGTTCGTAAAGTCTTGTTGTCAGGTTAGTAATTGGTAAAGATTTCAGGGGATAAGTGGTTCAAATATCTTTGATCATCTTGATTGTAAGTGTAGTCATGTTGCTTTCGTGAGTTAATAGCCGTTTTAGTATGGATTAGAGTGTGATTGAAGTGTTTATATGGGAAATTGAAGGTATTTTTGGGTTGGTCTCGATCATTTACGGGCGGTGAAATAAATTGTTCGTTTTCCGTATAGTGTTTTAATTTGTTGACATGAATTGTATCTGTTTCACGACTTAGAGGTCGGTTGGAGCGGTTGATCCGTACGATTTGAGGGGAAATTATCTCCAGTATTTCATAAGGTCCTGAGAAGAAAGGTGCTAGTTTACCAGTGTCTGGATGGTGGTATGTTTTTGCCAAAACGAGATCGCCTACTTCAAAATCGGAAGCTCTATGTGTTTGGTCGAATCTCGCTTTGTCGCGTAAGTGTCGTTCGTGTGTCCTTTGATAGGCCAATTCTCTGGCGTCGTCGATTTTTGGGTAGTTTTGTACATGCTCGGATAGTTGTAGCGGGAAACTACCTAACAAAAGGTATGACGGTGGAAACCCGGTCACAGAATGTGGGGTATGGTTATAAGCCTGAAGGACCTGAGGTAGTAGCTTGGTCCAGGCCGTCTTAGGTTGTTGGAGGCGCAACAGTTTAAGTTTGCCAGTAATCGTGGCGTTTAGTCGTTAACTTAATCCGTTGGCCTGAGGGTTGTTGCTTGTCGTGAGAAGTTGGCCAATGTTATGTCTAATCAAAAATCTACGAAATTTCGGAGAGGTGAAGGCAGGAGCTCTATCCGTCAAAAGTCGTTTAGGAGAACCAAACTGCATCACCTTTTTAATCACTTGGGTATAGGTGAGAATGCTGGTGGACCGCGATGGAAATGCCCACGCGTACCGTGTGGCATGGTCCACTACGACATGTAAGCAGGTCTGAGAATTTCCATATTTCGCGAATCCAGAAATAGTATCTAGTGACACTAGTTCCTACGGCAGGACCGCTGGGGGGAGTTGTCCCAATTCTCCGTAGATAGGTCCTTTTGGTGGTTTGACCAATTGGCATACTGAACAGGTTCTTACATGTGTCCTGATGTCATTTGTCATGCCGTCCCAATAGTATTGGGCTGCGATCAGTCTGGTCATCTGCGAAATGCCGGGGTGATTGAAATCGCGATGGGCTCGTTGTAGTAGGGTGCCACGGAGTGATGGTGGAACAATTATTTTAGTGACACCCCATCGTATGATGGTCATAAGGTCCTTGTCATTGAGGATATACCTTGTGTCCCTCCGTAATTCGCCCTGATGATCTTTTATTTGACCTGTGGATAGGAATCCGCAGAAAGGGTTACGGGAGAGTAGGTCCGCCTCGTACTGACGCGAGCCCTTTAGGTATTTGACCTCATAGTCGTAAGCTGAGAGTCGAAGGCTCCAACGAAAGAGGCGTCCGGTGGGGTCTTTTATGGTCTTTAGCCATTGTAAGGCGTGATGATCCGAGTAGATGACAAACCTTGTACCTAGGAGGTACACTCGGAATTTGTCAACGCACTCTACAATGGCTAAGCACCTCAGTTCAGATATAGTGTAATTACGTTCATAGGAACGCAACGTGCGACTGTAATATTGTACAGGGTAGATGTTACCGTCAGGATGTACTTGTTTGAGTACACCTGCGATGCCCTGCGTGGAAGCGTCGCAATAGACCTGGCATGGGAGCCCTTCTTGAAATAGATGTAACACAGGTTGTGTTGCGAGGTGTTGCTTCAATTTATCAAAGGCTTGTTGACAATTCGGGCTCCAAAGCCATTTGGCGTTCTTTTTTAGTAATTGATTTAAGGGGTGGCGAAGTCTAGCATATTCTGGGATGAATTTATGATATACGTTGACGGCTCCTAAAAATGATTGTAGGGTTTTTAACGTTGATAGGAGTTCTAATAGCGTTGATGATTTCGGTATTTTTAATATTAGGTGTGTAAGTCCCTGCGGTGATGTGGTAGCCGAGAAAATCTATTTCATTTTGATAAAAATTACATTTTTAAGGTTAAGTTGGAGATTTTCCTCTAAACAGAATTTAAAGAAAAGTCGAAGGTGCGTAAGGTGTTGTTCTGAGGAGTCAGAAAAAATAACGGAGTCGTCATAATAATGGGCTATGAAAGAGAGGTGGTGTTTGTGGATCAACTGGGTAATCACACGTTCGAAAATTTGGGGTGCTGATTTGAACCCAAAGGGTAAGCGTTTGAAATTATATTGCCCTTGTTGTGTCACAAAAGAGAGTAGTGGTTGACTCTCCTCCGCGATGGGGATTTGATAGTATGCATTGCTTATGTCAACGGTGCTAAATACTCTGGCTTTCGACAGGTTATCCAGTACCGTTTCTATCAATGGCAAAGGATGCAAATCCGAGGGTACTAGTTCGTTCACGCGACGGAAGTCAATGCAGAGACGCATGGTGTTATCGCGTTTGCGAACGAGTGTCACAGGCGAGGAATATGGGCTAGAGGAGGGGTGTTTTAGAAGTTGAGATATCTGGTCCTGAATTTCCTTCTGGTAGGCATAGGGAGTTCGGTATGGTCGGAGGGAAATAACCTTATCGGAAATAATTTTGAGTTTTACAGGGGTTATGTTGAGTGGTAATACATTGAATTTATTGATAGGGAAAATATCTTTAAAAGAATACAATAATTGATGATAAGGGATAGTCAGTTCTGGGCGTTGTTCGATAAATTCTTTAATCATTAATTCTCTAGAGGCGCATGGGCTGGTAGGAATGCTATTAAGGTTGTAAGGGTGAGAGGGGCATTCAGGGGAAGGTTGATAAATATTACTAAGGGTTGTTTGTAAGTAAGGCTCACGTGGAGGTTGAAAATCGTCAACGCCTAAGTTAACCGAGTGAATTATGGGTCGTTTAGGGTTAGAAGTTATTATTCGCGAGCCGTGCTTACAAGTGGGAAGGTCACATACAAAATGGTACAAATGTTTAGGTACTGGAGCACTATTTTGAAGTATCAATTGATTATGAAAATCTATTGTTTATCTTAAGAATTGCATAACATGAATAGATAGGATACCATGTTCAAGGGGTGAATTTATAATATAAAATGTTTCATTAAAATTAAAATTATTAAATTGTATTGGTAAGGTAACTAATCCGATTGGTTTGGCATGACTAGATATAGTACGGATAATAACATCATTGTTAATAGGGGTGGAACAAATGAAACTATTAACATTTTTAATATATTCAAATTGGTTTAAACTAATTATGGAAACATTGGCTCCAGAGTCAATTAGGAATGGCATCTTTAAAGAATGAATGATAGGGGTTAAAATAATTGCACTTACAGGCGTATGCTGGTTTAGGGTGCAGGTAGGTTCATTGAGCTTCGGAGGAGTTCTGCTGCCGAAGCTGGCATTACTTGGTTTCTCCCGAGCTCGTCGTTGCTGCGGTCTCGTAGACACCTGCAGGCCCAGTCGATCTTTGGGGTTGCTCGACGCTGTGGACCGCAGGTGTAAAGGTCCGAAAAGTCCGCTGGTAGGGCCCTCGCTGCTGACACTGTGCGTGCCAGTGTTGTCCGCCACAGCAACGGCAAGGATATGGTGGGGTCTTGTCCACGGTGGTGGAAGGTGTTCTGCTCTGGCGCGGTGATCGTTGTTGGGCAGCTTTAGTGCTGGTGTTATCCCCTTCGTAGGTCAGCTGTTGGGCTAAGCACAACCATTCTTCTGGTCCCGAGGGTTGTGCCATCTTTAAAAGGTTGCCATAGTTACGTGGCACACCGTTGGATAGTGCTTGCACGATGGCACTCTTAGGGAGGTTGATCGCCAATCCTATTCGGACCTTGTTCTTGTAGTAGGTCTCGATCTCGGCCATCGACGTGCATTTAAGTTCATAGAACTCTTGAAGGGTGAAGCTAGGGCGTCGGGGATAGACGGCGCAGAGTGACTCTTTGACCTCTTCATAAGTCTTATTGAGTAGCGCTAAGTCTTGTGCAATTTTGCGAGGTTCGCCTCTGAGTGATGATAGAGCCTTTCGAGCTTGGCGTGCTGGCTCTAAGTTGTGAAAGTTCGGCTGAGACTCAAGTTGTGAGAAGAAGTGTGCGGCAGGTTCATCTCCGTCGTAGGTGATTGTTTCTTCAGACTCACGGTTTAAAAGTTGGTCGAGACAGAGGGTGAGAGTTCGAAGGGAAGCGGCTACAGTAGAGTCGGTCGTTGGTTCTTGTGGAACTTGGTTGTGGGTTTGTTCGATCATCGTGGTATTGCTTCTTGTTTTCTTCATACTCTGGTATATGAGGGATTTGTTTCCCGGTCAGGTCTTATCCTGTCGACTTTCAATGTGACAATATAGTGGTAAATGTGGTGAGGAGAGAAATAATCACACGACGAGTTGTTAGAGCAATAATCCAGGCAGCCAGCCGAGAGAGAGCGAGCGAGACGTTATCAGCTGAACGACTGTTTTTCCTGTGTACACAACCGGGGGGCTAACCAGGATAGTCGCCAGGTGGTGACGCCCCCCCCCCTCAGGAATGTGGCCAAAAATGGTCGTAAGTTAGTTGTCTAAAGTGTTTCGCTTTAGCTGCCCAGCTCTCTCTCGTTGGCTGTTGGTTTGTTTTATTAATCCTGGAAGAGAATATATTATGACATACATTTATAAATATATAATATGCTTTGAGCAATCGCTCCTCCGCAAATATCAAATTGTTTGTACTTGAAATTTAGATGCAAATAATATTATGATTGAGAGTTAAATAAATTTAAAATATTTGCTGAGTTTCTTTAATAAGGTATAAAAGGCCTCTTATACCTTATTAAAGGTTTCGAATTTTGATAACAGATGGCGCTATAGTGCATCATATTATAAATCTTTTTATTACCTCGACGTTTCGACAAAAATCTTTTGTCCTTGTCAGGAGCAAACAAAAATATTTAGAATTATTTTTAACGCCTTGCTGAATGTTTTGATTTTTGTTTTCTCCTGACGAGGACAAGAGCTTTTTGTCGAAATATTGAGGTAATAAATAAAAACGGTAATAATTAGTTTCCCGGCAGAAAGCGTTTGTTTAAACTTTAGAGGTTTCGGCGAAGAAGTGTGCTTCAACTGCTTGGATTGCTCCTTTATCTACGGTGTGGTGTAGCGTACCCAGGTCTCATCCAGTAACGATCGAATCCAAAAATTCCTCTCTGTCAGTTTCGTGGCAATCAAGAAATTTCTGGGCCGCTTTAACCCGCTGCCGTTTATGGTCTTCAGCCAGCATTTTCGGAGCCCATCTTGTGCAGACCTTTGAATACCCTAAATGTTCACGCAAAATATTGTCGATGGTGGTTTTACTGACATCAGGAACCAAATCGCAGAGCTTCCACACGGTAACCTGTCGATCTTTAAGCATTGCCGCTTCGACTTTGGCAATGGTTTCGTCCGTATCCGATGGCCGTTCAGCACGCGGTTCATCGTGGACGTATGTTCGGCCGTTTTTAAATTCTCTGACCCATCTTCGCACCATCCCGGAACTCATACACCCTTCTCCACACACTTGACAGAGTTCAGTATGAATATCTTTCGCCGAATTCTTCTTTGCAGCCAAAAAGCGAATTACTGACCGTAATTCGCAGCTGGCGGAAGACACGAGGGGAAGCTCCATCACTAACGGCTGCTCAGCCAAGACTAAGCTTACCAGTGACGTGGCCTTGTTAGGAAATTAGTATGGGGAGAAATAGCTACGAGCCCGCGCAGTCGGCTCGCGTCTAAAAGCGATCCTCATGACAGTGGTGCCTCGTGGAACTTATTTAACGGAAAACCCTCGTATTTTATTTTAGGTAATAATGCGGGATTCGATCCCGGTTCTTGGCTGTCGGGAACCGAGGGTTTCGTGCACCGACTATTTTAGGTAATAGATAAATTTTAATTAACAACTTATATCACTTTGAATAAAATATTTCTTCAAATTAAAGATACTTCGGCCGGTCAATCTTTCACAGTTATCCACAAAGAAAATCTTGATGAAATCATGGTCATGTGAAAAATTTAGAAATAGAAATAAAATCCACAGTTAAGATAGAAAAAGAAGGATTTTTATCATTCTTAGATGTAGGACTAACTCGCAAAGTAGATAGTTCTATTATAACCAGCGTTTTCAAGTTCCAAAATCACTTTATTATGTACCGCTCAACAAGAGCGACCTAGTTTATGATATTTACAACAATGAATAATATGTGAAGGGTATTCATGTATTAAACAAAATGTTAACGCGGGATTGAATTCCGGTTCATGACTGTCGGGAATCGAAGGTGTTATCCACTCGTCCACTGACTTCTTTTTTTAATAGGCCGAAGTATCTTCAATTTGAAGAACTATGAATGCCGGCCAGGCAGCCTCTATCTTTACGATAAAATAAAATAGTTAAAAGTTTTTTTTTACTCTAGTTTGTCTTTTAATTTTTAATAAAAAATAAAAGTGTTCGGGATGTATGAACCATTCTATATATTTCTGTAATATTTTAATAATATTCTAAAGATTATATTTATCATCATCATTTTTCTGGTATGTACCAGATGTGGTATATGCTTTATGAAAAAAAAACGCATCTACTTATCGTGAAACTGAAAGTTGCTGATGGCTTGCGCCATCTATCGGTTTAAATATCAACTATTCTCGTTGATTTTCAATTGTTCCAAAATTGGCCAAATACCCAATCTTGATTAATCAAGAAAAGCTAACCACGGACGCGTTTCGGACTGTTGGCCCTCATCAGCGTGGTGCAAGCTGTACCTCAACGACCACAAATCTTGTCATTCAGGCATCCTGAAAAATCATAAAGGCCAGAATTGCGTGAGACCACGAAACAATGTGAAAAATAGTACGAATGTGATATTTGGACAAGGTGTATAAATTATGAAAAAAGGCATCTCCTTATCGTGCAACTGAAAGTTGCTGATGACTTGCGCCATCTATCGGAATAAATATCAACTATTCTCGTTGATTTTCAATTATTCCAGAATGCATATGCTTTGTTGTTAAAATAAGCAAAAATAAGAAATAGTGTGGTTGTGTAAAGTGGTCTATGTTGTTGACACACATTAAATATGTTATAACACCTTGATATAGGTTGGTGTTCAGCCAATTGAAATATTGGTAAAATAAATTATATTTTGACCCAATATCTGCCTTTTGAATTATAGTGGTCTATGTTTATTATATAAATGACACACCTTTATATATTTCTTTATTCTTTATTTCGACTTAGAGCTCTATGTCCCCCTAGGGACACTTGCACTTTAAAGATAAACAAATATTTTGAAAGAAAATAAAGAAAGATATTTTAAATATGTACAGAATTAGTATTCAAGTTAGTTGGATGAAAAGATAAAAAAATCAACACAATTGATATATGTACAAAGGGTTGGTATGCAAATTTAGTTAAATGAAATCAAATTGTAAAGTATTGTGTGTATTTGAGAAAAGCAATTTACAGATTAAAAAAGGTTTCAAGGAATATTTTAGAATATAAATATGCTAGATATTAGAGAATTATTCAATTAAAACAATTATAAGCGTTCCAATGGAATTTAGTAGTTTTTTTATTCTCAAAATAAATCTGCAAAATGAGTTGAATTTATATATTTGTCTTTTGTTGAAATTTATACCTTTTTTTATATAATAATATAAAATAAATAATCATAATTTACATTATGATGCATTAATGCGCCATCTGTTATCAAAATTCGAAACTATTATAGACGCGTATGAATCTCTTTAAAATAAACAATGTCTACTGCCCTTACTGCAATGGAAAAATTAAAGGGAGGGCCTCTCTCACCAGTGGTGAACCCTCCCAGCGGTATCGCCAGTTTAATCTACCATACCGGTGTTTTATTGCATTTTTAGAACTTCCTTTTATAGTGATACGGTTGCTAGACTCTTGGAATGGGTATTTTAGATGAACTATGTACATAAGCTTTGAGGACAGTAGAATTACATGAAATTATAAATATATAATATGCTTCGAGCAATCGCTCTTCCGCAAATATCAAATTGTGTCTTTTATTAGAACATTTATATTATGATGCACTTGCGCGCTATCTGTTATCAAATTTATAATTGTACGTAATTCTACTGTCCTCAAAGCTTACGTCTATATTTCTTCTAAAATACCCATTCCAAGAGTCTAGCAACAGTATCACTATAAAAGGAAGTTCCAAAAATGCAATATAACAGCGGTATGGTAGATTAAACTGGCGAAATTGCTGGGAGGGTTCACCACTGATGAGCCAGGTCCTCCCTTTAATTTTTCCATTGCAGTAAGGGCAGTAGAAATTGTTTAATTTTAAAAAGAATCTTACGCGTTTAAAATAGTTTCAAATTTTGATAATAGATGGCGCGCTAGTGCATCATATTACATAAGTGGTCTATGTTTATTACATAAATGACGCACCTTTATATAATGAAATATCCTTCTAGACTGAATAAATATTTACATACAAATATACAATGCATTATATTCCTAGTTAGGCTTGTGCTATTTGGGGTCAATATTAGAATTGGAGATGTAGTCTCTATGAGAGCACAGTATAGACAGAAGCACGCAACTATTCCATTAGGATTCTAATATCGGAACTGATGATCTTTTAAGAGACCTGATTGCTTTTTTTCTGGGTTCTCAATTTGCATAGATGGGATTAGGTTTGACAAAGTTGCCATAATAATCGTATATCCCAGAAAAACATCCATTCACACATTTAAAGAAAAAGAATGAAAAACAGAAATAACAATTATATTATGATGTATCAACGCGCCATCTGTTATGAATATTCAAAACTATTATAGACACGTATGAGAGTGAGATTATTTTGAAAATTAAACACTTTCTACTGCTCTTACAGTAAGGGCAGTAGAAAGTGTTTAATTTTCAAAAGAAGCATACGTGTCTATAATAGTTTTGAATATTCATAACAATAAAGCTATACAAACAGTTTAACCGCATAAGTTTCTTTTTTATTTATGAAAAATCATTTTTAATTTCAAAAAGAAATATTAAATATTCCTCTTTGAAATTAAAAATGATTTTTCATAAATAAAAAAAGAAACTTATGCGGTTAAACTGTTTGTATAGCTTTATAATTATACGCCGCAGTCATTTATAAGTATCATTCATAACAATATTTAAGTGTTTTGTGGCTTATAAATATGTTATAAAAATAATGAGATTTTCTGCTGATTTTGATTATCTTGAAGAATATGCTATAGTAATATAATCGTGGTTAAAATTCTTGAAAGTATAATAATAAAAATAGTTCTGATCAGAGGTTGCTTTAATTGACCTAAATATATATATATATTTAAACATAATTTGGTAAAAGTAATGCCTGGCTTAAGGCGTAAGAATCTAAAAAAATGAAAAATTTATTTACATAATGTACAAAAGGTTTGAGCCGGCCATCGGGAAACAACAACAATAAGTTTATATAGGCGAAGTCTGACCTCTGGCGGTCGATTTAACAAAGTATTTGTATCTATGAAATATAATTTTAAATAAAATAATATTTTAATATAACATATATACAGTAGAACCACCATGAGAGGACACTCACGCTAGTGGACACCTCTCTACAAAAGACAGTTTTCATATGCAAAATTACCATTTTCACTATTTAACAACTCTCCGGTAAGAGGACACCTCTCCCTAAAGTACACTTTGGCTCTACAATTAGGTGTTGGCCTTTACAGGGAGCTTCTAGTGTAATAAGAATGATTTAACTTACTAGACGAATGACCTGGATTTTTCCAGGGATTTTCTGTCAGAGTAATTATTATTGTTATCAGTGGTAGAGGTGGGACAAGTGTCAGAGTTATTATTATGATTTTGCTTAATTAAAGCAATTCTTCAATTAAAGCGATAAAAACTCGGCAAGCTTTCGAACAATGACTTCCTTCAACAGGTTGTAATACGAATATTGTCGGAAAGCTTGTCGAGTTTATATCGATTTAATAAAGAATCTCGTTGCCATTAGTTTTTATTCTTTAGAAATGATCTCCTGCGATTCTTCCTCTTGTAATTTGGATAAAGACCAATGCTAATAATAATTGTTATTACAATCATTGTATTCGATATTTCTTGAGCTCGATGTACCATCTCTGTCTTGAGCTCGATGTACCATCTCTGTCTTGGGCTCGATGTACCATCTCTGTCTTGAGTTTGATGTACCATCTCTGTCTTGAGCTCGATGTACCATCTCTGTCTTGAGCTCGATGTACCATCTATGTCTTGAGCTCGATGTACCATCTCTGTCTTGGGCTCGATGTACCATCTCTGTCTTGAGCTCGATGTACCATCTCTGTCTTGGGCTCGATGTACCATCTCTGTCTTGAGCTCGATGTACCATCTATGTCTTGAGCTCGATGTACCATCTCTGTCTTGGGCTCGATGTACCATCTCTGTCTTGGGCTCGATGTACCATCTCTGTCTTGAGCTCGATGTACCATCTCTGTCTTGGGCTCGATGTACCATCTCTGTCTTGAGCTAGATGTACCATCTCTGTCTTGAGCTCGATGTACCATCTCTGTCTTGAGCTCGATGTACCATCTCTGTCTTGAGCTCGATGTACCATCTCTGTCTTGAGCTCTATGTACCATCTCTGTCTTGAGCTCGATGTACCATCTCTGTCTTGAGCTAGATGTACCATCTCTGTCTTGGGCTCGATGTACCATCTCTTTCTTGGGCTCGATGTACCATCTCTGTCTTGAGCTCGATGTACCATCTCTGTCTTGAGCTCGATGTACCATCTCTGTCTTGAGCTCGATGTACCATCTCTGTCTTGAGCTCGATGTACCATCTCTTTCTTGGGCTCGATGTACCATCTCTGTCTTGAGCTAGATGTACCATCTCTGTCTTGAGCTCGATGTACCATCTCTGTCTTGAGCTCGATGTACCATCTCTGTCTTGAGCTCGATGTACCATCTCTGTCTTGGGCTCGATGTACCATCTCTGTCTTGAGCTCGATGTACCATCTCTGTCTTGAGCTCGATGTACCATCTCTGTCTTGAGCTCGATGTACCATCTCTGTCTTGAGCTCGATGTACCATCTCTGTCTTGAGCTCGATGTACCATCTCTGTCTTGAGCTCGATGTACCATCTCTTTCTTGGGCTCGATGTACCATCTCTGTCTTGAGCTAGATGTACCATCTCTGTCTTGAGCTCGATGTACCATCTCTGTCTTGGGCTCGATGTACCATCTCTGTCTTGAGCTCGATGTACCATCTCTGTCTTGAGCTCGATGTACCATCTCTGTCTTGAGCTCGATGTACCATCTCTGTCTTGAGCTCGATGTACCATCTCTGTCTTGAGCTCTATGTACCATCTCTGTCTTGAGCTCGATGTACCATCTCTGTCTTGAGCTCGATGTACCATCTCTGTCTTGAGCTAGATGTACCATCTCTGTCTTGAGCTCGATGTATCATCCCGGCGACCGTTAAGTCAGCGAGTTCCTAATACATTTTATTAATAGTATTTATTTTTTGCTTATCTCTAGTACATGTGGTACAGGCCAAGATAATTCATGGTGGGTAGAAGTAGGCGACTGTTTTACTGTAAGTGCACCACAAGTTTACACATGTGAGAAGCAGTTCGACTTTGCAATTAAAAATGTGCCAGAGACTCGTTTGGTTAATTTCACTCGCTGGAGGAATTGGACTTTTACAAGAATCGTGGCCATTGAAGCATTTTTAAAATCAAAGTGCTCAATTCGGAAATCGGACCCGGGTCGTAGCTGTCGAAAAACCAACGGTTTAGTCCATCCTTCATTGCACTTACAAATGTGCCAGAGCCCTGTTTGGTTACTTGCACTCGCTGGTGGGGTTGGACTTCTACAAGAATCAGGGGGCCATCGAAGCATTTTTTTTTTATAAAAAGAGAAGCGTCCAATGCGGGAATCGAACCCGGGTCGTAGCGGTCGAAAACCAACGGTTTAGACCATCCTTCCACCGACTCCCTGGTTTAAAATGTGGTATATATATGTCATT
>CP092883.1:49947342-49972004 GCA_030710605.1 Cordylochernes scorpioides | reverse complement strand
TGAGTTTTTAAAAATTGTTCATTAATTTTTAACATAATTGATTTTGTGCCAAAGGTAAAATTGATCTAATTAATTAACAGACGATATACCGGCGAGGTTATTCAGAAGATGTCGTCTGCTACTTATAATATTTTCTTGCACAAGTTCTTTTGATTATAATTTTGAGTCAAAATTTCAAAATTGGTTTCAAAATTCTTTCGGGTTTTAAAATATGGTTTTCGAAAATATTTCTCTTTTTTAATTCTTAAAATTAAAGATACTTCGGCCAGTTCATCTTTTTATTAGCTCGACGTTTCGACAAAAATCTTTGGTTCTCCTCAGAAGCAAATAAAAATTAAAAAATTTGGCAAGGGTAAATTTTATGTCGAACGTTGAGATAATAAAAAAAATTACTGGCCGAAATAGCTTTAATTTGAAGAACTATGAATGCTGGCCAGGCAGCCTCTATCTTTACAATCTCTTTTAATATCTATTCAAATTTAATATTTATCATTACATATCAAAATGCTTATTATTTTAATTCGAAACTATTATAGACGCGTATGATTCTTTATTAAATTAAACAATTTCTGCTGTCCTTAGTGCAATAGAAAAGTAATGGGAGGACCTGGCCAGTTTATTCTACTACACTGGTGTCCAGAAAATAAGAAACTTAACCAATATTGAAATTTATCAAAAGCTAATCTATTAACAAATATAAAATTTAGTACACAAATAGTTTAAACTATGGAGAATTTGACTAGCTATATGAAAATTAAAAAAATATATTTGAAATTATGAAATATGCAAATTATTACCAACATACCCAAAGCTAAGGTTCCAGATCTTAAAGAAATAAGATATCAATAGGGAGTATGATCACCTCTAACAGCTATCAAGGTCTCACAGCGAGCCCTCATACTGTTTACCAGGCTTTGGAGGAGGTCCAGGGGTAGTAAACCCCACTCCTCCAATAGAGCAGTTCTTAGCTCAACGAGGGTTCTGGGAGGGGGTGACGAGCTCCAATACGCCTCCCTAGAGCATCCCACACATGCTCTATTGGATTCAGGTCCGGAGATCTGGCTGGCCAATCCATCCTTCGAATATTCTCACTCTGGAGATATTCATTGACTAGCCTAGCCCTATGCGGACGAGCATTATCGTCCATAAAAATTAAATTGTGACCAATTTGATCTCTATAATCAAGGATCTCGTCCCTGTACCTTTGGGCAGTTAAAGTGCCCCCAGAAAAAATGTGGAGGGGTGTGCGTCTGCTAGAACTGATGCCAGCCCAGACTAAGAGACTGCCCCCTCTAAAACTGTCTATTTCCCTGATGTTACTGGGATGATAGCGGGTTACAGCCTCCCTCCAGATGAAAACTCGTCGAGAATCTGTGTTTAAACTAAATCTTGACTCGTCACTCGTCAGGCCCACTGATCATGAGTCCAGGCGTGATGTTCCAAACACCAATTCAAGCGGGCTCTCCTGTGAGCAGAGATTAAAGGGATACAGATCATTGGTCGTCTTGCATAAAGAGCACCTTCGTGAAGCCTTCGGTAAACAGTTTGTCTTGAAATTCTCGTTCCATTTATTCACATTTAGCCATTTTGCTACTTCAACTTGTGATTTCCCTGCCTCCATTCTTCCAACAGCTCTCCATTTTAAATCATCTGCAAAAATTTTTCGTAAACTCGAATTAACTAAGGATGAAATAAAATTATAATTGGACAATTCTTAGATGGGGTAAACGACACGCCAAATAGCACACTTATAAAGACAATCAAAAGTTTGCATATTTTCAATTTTACCGAACCGAATGGTTGCGATAAATATATTCTACGACTTGAAATACCTAATTAAATTACTTTTTAGCTTTTAGCGTTGTATATTTCAAAACATATCATAAAAAACAAAGGTTTCTTAATTTTTGGACACCAGTGTATATTAAACTCGCGAAACCGCTGGGAGGTTGCACCACTGATGAGCTAGGCCCTACCATTAATTTTTCCATTGTAGTAAGGACAGTAGAAATTGTTTTGTTTTTTTTTTTTAAATCATACGCGTCTATAATAGTTTTGAATTTTGATAACAGATGGCGCGCTAATGTTTCATAATATGCTTATTATTGTATTTGAAAAAATGGGATTTTAAAAATATTGATATCTTTAAATACCAATTTCAAAAGGGGGAGGTGTCCTCTTACCGGAGAGTTGCTAAATAGTAAAAATGACAATTTCGGCAATGAAAACTGTCCTTTATAGAGAGGTATTCTCTAGCGTGAGTGTCCTCTCATGGAGGTTCTACTGTATAGGACAATGATACTCGTTATCCTAACAATGTTTTTATTTTCTATAATTTCTTTCAGTTTAATTTTTTTTCTTATCCCTAGTACACGTGGTACAGGCCATGATAATCATGGTGGGTAGAAGTTGCCGACTGCTTTTACTGTAAGTGCACCACATGTCTATACATGTAAAAAGCAGTTCGACTTTGCACTTATAGAGGTGCCATAGCCCCGTTTGATTACTTGCACTCGTTGGTGAGGTTTGACCTTTGCAAGAATCGGGAGCCATTGGAGATTTTTTTTATCAGAAAAAAAGTGCTAATGCGGGAATCGAACCCGGGTCGTGGGAGTTGAAAACCAACGGTTGACCATCCTTTCACACCGACCCTCACAAAAATATTCTAAAATGAGTTATTAAGGTCAGAATATGCGAAGTTTAAGGACTTTTGCCATAATCGGGGGTCATTGGAACACTTTTTTTTAATCATAAAAAAATGCTCAATTCGGGAATCGAACCCGGGTTGTAGCGGTTGAAAACCAACGGTTTAGACCATCCTTCCACCGAACCCAACAAAAATATTCTAAAACAAGTTATTAAGGTCAGAATATGCAGGTTTAAGGACTTTTGCAATAATCGGGGGGCCATTGGAACACTTTTTTTAATCATAAAAAATTGCTCAATTCGGGAATCGAACCCGGGTTGTAGCGTTGAAACCCAACGGTTTAGACCATCCTTCCACCGACCCTCACAAAAATATTCTAAAACAGTTATTAAGGTCAGAATATGCGATGTTTTAAAGTCTCGTACCAAGAAATTCCCGGTCAATAGACCCTCCGTCTGAACGTGGGTCAAGGCCATTGAGTTATTGATGGCCGCCTGGGTGATAGAAATGTTGACCATAGGGGGCGTTACATAACTTTATCACCTGCCATAGCTCCAGGATAGATGACAAAGTAAATGTTTATCATTACTATATCATACATATAATATAATATTTGGACTTTTTATTCTATAATACAATATAATGGAGCTTATGATTGTAGAACGAAGTTTGACAATTACACCGCAAATATTTTTCTTTTGAACGAAAAATCGGAATTTATTTTAAGGAGAAATAACGATTATTTCTAACCTTAGGGATGAAGTATGATAAGATGAATTGTGAAGAGTAATAATATGTCCAGAGTAGCCTAGTGGACATGGCATCTGCCCGGTAAGCGGAACACTGTAGGTTCGGTTCCCATCCCTGGACACTTTATTTTTCCGTTTATCATTACTCTTCATAATTCATACCTTTCATACTTCATCCCTAAGGTTAGATATAATAGTTATTTCTCCTTAAGATATATTTCGTGTTTTCGTTCAAAAGAAATATTTGCGGTATAATTGTCAAATTTCGTTCTACTTTTATATTCTGTTTATTTTTCTGGAAAACAGATCTGGAAACTGTTGCAGACGCAAAAAGATAAATAACATAGATATCCAGAATAGATGTCAAAGTAAAAGCTAAATTGTGTTTTTATTTTATTAACAGAGTATCATTTTGATGTTTATATTGCCACGTGGAAAATTAGGGAAGACCAACTTCGGAATGAGACAACAATTTATTTCAGGCAAGAACAAACTATGAGTGATAAACAAAAGATAAGCTAAATTGTGTTTTTATTTTATTAACAGAGTTTCATTTTGATGTTCATATTGCCACGTGGAAAATTAGGGAAGACCAACTTCGGAATGAGACAACAATTTATTTCAGGCAAGAACAAACTATGAGTGATAAACAAAAGATAAGCAAAAGAGAGAAGTGTACAGAGTATAGCAAAATATAAACATTAAAAAAAATATTACTCTGCTAAAAAAATAAATACTTTGATACAATATTTTGCTACTCTGTACACTTTCCTCATTACATATCTTTTTTATCATTCATAATTTGTATTTGCCCTAAATAAATTGCTGTGTCATCTTTGAAGTTTGACTTTCCTAATTTTCCATGTGGCAATTTTATCACCTGCCATAGATCCAGGATAGATAGCAAAGTAAAATGTTTATTATTACTATATGATACAGACAATACTTTATATTATTTGGCATTTGTGCTGATCAATTCCTGGAAAACAGTTATAGAACTGTATAAAATACGCGAAAAGGTAATTTTGTTGTTGTTGACGTGTCCAATGAGCCTCGGATGTCTCCATACATCTCTATCACAGCAGTCGCAATGTTCTCTATATTGGTTATGTAAGCTGCTGCTGTCCATGTCAATTTTCTGTTGTTGTTGTTGAGTCCAATGAAGAGCCTCAGATATTTCCATGCATCTCTATCACAGCAGTCGCAATGTCCTCTATCTTGGGTGTGTAAAGCTGCTGCTCTGGGTCCATGCCAATTTTCTGTTGTTGTTGTCGTGTCCAATGAAGAGTCCCAGAGGTCTCCATGCATCTCTATCACAGCAGTCGAAATGTTCTCTATCTTGGGTATATAAAGCTACTGCTCTGGGTCCATGTCAATTTCTGTTGTTGTCGTGTCCAATAAAAGAGCCTCAGATGTCTCCATGCATCTCTATCTCAGCGGTAGCAATGTCTTCTATCTTGGGTGGGGTAAATCACCTGTTCTGGGTCCATGTCAATTTTCTGTTGTTGTCGTGTCCAATAAAAGAGCCTCAGATGTTTCCATGCATCTCTATCTCAGCTGTAGCAATGTCTTCTATCTTGGGTGTGTAAAGCTGCTGCTCTGGGTCCATGTCAATTTTCTGTTGTTGTCGTGTCCAATGAAGAGTCTCAGAGGTCTCTATGCATCTCTATCAGACCACTCATTACACCAACCCCAAAATGGGAAACAATAAATACAGAAAATAATAATAAAGAAAAAATCCTCTCTGCAATAAAAAAGAAGGTATTTATAAAAGATCCGTAGAACTCGGTACAGGAATCCCCAAACTAATCGATAAACTTGTGCAGCCAACTCACGGCCTCTAACGATGGTGAGGAATAATCCATGGTTTCCTGCCAGCTCTGTTTCCATTAGAGCTAGTAGACCGCACCAATCAATATTGATGCAACACAACCTCCTGAAACATTCGCTAATTTGGAATGACATTAATAAACGCCTAGCTTTCTCCACCTCACTGAATAGCGAAGTGTTTCACCTATTTTTTTTTTATTCTAGAACAGAGTATTTGCTGATCTGAACTTAGTATAGACCTTTCTCTTTTTTATCAGCTTCCAAACAAACTCGATGTGGAAACCACATCATATATTTGTCAATATCTTAAAGAGAAAAAAGTAATGCTATAAATGAGAAGAGTCAAACAAAGTAAATTGTTTGGTTTTGTTGTCTTTGTTCTCAGAGGCTTCTTGAGAAACCGAGCTGCTCAGCGCTTTTGAGGGCCAACAGCCCGAAACGCTTTCATGGATGTCTTTTCTTGATTAGTCAAGAAAATGGGTTGGCCAAATATCAGAGAAGAGCCTAAATCAACGTTTAGTTGATTTCTGTTCCACTAGATGGCGCTCTGACATCTAAAAAGCACAGTCTGGTCAGGATATTCCTTCATTATTTTTAATATCAACATCTGACCTCATTATTATTATTTTTATTATTTTTTTAACATAATGATATTTGTACATAAACAAATATATAAATATCTTATAATCCAAATATATATCTAATATTCAATCTCGGAGGAAAGAGAAGAACCGACGCTGGTCGAAGTGCTATCGACTCCTTAATATTTGGGAGCCGGCTTTAAACTGGTGTCGCTGATTTCTGCTTGCACAAAGCTCAGGCATACATAGATGTACCAGGCAGTCGTGAAATGTGGGCAAGTAGAAGGAAGGATGTAGCTACACAGCCAAAAGGATGACAAGAGGATAAAGGTTTGAATCACCTGACATAGAAGAACCTTTGCGCAGAGGCGATATCGTGGCCCATGGGGATCTTCCGAGGCAAGATTGTTGCTGGTTGAAGACTTTACCCACCTGACAAAGAATAAAGAAGCTGAGAGAAATCGACCTAGAATAGCTGTCAGATCAGCGCTGTGTTCGCTTAGAGCGACACGTATGGTTGTGACAGTAGTGACTCAGGAATCGCCTCCAGCCGAACTGGACATTCCCTGCTGCTCTGTCTAACACCAGCTTTTATAGGAGTTTTTTACTGTTGGGCAGAATTACATTTAAGGCAGCTGAAAATATGAAAAATCTGTTATTATTTCACATATCGATGTTCAACAGTTTACGGAGGCCTTTGGGAATCCATGTCTTCAAGTGGGATCCATCGCAGAAAGGACTGTCATTGGTCTGCTTGCATCTACAGAGGATATACTTCCCCGACTTGGGAACTGTGAACGTGATGCTTGTGAGTCCTTTGGTTTCATGGTTCTTGTAGGATCCGTCGCAGAAGGCCTGTTTCTTGCTATAACCACATGAGCATCAAGCTTTTATAGAAGTTGTTTTATGAAAAGGGCATCGACCCGGCTGCTGTAACGAATGAAAAGAAAATTACAAAAAAAAAAGGACAAAGACGTGCGTTGATTCAGCGAAGTAATTTTCCGGGAAGAAGAGATGTGGCAATTTCTTTATCAAACATGGCCGCTCTATATCAGCTCTTTTCATTCCTTTTGACAGGAATTCTTTGTTATATTCCGTAGTATCACTCACATATTTGCATAGAAATGTCTATGTTCAGATGGACACCTAAGGAATTTACCATATATAGTAAATAAAATAGTTATATCTATAATATATGAAAGATAATTAGTGTAAGAGGAGTATTGATAGTTTAAATTAGAGATAAATATTATTTTTAAAACGACATTTGAAAATCATCCCACATGAGTTTCTTTTCAACGAAAAATCTAAATCTATTTTAAGGAGAAATAACGATTATTTCTAACTTTAGGGATGAAATATGAAAGATGAATTGTGAAGAGTAATGATAAACGGAAAAATAAAAGTGTCCAGGGATGGGAACTGAACCCACATTTCCCATCCCTTGACACTTTTATTTTTCCGTTTATCATTATTCTTCACAATTCATCCTTTCATACTTCATCCCTAAGGTTAGAAATAATCGTTATTTCTCTTTAAAATAAATTTGGATTTTTCGTTGAAAAGAAACTCATGCGGGATAATTTTCAAATGTCGTTTTACAATCACAAGCCGCATTATATTATATTGTATTATTTTCAAGGTATCAAAAAGGTTTTGTATTTTATGTAACAAAATAGGGCTATAACAAGTTTACACTGTAGCTTCGGCTGTTACGCGTCATAGTAGCAGAACATTATATATATATATGCTGTGAAAAAAAAAGAGATTTCTGTTGATTTTTTTTGAATATCTTGAGGATTATGCTATGGAATTATTTGCTGGTTCTTTTTAGTACTAAATGTTATTGGTAATGCAGTCGTGGCAAAAATCTTGGAAGTATAATAATAAAAATAGTTTAATTAGTAATTACTTTAATTGAGCTAAAGGAATATATAGAAAACATAATTTGATAAAAGGTACTGTCTGGCTTAAGGCGCAAGAATGAAAAATTATTTACATAATTTACAAAAGGTTTGAGCCGGCCAACGGGAAACAACAACAATAGGTTATATAAAGGGAAGTCGCGACATCTGGTGGTATACTTAACAGAATATTTGAATATATGAAATATAATTTTAAATAAAAATATTTTTTTATATAACATATATATATATTATTAAAAATAAAGAAGGCATCTCCTGACCACAAGCACATGTGCTTTTTAGAAGGCAGAGCGCCATCTAGTGGAGTAAAAATAAACTAAACGTTTATTTAGCTTACTCCTAAATATTTGGCCAACCCAGTTAGTTTATTTTTACTCCACTAGATGGCGCTCTGCCTTCTAAAAAGCACATGTGCTTGTGGTCAGGAGATGCCTTCTTTATTTTTAATATCAACACCTGACCCACTTATCTTTTATTTTTTTCTATTGTTTTTTCATATATATTATTGTAAATTTGTTTGATATAGAATTTGCCTAGGTTGTTTAAGGATACATAAGTATGTTTGTGATATTGCATTCGTAGTAATGATAATAATAAAAGTTTAGATCAGAATTAGCTTTGATTGTGCTGATAGACATAAGTAAAAAATACCTGATTCGAGGCGTAAAGAATAAAATAAAATATTACATATTTACATATCTACAGGAATATTTGAGCCGGCCAACATGAAAACAACAATGGGTTTATACAGGGGAAAGACGCGACATCTAGCGGTCGATATTACATATTTATATTGTCTTCATTGGTTGTTTTATTGATCGTTGATGACTTCATCCTGTCTAGTAAACAGGAGATTGTGAGTTCGAATCTCGCCGGTGCCTCTTTTTTACACGGGGCATTTTTTTTTCAGAGCGCCGCTGGTGTAATGGTATCATGCAAGATTCCCATTCTTGCGACCCGGGTTCGATTCCCGGGCGGCACACCTTTTTCGTTGGCCTGTGGCACAACGGATAATGCGTCTGACTACGGATCAGAAGATTCCAGGTTTGAATCCTGGCAGGCTCGTCTTTTTTTCTATATTCGTCCATCGGGGCTCAAAGATCATTCATTCTGGTTATCAACACCGTAAATAAAGATATTTCCGTCTCTTTCCTTGCAGGAAACCTACGCCAAAATTGAACTGCTAGTGTTCTTTACAGGTCGATGTATTGGCAGGCCTTGCCCGCCTAAAGACCAGAATACGTAGATTGTAGCCTTCGCTACTATTGTTGTCTTATTGTCTCGAGATGGAAGTGTGAAAGAAATTGACATAGCCTAATCTGTGAAAAAATACTACAAGTGTGAAATTGTACTGGGATAATGATAGATCCTGTTCCAAAATCACTTTATTAGGTACCGCTCAACAAGATCAACCTAGTTTATGATATTTGCAATAACTAACATATGAAGGTTATATATATTCACATATTAAACAAATTTTTAACGCGGGATTCAATCCCGGTTCATGACTGTCGGAATCGAGGTTGTTACCCACTCGTCCACTGACTTCTTTTTTCTTTTATGTTAATGATAGATAAATTAAGGAAAAAACATTTTCTTATCGTGAAACTGATAGTTGCTGATGGCTTGAGTCTTAACTACCCTTTTCATTATTTTCAGGATGCCTGAATGACCAGTTTTTTGGTTGTTGAGGTACACATAACACCACGCTGACGAGGACCAACAGCCCGAAAATGCGTACATGGTCAGCTTTTCTTGATGAATCAAGAATGGGTATTTGGTCAATTCTGGAATAATTAAAAACCAATGAATAGTTGATATTTATTCCGATAGATTCTGACAAATCAATTTTCAGTTGCACGATAAGGAGATACCTTTTTCTTAATAACCTATTCTGTCATTGTTCAGAACTTATATGCATACAATCAACTCCGCCTTTGCCGGTCCCAAGCCCGGATGAAAAAGGAGGAGGGGGAGCAGTAACAAGCTCACTAAAAAACCTGGGCTCAGCTGGCCCGGCTGATAGTACCCTGTAAGGGCTCCTAATCCATGGATACAGGATAAGGCTGCGCATGGCATCTGTTATTCATGTCAGAAGCGGCCATTTCTTTTGGAGCTAAGTCAGCCTTCCAATGAGTAGTGCTCCCAGTCTTAATGACAAAGGCAAACGCATTCTACTTCCCCCAGTCATGATGGTTATCAATACCCTAATATGATTGAGTGGAGATAAGAAGAAAGAAGAAGATACATACTTGTTTTTATAATCACAGCAGAAGAATAAATCTCTTAAAACGGTTATCTTTATATTTTCAAAAATACTGATTATTTATTATAATTTCATATTTAATACTCTCTCTCCTTGCTGGATCCTGTTATATTTGTAAAATCGAAATTCATTATTCTTTATTTGAAAAACATCCTAAAAATCTAAAAATTGTATTATACAAATATTAAATATTCTTCATTCAATTTCGATATATATGCAAATAATTATAACTACTTTAAATATCAATTTTGTTTTATGCTTAAATAGATATGTAAATTCAATCAGAAAGTGAATAATTTTCGATTTAATCGAATCATATTCGATATATAGGAAAAACTTCAGGGCCTTTACATTATGGTCTTTCGAGCCGGATTATCAAGAATATAGGTAAGACATTTATATTATTATTCAATTGAATATATCAAATAAGATTCAAAGTCAAACAATTTGCTATAAACGAAGGTTAATATAGATCATGTTCAAAAAGTCAGAAAACAAATTGCAGCTTACAAGGTGTGTCCAATAAATAATGTGACTGGTCAAAAATAAAGAAAAATAGAATGATTACAAATTTTTTATTAGTATTTTTCAAAATGTCCCCTTCCGCATCTATACATAATTTCCACCTCTTCTCCCATGATTTAAAACATTTCGAAAAGGCATCTTTCGGGATGTTCTTCAAGACATTTTTCGAATCCGCTATGATGGACTTTCTAGTGTCAAATCTCATTCCTTTTAGAGCCAGTTTGAGTTTTGGAAAGAGAAAAAAATCATTTGGAGCTAGGTTTGGGGAATAGGGAGGTTGTTGAAGTATTTGGATGCCGTGTTTAGACAAATAAGTCAGTGAACAGATGTAGCGGTGTGTGGTGGTGCATTATCATGATGGATAATCCAATTTTTGGAACTCCACATTTCACTTATTTTCAGACGAATTGATTCTAGTACACGCCTCATAATATTTATATAAGACTCCTTATTGATTGTTTGATCTTCCTCTAGATATTCATAATGCACAATTCCTTTTATGCCAAAAAACGTGACCAATAAGACTTTGTTTTTAAACTTGCAAAGTCAAGATTTCTTCGTTCTTGGTTCATCTTTTCCTTTCCACTCCAGTTATTACTTTTTCCTTCCAATTAGGGTTTTCTTCCACCATTTAAAGCATTTTTTGGCAACTTCAACGCGATTCTCCTTTTGTTGGATTGTGAGCATTTTAGGGACAAATTTTGAAGGTGTCTTCTTTAACTACAAAGCCTTCTTTAATTATCGATCCAACTAATGATTTTCATATCCCTGTTTCTTCCTCAATGTCCCGTAACCCTATTCGTGGATTTTATTTTATCAAATTTGAAATTTGACTCACCTTTTCAGGGTTCCTGTGCAGAATTGGACGTCCAACACGCTTCTCATCTTTCACCGTTTCCATTCTATTTTTAAATCGTGAAAACCATCTAGATGTGGTGGGCTTATTTACAATTTCATTTCCAAATGCCAATTTCAACAAATCAAAGGTTTCTGAAGCCTATTTTCCAATTTTGTAGCAAAATTTAATACAAATTCGTTGTTCGAATTTTCTATCCATTACAAATTAGAAGTTGTTATGCAAGGCATTCTTTTTACAAGCTAACAATTTATCGACTGCGCGCGCAATCACGTGATGTGATATACCGCAGTGTAGCTGAAGCTTTCTATTTTTTTTTTAAATAGACTTAAAAAAAAAATTGTCATTTCATTTTTTTCTTTGTTTTTGACCGGTCTCATTATTTATTGGACTCACCTTGTATATTTAACTTTATTATTAGTAAAATCACGGATATCTTTATTCAAAAATTTATAAAATATAAGAATCAATATTCATTATCAATTTTATATCTGAATAAACAAAAGGTTAAAATAAATTAAAATTTAAACAAGTTATTAGATTCAGAGCTAAATGGTAATTATACTGATGGATATTAAAAGACAATATTTTCAATGTTTGTTCGCATTGAAGAAACTCTGTCCTAATTTGAATCTAAATAATATGGAATTTGAATCTAAAGAAATCCCATGGTATTTACGATTGCTAGAATCCAATGTCAAATTACCTAAGATAAAATTAATCTATATTTGATATGGATTCTCACAGTTTATCTGACTTTAAGGAAATCTTCGAATCCACAATTCTAATCAATCTCTAACTTATAAAAATTCCCATACCTTAAGCGCTCTGCATAAAAATTGATTCATTGTTTTTTATTTCAGTCAAAGGCTATCAATAAACATGGAACACCCTAAACAATCGATACAAAAAAAATTAAAAGATAGATGGTGTCTAGTTTTGACGTTTAATTTGACGGGAGAGGCACTCTATACTTTATATAGATGAATTTCTTCTGGGCAAAATTTCCAACTATACTTTAGCCATAGATTTGGTCCAGCCACATTACCAGCTAATCACCTCTTCGGCAGATTGTCAATATTCCATTAGATCCCTTGTGGATCTCGTGGAATAAAGTCCGCCCTAGACTGACGAGGGCCATTAGCCAGAAACCATGGTCTCTAGGTGAACGCTTCTCAGTTTACCAAAGATGGTGTTGTGGCTTTGTCGCCGTCACGAGACCGCTAGTTGCAGCGACGGTCAATAGATGGCGTCAGGTTTGATGTTTATTTTGACGTGAGAGGACCATAGGCTTATATATAGATTGATTTAATCTTTTTCAGAAGATCGTAATTATTCTTGTCGGGCTATTATGCCCAAAAGCGTTGTATTGTCGTGATATAGAAATTCTTTCCTCTCTCAGCGAATTATATATGATTTGTACTTCTAATAAGTATAAAAACTAGGGTCTTTATAATTAACACAATAACAAATGTATATACAAACTTAAACTAGAAACCATCCTTAGAATATTAACATGAAAATACTCTCTATATATCAACCAATACAATGCACTAAACAGTTTCCAAATTTCATAACAGATGGCGCAGCTAATGTATCATATTACAACCTGATTAATTGCATTTTCCAAGCTCGAATCTATAGCAATGATTTATCCAAGATCTAACATAATATCCCTACAATATTTAATACAACCTAGACGTATATTGTGAACAATTATATATTTTTATAACAATCACACTTGTACAAACATTTCTATTTTACACATTCCGTTTTCTGCATCAACTTCAATATTGACTTTGATCCGTCGAAATATGTTTTCCGCCTTTTTAAAAGGAAGATTCGAATGATTATTCTGATCATTTTAAAGTTAATAAGTGTTCTTTATACCTACAAGTCTTCAGATAAATAGTCTTTGACCATGGACTTCTGCTATATGTACAAGGGATTGAAAGAAAACACGGAAAGTGCTCAATACTATAAGATTGTCCCTAAAACTCGTGTTTTTCTTATTACTTGGCGAATAATATAATTACGGCGAATACATAATAATACATAATACAATTATTTTATACATAATATAACGACATTATGGGGGTTGGTGGAAGGATGGTCTAAACCGTTGGTTATCGACCGCTACGATCCGGGTTCGATTCCCGCATTTGGACACTTTTTATAATTAAAAAAATGCTCCAATGGCCTTCGATTCTTGAAAAAGTCCAACCCCAACAGAGAGTTCAAGTAAAAAAACGAGGCTCTGGCATATTTGTAAGTTTAAAGTCGAACTGCTTTTCACATGTGTAGACATGTGGTGCACTTACAGTAAATGCATTCGCCTACTTCTACCCACCATGATTATCATGGCCTGTACCACGTTTATTAGGAATAAGCAAATAAAAAAAACGACATTATACATAACGGCGAATAATATTGGTATTTCAATTTTTTTGCAAGTGTTCACGAACTTTTGAGACAACCTTATTGTAACCTGTATTATAAATGATAATTTTTGCTTGAGTATCGAATAATATCTGAAAAGCGAAAATGTATTTCTTTGGCAACCATCCTTTCACAATTATATAAAATAATCCTTTGATTCAATATTAAGATAAAAATATCAGGTTTCCTGGTAGAAGTTTCTTGGATTTGAATTTTATTGAGCTATGAACTTAAGTTAAGCACAAGGTAATAAGACCAAATCCAAATAAATATTGTATGACGTTTCGCTAACAATGCTGTTACCAAAACCTCACACACTATTTATATATTTGGATTTGGTCTTATCACCTTGTGAAAAAATAGTAGAAATGTGATATTGTACTGGGATAAGGTGCATAAATTATGAAAAAGGCATCTCCTTATAGCCACCAGCAACTTTTAGTTGTGTGATAAGGAGATGCCTTTTTTATAACTTATTACCTTGTGTTTATTCTCTGTCACCGTTTGCTTCTTCTTTGGAATGGCGCTCTCCTATTGGTTGGCTACGATCACGTGGCTACGATGGGCGCCGTCACTACGCGAGACACTTTGTTTTTGACTTTGCCCTAACTCGCTTTTTGGTTTTTATAACTATTGTGTTGGAGCGGGTCGCTCCTTAAATAAATGCATATATTAGTTAATAACTAAATGGAATCCTCTCTCTCTTTTTCCGAGTAAGAGACGCCTACGGAAGCCAACAGTACATAGACAGATAAAGCACATAGGCTATAGTTATTAGCTAATATATGCATTTATTTAAGGCGCCAATTTATAATTGTAACAAATAGTATTTGAATCAAAACATTCATTCGGGTAAAACACGGGCGTTGCCCGGGTCATTCGGCTATTAATATATAATCCAAATTGTGCCTTATCAAGTTAAGCAATGAACTTATCATTAAATGATATCATAAAAGAAACTTAGCCTCCTAATTCCGATATTTTCATCTTAAACCTACCTTTGTTTAGATATCCTCTTTGCTGTTACATATGCGGTGAGTAAACACCATATATACAACATGTCGTTCTTCATTCTCAGTTTATTCCAACAAGCAAAAAGAGAGAGCTGATTAGAAAGGCGTCTCTTGAGACTACACATTCTTCAAATCTTAATAGAGTAGGCAGCAAAAAGGGGAGGAGCATGTTCGGCTGCCTTATTAAAGGCCTTGTAAGACTCTTGTTTGATTAAATACAGCTAGGAACGATTAATTACGTAATTAGCTGCCACCAGGTGGCACTGGCCATTTACATACCAACCGCTATGGGATGGGAAATCTTAAAATACCGTCTGGGTTAGAATCTAAGCCTTTCTATTAGGTTTGTTATTAGCTTTGTTGTGATCCTGGTGGAAATTGATTCAATGGGAGTTTAAAATGGTTTATATATGAACTACGACCTCTAATTCCTCAAATTAAAGATACGTCGACCAGTAAATATGTTCACGTTTATACTTACTTAGATCTTATAATTTAAAGTGTTTCGCTAACTTTGAGTTATTCTTCTTCAGCAGACGTTTGAGAATAAAACAAAAACCTGACTTGAATTAGAGTTTAGATTTTTTAAATTTTACTACAAACAACAAAAGAATTTAGAATTTTACATACACACCTCTGAATACGATTTTTAATTTACCAAAACTATATCAATATATGTAATAATAAGTTGAAGTTCTGGTTGACTCTTGTAGTACCTCGTCGACTCTCTGTAATAAGGTGATGCAACCGAGGGTCAAACCTGTAGTAACCGCGAAGGACAGTCAGGGCGTGGAGAGTTTTCCAGTACCTCTCTGCACCTTGTAGGATCTTTAATAGTTCTCACAGGGTACAGGCAGTCGTGGTCGAGGCAGAGTGGAAAAAGCTTGGGAATGTCCACACACACAAAACGAAGCGACAAAGTTGTAGAAGGGAAGTTCCATGAACAGATAAAAAGTCGAGCCAAGAGCAAGATGGAGATAGTAGATTTCTTACTGTTTTACATGGTTGATGAGTTGGTCCTTGGAAACGACAAGGGGTGACGCTGACCGGAAGACTCACTGGAAGACTCACTGTCTGTTTCTAACCGGGCCTTTTTATACTACGCCTCCGACAAAGAGAATTGGGTCATGCACGTGTCGCTACAGGACACCGGCGCCTATCTGTCGGCTTCCAATCTATTTTTAGAAGTTACTTTGTGATTTACTTCTCTCTTGCTCTTAACTCAGCTTTTAATCTATTATATAGTTTTATTTATTCATCCTCAGTACATTACATATGGTGATGCAAGGACACATGTCAATTATGCGTATAATTATTTATAGATTTGTTTCTATATACAACATCTTGTTATAAGTATAATATAATATAGGGTTGTTGGTTTAAATTATCATATATATATATACTAGCGGATGTGTACCCGGCTTCGCCCGGGTTTTATCCGAGTGGAAGTTTGCCTAACGAATATTATTGATAATATATTTATTATTGATAATTGATAATAATATTCCGGAACACACACACACACAGAATATTATGATAATAATATTCGTTACGTTATATATCTATATAATATATAAAATATATTTTTCGAGCAAACATATCCACTCTTTCTATTGAATATATTTTTAAAAAGATATATATGAATAAAAAATATCTAGAGATAAACTACACGATCTTAGCTAAAAGACCTAGAAACGATATTTCATATATAGAGATGACCTGGCTTCGTGTGTCTTCTGCTCGAGTGAATGTTTCGCAGGTAGAATTTTGTTCCTGCCTACTGAAAATTATTATCTGGCTTCGCCCGTGGTCTGTTTCAGTAAATATTTCCCTAAAGAATTTGGTTTATGTCAATCAAGCATGATACAGCAATATTGTCATCATTTCTGACTAAAAAAATATTGTTGCTCAGTACCTGGTTAATTATATTTTTTTTTGGTTAAAGCGCGACAAAAAACTCTTCCAGATTTAACTCTCTGTCCTGCTCAAATTTCAGCGAGATTAGTTACATATTGAGGGCGTGCATAGCCGACAAACATATATATATGTTTAGGTTCGCCGGTTTTATCCTAGTAAAAGTTTGCCTAACGAACATTTGGTAAAGCGATTCTAGCAAACATCCAATCCCTATATTGAACCTACACTTGTCTATACTCTCGATAATTTTAAATTTTTCCAGGTCCCTTTAAAAATACTCGATAAGTTGAATAAAATCAATATTAATTGGTCCACTCGGTAATTTGAAGTTGAAGGAATAGTATCTTGCCACAAACGAACATTTGAAAATAACTGTATCCAGCGAATACTTTACCCAAGTAAAAGTTTGCCTAACGAACATTTGTTAAAACGATTCTAGAAAACATCCAATCCACCTATATATAGATTTATAAACGTATATAAATATATTGTTATATGCGTTTGAATATATTTTGAAATATATATATTTTTTAACATTTATTAATTTTTAAAAAGGATATTGTCACGTTTGTGGATTTTATAATTAATTATTTCTTTTTTTCTCAATAGATTATGTATATTAATTTAAAAATTCATTTTTGTTATCATCATCACATACAATGTAATTTTTTATATGAACAAACGATAAAAACAACAATTAAATTTGCATCTTCGTTATTATAAAACAACAGCAAATTAAATTGACAATGTAAAAATATATTTTAACATTTAACACAAAAACGTTACAATATTTTCTTTAAATATATATTAATATTAATAAAAGGATTTAAAAGCGTGAATGTTTCTTTTATATATAAACCAAACTTCTACTGTCCTTACTGCGATGAAAAAATATATTGGGAGGGCTTGGCTCATCAGTGGTGAACCCTCCCAGCGGTTTCGCCAATTTAATCCACCAGACCGCTTCTCAGAGCTCTAATACTGTATCGGATCATTCAGCTTTTATATGCTACACTGAAGGATGGAATCTTAGAAATGTTTTTCAAGTAAACTATGGACATAAGCTTATAGGACAGTAGCATTACATTTAAATATTTGTTCGAGCAATGCTCTTCACAGCAAACTATAAAGACAAGGCCAGTTAGGCATAAATTAACACAAAGCAATAACGCGCCATCTATACATATAAAATAAAAGGATTTAAAAGCGCGAATGTTTCTTTTTTTTTTGGCCTTGTCTTCATAGTTTGCTGAAGAGCATTGCTCGAAGCAAATATTTAAATGTAATGCTACTGTCCTATAAGCTTATGTCGATAGTTTACTTGAAAACAATTTCTAAGATTCCATCCTTCAGTGTAGCATATAAAAGCTGAATGATCCAATACAGTATTAGAGCTCTGAGAAGCGGTCTGGTGGATTAAATTGGCGAAACCGCTGGGAGGGTTCACCACTGATGAGCCAAGCCCTCCCAATATATTTTTTCATCGCAGTAAGGACAGTAGAAGTTTGGTTTATATATAAAAGAAACATTCGCGCTTTTAAATCCATTTATTTTATATGTATAGATGGCGCGTTATTGCTTTGTATATATTAATATTGAAATGCCAAGTTTTTTTTACAACGTCTTTGGAATATTATATTACTATATTTCTAATTAAATTTATTATAATTGGAACACATTTTAGCAATTTTACAATTTATAAATGTAATTTCACCAGACACCGCGAGAGGCGCAGCTTGCGAGTGAAAGTAGAAAATTTGCAAATAAAATTGCAAAGAATATTTATTTCAAATCGAAATCAAACCAGAAATCTTCCAGTAGTATAGTAAATAATTTTCTAAAGTTTCACGGCGATTGGATAATCTTCCCTTTTAAAAACATTCATCGTGTGAACAAACTAACATTCAACGTGTAAACAAACCACGTGTTAATTATTAACCAATCAAATTCATTTATCGTCGCGACCAGTGCTGCGCTCAAGCGGTAAAAGGCTGGAAATATCGCTTGTTGGTTTTTTATTTAAAAAAAAGCACATTAATTATTTTGGTTTTTTGAATAGCCTATATGTTAAACGAAATCTTCAGCTACCTACATGCGAAATTTCATAATGATTGATTCAGTAGATTTTGCGCTACGCGATAACAAACATTGATTTTGGATTTCATTTTTATAGATATAAGAATAAAAATATATATATTAACAACACAATGTTGCTAAATTAAAAATATCTACTTATATATTTGCCTTATTCTGTCTGTTTGTTTGTCTGAAGCTTTGTCTGTTTGTCTGAAGCTTTGTCTGTTTGTCTGAAGCTCACGGATAGAATGCGCGCTCATTGGCTGTAGATACGATGTACTAGAGCGCCATCTGTTATCAAATTATAAAACTATTTTAGAGGCGTAATATCCTTTTTATTTATTTTTTTTATTTATTGTTTTTTATTATTATTTTTTATTTATTTATTTTTTTTTATTATTTTTTTTATTTTTTTTTTATTTTTTATTTTTTTTTATTTTTTTTTAATTTTTTTAATTTTTTTTTTATTTTTTTTTATTTTTTTTTAATTTTTTTTTATTTTTTTTATTTATTTATTTTTTTTTTAATTTTTTTTTTATTTTTTTTTATTTTTTTATTTTATTTTTTTTTATTTATTTTTTTTTTTTTTTTTTTTTTTATTTATTTTTTTTATTTTTTTATTTTTTTTTATGTAAGTTTGCCTCTCTCATAAACCTGTCTATACAGACCACCCTGACTATAGCGACCACTCTAGACAACCCTGTTATCAGCTGCCTGTCTATACAGACCACCCTGTCTATAGCGGTCACCTTAGGCAACCCTGTTATCAGCAGTGTGATACATCCACCTGTCTATACAGACCACCCTGTCTATAGCGACCACTCTAGACAACCCTGTTATCAGCTGTGTGATACATCCACCTGTCTATACAGACCACCCTGTTAATAGCGACCACCCAAGTCAACGTTTTTAAAATATATTCGCACTCGGGTAAACCCCAGGCGTTGCCCGGGCCATTCGTCTAGTATATATATAAACAAACAAACTAATAATCAATAAATATATCTACAAATTAATAAAGCACAATAACAATAAAGAATAAGAATAACAATAATAATATATATATATTTTAACTAAACAAAATTATTTTATTATCTCGACGTATCGTCATTTTGTCTTCGTCGGGAGCGAACAAAAATGAAAACATTTGATAAAGCGTTAATTATTACTATTTTAAACTAAAAAAAATCGTTTTATTATTTCAACGTTTCGACAAAAATCTTTTGCCCTAGTCAGGAACGAGCAAAAATTTTAAAAAAATAGCAAACCTTTAAAATTAAGGCTGTAAGAGCGTTCTCACGCGATATTTCAAATTTTGTAGAAACCTTATGACCTCTAAGCTCAGTTTTATACGAAATTTATGAAATTATTTTTGCAAAAGATTTGAATCTCATGTATATGAATTCAATATGGTAACAGGTTTCTGGAGATTTTTCTTTTCCTTCTTATTACAATCTTAAGCTTTGTATTATCGCTCTTCTTCATTGTTCATTTTTGTACTCCTGTAGACAATTAGACAATTAAAATAATTTTATTGACATCTTGTTAATGCACAGTCTGTACTATTTTAAAACTATAATATGCATTATATATACTATGTACAATGAATATGGCGCCTCTGCCAGCGCTGCAGAGTTTGGTGGAGAATCACCAGTAGGTCTCCAGCGACACCACGCATTTCGCGATCTACGAAGAATACGTTGATCGCGTACTTCACCGCTGAGGAGATGGTGATGGCGTAGTCCTCGAGACCAACTGTACTCCTATGATAGAATGGAAAAGATACTCATTTACAGAAACCTGTTGTCATTTTTCAAAAATACAGTAGAACCTACCTTTAGCGGACACCCCGCTAACGGATACCTCTCTATAAAGGACAGTTTTCATTGGCAAATATACTATTTTTTACTATTTAGTAACTCTCCGGTTAGAGGACACTTCTCCCTAAAGGACAGTTTGGCTGTGCAATTAGGTGTTCTATACAGGGAGGTTCTACTGTATGTTTATTTATGCAGAATACAAGTGGTACTGGCATTGATTATCATATTCGGCAAATAGACACTGCCGTTTAATGTAAATGCGCCAAATATCTTCATATGTTGAAGACAGTTCGACTTTTTGAAAGTGTGATGTCAAAGCCCCGTTTGGTTAATTGCCCTCATTGGTGGGGTAGAACTTGTACATGAATCGGACACCACGGAAAGAGAACAAAAAGGAATACAATTTCGGATCGTGGTGTTGTCGAAATCTATGGTATTTTTACGTCGTACCCATAAGCTGAACGTGTTCTTTGTCTTACAGGATACCACAAAGATGCACACGTGAGTTTGAAAGGAAGCAGCTAAAGTTAGCGCTTTATTATACGTGGCTCTAAACAGAAGGAGTACAATAAGTGAGACTTGCCTTCAACTTCCCTGTCAGAAGGACCCTTGTCACTCTTGGGAAACGTTAGGCTCCACACTGTGCATGCCCAGCCTGGACTACACCGCCTTGTAGGCAGCTCCGATATAAAGCTTCTTTGCAGGATCATCCATACACCTGGAGACAAGCCGCCACGTCTTCTTGTTGTACGAGTAGATGTGACCAAACTCTGTCCTCCCCCACACAGGAATGCTGTTTTTGGCGCCTGCCGCATTGCAGCGGGGGCCGCTAGAGTCCACCCCTGTTTCCCCAACTTTACTCTAGTATCTTGTCCTTGTCTTCCATTTTACAATATGTTCTATTTCTCCGCCAACTGCCGTTGTGTCATTGTAAAAAATCATTCACTAGTTGAGAGTCGTTGTTGTTGTGCCAAATGAAGAGCCTCAGATGTCTCCATGCATCTCTATGTAAATTTGGAAACTCAATGTATAGACCCTTACATATTGGAGCAACTGGAGATTCAGCATGTTTCAATAAAACTACATTTTTCTACCACAAAAATATTCAATATATTGTTTAAAATGTTATTTTTGGCGTAGTTTTTCTAATAAATGAAAGGCGTCTATTGTGATCTTGCTGCAATGGGAAATATTGGGAGGGTCTGGCTGATTAGTAGTCAACCTTTCCAACGGCTTACCCAATATTTAAATTCTATTTAACTATTGTAGTAAGTACAGTAATAAATATTGTAAAACAGAAAATTTTATTTTGAAATTGTTTTATATATATATATATATTGCGTATGATATTGTTTTTTTACAGCACAATACAACAATGTTGGCAAGTTTCTCTAGAGTGGAATGTCGAGGTGACGAATCCACTCCAGGGCCTCCTCTGTGCACCGGTGGATATCCCCAAGTGTTCCCTGGAAGAATCTTCGAGGACAGTCCCTTAGGAATTGTTTTATAACTTGAATATAGATGACATGCTATTGCGTTGTGTTTAATAATTGTCGTTATTGATATATTTTAAAGAGGTGAATATTCCTCTGAAGCAGAGAGAGAGATTTCGTCCGCGAACATTGATAAGTTTTCATGATTCGCTCATTGCAGGACATCTCGGGTTCACAAAAACCTATGATCGAATTAGAAAAAAATGTATTGGCCTGGAATGTATAGGAATGTTAGAAGGTATTGTGGTTCACCGTCAAGACTGTCAGCGACACAAACGACAGCCACAGCTCCCTACAGGACACTTACAGCCAATACGGTGCCCAGAGCTGCCTTTGAAAATTTTGGAATGGACCTCTTAGGTAAATTCCCAACATCAATATATTTATTATTGTGTGCACGGACTACTTGACCAAATATGTGATTATGAAGGCGCTACAACGAGTGAATCGGTGGAAGTTGCCAAATTATATTCGAAGATGTTATTTTGAAACATGGTGCACCGAGGGAATTGATTACAGATAGAGATAGATATTTCACATCATCACTTTTTGTGATGCGTGACCTGAACGATCATTTTAAGATAATTCACAGGACGACGACCGCCTATCTCCCTCAGACGAATGGACTCACAGAAAATCTGAACAAGACCATGGCAGACATGTTGTCTATGTATGTTAACGTCAATCAGAAAGACTGGGATTTCATTTCTCCCCTTCTATACAGGAGTATACAACTATTTTATATTAAGTTTATTGTTCTATTTGAAAGATCTCTCAAGCTTTCGGGATATTACAAACCCTTCTACAGGAGTGTATAACCTGAGTATAAGTTGCATACTCCTTTAGAAGGGTCTGTGATATCCGAAAACTTGAGATATTGTTTAAATGAAGCAAGAAATTTATCCTCATAGTTAGTGTGTTGCTACAACATATTTTGTTTATAGAAAAATTATCAATGTAATTGCATACTGCATATTGTCATCTATTTTAATATTCAGATTCAATATAGTTCAATACACGTCCACGCGTGTACGAACACCAATATTTATTTCATTTCATTCCGTTAATAGTTTAAACTTTCTTGCCATGTTTTCAAACAGCCGGTAGAAGAGAAAAGTTTCTCGAAAGCTTGTAGCACTTCAACAATACAAATAAACCTTTTACCTGATTTATATTTCAGAGTATTCTATCTTCCGATTAAACAAAATATGTACAGTATTGTCTTTAAAATATTGAAATTTGACAGGGGGGGTAAAGGGTTCAACTTTATTTCATGTGCTATAATATGAAAATAAAAGTTATGTTGATGGGAATTGTGGAACAAGTTTCAGGATATTGACGTTTTGAGTAGGAATGTCAATATTTCTATTGAGCCTATTTAGTTCTAGGGATTACAAAAAAAAAACAATAATTATAAAAACTATAACAAGACTCAGAACGATACACTACAAAGGAATGACAATACATCTAGATGATACGAGAACCTACAGGACATGCAACAACTGTCCTGGTGTGGAACTAACACCTACCTACATATATTCATGTCCAGCAATGGCCGTAGAAATTTAACATGGACCTAGAGCAGCAGTTTTACACTCCCAAGATAGAGGACATTGCTGCTGCTGTGATAGAGATGTATGAAGACATCTGAGGCTTTTCATTGGACACGACAACAACATCAATTATTTAGTTTTGATGACATGAATGCTTCCAGGAATAATCGTTGTTGCTTTGTTTTATTAATGTTGTAATAGGCTATTGCATGTTTGAGAGAGCTAATGTATGTCCAGTGGTGCAGAGGTTTGTTGATAAATTAAGCAATTATTGTCTTTGGTGATCTGTTTTCTGAGTAATGTACCTAGGTTGACTTGAACGCTAAAGTAAATGGCTATACCATATTTATGTAATTTATTAGCTATAGCGATATTGGCTATAGAATAAGGGACTGTGTAGTGTATTCTACAGAACCTGGTAATAGAAGTTTGAATTGAAAGAATGTCTATGGATGAATGATATCGGTAAACTAATGCTTTCAAATTTTGATGATTTTGGTTCATTCTAATGTACTAAAACTTTCCAAAAAGAAATAGGTAAAAATGCGTTTAATAAGAGTTTTTTACAACACTAGTTATATATATATTATAAATAAAAAGATAAGATTTTCTGCTGTTTTGATTGTTATTTATATAGAATTATTAGCTGTTGTTTGATTTTGGTATTAAGTCGTGGAAAAGATTATAATAAAATGAAGATTGAATCACAATTTGCTTTAATTGAGCTAAAAGAATATATAAAAACATAATTTGATAAAAGTACTGCCTGACTTAAGGCGTAAGAATCAAAAAATGAAAAACCTATTTACATAATGTACAAAAGGTTTGAGCCGGCCATCGGGAAACAACAACAATGAGTTTTTATAGGGAAAGCGTGACCTCTGGCGGTCGATTTAGCAGAGTATTTGAATCTATGAAATATAACCCTAAATAAAATAATATTTTAATCCTTATATCTCTATAAATGAAATC
>CP092883.1:49915333-49947242 GCA_030710605.1 Cordylochernes scorpioides | reverse complement strand
ATCTTCAAGGACAAGCTAAAGACAAGTCTAGACATTAATTCGAGGAAAGGTTTACATAAGAGCCCATTCAAGGTGAAATCCCCAAAATAAACAAACAAAGGTTCAAGAACAAATAAAGGAAAGGTTCTAGGACACAATCTAAGATAGATCCACGTACAAACTCAAGGAAATACCATAACCAAACCGGATCAATCCCAAGGACAGACTAAAGACGAGTCTAGACACAAATCGAGGAAAGGTTTACATAAGAACCCATTCAAGGTGAAAGCCCCAAAATAACCAAACAAAGGTCTAAGAACAAATAAAAGAAAGCTAAAAGAAAAAAACCTAGCCGATCAATATGGACATAATCGATGTCTTGTAATTAAATCCACCACCAAGATGAATGGCTGCAAGTTCAAATCCCCGAGTTGTACGGAGAAGGCTGCCATGAGCATATTGAATTTCCGTCCGCCGCTCCCAAAGGTAAAGCCCCCAGGATGAGTCACCCGCCCTCCCCCTGAACAAAGGATTCCCCACCCTCGCACCTAGTTATACATCTGTCCATTCAGGACCTGCAACTGACTCGATCGATGGTACCTTCATCCTTGAAGCATGGAACACTAAAAACACCATTACCTCCATTTTCTCTTCAAGAAAGTAGCCAAAATAGAGCAGTAATCATTACCATGCTTCTAAAGAGTTGATTAATTTATCTATTTTATAAACAAAATTGGCATTTCCTTGTTCGTTCACATTAGCATTTTAGATCACAGAACGCCATCTAGTGGAACAAAATTCAACTAAACGTTAATTTAAGTAAATGCAGCTGAAAATTGTTATATTTGGTTTAAAAAAAAGGAACATTTGCACGATTTCAATTTTAAAGAGGGCTCTGGCATATTTGTAAGTGCAAAGTCGAACTGCTTTTCACAAATGTAGGCATGTGGTGCACTTACAGTAAAATCAGTCGTCAACTTTTACCCCCCATGATTATCATGGCCTGTACCACATGTACCACGATAAGCAAAATGTCATTAATTCGGTTTTGGAATATTTTCACACTTCTGATCTATATGTCATCAAGATAATTATAGTGGAAGATGACAGAAATACTTAGAATTTTAGCAGCATATGCAAATATTGTTCTTGTTTTCCCTAGTTATCCCCATACTAATGAAAGGTATACAAGCTTGTTCAAATAGACCCCAAATGTATTAATATTAACCTGTATTATTTACTTTAATAAATCTAGCTCGAGGAGCAGGAACTCATGGAATTCGTGTAAGATTTACACAAGGGGATAACAAACAACAACTTTAATAAATTATTCAAGAAGAGTCTCAAATATTTCATTCATTTGATAGCGCTACAATTCCAAAAAGAATGTATAAGAGAGATTTGCTAATTTTTAAATTAGCTAAGTTTAACTATGAACTCGTCTTTTAAAGAATTTCCATAGAATAAAAAGAAACCAAACAGGATATCTTATGAATTTCCCTATCAAACTTTACTCAACCTTCCTTTCTGTTTTAATATGAGGAAGCCTTAGTATAATATATGATTAGATATTTTGTTGACTTAGATTTTTTTCTATAAATCTCCACAGAGGAAAATCTGACAAACAAGCACTGATATTATAAAATGCTACTCTGATCAAAAAGTTTCGACACTTTGCTCATAAGTTAAAAAAAAATTATTATTCTACCAAATTCAAATTGTCCCCTTCAAAGTAGTCCCCGTTGGCCGCGATGCACTTCGGCCCACCTTTTTTTTTCAGTCGGCAAAACAACTCTGGTAGTCTGTTTTCGGGATCGCCTTCATGGCCTTCTTCAATTCCACTTTGATCTCTTCTACGCTCTGAAATTTCCGACCCTTTAACTTTTTTTTAGCTTTCCAAAAAGGAAGAAGTCGCAGGGGGCCAAATCGGGGCTGTAGGGGGGTTGGGGGAACACAGAGGTTGAGTGGTCCTACAGGAATTTCGATATTTTGAGGGATGTGTGCGCCGGCGCACTATCGTGGTGAAGGGTCCACGACTTGCTCCTCCAAAGCTCCGGCCGTTTCTGTCTGATCGCTTCCCTCAATCGCCTCAAAACTCCCAGGTAGGAGTCAGCAGTTATTGTAGAGCCTTGTTGTTGAAATTAATGATGAACGATGCCCTGATAGTCGAAGAACACCGTCAACATGACCTTGACTTTGCTGGGAGCCTTCCTCGTTTTCTTTGGTCTCGGCTCATTTTTGAAGCGCCACTCCGATGCCTGTTGGGTAGTTTCCGAATCAAAGCCGTAAATCCATGTTTCGTCTCCAGTAATGACCCTCTTCAGCAATTCGGGGTCGTCGGTTGTCGCTTCGAGATTGAGATTGGCCGTTTCTTTCCGGGCGTTCTTTTGATCAAAAGGCAAATCTTTGGGAACGAGAATGGCGTTGAGTCTTCTCACTCCCAAAATGTCCTTCATTATCGATTGAGTCGACCCGAATGATATCCCTGCTTCTTCGGCGACCCACCTGACAGTTATTCGTCGGTCTTCACGCACCAGTTCCAACACCTTGTCCACTTTTTCTGGCGTGGTTGATGTGGACGGTCTCCCGGAACGCTCGTTGTCGGCGGTCTCTTCCTGACCCTCCTTGAAGCGCTTGTACCACTCGAAAACTCGTCTTCGGCTCATGACGACATCCCCGTAGGCTGTTGCAACATCCAAAAAATTTCGGCACCCTCGAATCCGTTTTTCACACAGAACTTGTTGCAAATTCGTTGATCCTCCATTTCGGTGACTAACGAAATCGAAGCACGGGCAAAATGGCTTCACTTCGAACAGCCGCTGCTCGCGCTGTTGTGGCGCGAGATTTTTGAAAATTGGCAGGACTCCAAGCCAAGGGCGACGCTTGCGTTTGTCACAAACTGGGAGAATATATATTGAGTTTTCAGGATTTTATGAGCAAAAGCAAAGTGTCGAAACTTTTTGATCTGAGTAGTAAATAAAGCTTCCAGGGTTAAGTTTCTTGTTCAACTTTTTATTTTCAAGCTCTCAGACTTGTCAGTCCTTCAACAGTAGTATCACGTTAACAAATTAATAATAAATACAATTTTTATATATACATATTATTAATAATAATAAAGAAGGCATATCCTGATCACGATCACATGTGCTTTTTAGATGGCAGAGCGCCATATTATTATATACATATTTTAAATACTTATCATATATTGAGAGAAAAATATATTACATTATTTCAGTTTGAAAAACAAAATCACTAATATTGACCACTTATTATATTACGTTTATATTAATCCATGTGTAAAAAAAATAATAATTAAAAAAAGTCAGGTGTTAATATTAAAATCGAAAAGGGCATATCCGTACCATGCGCACAAGAGATTTTTAGATGGCAGAGCGCCATCTAGTGGAACAGAAATCACTAAACGTTGATTTAGCCTGTTACCTGATATTTGGCCAACCCATTTTCTTGATAAATCAAGAGAGCGCCATCTAAAAAGCTCATGTGCTCGTGGTCAGGATATGTCTTTTTAAATAAATATTAATCTATATATATATAAAGACGTAATACATTAAAGAAGTAAAGGAACAGTAAAGTCTCCCATTAAAGACCGCCTGAGGTATATCTAACTGCAGTAGTATAGTAGCTTTAGTACCGTAGTTATACCCGTTGAAAGGCTGTTCAGACCGAATATTGTATTGTCATTATTTTTAAAAAAGAAACTTTTCCCTCAGAGAATTATTTTTTGCTTATAATACACTATGTATATATGGCATTTTAGTCGCTACAATAGTAATAGTATTAATATTCATAAATTTATATTATATTATAATAATATCCATACATCTTGAAAAAAAGATATTTCTGCCAGAGGTAATAAAAAGATTTATACTGGCCGAAGTATCTTATAATTAATATAATTGTTAAATTTTCAGTTATAAATACGCGTATCCACGCTGCGCGCGTTTGAGTTAAAATATTTCTGGTAGGATAAAGTCGATATTTTATTAAGCCCGTTGAAGAGCGATTATCACTTGAAAGCTAGCGTTTTTTAATAAAAAGAAATTAATTGTGAGAAAATATTTTGTAATTTTAAAATAATAATTAGCTTATTCTTTTGTTTAATAGTTATTCAGTTTGAATAATTAAAGCCAAACATGGCTGAAAATGTAACGGACAAAATAATGAAGAAGCCGAGTTATTCGTCTGGCTAGAATCGTTTGGCTGGAATAAAAAAGAAAGCTTTGAAAGGGATCAACCTAATTTCAACATGTAACAAATGATGATGATATCACAGAGAGAGAAAATCAAATAAAGAAAGAGTTAAACAGAGTAAAAATTTGAGATTAATCACCTAAAAGCGCTCCATTAGTTATGGAATAATCCTATGGCACATATGGAGCTATTGATTGATTAGCCATTTAATTAAGTGGGGTTCATAGTGTGGTGTGTCACGGTCAGTGGTCAAATCCAATTTCCACTTTAAATCATAGAGTAACAATTCATTTCATCTCATTCCCCTCCATCAGACAAATAAATGATTTTCTGCTTGGGAAATTTGATAAATCTTATATGAGAATGATATAATAAAATTCGTTAGATTTATTTTTTTCAATTTTAACAGATTTAATCCATATACAGTTAAATATGTCTATAGCGCCCCCTCTTGGGACTCACTAAAATAGGTTGCTATAGAGAGAAGGTGATATAGACAGGTCACATTTAATGTAAATCGCATCGTACTACGTTTTTAAAATCAGGCGATATAGAGAGGAAAGCGCTATTTAGAGGGGGCGCTATAGACAAGTTTAACTGTATTTTATCTCTCTATATGATCAAGACATATGAAGATGGTTAAGACTGATGAGAGCACCAGACTATATCTCACCCGCCCAACAAGAGATAGACTCCGAACAAAGGGACCATCTAGCGATGGCTCCTTCCAGTAGTTTACTAATGTGCTGATATCGTACCGATGTTCCATGTCCCGGGGTGGCGATGGTGCCCAGAATGGTGATTTTTTCTGTGCTCCAGAAAATTCCCAATGGAGAGTCGGTACGGTTTTTGCATCCACCGCACCAGAGAACTAACTTTTTCCGAAGTTGAAACTTACCAATTTAAAAAGCTAAGGAATCTAGTTAACACTGAGTGGATATATATCTTGAAAACCTAAGTACTGTTAACGGGTGTCCAATCAGAGAGAGAAACATGTGTTAAGTGTAATACTCGAGAATATGAACTATATTTCAAATTTACATATATCATGTTATCGTTGTTTTTTGCTTATTTCTTAATTCGTTTAAACGATCTCCATTAGGTTCCATTGTTTCAGCTTTTCTATTATAGTTCTGGGGTTTTCCCAGAGGTCTTTTTGGAGGATTTGATATAATTCAATAGATGGTTAGGACTGGCTGTTTGGGAATCGCATTTGGGAAATTTCAGGAATGTTTTGATATTCCATTATATTTGAGCATTCTAAGAATATCATAGAAATATATTTTCGTGAGGACTTAAGATATCATAATGTTTCATCCCTGATATGTTGAATTCTACAATATTCGCGTGTTATACATGTGTTTGACCAACGGGAAAATCGATTATTAAATTAAATTTATAAATTTAATTGCCATCTATCGTTAAAATTTTACACAAATAAATTTACTGGCAATGCGTTTCTTTTAAATATCATCAAATATTATCCCTACAGACCTTACTGCAATGATATAAGTTATTGAATGAGAGGACTTGGCTAGTGAACCCTCTATTCCAAACCAATCCAATACAATAGTAGAGCGGGTCTAGAGATTAATTTGGCGAAACCGCTGAGAGGGTTCACTACTGATGAGTCAAGTCCTCTCATTCAATAACTCATATCATTACAGTAAGGTCTGTAGAGATAATATTTGATGATATTTAAAAGAAACGCATTGCAAGTAAATTTATTTGATTAAAATTTTAAAAATCGATTATATTTAGATCATAAAATATTTAACATGATAAGAGGCATTTTCTATTCCTGCAACTGAATCACTAAGAACAGATAGTTACTCAGATTGACACCGTGGAGTCCCGTATCCTCCTCAGCCAGATTCTCGGTCAGAGAAGAAGTCTTCCTAAAATCCAGGATCAAATTTCTTTTATAGAACATTCATTGAGGATTTTCGTGTGGAAAATAATTCAATGGGTTTTCTTTGCCTTCTACATCCATTTGCCGTTGACCTATGTTCATATCCCTTTAGAAGCCGTTTCCAACATCAAGGACAAATAGGTGACCACCTAATTAGTAATTATGTAAAATAAAAACAACAATATGATGTGAGTTTATATAAAAGGGCGTACCTGTTTTTTTTTCTTTCTTTCTTTACAGATCCAGGTACGCCGCCCTTTTATATAAGCTTAATTGACGGATCGCCTTTTGACTCAAAATACTGTATTATATGAGTTGTATAAAAAAGGAATATTTAATGACCAATATACTTTACAAGAATTTATTAATAGTTTTTATAAACAAGATATGTGTGTTTGTTCTACAAACCTTGAAAAATTAAGATGAAATTTTGCATGCATAGTGAGTTAGATATGGAAGAAGTCACTCTCATTGTTTTAACTAGGCAAGATGATGATAACAATAATTACTTTGCTATATTGATCGAAATTCTACCATCACTACTACTACTAAAACTTTGTTAGAACTGTAGTGGATGGACAAAGAGATTCCCTAGGGTAGAATCCGGGATGAACTAAGACTGTCGTCTAGTCTAGGGTTCGACAAAATGCGGCTCGCGAGCCACATGCGGCTCTTTGGATGTGAAGCTGCGGCCATTCATATAGTTTCATACGTAAATATTATTTATGCGAGTTATATTTATTGTTGGAAGGAAAAATAATTGTGGCTCTTTAAAAACTTAAAAATTTTGCAAATTGTAATTTTTGTCTCTCCCGACTCAAAAGTTTGCCGACCCCTTGTCTAATCAATAACTCACAGAGTATAACCACATTCAAGCAAATATGAAATGAAGAAAGACAATGCAACGGATCTTTCAATTCAGAGATAGATGAAGTGATAAACCGGATAAAGGAATTAAAGAGAATGGCCGTTAAGCCTAATCCGGATTATATTCTGAAGGTAATTCACCTTGCAACATATAATCGGCTTTATGTCCCAAGTGGATCATTTTGAATAGCGACAGTGTTTAAATAGATCGGAATATATGCACTATACCTAAATGAGGCGTCGTATTTGGGTCTTTTCCACGGTCCATGATGAAATCATTGAGCTGAAGCTATATAAAGGGTCGATTTATAAATCAACAACTATTCCAATCCCCTAAAGTGGAAATTTTCACAAATGGAAAAGCGAATATGATCGTGATGATTCAGTTCATCAGTTGTGAGTCCTCTCATTTTTTGCCAGCTTACTCCATCTGACCGTGTCTACTATTGTTTTTCTCATTCTGCTTAAATAGTTTTTTTTTACCCTAGTACACTTGGTATAGGCCATGATAATCATATTGGGTAGAAGGTGACTGCTTTTACTGTAAGTGCACCACATGTCTACATATGTGAAAAGCAGTTGGACTTTGCACTTACAAATGTGCCAGAGCCCCGTTTGGTTACTTGCACTCGCTGGTGGGGTTGAACTTTTGAAATATTCGGGGGTCATTTGAGCATTTTTTTTTATCAGAAAAATTGCCCAATGCGGGTATCGAACCCGGGTCGTAGCGGTCGTAAACCAACGGTTTAGACCATCCTTCCACCGACCCCCGCTTAAATAGTATCTACAATGGGTTGTCCCAAAAATACTTAAACACTTGAAAAAATTAAAATACCAATACTATTCGCCGTTATGTATAATGTCTTTGTATTATGTATAAAATAATTGTATTATGTATTATTATGTATTCGCCGTAATAATATTATTCGCCAAGTAATAAGAAAAACACGAACTTTTGGGACAACCTTATACATAGAAAAAGTAACCATTAAATCACGAATGTTTCTTTTACACATAAAACAAATTTCTAATGTCCTTACTGCGATACAAAATATTGGGAGAACCTGGCTCATCAGTGATGAACCTTCCCAGCGATTTCGCCAATTTAATCTACCAGACCGCTTATCTTAGAGCTCTATTACGATTCTGCTTATATATGCTACACTGAAGGGTGGAATCTTAGAAATGATATTCAAGCAAACTATGAACATAAGTTTTCAGGACAGTAGAATTACATATAAATATTTTCATCGAGCAATGCTCTACCGCAAACAATAAGGACAAGGCCAGTTTGGCATAAATTAATCTAAAATAATAACGAGCCTTCTTTATTTTTTTGCTTATACCCTAGTACACGTGGTACAGGCCATGATAATCATGGTGGGTTGAAGTAGGCGACTGCTTTTACTGTAAGGGTATCGCATGTCTAAACATGTAAAAAGCAATTCGACTTTGCACTTACAAATGTGCCAGAGCCCTGTTTGGTTACTTGCACTCGCTGGTGGGGTTGGACTTTTGCAAGAATCGGGGGCCATTGGAGCATTTTATTTTTCATAAAAAAGTGCCCAATACGGGAATCGAACCCGGGCAGTAGCGGTCGGAAACCAATGGTTTAGACCATCCTTCCACCGACCCTCGACACCCTCCTTCTATAAGTAGGAAATGAAATGGATCGTGATCCAAGCCCTCTCAATATTTTCTCATCGCAGTAGGGACAGTAGACGTTTGTTTTATCTGTGAAAGAAACCTTCGTGTTTTAATGCTTCATTCCTATACATAGAGATGGCGCGTTATTGCTTTATATTGATATAGAGTCTGTGTTTGGAGGTTTTCACAGGGTGATGGCTTTTACTGAAACAATAGTCTATCTCTCTCTAAAGTAATTGTACACAATTTATATAAATATATGTAGTTTGGTTTCGAACATTTCTCTTCAGATAAATGGTCAGAGCAACAAGCCCAAAGGCCTGTTTGGGCTTACCATTACTCTTAATCCCTATTTAGTTCAAAGAGGACATCCTGGTCGTGAAATTGAGTATTGATGATGGTTTACTGCCGTTTATCGGAAAAGGTAATAACTAAATAGCAATGGGTCAATTGTAATATTCACCGGAAGAATCGGGAGGTGCTCTATTTTCAATATAACAAACTTATCCATTTCTGCTCATCCTTTTCTAACTACCACTCTTCTACTGTTATCTTCACACAATAGTCTCGCGGTTACTGTAACGTCTCGGGGCGCCTCACCATAGGTACATGCCTTACTTCAAGCTACCACGAAGTTGGCTCAGCAATCAAAACAGGACGCGAGTAAAAGCGCTCAACACTAGTCCATCTAGTGAGCTGGACCCCCGGGTAGTTGGCGCTCTGCGCTCCCTGGGTTATAACTATATATCCCTCTCAAGCTACCACGGAGTTGGTATTGAAGATAAACGGAACCTAATCTCACGACTAGCAGCTAGAGAGAGAATTATTGTTTACCTGGGTTGCCGCGACGTAACGACCCGGGTTGTACTGCTACAGTCTGTAAGGCAAAATTTGTTATGAGTGAAATTCGTTGGCCAGGTAGTTCCATGACGAGTCTAGGAGAGGGCTAGGGATGTAGATCATGTACTCCACGAAGCAAAGTTGTTTGTGAACTAGGTAACAGGACAGTTAAAAGTAAATATTCTATACTGTTTGTGGTTCTTCCCAGCAGTACGGACATGTTAGATCAAGGTACCAGAGAGCGATATACAGTTATGAAATGGCACACTATGAAGGTAAGCAGTGTTTGAAGCTTGGACAGAACATCGCTACAAAGGACAGTTCGAAGTATAGTGTGTATACTGATTTTGGTTCTTCAAGCAAGAGCGGACATTTTGGATCAAGTTGCCAGAGAGCGATATACAATTATGAAATAGCACACTATGAAGGTAAGCAGTGTATGAAGCATGGACAGAACATCGCTAAAAAGGACAGTTCAAAGTATATTGTTTATACTGTTTGTGGTTCTTTAAGCAAGAGCGGATAGGTTGGATCAAGGTGCCAAAGTGAGATATTCAGTTATAAAATGGTGCACCACGGAGGTAATCAGTGTTTGAAGCATTGACAGAGCATCGCTACAAAGGACAGTTCAAAGTATATTGTTTATACTGTTTGTGGTTCTTCCCAGCAGTACGGAGATATTGGATCAAGGTGCCAAAGTGCAAGATGCAGTTATAAAATGGCACACCATGGAGGTAAGCAGTGTTTGAAGCATGGGCAGAGCATTGCTACAAAGGACAGTTGAAAGTTGATGTTCTATACTGTGTGAGGTTCTTCCAAGCAAGTGCGGACATGTTGGATCAAGGTTTCAAAGTGCGAGATGCAGTTATAAAACGGTGCACCATGAAGGTATGCAGTGTTGAAGCATGGACGAAACATCGCTACATAGGGAGGGATGGATCTTATCAGGTGTTATCTACCCGGACAGTGTGACGGGACATCCTGCCCGACTTATCTCTCTCTTATCTCCCTCATTACAATTTTACACCAATCGTCTGTCACCAGTTTCCTCTCCTCCCACTGCGCATGCGTCCATGAAAGCTAATTAAATCCACGCTGCAATTCGATGACGTGGCCTTCCTTGATTGGTTGTTCGCAGCGGCTTGCAAGCTGTGGCCATTTGGAAGAGAATAATCCCAGAACATGATCGCTGTTCTAAAAATAATTCAAATAATAAAATTACCTATGTATTTGATCATCGACTAAAATAAACTCTTCGAGTTAAAATAGAAAAATAAAACAGAGATTGAAGAGGAGTTTCTTGTGCGAATTTTATTAGCAAGCTTTCGGACGTCCTTCTACAGGCTTTACGATGACTAAACAAAAAAACGAGATGTATCTCGTATCTAGTATCTCGTTTTTTGTTTAGTCATCGTAAAGCCTGTAGAAGTACGCATGCGTCTGAAAGCTTGCTAATAAAATTCGCACAAGATACTCCTTTTCAATCTCCGTTTTATTTTGTATTTGATCATATAATGACATTGACCACTTAGAATTAACCACAAAAGTAACAAACTCTGTTAGTAGTATAATTTTAAATAAGAAAATCACTTTCGTATTTAATCCTTTAGACTTTGGTTACATGGAATTAACTCCAAAAAGAACATCGTCGATGCTTGTAAAAAACTTCGAATAAACGATCCAAATTTCCGCCTTAAGAGATTATTTCTGAATCTCTTCAGAATGCAATGCTTGAAAATGCCTAAAACATTAGAATGTCTATATATAAAATGAACTTATACTGTCCTTCTTTACTGGCATGAAAAATATATTGGGAGGACTTGGCTCATCAGTGATAAAACCTCCCAGCGATTTCACCAATTTAATCCACCAGACCGCTTCTTTGAGCTCTAATACTGTATTGAACGATTCTGCTTATATACGCAGCACTGAAGGGTGGAATCTCAGAAATGGTTTTCAAGAAAGGTTTGGATATAAGCATATAGGACAATAGAATTACATATAAATATTTACATCGAGCAATGTTCTTCCGAAAACAATAAAGACAAGGCCAGTTAGGCATAAATTAACACAAAGCAATAACGAGCCATCTATTTATATGTAAAATGAAAGGATTTGAGCACAAATGTTTCTTTTATATGCAATACCAACATTAGAATGCCTATGTAAAAGAAGTCAGAAATACCAACAGGAAGCACCTACAGAAGCTATAGAGGAAAAGTAAAATTGAGAACCGAGCATTTGACCTAGTAGAATTTATCAATTTATTAAATTCTTGATTTACTTGTCCGGTGAAATTATCTGAGGTTTCTTAGCTGAATTCAACGAGTAGGTTGTTTATGAATGGATAAACGAGCTTGAAGCATGCAGGTTTTTTTTTATGCGTTTTTGTTTATAAAATTACTGATAAAACTCAAGTTCATAATCAAGGAAAAGAAATTGTAAAAAAATAATATATATGCAAATTTATATTTTGAAGATTAAATTAATGCAAAATATATCTATGTGAAAATATTCGCTTTTTCATGGCTTATAGGTATGTTTGCTCTTAAAGGATGTAATAATGGCATGATTTCTCAAAGTTTTTTTTTTTTTTTCGTTTTTAAGTTCATTCCGCTTTAGAAATATTCTTGTATTTTTGATTGTATATGTGACATGCTAAAGCTAAAAATATTTCACAACAGGTAGAAACAGTTATAGGTAAAACCACTATGTATATTTTACCTATAATTCATATTATACAACTTTGGAAAAGTCCCAACTGATGCCAGAACACCTGTTCAATTGACAAGATTGTCGCACCAAAAATCTTTCAAATGTCTTATGCAACTAAAAAAAGGTTTATAAACTAATACAACATCACTGACTTGACATCGCATCAATTTCTGAACTATATTTGTATACATTTCCAGAAAGCCGGCTAGACAAGCAAATGTTAGTCTTCTTCAATTCACAGTGGATCTGAACATCAAGAGACCACGAGATCTGTCAAAGAATCATTGTAAAACTACCAGAAAGTCTATAAAAGTTTCTGAGGCCTAAATAAATCCTAGGAAGCCTGTACAATTGCACATTTATATTTTCCTATCTTCCAGTAGACCTGAATATACTACAATGAGATCATTACGAGTTCAAGTAAAAACTTTTAGGACGTCTGTGAATTTCAAGTATGTTACAGATAAACATCCAGAAGTTGCCAAGAGGATATTATATCTGTAAGAAATCCAATATAGATCTACTAATAGTTCTTTCAAATATCCGTAGAGACTGCCCGAGCTTACAGAAAACTGATAACTACCAAATGGCTTGTACAGGTTTACTTTACAGTGGCTAGGTGTACTGCAAATTTGACCGTAGGCTTTCTCATGCCCTCGCCCTCCTCCCAGAATATCTAAAAAACAACCGAGTAACCCTAATACCTGTCGGAAATATATTCTAAAACTACTAATAGGCGTATAGCAATACTCCTAGACTCCCCTCATATCAGCCTTTTAGAAGACCTGACGTCTACCAAGTGGTTTGTACAAGTCCACTTTACAGCGGCTGTAAATTTGGCCGCAGCCTCCCCAGTCGAGGGTCATTTATCTCCAAGCCCAGCTAATTAAACCCTAATGGAAGTGTTGTGGGAAGTCGATGGAGCGGATCCGCCCCTACTCACCACTGAAGTACAGTACCTCCCCGAAACTCCAGCCTGGACCTACGCTCTTATTGATCTTCAGGGTTCCTCTTTCTGAAATACATCTTGTAGACGGGTTTGTTTTGATGGGATGTCTTGTGAACGGGTTTTTCTTGCTGGAATACATCTTGTGAACGGGTTTGTTTTGATGGGATACATCTTGTGAACAGGTTTGTCTTAATGGGATGTCTTGTGGATGGGTTTGTTTTGATGGGATGTCTTGTGAACCGGTTTGTCTTGCTGGGATACATCTTGTGGACGGTTTTTTTATAGGATGTCTTGTGAACGGGTTTGTCTTGCTGGGATACATCTTGTGAACGGGTTTGTCTTTCTGGGATACATCTTGTGGACGAGGTTTATTTTGATGGGAGGTCTTGTGAACGGGTTTGTCTTGCTGAGATACATCTTGTGGACGGGTTTGTCTTGCTGGGATACATCTTGTGGGCGGCTTTGTTTTGATGGGATGTCTTGTGAACGGGTTTTGTCTTGCTGGGATACATCTTGTGAACGGGTTTGTTTTTATGGGATGTCTTGCGAACGGGTTTGTCTTGCTGGGATACATCTTGTGGACGAGTTTGTTTTGATGGGATGTCTTGTGAACGGATTTGTCTTGCTGGGATACATCTTGTGGACGAAGTTTATTTTGATGGGATGTCTTGTGAACGGGTTTGCCTTGCTGGGATACATCTTGTGGACGAGGTTTGTTTTGATGGGATGTCTTGTGAACGGGTTTGTCTTGCTGGGATACATCTTGTGGACGAGTTTGTTTTGATGGGATGTCTTGTGAACGGGTTTGTCTTGCTGGGATACATCTTGTGGACGGGTTTGTTTTGATGGAATGTCTTGTGAGCGGGTTTTTCTTGCTGGGATACATCTTGTGAACGGGTTTGCCTTAATGGGATGTCTTGTGGACGGGTTTGTCTTGCTGGGATACATCTTGTGAACGGGTTTGCCTTAATGGAATGTCTTGTGGACGGGTTTATTTTGATGGGATATGTATTGTGGACGGGTTTGTTACGATGGAATGTCTTGTGGACGGGTTTATTTTGATGGGATATGTATTGTGGACGGGCCTGTATTGCTAGGTACATATTGTAGACGGGTTTCTTTTGCTACCTTTCTACAACCATTGCTCTTACATTTGAACATACACTATTTTAAACTTCTGGAAAATATGGTTAATCTGATATTCATACCTTGGTCTACCATTGATACCATTGTCTTAATTATGTTAAAGCTGTTCTGTAGAGAGCCAGGTACTCTTAGGAGACGACAGGGTAATCGGCCGGAATGTATGATTGATTGACAATTCAATATATTTTATTGATACTCTTAGTCTATTGTTACAAAATCAAAGATAAATTAAAAAAGAAGATAAATATGTTTATTTACAATTTGGTTAAAAATATAGAAACTGTTCTAAGGAAGGGAGGCTCCTCCAACTTGAAAGAGTCTTCCTCCAGACGAGGACAGGATCAACCGCTCTCAGCATGATTGAAAGACACTATATGTTTTTAGCCTGCATCGAGCTGGTTTCGTGGAACTCTTTGTGCATGATTGCTATTCTAGAATTATCACTTTCATCTTTAGATTTCCATAACCCATATGGTAAACTGCCTAACTGTATTCTTATACTGAATGACCAGTTAACATCTTAGTTCATCATTACTGTCGGGATTTCTGAATTGTAATTGGAGGTAATCTAGCGAAGCCGGTCTTTCAAGAAACAAGGTTTTCTATATGTTTTTCCTCAAGTACTTACAATACTATGCAAATTTTACTTGGACTTATGCAAATTATCTGCATATGTAGATATGACTAAACATATACAACGCTATTTATATGTAGAGGATAAAATTATTCAAAGGTACTGAAGTTTATTTTTGAATAAAAGACGGATTTATACAATTATAGAACTGGGGTCGGTGGAAGGATGGTCTAAACCATTGGTTTTCGATCGCTACGACCCGGGATCGAATCCCGCATTGGGTACTTTTTCTAGATTAAAAAAAAATGCTCCAAATGCCCCCGAATCTTGCAAAAGTCCAACCCCACCAGCGCGGGCAAGAAATCAAACGGGGCTCTGTAACATTTTTAAGTGCAAAGTGAAACTGCTGTGTAGACATGTGGTGTACTTACAGTAAAAGCAATTACTACCCACCATGATTACCTGTACCACGTGTACTAGGTATAATTTTAAAAAAAGAAAGTTTTGGGAAAGTTTGGCTTCTCATTCGTAAACCTTCCCAGTAATTTTGCCAATTTAATCCATAAGAGATTGCTACGATTATTAAATTTTGATTCTGAATATTGTTGCATCATGGCTAATGCACCTTTTTTAAATTTTAAATTGTAATATTATTTTTCATATATTTTAAATTCAAATTTATATTTTATATTTATTTATTATAATAAACAGAATATATGTTTTATAAAATCACCATTTGTATTTTGGTACACTGTGTGACTTCACTGCTCTCTTTGATGTGAGAAATAAATAAATAATTCTGGAGGCTATTTAAAGTAGAGTTATCTCATTATTCCCTTATATAAATTTGTAGGATGGTTGAAACACGCTCTGGTAAGATACAAGACCCGGAACAGGAGAGAATCAAGTTTGAAGACTTTGCCAAGCCGCAACCTGGTGCAACAATATATAGTCAGCACTTGAAGTTTGATTCTCTACCATTTCTCAAGAATAAACCTTCGGTTATTAATGTACAAATATAGTCAAAAGTTTCAAGATACAATCGTCTGATAATGTCAGATAATGACAAATGTCTGATAGATTAAATTGCTGAAATTACTAGGAAGATTCTATACTGATAACCCAAGCAGTATTTATAATTATTTTCGAATAATCAGTTTAAGCTAGTTAAAGTTTTATTTACTCAACGTTTCAACAAAAATATGTTGCCTTCGTTAGGAGAAATAAATAAAAATGATATTAACGCCTTGCCAAATGCCATATTTTATTTATTTCTCCTGACGAAGAAAAAAGATTTTTGTTTAAACGTTGAGTAAATAAAACTCTAACTGGCTGAAGTGTCTATTTTTTAAAGAAATATGAATGCCAGGCAGGCAACCTCTATCTTTACAATAATAAATTCAATGATGATAATAATGAAGAAATTCGTTATTCAACAACAACAACTACAAAAAAGCCTTTATTTAGGGTCACTGACCCTATACAGGATTCACCAGAGGTATGCATAAGAACAAGGCAGTGAGACAAAGGAAATAACGATATATACAGAGTAAAAAGAGAAAGAAAAAAAAAACAAGAAAAGGAAAAAAATAATAATAATAAGAAAGAGGGAAGCAAGAAATCAACACAAAAAGAGTAGCAGTAAGAAAGTGAGGAGTGAGTATCACTTGGCCTTCTTCTGAGATATGGACTTGTGGAAACCATAAAACGCCGTAGCAATATACTTATTCTGGGTCATATTGTCAATTATTGATGCAAGTGAAGCACAGAGTTGCCCAGTTTTGAGCATAAGGGTTATTCTTTCTTCTTTCAGAGCAGAGCAATCAAAAATATAGTGAGTGATTTCATTTTTTAGTTTTGAATTACAGAAGGTACAAGTCGGGTCCTCACCGCAGAGCATCTTGGTGTGGTTTTCTCTAAAAAAAACTTGAAAGTATTCTAACTTGTGCGAGTAGTCTTACAACCGGGAAAGGAAAATCCCCTAAAAGGTATCCCTCCGTCATGAAAGATATGTGAATGTCTTTGTAGTGAGAGTATAGCTTAGATTTATCCATTCTTGTAAGGTCGTTTTGTATAGATTGGTCTGCCGCTGTTTTTAAGAGCCCTGTAATCGCGCTCCTCAGCGTTTCAGGGTCATCACAGGAAACAAGTGCAGGGGATCCATTATTGTTAAGCAGATTGGTGAGCTTTTTAATGAAACCGATGGGTGTGCCCGAAGCATTAGACAGTTCCCGTGTTCTATTAAAACATATACGTGGCAATCTGTCACTGCTCATATTCAACACCCGCAGCCAATACTTCAGGGTTAGTTTTAAGGCTGTTACACTCAATGAGATACGACCGGTTTCTAATCTGATTAGGTAACCTGGAGTGTATCTGGGCAGATTCAGGAACCTACGGATAAATATGTCTTGTATATTGTCCAGTAGGTCTTTATGCTCTGTTGCCCACAATGGAGCGGCATACATCAGGACAGCTCTCACTATTGTATCAAAGAGTTTGATTGATAAATTTATTGACTTTGCTTTTGATTTTATTAATATTGGGTGTGTGGCGTTAATTGCTGTAAGTGCTTTTCCTTTAAAGTAATTTGCCGGGTGAGTAGTTGTTATTGTTGGTGTCAGAGGGAATCCCAAGTATGTATATCTTGAAGTTATTGTTATGGGTTTATCATTCCAGAACCATCTATCCTTATTTGAGGGTTTACCTCCATTACGGAACACCATAATCTTTGACTTGGACTCATTTAGTGTCATTAAGTTCTCATCGAGATATTCTTTCAGTATTTTGATCTTCTTTTGGAGGTTCATCCTTGACTCACCTATAATTGCTATGTCGTCGGATTACAGCAATAATTGGATATCTCCAAATTCTGGCAAATTTACACTCGGCAGGTCTGAGTTATTATAAATTTCGATTAAGTCCGTGATAAATAATATAAATAGCAGTGGGGAAAGTGGTTCTCCCTGGAGGACTCCCGAGTTTATCTTAATACTTTCCGTAAATGATCCCTTCCATCTGATAGCTATAGTTGCTTGTTCGTAGTAACTTCTGATCGTACTTATGAATTGGTAACTTATGCCTAGGTTGTAAAGTTTTTTCCAAAGTATTGAGTGAGGTACAGTATCAAATGCCTTCCTTAGATCGACAAAAAAGACATATAGTTTTCCCCTCTTTTTTCTTAATGATAGTTGGATTAAAGTAGTGTAAATATGTGGTCAATACATGATCTTCCTTTTCTAAATCCCGCTTGGTTTTCGGGTATAACCCTTCTTCCTTCGACCCATTCCTCCAGTCGTGATCTTAGGATTGATGTGAAAAGCTTTGATACATTGCTAATCAGTGCAATACCTCGGTAGTTGGAGGGGCTGTTCTTATAACCATTTTTAAAGATTAGGTGTATAGTGGAATTAGTCCAAATTGCTGGGTATTTTCCAGTCGTCATAACACTATTGTAGAGTTGTTTCAACAGCAGTAGGTACGAATCAGGGAGTGTTTTTAATACTTCATTGGGGATGCCATCGGGCCCGCATGCCTTGTTACTCATCAAACCAGCTATCTCCTTGTATATGTCTGCATTGGTTATCTCTGAGTCCAATATAGGATCGTTCTGAGAAATCACATTATGTAAATTACAAATTCTCAAATTTTTCTCTGTAGTCATTAGTTCGCGGTAAAAGTTCAGCCAGTCCTGTATAGATATTTCTCCTTGGATTATAGATGTGCTTTTGTAGAGCGCAATAGTTTTCCAGAAGGTCTTTGAGTCTTTAGCATTTCTGAGTATTTCCTGTTTTTCATTATCAAAGCCTTTCCTTTTTAGATCCAATAAAGCGTGATATTTCTTTCTGGAAGAAGCATAACATTCCCTGTCTTCCAATCTATTTGTTTTACGATATTTCTTCAGACATTTTTTTGCCAGTTTTTTCATATCATAGCAGATTTCCTGGGGCCGCCCTTAATTGAGTAGGTTATTTTTGCAGATGACATTGTTTCCAAAATTCGCTGATTGAAAGTGTATACAAGGTCATCGGAGGCTGGTATGTTTTTTTCCCGCAGTTCTTCCAGTTTCATTTTAAACATTGCGAGTCCATCGGCTGACCATCTATATCTCGTAATATTATAATCTTCCCGTTTGGTTTTTTTCTCATTGAAGTTTTGGCCTTTTATCGTTAAAACCAAAGGGTGGTGGTCAGAGTACAGTTGGTCATCGACTTTGAAGTCCAGTAAAATTTGTAGTGAACCCTGTGAGAGTATGCAATAGTCAATAGTTGAAGAGCCTCTTTCAGATATGTATGTAAAATCTCCATCTTGGTTATTCATAAATAATCAATAGCCTTTAATTCATCCTCTATATGTAGACATGTAGTGTACTTATAGTAAAGGCTGCCGCTAACTACCCATCATGATTATCATAGAATGTACTATCTATTTACCTACTCTTTCATCTGGAAGGAACACAATATATCAGTGATCTTGTGTGTTTCTTATTAGTCCTTGGTCATATAGATAAACCTTTTAGAATTCATATAGATTATATAAATAATTCTAAATTTGCATTACTGAATATTTGCATAACTCTTCCTAATTACATATTTCCTCGATCCTATATCGAAGTAAAATTAACGTTTGTTTAGTTTCTTTGATATTATTTCAGAATTTTTGAAATTAAGATTGTTTTTTTTTTTGCTTATCCCTAGTACACGTGGTACAGGTCATTATAATCATTGTAGATAGAAGTAGGCAACTGATTTTACTGTATGTGCACCACATGTCTACACATGTGAAAAGCAGTTCAACTTTGCATTTACAAATGTGCCCTGTTTGATTACTTGCACTCGCTGGTGGGGTTGGATTTTTGCAAGAATCGGGGGCCATTTGAACATTTTTTAAACCAGAAAAAAGTTCCCAATGCGGGAATCGAACCCGGGTCGTAGCGGTCGAAAACCAAGATAAATATATTTTAAGATCAACATTTTATTTACATTTTTACCACCCGAAATATACTTAAATGCATAGAGAATTCCTTCAACAAGATTTATTATATTTTAGCTCAACAAAAACACTCAACAAATTTATTTTACACCACAGAAAAACCTTTCCAGAAAGATGAAGTATTAGGTATAAAAAAACAATGGAAGAACGTCAACAAAATTAATGGAATTTTTCCATGATTTGTATGAGGGTTGTAACACATAGGAATAGTAGTTGAATACAAACACTTCGCCATTGTTTGATATCACGTTACAAATAGCAAGAACCTGTCACCAACTATAATGACATTTTAAATGGCATTTTCTCTGGGCACCAACCATTTTTTATTTTCTTTCCAGACGAAAGTTTATAGTCATGCCTTTCCTTTCATTAAATTTTAAAACATTTTCCTGTTAATTACTAAGCGCTGCATATAATTAACCCTGGTTTCATTTTTTAATTAAGGCTGAAAATTAACGTCATCACATTTTTAAAAATGCTGATTTATAGTTTTATAACATTTTAATGTCAATTGGACATTTTTGAAATATTTTAAAATGTCATTTTACCATGTTAAAATATTTTTATATATAGATCTACGCTTTTCACCATTTTATTTTGTCATTTTAAGACATTACATGAGAATTCCATTTAAATTTAGTTTTGACTTTTACTTCTCACTCTCTTTCTCTCTCTCTCTCTCTCTCAAAAATTACGCGATAGTTATTTATAAAATATTATTTAATTTTTAATATATAATGTTAATTAATTTATCCTCTTATTTATTTATTACCAGTTAAGAGAGACACTCTATATCCGATCTGGATAATTGCGCCTGAAACTATTTACAGTAATCCCTATTGTAGTAGAGTAGGTAACAAAATTATCAAAAAGAAAATAGAAAATTAAGAAAAAGAGCATTAAATAAACATATAGATTAAACAAATAAGCAACAACATAAGCAGATAGAAGAAATCGCAATGTAAGTTATTTACAATATGTTAAGCAATAATGGAAGTTGATTTAATGAAGTTATCGTGGAGAGAGAAAGTTGATCAAGTGGAGTTATTTACAATGAGTTATGTTCTGAAGTAACCTTTTAATTATTCACATTTACAATTCATCCTCTTGTTATAATTAGTGAGCTCTCTCACAAATATATCATATATTGGCTACATTATATATTATCATTCGATGATATAATAATTTCGAATATTCTGATGTTATTAGAAATAATTATTTTTAGGGAATAAAAGCTTTCATTATCGAATTCCCTGATTAGAGATCCCCTCCCTAAACGAGTCCTCTGATTAGGGATTAACTCCCTAAACAAGTGCTCTGATTAGGGATTACCTCCCTAAGCGATCCCTCTGATTAGGGCTCACCTCCCTAAACGTACCCACTGATTAAGAATCACCTTCCTAAACGAACACTGTTTAGGGATCACCTCGCTAAACGTACCACTAATTAGGGATCACCTCGCTAAACGTACCACTAATTAGGGATCACCTCGCTAAACGTACCACTAATTAGGAATCAACTTCCTAAACGAGTTCTCTGATTAGGGATCACCTCCCTTAACGAGATCTCTGATTAGGGATCACCTCCCTTAACGAGATCTCTGATTAGGGATCACCTCCCTAAACGAATCCTCTGATTAGGGATCACCTCCCTTAACGAGATTTCTGATTAGGGATCACCTCCCTAAACGAACCCGCTGATTAGAAATCACCTCCCTAAACGAACCCTCTGATTAGGGATCACCTCCCTAAACGCGCTCTCTGATTAGGGATCACCTCCCTAAACGTGCCCTCTGATTAGGGATCACCTCCCTAAACGAATCCTCTGATTAGGAATCACCTCCCTTAACGAGATCTCTGATTTGGGATCACCTCCCTTAACGAGATCTCTGATTAGGGATCACCTCCCTAAACAAACCCGCTGATTAGAAATCACCTCCCTAAACGAACCCGCTAATTAAGGATCACCTCCCTAAACGAACCCTCTGGTTAGGGATCACCTCCCTAAACGTGCTCTCTGATTAGGGATCACCTCCCTAAACGTGCCCTCTGATTAGGAATCACCTCCCTAAACGAATCCTCTGATTAGGGATCACCTCCCTAAACGTGCTCTCTGATTAGGGATCTCCTCCCTAAACGTGCCCTCTGATTAGGAATCACCTCCCTAAACGTGCCCTCTGATTAGGGATCACCTCCCTAAACGTGCCCTCTGATTAGGGATCATCTCCCTAAACGAGTCCTCTGATTAGGGAATACCTCTTTTAACCAAGCCTCTGATTGTATAATATATAAAACATATTATACAATCAAATATACTCAACAATTAAGAATATTTATAAAGTCTGATTTATATTTACAAAATCTTATTGAATTTGATATATGGAAATTTGCTAGACAAAAGTAATTTTGGAACAATAAAGATAATACTATTACTTGATAACATCGTTTGTACTTGTACTTGTTTAACGATACCCGTTGAAAAAAAAAGATCATTAAAAAAAAGTTATAAAAAAAAATCGTTAAAAATGTTGTGTGCGTGTGTGTTGAAAAAGATAAAATCTTCTTTTATAAATATATGCATGCTTTTTGAAGAGAACTGTAAAATTTATCATCATGAATTTGTTTTTTTTTCTAAAAAGATCCTTTAGGAATACTGTCAAAGAAAGCAAGTCTTGTAGATTCTTTAAGAGTCTCTATAGACTATGCAAATCTGGCACTCATTAAGGCAGTCGTGTTCGGAGAATGGTCTCTTGGGTCCAATCTCAGGACGCATCCAGTTTTATTTTGTCTGATTAAATAATTGATTTCCTTCTTCGCACAGTAGGGGGAACAAAAAAACGATAAAGTACTCGACTGAATATTTAACTAATCCTGGGTAGCCCCAGTTTTTTATTTATTTATCTACCATTTATTTCAAGTAATAAATTGTATAGTAGACAAATGATTCGTTTTTTAGAGTTTATGGTGTTTTTTTTTTGTGTGTAGATGTATTTAATTATATTATTAATTGTATTTAGCCTCTTTTTGTTCTAATTTGATTGCATTGTTGAAAGAATTTTTCGCCTTTTTATTATTCTTTTGAAGGTTTTTATTTATTTTTTTGGTTAATCTTATTTGCATGGTTGTTAATTTTGCTATGAATAATAAACAAGTGAGTTAGAATTGAGTTTTGCGTCGTGATTGCGTCTTTCTGAATAAAGTTAAGATGAAATTGTCCCAAAGGTTTGTAAACTTATTGCCACATTGAAAATTAGGAAAGACAAATTTCAGGATGACACAGCAATTTATTTAAGACAAGAACAAACTATGAATGATAAACAAAAGATAAGCAATAAGGGAAGTTTACAGAGTAGAGAGATATAAACATAAATAAAAATGATACTCTGGGAATAAAATAATAAATACTTTGCTACAATATTATGATTTATATTTTTCAAGTGTTTTCGAACTTTTGGAACAACCTTGGTATTATTGTTAACCTCGGTAAAATTATAACAGAATTTTTAGAAGAATGATTTAATCTCTGATGGTATATATCAAGGGTGGCCAATCAGCAGGTGGCCCAAGTTTCAGAATTACTAGGTTGTCCCAAAGGTTCGTAAACACTTGTAAAATATGTATAATAATATGTTTACGAACTTTTGGGACAACCTTATATTTATATGCGTATGTGTATTGGGATGATATTAAATCTAATATGTTGCTTATGAAGAACGTTTGACAAGATTAAAAAGAGGTGCGAACGTTTAGAAATTTGAATTATTGCGTCAAAAATGAACCCACCCACCCTCATGTTTGCTGACAAATATCGTTGCTGTATTTAGTAAGAGTTTTGGAGTTTTAATAAAAGCTCTATATGTGGTTCTTGTTGTGGTAAATTTCAGAAAAATAATTTATAAAACTGTTCATGTGGTAAGTTTCAACGATCCTGTAGTTGAAAAAGCTGTCCATGTGGTAAGTTTAAACGATCCTGTAATTGAAAAAGCTGTTCATGTGGTAAGTTTCAACGATCCTGTAATTGGAAAAGCTGTCCATGTGGTAAGTTTCAACGATCCTGTAATTGGAAAAGCTGTCCATGTGGTAAATTTCAACGATCCTGTAATTGGAAAAGCTGTTCATGTGGTAAGTTTAAACGATCCTGTAATTGGAAAAGCTGTTCATGTGGTAAGTTTAAACGATCCTGTAATTGGAAAAGCTGTTCTTGTGGTAAGTTTCAACGATCCTGTAATTTAAGAAGCTGTTCATGTGGTAAGTTTCAACGATCCTGTAATTGAAAATGCTGTTGATGTGGTGAGTTTCAACGATCCTGTAATTGAAAATGCTGTTGATGTGGTGAGTTTCAACGATCCTGTAGTTGAAAAGGCTGTTCATGTGTTAAGTTTCAACGATTCTGTAGTTGAAAAAGCTGTTCATATGTTAAGTTTCAACGATTCTGTAATTGAAAAAGCTGTTCATGTGGTAAGTTTCAAGAATCCTGTAATTTAAAAAGCTGTTCATGTGGTAAGTTTCAACGATCCTGTAATTGAAAAAGCTGTTCATGTGGTCAGTTTCAAAGAACCTGTAATTGAAAGCTTGCTGATGTGAGAAGTTTCAAATGATCCGATTTATAAAGGTTTTTAATGTGTGGCGCCAAATTTCACAGAGTCCAAATTCACCAAAGCTGGTGTTCAGCCAAGGTTTCCCAGAATCTGTTCGACAAAGTAAGTGTAGTAATAATAGCTATTGTGGGGGTTTGCTGCACTCGGCGAATCCTTCTAATAGGCAATGCCAGATATTAGACGGCACCTATATATTCGGAATATAGTTGGAAGAGAAAAGTGCCTTTAATGTAAGGAAAAATCCTTCGACGGCAAATTCCAAACACGTACGCGTACGAAACTATCAGCAAACTTAACACTTTTGTAAAAAAGACAAGATTATTTGAATAAAATTCCTATTAACACACACATCAATATATCATAAGAAATTTATAATTATTGACACCTAAATACTAATAAATAAATGTTTAGGCTAAATTTATCTCTAGGTGGAAAAATAAACACGACGAAACAACCAATCAGGTTCCTGATAAAGTGGATAAATCAATTCCTAAAACATTATCTTTGATTCCAAACATTATTTAGTCACGCTGACTTCCTGTCAACAACCCGATTTGTCAATTTTGTAACCGGAAACGGAGTTATCTCTCACCTTATTGGCTACCAGGGAGCCAATTCATTATCCAATCATTATTTAAGGCTATTAGCTGTCATTAATGCTCGGTATAATTAGGAAGAAAGGAAAAAATGACGGCAGCAGCTGGTAGGTCGTCCTGATCAATATTGGGACTTCCATCTTCTGCCTGGTGGTCTTCTTTCTTTTATCAGATCTTCTTTTATCAAGGTCTCTTTGGATCATTCTCCCTCTAGGTCGTATTCATGGATCTCATCTTGTGCCATTTAGGTGATCCACTAGGTTCCTATCTAGATTTCTCTCTGTATCTTTTCCTGGATCTTTGTAATTTCATAAGTCTTTATCGTTGTCTCCTCTTAGGTCTTTCTGTATATTTCTAGGTCTTTCTGTATTTTCCTAGGTCTTTCTGTATATTTCTAGGTCTTTCTGTATTTTCCTAGGTCTTTCTGTATATTTCTAGGTCTTTCTGTATTTCCCTAGGTCTTTCTGTATATTTCTAGGCCTTTCTCTATTTTCCTAAGTCTTTCTCTGTTTCCTCTTATGTATTTCTATATTTTCCTAGGTCTTTATCTGTCTCCTTTTAGGTCTTACTGTATTTTCATAGGTCTTTCTGTTTCCTCTTAGGTCTTTCTGTATTGTTTAGGTCTTTCTGTCTTTTCTTAGGTCTTACTGTATTTTCCTAGGTCTTTCTGTTTCCTTTTAGGTCTTTTTGTATTTTCCTAGGACTTTATCGATGTCTCCTCTTAGGTCTTACTGTATTTATCTAAGTATTTCTGTTTCCTCTTAGGTCTTACTGTATTTTCCTCGGTCTTTCTGTTTCCTCTTAGGTCTTATACTGTATTTTCCTAGGTCTTTATCGATGTCTTCTTTTTCCTCGCTAGATTCCTTTCTACATTGGGTCAGCATATGGTACTGACTATGATAAACATGGTAGTTTGTGACCACTATTCCTGTAACTACATCATATATCTACATTTCAATAAGAAAGATGCATCTTATATATTATTATCGAAATGATGTTTCTTCCAATTTCCCGGAAATATACAAGGTACATTAACCATAAGTCAATAGCGCGCTATCTATATATAAGAAATTATTAATAAAAAAATATTAAGCGTAACATTTCTTTTTCAAATAAAGCAAACTTACTAATATCCTTTCTACGATAAAAAAAAATATATGTCATTTATAAACCTTCCAAGCTATTTTGACAATTCAACCAACCATACCATAAAGATATGCTAATGCATTGACAGATTCTACTTATACACAGGTATACACACGTGTATATGAGGGTGTCCCATAAGTCGGTGGCCCGACATGTAAAGAAAATAACTAATAAAATGATTATGATTTATGTTTCAACATAATTCCCTTTAAGGTCTATACACACTTTTTCCAGCGATGTTCTAATGCTTTTATGCCCTCCAAAAAGAACGATGTTTCAAGTGACTCAAAAAATGAGGTTACAGCATCAATGACCTCTTCATCTGACCTAAAATGAATGCCAGAAAGTGAATTATTTCAAATGAGGAAATAGGTGGAAGTCATACGGAGCTATATCTGGTGAATAGGGTGCATGTGGTATTCTCGTATATACGATACTATAGGAGAATATTGGTTATGGTATTTTCAGAAAACTATGTAGACTAAGCTTTTCATGAACTTTAGAATTGCATTTATATATTTGTATCAAGCAATACGCTTTTTTCATTGAAAAAGTTCATCTCCTTTTATTGTGAAATTTTACAAAAATATCATAAGATGTAATGGTAGTTTGATCTTTTATTCGATATATCTTAATTCATTCTCGAGAGTATAAGATAAAAGTACATATCCTTGATATAGGAGAAAGACAAATTGATTAAAATAGGAAGACCAGAAGTCCAATAGGAAAGCAGACTTTTAATAAAGGATAGAAGCTTCTGAATGCGATATATTGAGCGTTGAATTTCATTTTACTAATCAATTAGGCCCGATATTGAAATATTTGCACCTATTACAGAGGAAACAAACAAATCAACAAACAAATCATTTAAATCAGGGAACAATCGATTTCTCACTTCTGTAAAGTTCAGACAGTCATAGATAAGGTGAAGAGCAGTTTGTTCAGTTTCTCCGCAGGAACAATTTGGTGTTTCTGTTTCTTATAGACCTCTTTTATGTAATTATTTATGGAATTTTCCGTGTGATGTGACAAATTGAGTGACTATAAAATTTTGATGGAACTGTGTAGAGTTTCAGTTTTGAAAAATAGTGCGAATTGTATAATTAACAATATAAATGGATTGCACTTACAGAAAAAGCAGTCGCTTACTTCTACCCACCATGATTACCATGGCCTATTCCATGTTTATTAGATATAAGCAAAAAAATTTAAAAAATGGATTGATATAAATGAAAACTGGTGAGGATTCTGATATAGACTGTGATGTGAATTGGAGAAATGGTCATTGGGAAAGACAACGAACATAAGATTTTAAGGCATTTGAAATGTAGATCTGAAAAGGATGAAACGAGTAAGTTGAAAGTTGACAGAATGAATAAGTCTTAACAAGATTACTAGACAATTCCTTTTGACAATTCAAAAATATTTATTGACACTCTTAGAAAATTGTTACAAAAATTAATGGGAAATTAAACAAAGATAAATGATTATAAAGCTGGACAACACGTGAAGTAAGATAAGTTTCTTTTAATAAACGATATGCAAGCTTTCGGGCAAAAGCCCTTCGACAGGCAAAAATATAACTATATTAAGAAAAATAACAATTTATATATGTTAATCTTGAAAGAAGACCGTTTTTTGAAAAATAAATAATAAATCTGTAGTCTGAAACTACGAGACGGCGCGTGGTTTGGGCTATTGAAATAAACTAAGATGTTACAGGTGTTTCAGCCAAGAAAACACCATATATATCAGGAATTTCTATCTTTCTATTTATGCTATTGTGTTTGTGTGAGACTATGGATTCCAACACCAATCGTTGGTGTTGGTTGTGGATATGTCTATAGTGGATTACTGGATGGTTAACATCGAATGTGTGTCCTGTAGATGCTATGTGTAGTTCCAACGATTGGTGTTGGAATCCATAGTCTCACACAAACACAATAGCATAAATAGAAAGATAGAAATTCCTGATATATATGGTGTTTTCTTGGCTGAAACACCTGTAACATCTTAGTTTATTTCAATAGCCCAAACCACGCGCCGTCTCGTAGTTTCAGACTGCAGATTTATTATTTATTTTTCAAAAAACGGTCTTCTTTCAAGATTAACATATATAAATTGTTATTTTTCTTAATATAGTTATATTTTTGCCTGTCGAAGGGCTTTTGCCCGAAAGCTTGCATATCGTTTATTAAAAGAAACTTATCTTACTTCACGTGTTGTCCAGCTTTATAATTTACTAGTAAGAGTCCCTGCAGTTTTTTTTTATAAATGATTATAAAACAACATTTAAAGTTTCACCGCATAAGTTTCTTTTCTGTGAAAAATCAATATTTATTTCAAAGACTAACTTTTTTAGATGAAGTATGAAAGGGTGAAAATATGAAGAGTAATGGCGAACGGAAAAATAAAAGTGTCCAGGGGCGGGAATCGAACCCACAACGTTCCGCTTACCGGGCAGATGCCATGTCCACTAGGCTACCCTGGATGTATTTTTCCGTTCGTAAATAATACCTAAAGTAACTTATAATACATTATAAAGGACTGCGGCGTATGATTATAAAACAACATTTAAAGTTTCGCCGCATAAGTTTCTTTCTGTAATGTAAATGTAAATGATATTATTTACAATTTGGTGGTTAAATATAAAAAGCTGTTCTCGGGTAGGAATACTCCTCCATCTTGTCCTCCTCCAGACAAGGGCTCTCAGTTCAATGTTGAGACTTATAGAGACATGTCCTTGGTAGACTCCAGGATGGCCAGGAGTCCTCCTCCAGACAAGGACTCTCAGTTCAATGTTGAGACTTATAGAGACATGTCTTGGTAGACACCAGGATGGCCAGGAGTCCTCCTCCAGACAAGGACTCTCAGTTCAATGTTGAGACTTATAGAGACATGTCTTGGTAGACTCCAGATTACTAGAAAGAACAAAGCCTATTGATAGGGTAATCAGAAAGAGAAAAAAGAGATTCAAAACATTTTATTAAATAATTCCAAAAAAATACAAGTTCAACATAGGAGATGCTAAAAAACAATTTTATGAAAATTTACAAATTAAATATAAAAGAATGAATGCAAAAAATATGGTATAAAGGGGTCTTCTTCTGGTCCTCCAGATCCGGGCGGAAGGTCCTCTTGCGGGAAGATCCACCTCTTCTTTCTTCGAGTTGGCATTTCCTCCAGACTCTGAGTGGTTATATCGCCATGACTCGGTTGTAGGTGAGGCATATAGCCTCCATAGGGGCTTGGGAGAAATGGGATACATTTTAATCTTAGCCAAAAGGCTGAGAAGCAACAAAAGAGATGGATAATTCATAGAAAATAAATTATTTTAAGAAGAAAATTATTGGAGGTAAAATTAATGGAAAATAGAAATGTAGGAAGAACAGTAATAAATGGGAAGCTATGAAGAACGTGATGGGAACCAGAACTTGCTGAATAAAATAGAGAACTGATGTGATATTGTGGAATTCGATCCCCTAGCTGTGTCCAGCTATGTGGCCGGGTACAAACTGATTAATGAAACCTTAATTAATAATTAATAGCGTCCCCATGACGTGTCTCTAATTAGAAATTCTCCAATAAACCCGCTCGAATTAACTCATTTTAATTATTGTATTGGGGTCATTTATTAATAGATAGCGCACGTGTGTATATATATCTAGAGCTATTATCATTGTACGTTACATATCTGATGTCTGTATGACAGATAGTTAATGCACATTGCATTCAACTTCTGGTTTGTTGAATACTTTTATACTGTGAATATACTTGTTAATAAAAATATCAAAAAAACCTTACACACAATAAGTTTCTTTATCAAAAAACCGCGAGATTCCGATCTATCGCTCTTCAAAAGGCGATATTAAAACTACGAGTGAGCACGTGCTTGCCATGATATCATGGTTCCTATGGCCGAAGATAGCTCCACTGTTACCTGTCTGGCTGTCTGTTAAGTTTGCCCGTTAACTTCAGATAACGCTCTTCTGATGAGATTGTGATTCTCGGGCGGCCTTGTCCTTCTCTTCTGGAGATTTATCCTGTTTCTTGAAATTGTTTTCATAGATTCGAAACCACTTTGCTTAACGTTTCGGGCCATCTTGCAAATTCTGCTTAGGACTGGCCTGCCTCTATTCTACCAACGGCCCTCTACCTCATTTTGTGTTCTAAACGTCTATGACGTTACGGAAGAATTTTTAAAAATAAAATGTTATAGCTGGATAAAAAGGCACGCAAGCGGACGGTTTAAAGAATGACCCTAATTAGTATATTGGGTGAAGCATTTAAATATTTTAAAGTATATACGTAGGGACACCAGATATATGACATTTCAACATGTTAACTAAACATGACATTTATTCAACCTGAAAACCCCACCATCCATTAGACCAAGGTCCCCAATAAATCACAACGTTTATTTTTGGAGGTCTGCAGCATCTCCATCCAAAATAATAGCATCAATAAGAAAATTGAAATTCCAGAAATTTACCATTTATTAATGCAGTAGTCAGGTATTACAATATTCTATTTCAGTCACATCCTATTTGCTTATTTCTCAATATCATTCTAAGATTGTTTTCTTACCACAAATATATAGATTTACATAACTGGTTTCTCAATTTGTAATTCTCATGTTAGTTACATATTTGCATATCACTTGTCTCCCATTGTACTTCTATATATTGTTATACTTTATCTTCACGCCCGTTGAAGAACGATGTCGTTCCAAAGCTAGAGGAATAAACGTGTTCTACACAAAAATATACGTTTTGTTATTTTATATTATCGCTATATTTTGAAGTAAAGCCCAACTTCTCAACCACCTGGCCTGAGCCCCTAACTTTTTAATGTTTAAATTGCATTTAACTCAATCTTACCATCACAATGAGGACACTACATCCAGGAGAGGTCAACAGTATCATCTTGTCATTCAATACCTAATAGAAATTCTACAAATATACAACCCCACCATTTATTTATTATCCCAAATACACATAGTACAAGCCATGAGAATCATTGTGGGTAGAAGTTGGCGATTGCTTTTACTGTAAGTGCTCCGCATGTCTACACATATGAAAAGCGGTTCGATTTTGCATATATAAATATGCCTGTTTGGTTACTAGCATTCGCTGTTGGGGTTGGACTTTTGTAAGAATCGAGGACCGTTGGAATTTTTTTTTTAATAAAAAAAGTGTCCAAAGCGGAATTCGATCCCGGGTCGTAGAGGTCGAAAACCAAAGGTTTAGAACACGTTTCCACCGTCATCACCAATAAATGCAAGCAACCAAACGAGGCTCTGGCATATTTATAGGTGTCAAAGTCGAACTGCTTTCTGCACGTATAAACAAGTTGTGCACTTACAGTAAAAACAGTAACTATCAACCATGATTATCATGACCTGTACTACGTGTACTTGGGATATGTACTACCATCACTACTACAACACGAAAACAATTAACTTTACAACGTCTAAGTAATATAAATATATTTAGAAAATAAAAAGGTATATATTGGATTGAATAAAATATTTATTTGCCAATATTTCGGTTGGCTGAACGCCAACCATTGTCAAGGCATTACATTTTGTATAAACAAACTCAGTATTTAAAAATATTATTGTAACTGAAATATAATGATGGTATAGGGCGCTGAGTTTGTTTATACACAAATGTAAATGCCTTGACAAAGGTTGGCGTTCAGCCAACCGAAATATTAGCAAATGAATCTTTTACAC
>CP092883.1:49569874-49910567 GCA_030710605.1 Cordylochernes scorpioides | reverse complement strand
CGCCGAGTAAATGAGATCTCCCAGCTGCCGGTCGGTGACCGGCCGAGCAGCGCCCTCTAGAACGCGTGGCGATTTTGACGGCGGGGGGCGCTCCCGGTTGGACAGTTGCGCGGGGACAGAGTGACCTCGCGGATGCCCTCCGGGAACTACGTCCATCTTCCATATGTAATATACATTTAATCGTGTAAACCCGGGCGTTGCCCGGGTCATTCGTCTTATTTATATATATATATATTATTTATATAATTGTAACGAATAGTATTTGAATAAAAACATTTAATCAGGTAAAACCCGGGCGTTGCCCGGGTCATTCGTCTAGTATAATATAAAAAGCCTACAATGAAGAATGAATGTAAGATAAAAAAGCCAACAATGAAGAGTGAATGTAAGATAAAAAGCCAACAATGAAGAGTAAATGTAATTATAAAAAGCCAACAATGAAGAATGAATGTAAGATAAAAAGCCAACAATGAAGAGTAAATATAATATAAAAAGCCAACAATGAAGAGTGAATGTAATATAAAAAGCCAACAAAGAAGAATGAATGTAAGATAAAAAGCCAACAATGAAGAATGAATGTAAGATAAAAAGCCAACAATGAAGAGTGAATGTAATATAAAAAGCCAACAGTGAAGAATGAATGTAATTTAAAAAAGCCAACAATGAAGAGTAAATCTCTATATATATATATAAAAGTCAATTTGTGTCTGTCTGTCTGTTTCCGCGATAAAACTCAAAAACTACTGAACCAATTGGTACCAAATTTTGCATGTCGCTTTTTATAAACCTGAGGAAAATTTTCGGCTGCATTTTGATTAGTATTTTTGGCTATTTCTTTTTTTCATTTGAAGAACTTTTTTTTACGCGGACTAATCCGTAATGGAATGAATACCTAAATATGGCCATTTTTTTAAGCATCGGTGGATCAGTGGTAGAATTCTCGCCTGCCACGCGGGCGGCCCGGGTTCGATTCCCGGCCGATGCATTTTTTTTTTTCAATTTTTTAAAACTCATTTATATTATCTTATATATATATAAAATTGAATGTCTGTCTGTCTGTCTGTACTCTATAGATTCAAAAACCATACATCCAATCGCCGTGAAATTTTGGGATATTATTAGGTATATCACCGGGAAGGTTTTTGAAAAATAATTTCATGAATATCTTGAATATCCTTAGAGTTATTTGCAGATTTGTAGATTTAACTCGCAAGCAGCGCCCCCATTGTGTCGATGATAACAAGTTTTCTTATGACTAAGTTTGTTATCTTAAATATTATTTATCAAAAGTAAGATTATCTCAGGATGACACGGCAATTTATTTGAGACAAGAATAATGATACAATTCCAAGGCGAAGATACTATTCCTTTAACTTCCAATTACCGAGGGAACTAATTAATATTGATTTTATTCAACTTATCGAGTATTTTTCAAGGGACCGGGAAAAAATGTTCACTAGATAAAACTATGATTTTCTAACGTAGAAAATTAGGAAAGACAAAATTCAGGATGACACGGCACACAGGGACCGGGAAAAAATGTTCACTTTATCGAGAGATTCAAATTTACGAGTTTCAAATTATCAAAATATATCTTTTTTTTTTAATAAGTTTATAGAGAATTGTTTTTGACAAATGTTCGCTAGACAAACCTTTACTCGGGTAAAACATGGATGACACGGCACACAGGGACCGGGAAAAAAATATTCACTTTATTGAGAGATTCAAATTTACGAGTTTCAAATTATCAAATATATATCTTTTTTTTATAAGTTTATAGAGAATTGTTTTGACAAATGTTCGCTAGACAAACCTTTACTCGGGTAAAACCTCGGGCGAAGCCGGGTACATCCGCTAGTTATTTTATTAAAAGAGTATCAATTGTATTTATATTTTGATATTCTGTGAACTTCCCTTATTGCTTATCTCTTTTTATCTCATTTATTTCAACATACAAAACGCGATATCCCGACTAGGGATAATTGCGTCGATTTACATTTATAAACAGGCGCAGTTATGAAAATATTTAACAAAAATAAATTAGAAAAAAAAAGAGAAACAATAAGATATATCAGAAACCTGAACCTTCAAGGTTAGAAAGATAATCATAAATATATTTACAAAAATGGTTAAATCTGTGATAATTATCTCTGCTATTTACAAATTCATACAGATCTACAACATTATATTAGGAAACTGGCTAAATCAATGTTTAGTTGATTTCTGTTCCACCAGATGGCGCTCTGCCTTTTGAAAAACACTTGTGCTCTTGATCAGGATATGCCTTTTATTATTATTAATTGTCTGTTGTCTAGCGTTAAAGAAAAGTGGGCATTCCAGCAGTAGGTGTCTCGAGTCCTGGGTTTCCTTTTCACAGTGACAGCTAGAGTATTTAACCGCTCAAATTGTTGCTAAAAATCCCTTAATATTTCCGTGGTTCGTTGTAAACTGGGTATTATAAAAATTAAAACGGAAAAATGAAGGAATTCCTAACAGTTTGTATTTCCCATGAATAAATTGCTGTGTCATCCTGTGTTATTAGACAGATAAAATATCTCTACATGGAAATTTCGAAAAGGGATCGATATTTCATATTGACTGGTCAATTTTATATATAACTATATGCGAATGACCCGGGCAACGCCCGGGTTCATTCGATTAAATGTTTTATTCAAAGACTATGCGTTACAATTATAAATTTGGCGCCGTGGATGTCACTCTTGTGAAACGTCCCGTCCAAAACTTTACATGTACATTAGGTCAGCTGATATTACCTCCCATCTTCACCGCTAGAGGCGCTGCTCGCGAGCAAAAGGGCAAACTCGACGAATATTCGGGAAAGAGACCTGAAAATTTCACTATAAGTTTTTCCAGATTCTACTCTATATACTGTTAAAATTTCAATCAGATTAGTTACGATATAAATCTTCAAATCGAGCGAGCGTCTATAAATATTTCGATTTAGATCAACTATTCTAATTATTAAGCGAACTATTATTAAGAAAATATTTTAGAAGATTTCAATTTTAAACGTATTTATAACCTTGATAAAGGGCGCTGTTCGTGAGCTAAGTAGAATAATTTGAATATACAGTTTTATTATTTAATTTATATATAATTTAAAATAGCCTATTGTTTTCCTCGTATTTTTTTTACCTATGTATGGAAATTTAGGTACTGTAAAAAAAAACTTTGATTCAATAATATAAAAAAAAAACACCCAGGCTAAGTTTCGAACCAAGGTTGTGGAAATACGAAGCCGTACACCTAACCATTAAGCTACGCTTGGCATCATAAATATTCGCATTTAAAGCTATTTCAGGCCTTACATATTTCTAACGACCTTTATGAAATAGGTTTTTGAAACATGGAAATTATAATACTTCAAATAAATAGATATAGAGTGAACACAAATAAAACATACCAAATATTTCGAATTGGAGCAGGTATTTTAAACGGTGAATTAGATAAGTTATAGCTAAAAATGAAAATATATACATAAATAAAACCTACCAAATATTTCAAATTAGAGCAGTTATTATAAACATATTTATATTATATGTGTTATTAAGCGAACTATTATTAGTTATTTTAAACGGCGAATTAGATCAGTTATAGCTAAAAATGAAAATATATAAATAAATAAAACCTATCAAAATATTTCAAATTAGAGCAGTTATTAAATAAATATTTATATTATATGTGTTATTAAGCGAACTAATATTAATAAAATATTGAGAAGATTTAGAGATTTTAAACGTATTTATAACCTTTTAGTACTTGATAGAGGGCGCTGTTCGTGAGCTAAGTAGAATAATTTAAATATATAGTTTTAATAATTGATTTATATATTTTTTTAAAATAGCCTATCGTCTTCCCCGTTATTTTTTTACCTATGTATGGAAATTTTGGTTTGAATTAGTGAACTACTGCGAATTTGTATACCGGACATACAAACATTCATTTTTATATATATAGATATAAATAATGACCGGTCAATATAATTATTCTTTTTTATCATCTTTCTGCATCTTTGGTTTTTGTCTTCGGTGAACAACGACCATCCGCGTCGTTATTAATTAATTTATGATGCACGAGCGCGCCTTCTGTTATCAAAATTCGAAACTATTTCAAACGCGTAAGATTCTTTTTAAATTAAACAATTTCTACTGCACTTACTGCAATGGAAAAATTAATGGGAGAGCCTGGTTCATCAGTGGTGAACCCTCCCAGCGGTGTTGCCAGTTTAATTTACCATACCGCTGTTATATTGCCTTTTTGGAACTTCCTTTTACAGTGATACTGATGCTAGACTCTTGGAATTGGTATTAATTAATATACGTAATATACATAGATATACTTAATATCAATTAAGCTTTTTTCCCCAAGAAATCCCTAAATACTTTCGTCCAAATTTTTATAATACTCAATTTGTTACAAACCACGGAAATTTCAAAAGTTTTTTAAATAGAATAAAGGCAGTGGAGGATTCAAGTTGTTTTTGTGGTATTGAGGAACAAACCTCAAGACATCTACTGATTGATTGCCCAGCATTTCAAGATTATAGAATGAAGAATGAACTAGTTGTTTGTGAACTTAACGATTTGATTTCCGATAAAAAATCATATTTAAAGTTCAATTCATTTTGTAAATACATTCTAAAATTTCTACAAAATCTGGATCTCTAATGTTTTCATGCGTTGAATATTGTAAATAACCTATGTAAATAAACTTTTCTCCTTGTTTGGCGCAAGTATCCCTTGCGGGATATAGCGCTTTGGAAATAAAATAATTGGTAATATCTAATCTGAATGACTCTATTTTCTATTATAAATATATTGTATATTCCTATCAAAATTGTCTAAATAAATACATATTGAAAAAGGTTTGGAACGAGTTAAAAAAAATTGTTTACAACTACGCGGTAACCCTAAATACACAAAGTCTGGGTTTTCTACACTTTGATTAGTAGCCCATAAAGCCATGTTCTCACTCTGAAGTTTGTCTTTTCCTTAATTTCCACGTGGCAATATTTTATCTATTAGTTGCACGATAAGGAGATGCCTTTTTCATAATTTATGTACCTTATCCTAGTACAATATCACATTTGTACTATTTTTCACATTGTTTCGTGGTCTCACGCAATTCTGGCCTTAACTACCCGTTTCATGATTTTTTGGGATGCCTGAATTGCCAGTTTTTTTTGGTTCTTGAGGTATAGCTTGCACCATGCTGATGAGGGCCAACAGCCTGAAACACGTCCGTGGTTAGCTTCTCTTGATTAATTCAAGAATGGGTATTTGGCCAATTCTGGAGTAATTAAAAATCAACGAATAGTTGATATTTATTACGATAGATGGCGCAAGCCATAAGGAGATGTCTTTTTCATAATTTATGCACCTTATCCTAGTAAAATATCACATTTGTACTATTTTTTCGAAATATTTTATCCTTCTTCAAAAAATATTCACTTCTCGATGTATGTGTTTTATTCATTTTCTTTTGACATTCTTCTTTTCAAAGTGTATAATAAAATATACTGATATTTATTTTTTTTTATATGAATATTCTAATATTTATTATTGTCATTTTCCTGAGAAATATGTTTGGAAAAATAAATATGAAATAAGCTTGATAGAAAGAAAGAGGATTTTAGATAGGTAGTATTTTCAAAAAAGAAAATATTCTAATAAAATATATTGTCAAACTTTTTATTTTAATATATATTGCATCCATCTCTCGCTTTAATATTGAATCTTTTATATAAATAAATATATAAACAGACGATATTCTCTCTCAAGGGAGTGGTGAAAGTAATGAGCTATTTTATTTCTAAAATTCCACAACTTTTAAATTCACAAACACTTTTTTATTATAGGAATAAATTCCAAAACTATATCTGAACAATGATAACAATTCCCATGACAAAGTAAAAATATATTGGAGAAATCTTTTCTTATTAGGAATAAAAATTCTATTCTATTTAGTAAGACTTATTAATCTTGAGTTTCTGTTGCATTCGTAGTTTGAGACGTATCGGATAACAGCTCAAAACCTTTTAGAACTAGCATTCTATATTACTTCGATTAAATTCGAAATGATGAAAACCTTAATAACAAATTTTACGGAGAATTATCTGTATTTTGGTGAATTATCTCCAATTGAAACTCCTTCCTTCCTTCAATGTCTTCCCCTACTGAGGGTGGGCCACATGGTCTCTCCATACTTCCTCCGCCATCCTCTCCTCATAGGTATGTCGTCCAGTCCATTGTTTCAGATCGTCTGTGTATCCCTGTCGTCTCCTTCCCCTCAATCTCTTCCCCTGGAACTTTCCCTCCAACACTCTCAGCAATGTCTCTCCTGCTGACCCCCCCCATCACATGTCCAGCAATTATTTGTTACCATATCTGTCCAAGGAATTTTCAGATCTCTTTTGTAAAGGTATGTCTCGAAGGCTTCTATTTGTCTGATTGAAGATTTTAGTAATGTCCACGACTCACAGCCATATGTTAGTACAGGCCAGATTGGTGTCTTTATCAGTCTTTGTTCCATCATAATATTGGTAATGCCAAATAATATATTTGTTGTTCCAAATGAAATAAGATGAGGCTCTAATGAAGAAAGTTTTCAATTATGTCATTGGAAGCTATTTGTGATTACAATGATATCACAAAATTTATTAGTTGGATTCTTAACATTTGCTATGAAGGATCTCCTTATTCCTGAACAGGTATTCAGCGAACCGCTCACACCGTTCACTACCTTACCAAATATCAATATTACATATGTATATATCATTTATTGACTTATAGTCAACAATAATACAAAAAACCTCCAACAAAATTACAGCTATAAACAATAGAATTTATACAAATATTTACATCAAACCCGAAGCCTTCTCCGAAGGGACGTCAAGTCAAGGGTTACAAGCCACCCTGAATTTGGATAGACCTTTGGTTATAAAAGAGTTTTTATCCCCAACATGTTCAATTGTCATGTTGAGGAATTCGCAAAGAATGATCTATTTTTTTCTGTCGCACCACCTGGAGATCTTGTTCATTATGTGTTGGAATGCAAGAAATTTACTAAAACGACATCCCGAAAATCCACTGCAAACAGATCGTCCGTGTTGGCCTATGGGAAAACAATGTTCCTCAATCCAGTATGAGGAGCTCATCAAATATGATATTCCAAAGGAATGAGCCGAGAACTAAACATCGCGAAATCCTTTAGGAACATGTTTTGTAACAGTAAAACAATCGATGCTTATTCTTACAACACGTTTACCTAGAAACGATTATATCTTCTCTTCTTCTTTCTTATCTCCACTCAATCATATTAAGGTATCAAGCTTGTAAAGCTTGAGACTTTTGATGGTGTACTGCCGATGAAGAGTAGAGCTCATCAATGGATGAGTCAATACAGTCAATAATGTGTTTTGTCGTTGCAGGTTGAGAATTGCACTTAGTACATAGTGGGAAAACCTTGCAACCATTCTGGAAAGTCATTGACCGTAGAGGACCAGACTTAAGTCTGGAAATCAAAGACTGTTTAAAAGACGATTATATAAGTTGATAAATGTTTCTAGGACAGTCACTCTTATGCAACGCTCGAAGAATACTGGGGCGAAGAATGTTGTCAAATGCACATTATCACATCAAAAGCAAGATTCCTAGTTTCAATCGATCAGGTTATTGTATTTTAAAGATTCAAGAGTGCGTCTTTGCGTGAAGGATCTACAAGGCTTTGAACCAATCTGGCTTAGAGGGCGCTTTACACTTCCTATCGGCCCGCCACGACAGAATGGATATAACAAGACGCTCTAGAATTTTTTTCCATGCCAGGCAGCATCGTGATTGACTGATGTGATGCGAGAAAGTCCTACTCACTTCGCTTGAGAATGAGGACAGCGTCCCCCCAGCTTCCACGGATAGGAAAGGGGCCAATGGTTAAGCACTTGTTGAAAACGTTGACAAGTTTAACTATGACAAGAGCTGACATGCCATCACTGCCTGGAAAGTAGATAAGTTAATTTTATCGCTTCCAGCAACGTCTTGTTTTCTGTATACAGGGTCGTTATCAGATAACGATTGGTTGTGACTTGGTTTTATAAGCCAATGCATTGTATTTCTCGGCCGAAATAATGTTTCAATATGCGAGTGTCCCGCAGACCTTCAGTGAAGCCATTGCCGACTGGAAGTGCTGAGAGAGGTCTGCGTTACTTGACTTTATTCCGACTAATTGACCAAAATAGGAATGGACTTCTAGTCCTACTACTCGACTGAACTGAATCAGACTGACCGCGGCATTGGTGCAGGTAACAAGGAAGTGGTAAGCCACTGATGCTGAAAAAACACAGGTAAACTGCGTCTAAACCTTTTCTTGATAAAATGATAAATTCCGCCCCAAGGGTTGTTCTCATATCGCGGCTCCGCGCGCCATTTTATAAGTACGCTCTGCCTTTTTTGCAGCACTTTTGTAAGGATTTAAATTGAGTTTCTACCAAGAAATGGTTTCGAAGAATTTATCACTTTCAAGACATGATTAGATGTTTTTAAAACATATGTGTAACACCTCGTCGTTTAGTAAAATAACTCCGTCTTTTTTTTTTATCCCTATTACACGTGGTACAGGCCATGATAATCATGATGGGTAGAAGTAGGCGACTGCTTATACTGTAAATGCACATGTCTACCTATCTAAAAACAGTTAACTTTGTACTTAAAAATGTGCCAGAGCCCCGTTTTAGTTACTTGCACTCGCTGGTGGGGTTGGATCTTTTGCAAGAATCGGGGTCATTGGAGATTTTTTTTTTTATCAGAAAAAGATTCCCAATGCGGGAATCGAACCCGGGTCGTAGCAGTCGAAAACCAACGGTTTAGACCATCCTTCCACCCACCCCCTATAAATTCATTATCAAATGAGGACGCGTCACACATTAAAAATTAAAAAAAATTGAGGCATTCTAATTTATGGCTGAAATGTTCACAGACTTTGTCCCAGTCAACGCAGCCAGCTCCGATTCACATACTAGTTACCACACTCAAACAGAGCAACTTAACTTATGATATTTACAATGAATGATATCGTTATGAAAAAATAGAGCAATCCATAAATAAATCTTTAATTAAAAAGGCGGGTAAAATAAAGGATATTTTGATCCATTATATGCCTTTTTAATTAAATTATTTGTGGATTGCTCTATTTTCAAAACGATTTCAACCAGTTTTGGTTATGAAGCTTGCAAGAACAATAGAAAGGCTTCGAATTTCTATTGACAGTTGGAAGTTACACTTTATACAGTTACATTTCAACCACAGATGTCTGTCAGTGGGAATTATTCCACCTTCATTTTTTCTTGAAGATCCTATTCGCACGATATTTTCTAGGAAAATATTATTAGAAACGGGGAAAAACTTTTGAATGCCAGAATAAAAAATTGCAAGGTAAAATAAATGATATTTTGATCCAATATATGCCTTTTTAATCAAATATATATATATGTTTTTACAGTTTCTTCACATTTACAATGTATTCACGTATTTACAAAGTTAGATTCTTGTGGTGAGGGATCTTGAGGTAGAATGGAAACTCCTATAAGATAAAACAACATGGTTATACTTTGTAAATTCTTAAGGTGATATTTCCTCGGAGGTTGGGTTAGACCAAACCAATATAATGCAGTCGCTCAGGGAGGTTATCTATAAACATTTAGGTCGCTTATGGGATATTTACTATTAAATAAAGTAGCGAAACCGCGTTGGGAATATACACTAATGATAGAAGGGGTCCATTTTTCAGTGTATTTATTTTATTAGGAGGTTTTAGAACGGTTTTAATCTGCCTAAAAGTAGAAGGAAACACAACCCTCTCGAAGACATTAAATCTATAAAATCCAACTTTCGACTCCCCAGACGGGGTGATAAGTGTTCTTTAGAGCATTACTTCCCAGAGGAGTGTTGGCGATGAAAAATACCAAACAATAATACAGCGGATTCCTCTTTAACGATCTCATGTAGGTAGTATTGGGAGTAATGATGGTTGGTGTATCATCAGAAATGGTCATTTTAGAAGTTGGTTTCCATTGTATCTAAACCAGTGCATCTCACTTTATTCTTTGGTAAATATATTTAATCTAATTTTTCTGCTCCAATTTTCATAATACCTAGTTTATAACGAACCATGGAAATTTTAAGGAATTTTTATCAAATATGGAGCGGTTAAAGACTCTAGATGTCATTGTGGCAACAAATTCCAGGACTCGAGACACCTACTGCTGGAATGCCCACTCTTCTTCACCGCTAGACAACGGACAAAAAAAATAATGTGGTAGATCTATATCAATTTGTAAATAGCAGTGAGAATTATCATAGATTCAACTATTTGTAAATATATTTATGATTATCTTTCTAAACTGAAAGGTTCAGGTTCCTAATATATATTATTGTTTCTCTTTTTTTTTATATTTTTGATTACTTTTTCTTGTATAATATGTTTACAACTTTTTCTGTTTAAAAAAAATTGTAAATCGATGCAATTATCCCTAGCCGGAATATCGCGTTTTGTGGTGTTGAAATAAAGAATTATAAATGTATTTTTATAGAAAATTAAAACATTAAGGCCAGAGTGTTTCTTCTACACATAAAACAAAATTCTACTGTCCTTACTGCGATGAAAAAAATATTGGAAGGACTTGGCTTGGCTCAGTATCGAGCTCTCTCTGCGGTTTCGTCAATTTAATCTACCAGACCGCTTCTTCAGAACTCTAATAAGGTATTGGATCAATCTGCTATATATGCAACAATGAAGGGTGGAATCTTAGAAATGGTACTCACGCAAACTATGGACATAAGCTTTTAGGACAGTATAATTACATTGAAAAACATATATAAGCATATATATATGTGCATATATAAGCGGAATCGTCCAATACAGTATTATAGCCTCTAAAAGGCGGTCTGGTAGATTAAATTGCGAAACCGCTGAGAGGGTTTACCACTGATGAGTTAAACCCTCCAAATATTTTTTTCATCGCAGTAAGGATAGTAGAGGTCTTTTTTTTTTTTTTTTTTATGTGTGAACAAAAACATTCGCTCCCTTAACGTTTTCTTTTCTTTTTATAAGTGGCGCGTTATTGTTTCATACTAAAATAATTTTTAGGAAATATCGATTTTTTTAATCGAATCCATCGTATGAATGGTCTCTTCTGGAGATCGTCGTATCAACGGAGGTTAGACTATATATAGAACAGTTATAAGGCAATTTTACCAAAATGGTCATTGAAGGAGATAGTCACTCACATATGGACAAACACTGTGTGTGTAACTAAAGTGCGACGCCAAGTCAAAAATTATGTTTGATATGTTCTGAAAGAAATAACGTGTCTTTGCAGTTGATTCACTCCATGATATCTTAGATTCTCTTGGATTCCTATGATAATTATACTTACATACTACGCTTGAAAGTATAAAACATGGTATTTGGTCTCTTCATTGTGTTACCTGAATTTCTCCTTTCTTCTTGTGTAATTTGTATGATTTATGTCTACTTTGCGCAAATTTTTCTTTCGTAATCTATAAATACATTTACCTAAAATGTAGAAGCTAGCAGGACAAGAAAACTCTAGGAAGCTTCAATATAAATATAAGCTAAATGCATCTATTTACAGAGTTGTCGTGGGTCAACGGCTAATGATTCTGATTATTAATCAGTGGATTCCAAGTTCGAATCCTGGAAGGTTCTTTTTTTAAATAGTTAAAATATAGATTCATGATGTGCCGCTGGACCCATAGAATCTTCACTCTTTTATATGTAGTATGAGCATATACTATGCTCTATATATAGAAGATAAAAACACAAGATAAAACCTTTTCATAATTGTTCATGGATAACTTAAATTGTTGTTATTGTCGTGTCCAATGAAGAGCCTCAGATGTCTCCTTGCATCTCAATCACAGAAGTCGCAATGTCCTCTATCTTGGGTGTTGTAAAGGTGCTGCTCTGGGTCTATGTCAATTTTATGTTTTTGTTGTGTCCAATGAAGAGCCTCAGATGTTTCCATGCATCTCTATCACAGCAAGGTCCTCTAACTTGGGTGTGTAAAGCTGCTGTTCTGGGTCCATGTCAATTTTCTGTTGTTGTCGTGTCCAATGAAGAGCCTCAGATGTCTCGATGCATCTCTATCACAGCAGTCGCAATGTCCTCTATCTTGGTTGTGTAAAGCTGCGGTTCTGGGTCCATGTCAATTTTATGTTGTCGTTGTCGTGGCCAATGAAGGGCCTCAGATGTCTCCATGCATCTCTATCAGAGAAAGCGCAACGTCCACTATCTTGGGTGTGTAAAGCTGCTGTTGTGGGTCCCTGTCAATTTCCTCTAATGCTACGGCCATTGCTGGACATGAGAATATGTAGGTAGGTGTTAGTTCCACACCAGGACAGGTTTTGCATGTCCTGTAGATTCTTGTGCCATCTGGATGTATTGTCATTCCTTTATAGTGTTTCATTCTGAGTCTTGTTATTGTTTTTGTAATTCTTCTCTCAGAGAGAGTTTACTTAGAATGTTTATTCTTTGAAGAGATGATTGTAAACTAGATAATTTGTGACTCTTCGAAAATAAAGCAAAGCTCCTCTTTATAGAAGGTTCAGTTATATCACAACACACACAAAACAAATTGGTATTTTTGGTGAACAGAAAACTGTGGTTGTCGTATATTTTTATTCTAATAATTTGAAATTCCCTGATTATTATTCTATGATTTATATATCGTAATATATAACTTATCATCATTCTGTTGTTGACTTGTAATTTTGGATTTTGCCTCTACTCCGGTGTATATAATAAAAGCCATTTAAATAAATAAAGCCTAAAATCTATTTCTACATTTCAATCAACCTAAATACACCACAGATGGCGACAAGAATGGGATCCTGTAAATCTAATATACACTCATGGACAAAACTTAAGAAAGTGGAAAGTTGATAGTTTCTGTTTTTTTTTTCTTAAGACAGGCAAATTTGCTCACATTTGATTATCTTGTATGTCTTCAATAAAGGTCATTGTGTATCAAATATCTCTCAGAGTTATTGTCTGAATCCCGATATACATACTGAAAGTACAACGTCTTCAAGTTCTGTCCATGAGTGTATTTTTAACTTTGAATCTAGCTAAGCGTAAATTTTCGAAAATAAAAAATAAGTACTTTGGGATGGCTTGTCTCAACAGGGCTGAACCCTCCTGACCATTATTGTGTCATCGCAGAAGTGCTTCAGAAAGTTGTTTATTCTAAAATATGGCGTTGAAGCAGTTTCACATATCAAGTACAGATGGCCTCTTATGTCATTATATCTAATGTATCTAATTTGTTATCACCATTCGCATCTAAGACGCCTTGCTAATTTAATTACTGTAAGAATTAAGGCCGATGTGTGGTGAATAATCTTGTTGGTGAAAAAGGCGCATTAATTACATATCCCTCCACAGCCTAATATGCAACAAAATTCCAAGAGGTTTAAATTCCCTCAAGAGCCTTGAGTGTAACGAGAATCGTTTAGAGATAAGAGCTTTGGAAGAAATGGGGCAAGATTTCATCAGAGAGCAGTTTCTAATTACGGCGGCAGAAGACAACACCGGTGATAATTAAACTGTTGTTACGGATAATTACGGGGATGCTAATGACTTTGGGTGAGGACTCCCTTGTGGGGGTACTAGCCTCTGTCTCCAGGCCTCGAGGATAGGCCTTAAGGAAGGCACGCTAGGATAGCAACTAGTATTGTTGGTTCTGAAGTGTCAAAATGATATCTAGGATACCTTCCATTGTTGTATTTAAATCATCAAACACGTCATCAGAACACATTACCTTGTTGGATATTAAAACGTGAAAAAAGGCCCCGCTAGGATCTTTCCATTTTTGATTAGATCTGGATACCTCAACAGGCCGAGCTAGGATACCTTCCATTGTTGATTAGATCTGGATACGTCAACAGACCGCTAGAATAACTTCCATTGTTGATTAGATCTGGATACCTTAACAGGCCGCTAGGATACCTTCCATTGTTGATTAGATCTGGATACGTCAACAGGCCGCTAGGATACCTTCCATTGTTGATTAGATCTGGATACGTCAACAGGCCGCTAGGATACCTTCCATTGTTGATTAGATCTGGATACGTCAACAGGCCGCTAGGATACCTTCTACTGTTGATTAGATCTGGATACGTCAACAGGCCGCTAGGATACCTTCCATTGTTGATTAGATCTGGATACCTCAACAGGCCGCTAGGATACCTTCCATTGTTGATTAGATCTGGATACCTCAACAGGCCGCTAGGATACCTTCCATTGTTGATTAGATCTGGATACCTCAACAGGCCGCTAGGATACCTTCCATTGTTGATTAGATCTGGATACGTCAACAGGCCGCTAGGATACCTTCCATTGTTGATTAGATCTGGATACCTCAACAGGCCGCTAGGATACCTTCCATTGTTGATTAGATCTGGATACGTCAACAGGCCGCTAGGATACCTTCCATTGTTGATTAGATCTGATACGTTAACAGGCCGCTAGGATACCTTCCATTGTTGATTAGATCTGGATACGTCAACAGGCCGCTAGGATACCTTCCATTGTTGAATTAGATCTGGATACGTCAACAGGCCGCTAGGATACCTTCCATTGTTGATTAGATCTGGATACCTCAACAGGCCGCTAGGATACCTTCCATTGTTGATTAGATCTGGATACGTCAACAGGCCGCTAGGATACCTTCCATTGTTGATTAGATCTGGATACCTCAACAGGCCGCTAGGATACCTTCCATTGTTGATTAGATCTGGATACGTCAACAGGCCGCTAGGATACCTTCCATTGTTGATTAGATCTGGATACGTCAACAGGCCGCTAGGATACCTTCCATTGTTGATTAGATCTGGATACGTCAACAGGCCGCTAGGATACCTTCCATTGTTGATCTAGATCTGGATACGTCAACAGGCCGCTAGGATACCTTCCATTGTTGATTAGATCTGGATACGTCAACAGGCCGCTAGGATACCTTCATTGTTGATTAGATCTGGATACGTCAAGAGGCCGCTAGGATACCTTCCATTGTTGATTAGATCTGGATACGTCAACAGGCCGCTAGGATACCTTCCATTGTTGATTATATCAAGAAGAGACTAGAAGTCAATTTTCCTTCATATTCTGTAGTGTTAGAAGAGGCGTAATGTTTATACTCATTGTATATATAGCCTATATCCATTCATTTTGAATACTATAATCATATTCAAATTTTGAATTACTCATTATCATTTATTGGTTAATGCGGATTTTTCATTTTGGTATTGTATTGTCAAAAGATCTTAATGAAAATTTTTAAATGGAAGATTTGAAAAATTTGACGACTCTAAGAGAAGAAGAGAGGAAACATTTTTTTGGAAGGAGAAGGACCACCTATATCCTAATTGCCATCCATAAATGCTTATGTCATCAGAACATCTCAGAAAACGGAAGGAAAGACCCATCAACAGCCTGACACAGGTAATGCATCTGGGCCGGTTTTGTCTCGATCGGTATAATAAACTTTTATTAGAAGAGGACAATGATGGCTATACCAAAGTGACACCTTGGAGGTAGAGGCTGGTTGATTACACGAGACGGCATGCCGGTGAGCAAAGAAGGGGAGGTCCAGCCAGCGGTTAGGAAGCCAACTCTTAAACAACGTCCAATGCACAAATTCAAGGTACGGGAATGTACTATGACTCGGCAGAAGAAGGCTGATTTCAGAGCCAGGTCGGCGATGGGTAAGGTCGACCAATTAGTCTACCTAGAATTCTGCTCGGAATTCAGCATGTCCTAATACTTTCTGGCACTAAAGAAGAAGTTGTGAAAGGGCTACAAACGTAGCAATAGATGGCGAATATTAATGGGCATATCCTGGCCTGCTTCTCGCTGACAAGCTGATCCTCTCGAGGATAGCACAGTGCCGGCCTTTCCCCTGAGGTGAAGAGCCGAGCGAAATATGTTAGGTATTATAAACTTCTTCGTGGAGGAGGCCGCACGCACGAAAGCTTGGACCAAGCCGCCCTCCACTTCAAAAGCTCCTCCTCTTGCAGCTCCATCGCCGACTGCTGCTTGTCGTTGTAGAACCTCCCAGCGACTCTGCTATTGTAAATAATGTGGTCGGATAGGCTCCATTTCCATCCGAAACGCAAACGACTCGCAAGATCTTCCACAAACACAGGATCGGCAGCGATTGGCAGAAAAACAGATGGACCTTCTGTTGAAGAACGATCGATTGTCTGCTTCTATAGCTAGTGTCCATAATCTACGCTCGAAAAAAGAATATTTCCTTTTGGCACTCTCAACAATGAGAAGATGGACAAGCTCCTAGTCCAATCAAGTTTTGAGGAAATTAATTTCCAATTTGCTAACGCGCTCATGTCTTTGACCGAGAAAATTAGAAGTACCCTGTGCAAGAAGTTTTCGCCTTCCAAGAACTCTGAAGGGCAACCAAAATGAACTTTCAAGTTGCGACTCCCAAGTACGCGGAGCATCGTCGCTTTTTGCCAGAGTAGAGTCCAAGAAGGCCTTGATCTATGTTCACCGACATCAAATTTTATAAGTTATAAATTATGGGCTCAGCTGGCCCGGCTGATAGTACCCTGTAAGGGCTCCTAATCCAGGGATACAGTATGAGCAGCGTTTGTACTCCATGTTAGGAGCGGCTGCACATGTCGTCTGCTTCTCATGTCAGAGGCGGCCATTTCATTTGGAGCTAAGTCGGCCTGCTACGAGTAGTGCTCCCAGTCTTAATGACAAAAGCAGACGCATTCTACTTCACCCTGTCATGTGGTTTCCAAGTCTCAAGCTCTACAATATGATACCCTAATATGATTGAGTGTAGATAAGAAAGAAGAAGAAGAAATCTTATAGCCTGGCCAGAATATTGTCATCGACCTCCCCGTTTGGGGATTCACCATTACGTCTGTGAACGCCCAGATCTCTCATTCTACTGAAAATCTATGCGGCCAACTGCAGATCATCGTAGCGATGGCTGGTGAAGAAGGTGCGAGAGTTTTCGGTGACTTAAATATCTCCCTGGCGGATCTTCTTGAAACAAACCGACCTTATGCCTTCTTTGATACGCCCTGGAGTATCGCCAACATCGGAAGTCGGGTCGAAGCGCGGCGTCTGAAGAGAATCCTTTTTCCAACAAGCTCCTGCGAGCACGTCATCTAACAACTAACCAACAATTATACCTACTCGGACAACCGTGCCGTCCTTATTCAAGTGGGAGACACAGCTTCTACAAGATTTACCTGAATCGGCAAGTTGCTACGGTAGAGCTGCTCGTCGAATTAATAGAAAGTTCATCGATGAAATATCTGAAGATCTGATAAATCCTTCATGCCCTATGTTATGGGAACAGTAGACCAGGATAAAGGCAAATCTGGTCACAGAAATACGATCACACGCGCTTGCCATTGCCGAGTCCGGCGGTGGATACATTGAGATAGCAAGTCACTTCCTGAGACGGAGACTCCGAGCCAGACATAGCTCTCCTCTCAGTTACATCGACAATGCCATCTCCGGGAGCTAACAGGGATGTTTCCTAAGGGAACGCTTTGGTATTCGCTTTTACCAAACTTCTAGCTCTGCTGAAGCAATGGACGACTTCCTAGCTGAAGTGACAACTTTGGAGTTCGACAAGTGGGACCAGCTATTTATCGTTGCCATTTCCTGCGACGATTTTACGATAGCCATTCACGCCTGCCAAACGGCCGTCCTTCGGGATGGGAAGGTTTTCCCAGCAAATCGTTAAGGCCTCTGAAGATTTATTCGACGAATATCTTTGGCAAGTCATCGATGCTTCTCGGCTCCGCTGGGCTTTTCCTTCATCTTCGAGATGCAACAAACGGTAAGCCGGGCCTACAGTTACCATGGCCAATTAGCCTCCCAAAGACTGGACTACAAAATCTTCAGCTGCAGGCTTATGGGCCGTCTGCATCGTCATCTTCCAGTCCTCGTACCCGAGTGTCAGACCTACGTTATGATACGCTACGGGATGGTCATCCTCCTTGAACTAGGTCTCCCGGATGTCGCCTCTGACTGTTATCTCGCTGGATCAAAGTCGGAGTTTGACAGTCTGAACAGGAACAACCATTACGATTTCTTTTAATAATTTGAGCCTGTCTTCTACGGTGAAGCAAATTCCACCATGTTCACACCAGGGCCTTTCCGTTTCTCAACGGGGTGAAGTAGACGCCGCCTTCTTCAGCTTCGGAGTTTGTTTTCCGCTACGCCGCCTCGAGAAGATCTTAGGCCGCGGTAAAGTAGTCGCCTATGCAGATGTAATTGTTCACTTCATCAGGGACGACGCTCAGTTTGAGCTTGTGTGTCTGATCTTCCAATAGTTACGCATGATCCCCGGGTTGGTTGTCAACTTCGGCAAGAGATGCGGGCTTTGGTGCGGTTCCTGGAAGCACCAGACGGTTTCTCCTCTGAGATAACTGTCACCTCTCAGGCCCCCCACCTCATGAGCTGGTGAAGCAAGTCATCGCGTAGTGGTCTACTTTTGCTAGCGGCTGGTCGCTGGTAAGTCGTGCCCGCGTGGCCAACAATCTGGTCTTAGGTTACATGCGGCATCACCTCCAAGGCTTTGTTCCACCTAAAACTAACATCGCCAGGCTGAAAGCGCGGCTTGGCGCTTCATGTGGGGTAAGATCCGAGTCTGTAGCCCCAAATCGTAGCCTCAAGCCTATCAGGTCACACAATTAGAATAGCTTTCTATATCCCGAGATAAGCGGGTTTAGCTCAGAAACAAATAGATGTTTTCCTGAATAACGAAAAAGAATCGGCCATCAAGATTCAGAAACTGAGGCTGGAGAGAGTACAACTCCTCCAAGCCTTTACCAACAATGGCGTGATGGACAAGCCGTTGGCTCAATCGACCGTCAAGCAGAGACCACCGAAACCCTGGCTAATGACATCCTGTACAAGCAACCACACGCCAGAAACTGCTCGACAGCCTGAATGAACTTCCGAGCATCGCTGCTCTTCGCCGGAGAATTCAACTCTACTATTTTCTCAAGGAGCATTAGATTTACATCTGTTCTCTGCAGAAGACCGTCATTTCTCTGGATAATGCACGTCATTGTGCTCGCAACGACAACCGAAGGATCAGGCTTCGCCTGCGTCTTCGCGCCTTGGGTCGTTGTTCACCGGCAGCGAATCCTATGGCCTGGCAAGGTTGTTGTAATCGACTTCACCGGCATCGCCCCACGTATCTCATGCTTCTGAAGAGCTGTGTCGCCAGCTCCATATCATCTTAGATCTGGCGTTTGAAGAATATGCAGGGGTCCTCGGTGACCTGAAATATCTCCGAGGAGTCGGAGAAGGACCTGGCATCCGGTTCAGAAGAAGCCCTCGCGGAACTCCTGGACCAAGCCGACCTCGTCGCCACTTTCTTCGATGCTGCACTGAAGTATACCAGGGTTACCACTATTGGAAGCCGGGTTGACGCGCGTCGTCTGAACAGAATCCTACTTCCATCAGGTTTCTACGACCGCGTCACCCAATACCAAACTATAGACTACGCCTACTCGAACCCCCGTGCCGTCCTGATCCAACTAGGAGAACCAGCTCCTACAAGACTTCCCTGCATCGGCAAGCTGCTACGGTCAGACCCGTTTTTTTAACGAATGCAAACGTTCATCGATGAAATATTGGAAGCCTTAGCAAATCTTTCAACCCCGATGTTAATGGAACAATGAACCAGGATAAAGGCAGATCTGGTTGCGGAGCTAGGTCACTTGCGCCTGCTATCGCCGATTTCGGCGGTGGATACATCGAGATAGCAAGGCACTTTCTAAGGCGGAGACTGAAAGACGACACTGCCCACTCCATACTTCTCTGTCTGATCTCGTGCGTTCCCTCCGAGCCAGACGTCGCTCTCCTTCCTCGTTCACCTACCATGACGACAACGCCATTCCGGGGAACAGCTTAGGCGTTTCCTTCGAGAACGCTTGAGCAGTCGCTTCCCCAAGGCTCGAAACCCGTTAGAAGCTATCGCCGACTTTCTCACTGAAGTGACCTCTTGGATTTCAACGAGTGGGACCAACTCTTCCTCGTCGACATCTCCTGCGACCAAATAGCGGCAGCCATCCATCGCCTGCTGAATGGCAATGCCTCGGGATGGGATAATTTATCCTGCGAGTTTGTCAAAGCCTTCTAAGATTTCTTCGCCAAAGTTCTTTGGAAAATCTTCAATGCTTCACGACTTTGCGAAGCCTTGCTTCCATTTTTAGGATGCAGCAAGGTCATAATTCTGATTTTATATGCTACACTGAAAGGTTGATTCTGAGAAATGGTATTTAAGTATAGCATTTAAAATCAGAATGATCCAATACAGTATTAGAGCTCAAAAAAAGCTGTCTGGTAGATTATATTGGCGAAACCGCTGGGAGTATTCACCACTGATGAGCCAAGCCCTCCCAATATTTTTCCATCGCAATAGGGACAGTAGATGTTTGATTTATTCGTGAAAAAAAACATTAGTGTCTTAATGTTTTCACTCGTTATATAAAGTGATCAATAAAGATGGTACGGTCCAAACAAATTCACACGCAGCCTGCATAATTTCGATATTTGTAATATTTCGACCGAACCATTCTATCACGTCAGTTTGGTAAATTTACATTTTCACACAAGCTAACAGAAATAAATATTTTGAACCCACAAATTCATTACTCCCCGTGGCAGACATTTATCAAGGCTGGGCCACAGGTTTTGCTGATTAACGTCTTGTCTAACCAGTAATTAATCAACTCCCCAGGGACATTCTGCTCTTTTTTGTCAGTTTTGCTCGCCGCCTTTTTAATCAGCATATTGTTTATGGAATTCTGCTCGGCTTCTTCTTGCTTAGTCTTCGGACATAGTGGACTCGGCATTATATAGTGTTGTTTCTTGAAAATAAAGATACTTCGGCAGTAAAAATATTTATTACCTCGACGGTTCGACAAAAAGGTTTTGCCCTCGTCAGGAGCAAACAAAATTTAAAACATTTGGCAAGGCGTTAAAAATCATTCTATTATATATAAAATATTATATATAAAAATTTGGAATATCGCGTGAGAACGCCCTTGGAACCTTAGAATTATTTTAACGCCTTGCTAAATATTTTAATTTTTGTTTGCTCCTGATGAGGACAAAAACTTTTTGTCGAAATGTCGAGACAATAAACAAGATTTACTGGCCGAAGTATCTTTATTCTCAAGAACTATGAATGCCGGCCAGGCAGCCTCTATCTGAACGATAGTGTTGTTGTAAAACGACATTTATCCCGCATGTGTTTCTTTTAAACGAAAAATCGAAATTTATTTTTAATGAGAAATAACGATTATTTCTAACCTTAGGGATGAAGTATGAAAGGATGAATTGTGAAGAGTAATAATAAACGGAAAAATAAAAGTGTCCAGGGATGGGAATCGAACCCACAGTGTTCCGCTTACCGGGTAGATGCCATGTCCACTAGGCTACCCTGGACATATTTTTTCCGTTCGTAAATATTATATAAAGTAATTTATAATACAATATAATGCGGCTTATGATTCTAAAACGACATTTGAAAATTATTCCGCATGTTGTTGTTGTTGCTTATTCCTCAAGTCGTTTAAATGATTTTTTATATCTTAAAAAATAAAAAAAACGTTTGAAATGTAGTCGCAGTCATTAGCAAACACATATGTTTGTCTAATTTCCATGTCTCTTTTATTTTTTACAGAAAAAAATATTTACATGCCAGTATTTTGGATTATTTTTTTTATAAACCTATTTTTACTTATTCTTACTGAGAATATGGGCATCGCAGTCAAGATCCATCGCAGTCACTCACTCAACTCTGGCAATTTCAAGGGTTAATGCGCTGGGGCGGGTACCTCGGGGATTGGGTGGAAAAACTGCCATCTATTTACACTATATTGATTTTGAAACAACTAAATGGATTGCAAAAAATAATTAAATCAGATACCTAAACACTAATACAATTTTTGACTTCACACACTTTTTGCCTGTGGTTTATGTGTTACTTCTGTATTGCTATTCTATGGCACTTCTACTATTTATTATTGATGTACTTTCAGTATGAAGGAAATTTCACTCAAGGGAATTCGTCTAGTAGATTATAAATTCGAATCAGACTCAAGAGTTAATATCTTTATTAAATTCGAAACTATTATAGACGCGTATGATTCTTTTTGAAAATAAATAATTTCAACTGTCATTACTGCAAGGGAAAAATTAGTGGGAGGGCCTCGCTCATCAGTGGTGAACCCTCCCATACCATACCGCTGTTTCATTAAATTTTTCGATTTTCCTTTTATAGTGATACTGATTCTAGACTCTTGGAATGGGTATTTTCCATTGCAGTAAGGACAGTAGAAATTGATTACTTTTAAAAAGAATCATATGGGTCTATTATAGTTTCGAATTTTGATAACAGTTGGTGCGCTAATGCATAATGATATATTTATTCAAAATAAAATATTTGAAGGATATTTTAGTTCTCCATATCGGAAGAGGATCCTCCGTGTTAAAGGATTCCAGCACCAAGTTATTTACCATCTGCACGATGAGTAGGAAAATTCATCAGCTAATGGGGAAGACAATGTTTAAGTTTATTAAAGCCTAATTGGATATTTACCTTTCCCTATTTCACACACATTTCACCATGAAGTTTTTCGTTAACTATTTCTAACCACATTGTTATGCTCAATAAATGACATATATATACCACATTTTAAACCAGGGAGTCGGTGGAAGGATGGTCTAAACCGTTGGTTATCGACCGCTACGACCCGGGTTCGATTCCCGCATTGGACGCTTCTCTTGTTATATAAAAAAAATGCTTCGATGGCCCCCTGATTCTTGTAGAAGTCCAACCCCACCAGCGAGTGCAAGTAACCAAACAGGGCTCTGGCACATTTGTAAGTGCAATGAAGGATGGACTAAACCGTTGGTTTTTCGACAGCTACGACCCGGGTCCGATTTCCGAATTGAGCACTTTGATTTTAAAAATGCTTCAAAGGCCCCGATTCTTGCAAAAGTCCAATTCCTCCAGCGAGTGAAATTAACCAAACGAGTCTCTGGCACATTTTTAATTGCAAAGTCGAACTGCTTCTCACATGTGTAAACTTGTGGTGCACTTACAGTAAAACAGTCGCCTACTTCTACCCACCATGAATTATCTTGGCCTGTACCACATGTACTAGAGATAAGCAAAAAATAAATACTATTAGAAAAATGTATTAGGAACTCGCTGACTTAACGGTCGCCGGGATGATACATCGAGCTCAAGACAGAGATGGTACATATAGCTCAAGACAGAGATGGTACATCGAGCTCAAGACAGAGATGGTACATCGAGCTCAAGACAGAGATGGTACATCGAGCTCAAGACAGAGATGGTACATCGAGCCCAAGAAAGAGATGGTACATCGAGCTCAAGACAGAGATGGTACATCGAGCTCAAGACAGAGATGGTACATCTAGCTCAAGACAGAGATGGTACATCGAGCTCAAGACAGAGATGGTACATCGAGCTCAAGACAGAGATGGTACATAGAGCTCAAGACAGAGATGGTACATCGAGCCCAAGAAAGAGATGGTACATCGAGCTCAAGACAGAGATGGTACATCGAGCCCAAGACAGAGATGGTACATCGAGCCAAGACAGAGATGGTACATCGAGCTCAAGACAGAGATGGTACATCGAGCTCAAGACAGAGATGGTACATCGAGCTCAAGACAGAGATGGTACATCGAGCTCAAGACAGAGATGGTACATCGAGCTCAAGAAATATCGAATACAATGATTGTAATAACAATTATTATTAGCATTGGTCTTTATCCAAATTACAAGAGGAAGAATCGCAGGAGATCATTTCTAAAGAATAAAAACTAATGGCAACGAGATTCTTTATTAAATCGATATAAACTCGACAAGCTTTCCGACAATATTCGTATTACAACCTGTTGAAGGAAGTCATTGTTCGAAAGCTTGCCGAGTTTTTATCGCTTTAATTGAAGAATTGCTTTAATTAAGCAAAATCATAATAATAACTCTGACACTTGTCCCACCTCTACCACTGATAACAATAATAATTACTCTGACAGAAAATCCCTGGAAAAATCCAGGTCATTCGTCTAGTAAGTTATATCATTCTTATTACACTAGAAGCTCCCTGTAAAGGCCAACACCTAATTGTAGAGCCAAAGTGTACTTTAGGGAGAGGTGTCCTCTTAACGGAGAGTTGTTAAATAGTGAAAATGGTAATTTTGCATATGAAAACTGTCTTTTGTAGAGAGGTGTCCACTAGCGTGAGTGTCCTCTCATGGTGGTTCTACTGTATATATGTTATATTAAAATATTATTTTATTTAAAATTATATTTCATAGATACAAATACTTTGTTAAATCGACCGCCAGAGGTCAGACTTCGCCTATATAAACTTATTGTTGTTGTTTCCCGATGGCCGGCTCAAACTTTTGTACATTATGTAAATAAATTTTTCATTTTTTTAGATTCTTACGCCTTAAGCCAGGCATTACTTTTACCAAATTATGTTTAAATATATATATATATTTAGGTCAATTAAAGCAACCTCCGATCAGAACTATTTTTATTATTATTTTTTCAAGAATTTTAACCACGATTATATTACTATAGCATATTCTTCAAGATAATCAAAATCAGCAGAAAATCTCATTATTTTTATAACATATTTATAAGCCACAAAACACTTAAATATTGTTATGAATGATACTTATAAATGACTGCGGCGTATAATTATAAAGCTATACAAACAGTTTAACCGCATAAGTTTCTTTTTTTATTTATGAAAAATCATTTTTAATTTCAAAGAGAAATATTTAATATTTCTAACTTTTGGATGACGTATGAAAAGGTTGAATATATGAAGAGTGATGGTCTATATATGAATGGATGTCGTATGGAAGGGTGAAAAATATGAAGAGTAATGGCGAACGGAAAAATAAAGTGTCCAGGAGCGGGAATCGATTCCCACACTTTTATTTTTCCGTTCGCCATTACTCTTCATATTTTTCACCCTTCCATACGACATCCATTCATATATAGACCATCACTCTTCATATATTCAACCTTTTCATACGTCATCCAAAAGTTAGAAATATTAAATATTTCTCTTTGAAATTAAAAATGATTTTTCATAAATAAAAAATAAACTTATGCGGTTTAAACTGTTTGTATAGCTTTATTGTTATGAATATTCAAAACTATTATAGACACGTATGCTTCATTTGAAAATTAAACACTTTCTACTGCCCTTACTGTAAGGGCAGTAGAAAGTGTTTAATTTTCAAAAGAATCTCACTCTCATACGTGTCTATAATAGTTTTGAATATTCATAACAGATGGCGCGTTGATACATCATAATATAATTGTTATTTCTGTTTTTCATTCTTTTTCTTTAAATGTGTGAATGGATGTTTTTCTGGGATATACGATTATTATGGCAACTTTGTCGAACCTAATCCCATCTATGCAAATTGGGAACACAGAAAAAAAGCAATCAGATCTCTTAAAAGATCATCAGTTCCGATATTAGAATCCTAATGGAATAGTTGCGTGCATCTGTCTATACTGTGCTCTCATAGAGACTACATCTCCAATTCTAATATTGACCCCAAATGGCACAAGCCTAACTAAGAATATAATGCATTCTATATTTGTATGTAAATATTTATTCAGCGTAGGAGGATATTTCATTATATAAAGGTGTGTCATTTATGTAATAAACATAGACCACTTATGTAATATGATGCACTAGCGCGCCATCTATTATCAAAATTCGAAACTATTTTAAACGCGTAAGATTCTTTTTGAAATTAAACAATTTCTACTGCCCTTACTGCAATGGAAAAATTAAAGGGAGGACCTGACTCATCAGTGGTGAACCCTCTCAGCAATTTCGCCAGTTTAATCTACCATACCGCTGTTATATTGCATTTTTGGACTTCCATTTATAGTGATGCTGTTGCTAGACTCTTCGAATAGGTATTTTAGAAGAAATATAGACGTAAGCTTTGAGGACAGTATAATTACATACAATTATAAATTTGATAACAGATAGCGCGCAAGTGCATCATAATATAAATGTTCTAATAAAAGACACAATTTGATATTTGCGGAAGAGCGATTGCTCGAAGCATATTATATATTTATAATTTCATGTAATTCTACTGTCCTCAAAGCTTATGTACATAGTTCATCTAAAATACCCATTCCAAGAGTCTAGCAACAGTATCACTATAAAAGGAAGTTCTAAAAATGCAATAAAACAGCGGTATGGTAGATTAAACTGGCGATACCGCTGGGAGGGTTCACCACTGGTGAGAGAGGCCCTCCCTTTAATTTTTCCATTGCAGTAAGGGCAGTAGACATTGTTTATTTTAAAGAGATTCATACGCGTCTATAATAGTTTCGAATTTTGATAACAGATGGCGCATTAATGCATCATAATGTAAATTATGATTATTTATTTTATATTATTATATAAAGGTATAAATTTCAACAAAAGACAAATATATAAATTCAACTCATTTTGCAGATTTATTTTGAGAATAAAAAAACTACTAAATTCCATTGGAACGCTTAGTATTGTTTTAATTGAATAATTCTCTAATATCTAGCATATTTATATTCTAAAATATTCTTTGAAACCTTTTTTAATCTGTAAATTGCTTTTCTCAAATACACACAATACTTTACAATTTGATTTCATTTAACTAAATTTGCATACCAACCCTTTGTACATATATCGATTGTGTTGATTTTTTTAATCTTTTCATCCAACTAACTTGAATACTAATTCTGTACATATTTAAAATATCTTTCTTTATTTTCTTCCAAAATATTTGTTTATCTTTAAAGTGCAAGTGTCCCTAGGGGGACATAGAGCTCTAAGTCAAAATAAAGAATAAAGAAATATATAAAGGTGTGTCATTTATATAATAAACATAGACCACTATAATTCAAAAGGCACAGATATTGGATCAAAATATAATTTATTTTACCAATATTTCAATTGGCTGAACACCAACCTATATCAAGGTGTTATAACATATTTAATGTGTGTCAACAACATAGACCACTTTACACAACCACACTATTTCTTCTTTTTGCTTATTTTAACAACAAAGCCTATGCATTCTGGAATAATTAAAAATCAACGAGAATAGTTGATATTTATTCCGATAGATGGCGCAAGCCATCAGCAACTTTCAGTTGCACGATAAGGAGATGCCTTTTTTCATAATTTATACACCTTGTCCAAATATCACATTCGTACTATTTTTCACATTGTGTCGTGGTCTCACGCAATTCTGGCCTTATCTACCCGTTTTATGATTTTTCAGGATGCCTGAATAACAAGATTTGTGGTCGTTGAGGTACAGCTTGCACTACGCTGATGAGGGCCAACAGTCCGAAACGCGTCCGTGGTTAGCTTTTCTTGATTGATCAAGATTGGGTATTTGGCCAATTTTGCAACAATTGAAAATCAACGAGAATAGTTGATATTTATACCGATAGATGGCGCAAGCCATCAGCAACTTTCAGTTTGACGATAAGTAGATGCTTTTTTTTTTCATAAAGCATATACCACATCTGGTACATACCAGAAAAATGATGATGATAAATATAATCTCTAGAATATTATTAAAATATTACAGAAATATATAGAATGGCTCATAAATCCCGAACACTTTTATTTTTTATTAAAAATTAAAAGACAAACTAGAGTAAAAAAAAACTTTTAACTATTTTATTTTATCGTAAAGATAGAGGCTGCCTGGCCGGCATTCATAGTTCTTCAAATTGAAGATACTTCGGCCTATTAAAAAAAGAAGTCAGTGGACGAGTGGATAACACCTTCGATTCCCGAAAGCAATGAACCGGAATTCAATCCCGCGTTAACATTTTGTTTAATACATGAATACCCTTCACATATTATTCATTGTTGTAAATATCATAAACTAGGTCGCTCTTGTTGAGCGGTACATAATAAAGTGATTTTGGAACTTGAAAACGCTGGTTATAATAGAACTATCTACTTTGCGAGTTAGTCCTACATCTAAGAATGATAAAAATCCTTCTTTTTCTATCTTAACTGTGGATTTTATTTCTATTTCTAAATTATTCACATGACCATGATTTCATCAAGATTTTCTTTGTGGATAACTGTGAAAGATTGACCGGCCGAAGTATATTTAATTCGAAGAAATATTTTATTCAAAGTGATATAAGTTGTTAATTAAAGCTTGATCTAATACCTAAAATAGTCGGTGGACTATTGGTAAAACCCTCGGTTCCCGACAGCCATGAACCGGGATCGAATCCCGCATTATTATCTAAAATAAAATACGAGGGTTTTCCGTTAAATAAGTTCCACGAGGCACCACTGTCATGAGGATCGCTTTTAGACGCGAGCCGACTGCGCGGGCTCGTAGCTATTTCTCCCCATACTAATTTCCTAACAAGGCCACGTCACTGGTAAGCTTAGACTTGGCTGAGCAGCCGTTAGTGATGGAGCTTCCCCTCGTGTCTTTCGCCAGCTGCGAATTACGGTCAGTAATTCGCTTTTTGGCTGCAAAGAAGAATTCGGCGAAGGATATTCATACTGAACTCTGTCAAGTGTGTGGAGAAGGGTGTATGAGTTCCGGGATGGTGCGAAGATGGGTCAGAGAATTTAAAAACGGCCGAACATACGTCCACGATGAACCGGGTGCTGAACGCCCATCGGATACGGACGAAACCATTGCCAAAGTCGAAGCGGCAATGCTTAAAGATCGACAGGTTACCGTGCGGAAGCTCTGCGATTTGGTTCCTGATGTCAGTAAAACCACCATCGACAATATTTTGCGTGAACATTTAGGGTATTCAAAGGTCTGCACAAGATGGGCTCCGAAAATGCTGGCTGAAGACCATAAACGGCAGCGGGTTAAAGCGGCCCAGAAATTTCTTGATTGCCACGAAACTGACAGAGAGGAATTTTTGGATTCGATCGTTACTGGATGAGACCTGGGTACGCTACACCACACCGGAGATAAAGGAGCAATCCAAGCAGTTGAAGCACACTTCTTTGCCGAAACCTCTAAAGTTTAAACAAACGCTTTCTGCCGGGAAACTAATTATTACCGTTTTTATTTATTACCTCAATATTTCGACAAAAAGCTCTTGTCCTCATCAGGAGAAAACAAAAATCAAAACATTTAGCAAGGCGTTAAAAATAATTCTAAATATTTTTGTTTGCTCCTGACAAGGACAAAAGATTTTTGTCGAAACGTCGAGGTAATAAAAAGATTTATAATATGATGCACTATAGCGCCATCTGTTATCAAAATTCGAAACCTTTAATAAGGTATAAGAGGCCTTTTATACCTTATTAAAGAAACTCAGCAAATATTTTAAATTTATTTAACTCTCAATCATAATATTATTTGCATCTAAATTTCAAGTACAAACAATTTGATATTTGCGGAGGAGCGATTGCTCAAAGCATATTATATATTTATAAATGTATGTCATAATATATTCTCTTCCAGGATTAATAAAACAAACCAACAGCCAACGAGAGAGAGCTGGGCAGCTAAAGCGAGACACTTTAGACAACTAACTTACGACCATTTTTGGCCACATTCCTGAGGGGGGGGGGGCGTCACCACCTGGCGACTATCCTGGTTAGCCCCCCGGTTGTGTACACAGGAAAAAACAGTCGTTCAGCTGATAACGTCTCGCTCGCTCTCTCTCGGCTGGCTGCCTGGATTATTGCTCTAACAACTCGTCGTGTGATTATTTCTCTCCTCACCACATTTACCACTATATTGTCACATTGAAAGTCGACAGGATAAGACCTGACCGGGAAACAAATCCCTCATATACCAGAGTATGAAGAAAACAAGAAGCAATACCACGATGATCGAACAAACCCACAACCAAGTTCCACAAGAACCAACGACCGACTCTACTGTAGCCGCTTCCCTTCGAACTCTCACCCTCTGTCTCGACCAACTTTTAAACCGTGAGTCTGAAGAAACAATCACCTACGACGGAGATGAACCTGCCGCACACTTCTTCTCACAACTTGAATTCAGCCGAACTTTCACAACTTAGAGCCAGCACGCCAAGCTCGAAAGGCTCTATCATCACTCAGAGGCGAACCTCGCAAAATTGCACAAGACTTAGCGCTACTCAATAAGACTTATGAAGAGGTCAAAGAGTCACTCTGCGCCGTCTATCCCCGACGCCCTAGCTTCACCCTTCAAGAGTTCTATGAACTTAAATGCACGTCGATGGCCGAGATCGAGACCTACTACAAGAACAAGGTCCGAATAGGATTGGCGATCAACCTCCCTAAGAGTGCCATCGTGCAAGCACTATCCAACGGTGTGCCACGTAACTATGGCAACCTTTTAAAGATGGCACAACCCTCGGGACCAGAAGAATGGTTGTGCTTAGCCCAACAGCTGACCTACGAAGGGGATAACACCAGCACTAAAGCTGCCCAACAACGATCACCGCGCCAGAGCAGAACACCTTCCACCACCGTGGACAAGACCCCACCATATCCTTGCCGTTACTGTGGCGGACAACACTGGCACGCACAGTGTCAGCAGCGAGGGCCCTACCAGCGGACTTTTCGGACCTTTACACCTGCGGTCCACAGCGTCGAGCAACCCCAAAGATCGACTGGGCCTGCAGGTGTCTACGAGACCGCAGCAACGACGAGCTCGGGAGAAACCAAGTAATGCCAGCTTCGGCAGCAGAACTCCTCCGAAGCTCAATGAACCTACCTGCACCCTAAACCAGCATACGCCTGTAAGTGCAATTATTTTAACCCCTATCATTCATTCTTTAAAGATGCCATTCCTAATTGACTCTGGAGCCAATGTTTCCATAATTAGTTTAAACCAATTTGAATATATTAAAAATGTTAATAGTTTCATTTGTTCCACCCCTATTAACAATGATGTTATTATCCGTACTATATCTAGTCATGCCAAACCAATCGGATTAGTTACCTTACCAATACAATTTAATAATTTTAATTTTAATGAAACATTTTATATTATAAATTCACCCCTTGAACATGGTATCCTATCTATTCATGTTATGCAATTCTTAAGATAAACAATAGATTTTCATAATCAATTGATACTTCAAAATAGTGCTCCAGTACCTAAACATTTGTACCATTTTGTATGTGACCTTCCCACTTGTAAGCACGGCTCGCGAATAATAACTTCTAACCCTAAACGACCCATAATTCACTCGGTTAACTTAGGCGTTGACGATTTTCAACCTCCACGTGAGCCTTACTTACAAACAACCCTTAGTAATATTTATCAACCTTCCCCTGAATGCCCCTCTCACCCTTACAACCTTAATAGCATTCCTACCAGCCCATGCGCCTCTAGAGAATTAATGATTAAAGAATTTATCGAACAACGCCCAGAACTGACTATCCCTTATCATCAATTATTGTATTCTTTCAAAGATATTTTCCCTATCAATAAATTCAATGTATTACCACTCAACATAACCCCTGTAAAACTCAAAATTATTTCCGATAAGGTTATTTCCCTCCGACCATACCGAACTCCCTATGCCTACCAGAAGGAAATTCAGGACCAGATATCTCAACTTCTAAAACACCACCCCTCCTCTAGCCCATATTCCTCGCCTGTGACACTCGTTCGCAAACGCGATAACACCATGCGTCTCTGCATTGACTTCCGTCGCGTGAACGAACTAGTACCCTCGGATTTGCATCCTTTGCCATTGATAGAAACGGTACTGGATAACCTGTCGAAAGCCAGAGTATTTAGCACCGTTGACATAAGCAATGCATACTATCAAATCCCCATCGCGGAGGAGAGTCAACCACTACTCTCTTTTGTGACACAACAAGGGCAATATAATTTCAAACGCTTACCCTTTGGGTTCAAATCAGCACCCCAAATTTTCGAACGTGTGATTACCCAGTTGATCCACAAACACCACCTCTCTTTCATAGCCCATTATTATGACGACTCCGTTATTTTTTCTGACTCCTCAGAACAACACCTTACGCACCTTCGACTTTTCTTTAAATTCTGTTTAGAGGAAAATCTCCAACTTAACCTTAAAAAATGTAATTTTTATCAAAATGAAATAGATTTTCTCGGCTACCACATCACCGCAGGGACTTACACACCTAATATTAAAAATACCGAAATCATCAACGCTATTAGAACTCTATCAACGTTAAAACCCTACAATCATTTTTAGGAGCCGTCAACGTATATCATAAATTCATCCCAGAATATGCTAGACTTCGCCACCCCTTAAATCAATTACTAAAAAAGAACGCCAAATGGCTTTGGAGCCCGAATTGTCAACAAGCCTTTGATAAATTGAAGCAACACCTCGCAACACAACCTGTGTTACATCTATTTCAAGAAGGGCTCCCATGCCAGGTCTATTGCGACGCTTCCACGCAGGGCATCGCAGGTGTACTCAAACAAGTACATCCTGACGGTAACATCTACCCTGTACAATATTACAGTCGCACGTTGCGTTCCTATGAGCGTAATTACACTATATCTGAACTGAGGTGCTTAGCCATTGTAGAGTGCGTTGACAAATTCCGAGTGTACCTCCTAGGTACAAGTTTTGTCATCTACTCGGATCATCACGCCTTACAATGGCTAAAGACCATAAAAGACCCCCACCGGACGCCTCTTTCGTTGGAGCCTTCGACTCTCAGCTTACGACTATGAGGTCAAATACCTAAAGGGCTCGCGTCAGTACGAGGCGGACCTCCTCTCCCGTAACCCTTTCTGCGGATTCCTATCCACAGGTCAAATAAAAGATCATCAGGGCGAATTACGGAGGGACACAAGGTATATCCTCAATGACAAGGACCTTATGACCATCATACGATGGGGTGTCACTAAAATAATTGCTTCCACCATCACTCCGTGGCACCCTACTACAACGAGCCCATCGCGATTTCAATCACCCCGGCATTTCGCAGATGACCAGACTGATCGCAGCCCAATACTATTGGGACGGCATGACAAATGACATCAGGACACATGTAAGAACCTGTTCAGTATGCCAATTGGTCAAACCACCAAAAAGGACCTATCTACGGAGAATTGGGACACCTCCCCCCAGCGGTCCTGCCGTAGGAACTAGTGTCACTAGATACTATTTCTGGATTCGCGAAATATGGAAATTCTCAGACCTGCTTACATGTCGTAGTGGACCATGCCACACGGTACGCGTGGGCATTTCCATCGCGGTCCACCAGCATTCTCACCTATACCCAAGTGATTAAAAAGGTGATGCAGTTTGGTTCTCCTAAACGACTTTTGACGGATAGAGCTCCTGCCTTCACCTCTCCGAAATTTCGTAGATTTTTGATTAGACATAACATTGGCCAACTTCTCACGACAAGCAACAACCCTCAGGCCAACGGATTAAGTTAACGACTAAACGCCACGATTACTGGCAAACTTAAACTGTTGCGCCTCCAACAACCTAAGACGGCCTGGACCAAGCTACTACCTCAGGGTCCTTCAGGCTTATAACCATACCCCACATTCTGTGACCGGGTTTCCACCGTCATACCTTTTGTTAGGTAGTTTCCCGCTACAACTATCCGAGCATGTACAAAACTACCCAAAAATCGACGACGCCAGAGAATTGGCCTATCAAAGGACACACGAACGACACTTACGCGACAAAGCGAGATTCGACCAAACACATAGAGCTTCCGATTTTGAAGTAGGCGATCTCGTTTTGGCAAAAACATACCACCATCCAGACACTGGTAAACTAGCACCTTTCTTCTCAGGACCTTATGAAATACTGGAGATAATTTCCCCTCAAATCGTACGGATCAACCGCTCCAACCGACCTCTAAGTCGTGAAACAGATACAATTCATGTCAACAAATTAAAACACTATACGGAAAACGAACAATTTATTTCACCGCCCGTAAATGATCGAGACCAACCCAAAAATACCTTCAATTTCCCATATAAACACTTCAATCACACTCTAATCCATACTAAAACGGCTATTAACTCACGAAAGCAACATGACTACACTTACAATCAAGATGATCAAAGATATTTGAACCACTTATCCCCTGAAATCTTTACCAATTACTAACCTGACAACAAGACTTTACGAACACAGTAGTATCTAAATAATTAAGGCAGAGTGGCCCAAAGCAAGTTTCCCCTCGCTCTGTCCGCCTATATTCTACCTTTGCATCTAGAACTATTTTATCTTCGAAAATTAAATATAAGTCCATTCGACTTCCTCACCTACACACGGGACTTTCCCCTCGGAATCGCTACACAAGTAACTACATAGATAAGTTAGATTGGCCCAGGGCAAGTCTCCCCTCGCTCTGTTCGCCGAGGTTCTAACATTGTATGTAGTTTTATATTTACCTCAGTCCTGAGCTCACACAATTGTCAACCTCAATCTCTTTTCTCGTACTCTACACTTATAGCATAGAAAGCCCATGACAAGTTTCCCCTTGCCATGTCCGCCTGAAAAATATCTTAAAGTGTAGAGTTCCCCAGTCTTAATGATCTTCAGAATTTCACCATATGTATGTGACTCTTCTTCTCGTTGTTCACACTCCTCCATATCACTTCCCTTATAGTACATTAGATTTTGTTGTATATAGCCTTTTATAACCTTGATATTTTCAAAGATTTCCTTAAATGTCAAACTCCCCGGTGTTGTAAAACTGCTTGTAAATAATATTTACTTGTGTACTATACAATATTTTATTTACATAAAACTATGTCACCATTACCTTAACTAATTTTAACTGTAAAATTATTTTCTCTATTCCTGGCTTCTCCAGCTTCAAATATACTTAAACCATGTTCAGCCCTCTTCAACGGGGCCATAACACAGGAAAAAACAGTCGTTCAGCTGATAACGTCTCGCTCGCTCTCTCTCGGCTGGCTGCCTGGATTATTTTTCTAACAACTCGTCGTGTGATTATTTCTCTCCTCACCACATTTACCACTATATTGTCACATGTATGTAATTCTACTGTCCTCAAAGCTTATGTCCATAGTTTATCTAAAATACCCATTCCAAGAGTCTAGCAACAGTATCACTATAAAAGGAAGTTCCAAAAATGCAATATAACAGCGGTATGGTAGATTAAACTCGGCGAAACCGCTGGGAGGGTTCACCACTGATGATCCAGGTCCTCCCATTAATTTTTTCCATTGCAGTAAGGGCAGTAGAAATTGTTTAATATCAAAAAGAAACTTACGCCTTTAAAATAGTTTCGAATTTAATAAAAATATTTACTGGCCGAAGTATCTTTATTTTCAAGAAAAATGTCTCAGATTTTAGGATAATTCTTAATACAGATGAAGTTACAATAATATCGTATTTTGTTGGTTTGTTGTATGATACTTGGCAATCAATGATGAAAGGGGTGATCGTACATGTATTCATCAACATCTGACATTTGGTGGAGTAGAAATATCGAATCATGGTTACACAAACTGTTTCTGAATATAGAGCAATATACATTAATAGTTCTTTAATTTAAAAAGCATATATTGGATTAAAATATAATTTATTTACAAGTATTTCAGTTGGCTGAACGCCAACCTTTTTCAAGTTATGACAACTATTTATGTCAAAAATTATCTTTCTAACCTAAAAGATTTAGGTTCTTAATATATATATATTGTAGCGTAGCAGAAAGGTAGAGTCGGTGATCCACAAACGAAGAACGTTATTTTATTAACCAAACAAACCGAGGTCAAAAGAAGAGCAAACGAGAAATATGAATGAATTAATTAATTATAATTAAGTGATATCTAGAAATAGCTATATTTAAAATAGTAAACAAAGGAGAGAGAGCAAAGAATAAAAGTCTCGTGCCCACGCGGCCTCGCAGGGGTAACCTCCACCGGCACGTGACGTCAGCTCCAGGGTTGTTGAGCCAGCAATTTCACTTCGCTACATAGCCCCCCTCTCAAAGGACATCGACCCGATGCTCAGCAGGAGACCCGCGCCTCCAGTCTACGAGCTCGCGACCGCGTAATAGGGCCAGGGATATCCAGGTCTCCTGGTCTGGGGACCTCCTCCTGGGCCAAGGGTGGTTGCCTCCCTTCCGCTGGAACTTCTTCCTTTTGAGGACTTGATAAGTCGTCTTCCATGTCCTCCTCCAGGTGGTCCTCCCGCTTCTCTGGATCTAAATAGGGCTTCATCCTGCAGATGTGAACTATGTCCTTTGTTTTACGACGACCATGCTGGTCTCCGAATGTCTCCACTTCATATGTTACTTCGGATATTTTTCTTGTTACTTTATACGGGCCGAAATAACGTCGCATTAGTTTTTCAGACAAACCCACCTTGCGCACAGGGATATAGATCCAAACGAGAACTCCGGGCTGATAGATTATGTTTCTGTGATGGGCGTCGTAACGGAGTTTATTTCCTTCCTGGGACCTCATAGTGTGAATGCGTGCCAGCTGTCGCGCTTCTTCGGCCCTTGATCCTAGAGTCTGGATGAAGTCATCTTCATCCTCTGAAGGAAATTTGGGGAATAGCAAGTCTAGTGGGGTCTCCGCCTCACGCCCGTGCACAAGGTAGAATGGACTAAACCCCGTGGACTCTTGCTTCGCCGTGTTGTATGCGAACGTCACGAATGGGAGAATCTCATCCCAATCTTTCTGGTTGACGTCCACATACATGGACAGCATGTCTGCTATTGTCTTATTCAACCTTTCAGTGAGTCCATTGGTCTGAGGGTGGTAGGCGGTTGTTGTCCGATGAGTTATTCTGCAGTGCTTGTTTAGATCACGAATCATTGAAGATGTAAAATTTCGTCCTCGGTCTGTGATAACTTCCCTCGGCGCACCGTGCTTCAGAATTACATATTTAATGAAGAATTTCGCTACTTCCACTGATTCACTTGTCGGTAGAGCTTTCGTGATCGCAAACTTGGTGAGGTAATCCGTACAGACAATGATCCAGCGATTCCCGCACATAGATGTTGGAAACCTTCCAAGGAGATCCATTTCCACTTTTTCGAAGGCGGCTATAGGCACAGGTATCGGCTGCAAAAGTCCTGGAGGGAGTTGGGGCTGGCGTTTGCGTCGCTGACAATCTGGACAGTGAGCCACATACTTCCTAACATTTCTATACATTCCGGGCCAGTAGAATTTTTTTCTTATTCGATCATATGTCTTAGTAAATCCAAGATGTCCTGAAGTGGGAGAATCATGTAAGTTTCCCTGTATTTCAGGCCTCAAGTGGCGGGGGACCACCAGAAGCCATTCCCTTCCCATTGGATCGTAATTTTTTTTATGGAGAGTATCGTTTATTTTTATAAAGGACTTGTTAGATGTTTCCTGTTGGATTTTGTCGGCTATCTTCGTGAGGTCCGGGTCTTTCATTTGTTCCCGTCCAAAATTCTGTAAGGCAACTATGCAAGGAATATCTTCTTCTATATCTTCACTACAATTTAGGGGACTTCTTGATAAACAGTCAGCGTCCTGATGTTTTCTTCCGCTCTTGTGCACAACAGTAACATCAAACTCCTGCAGCCGAAGAGCCCATCTTGCTAACCTCCCACATGGGTCCTTGAGGTTGGTCAGCCAGCACAAGGAGTGATGGTCAGTTACGATAGTGAATGGACGTCCAAAAACATACGGCCGGAATTTGCCAATGGCCCAAATAATAGCAAGACATTCTCTCTCAGTCGTCGAATAATTTCTTTCCGCCTTATTGAGCGTTCTCGATGCATAGGCAATGGCTCTTTCCTTTCCCTTTTGAATTTGCGCTAAAACTGCTCCTATTCCATAGTTGCTCGCATCAGTATGTATTTCTGTTGGGGATGAATGATCAAAATGTCCCAAGACAGGCTCAGAAATTAGGGCTGACTTGAGAGCTTCAAATGCGTGCCGCTCTTCTATGTTCCAACTAAACACTGAATCTTTCTTTAAAAGAGCGTTTAATGGTTGGGCTATATGGGCATAATTGGGTATGAAACGGCGGTAGTAGGAAGATAGCCCTAGGAAACTTCTAACTTCTTTTAGAGACTTTGGTCTGGGGAAGTCACGGACTGCTCTAATTTTTTCTGGATCGAGACATATTCCATCTCCACTCACCTCATGTCCAAGAACTGTTATAGTTTTCGCACCAAACCTGCATTTTCCCGAATTGAGGCACAAGCCAGCCTTCCTCAAACAGCCCAATACCAGCTGAAGGCGTCTCAGATGTTCCTCAAAATCATCGGAAAAAACGACTATGTCATCAAGGTAACAGAGACAGATTGTCCACTTAAGACCCTTCAAGAGGCCGTCCATCATTCGTTCGAATGTAGCTGTAGCGTTGCATAACCCAAATGGCATCACTTTGAACTCATACAATCCATCTGGGGTTATGAATGCAGTCTTCTCACGGTCCGCTTCCTCCACGTCGATCTGCCAGTATCCAGATTGGAGATCCATAGAGGAATAAAAGTCTCGTGCCCACGCGGCCTCGCAGGGGTAACCTCCACCGGCACGTGACGTCAGCTCCAGGGTTGTTGAGCCAGCAATATCACTTCGCTACAATATATATATATATATTATATTTCCTTTTTTTATTATCATTTTTCCTTGTTTAATATGTTTATAACTGTTTCTGTTTAATAATGTAAATCGACGTAATTATCCCTAGCCGGGATATCTTGTTTTGTTTTTTGAAATAAAATAAAATATCAACAACAAACTCAGCGACACATAACGTCAATAGAATTAAGTTGAAAAATTATTTCTAAAAATATTTTTCAAACATTTTTATTCCAACGGCAAAACCAAATATACATTAATTTAATTCTATTGACGTTATGTGGCGCTGAGTTTATTATTGACATTAATATGTTATAATACCTTGAAAAAGGTTGGCGTTCAGCCAACTGAAATATTGGTAAAATAAATGATGTTTTGATCCAATATATGGTTTTTTAATAAATAAAAAACTGTTATATGTGAATTTAATAAAATATATATGTAGTAATGTAGTGTTATCCTGTAGGATGACTGTAGTGTGGCATGTTGGTTGCAGTCGTGGTGGCCACAATGTTTAGAGTGGGTTCAGGCGTGATTGGGATTACACATATAAATAATAAGTGAATATATTAATAATACACTCAATATAGAAATTGATATACCATGTACATAATATTAAATCATATTAAAAATCTAGGCTAAAATAATTCTAGCTTACCTTAAAAGGTTTTCTTGAACATCATGCCCCCCCGTTGTCTCTTGCGACGTTAACAGATTTGCTCGAATTTATAAATACTGAATTTATGTTTTAAGCTTTTATTTAATTTTTATATAGATAACCCGGGTTTCTTGAGTGTACAGAAGTCACTGATAAAAATAAAGGTCACCTCTCCCGTCAAAATAAATGTCCAAATACCACAAACTAGCGGACAGGTTCGGCAACAAAGCCACAACACCAGCTTTGACAAACTGAGAAGCGTCCATCTAGAGACCATGGTTTCATGTTAATGGCCCTCGTCAGTCTAGGGCGGACTTTATTCCATGAGATCCTCATGAGATTCAATGAAATATTCCCAATCTACCAAAGAATACTTTAGCTGGCAAAATGCCTAGGCCAAAGTATAGTTGGAAATTTTGCCGAGAAGAAATTCATCTATATAAAGCATAGAGTGCCTCCCGTCAAATTAAACGTCAAAATACCGCAAACTAGCGGACTCGGTTCGGTAACAAAACCACAACACCAACTTTGGTAAACTGAGAAGCGTCCACCTAGAGACCATGGTTTCGGGCTAATGGTCCTCGTCAGTCCAGAGCGGACTTTATTTCATGAGATCCACACGGGATCTAATGGAATCTTCACAATCTGCCAATGAGTACTCGACCTGGCAAAATGGCTAGACCAAATCTATGGCCAAAGTATAGTTGGAAATTTTGCCGGGAGGATCATGTTCTACCTGGGATTGTGTGGGTTTGTCACAGACCCGAGTCTGCTAAGCTTGCAGAAACTGTCTATAGATGGCGTTGAGAGTGACAGTCATTATATATATTTGTTTGGTTGTTATTCATACAACATCGGCAAATAACAAATTCACATCTCTCTGTAATAAATATCACTCATATTAGAATCTTATAAGGTTGTCCCAAAGTTCATGTTTTCTTATTACTTGACGAATAATATTTATATAAAAGAAAAATAATTATTGCAATCCACCAGCATTTAGTTCTACAAAATAATTTATTACTATTGTGTGGTAATTAATATATTTATAATTTATTAATTTAATTATTCAGATTAATACAAAAATTTTGTAGAAAAATAAATATGTTGGAGTATAAATTAAATAAAATAGTTTTATAATTTGATAACAGATGGCGCTCTAATACATCATAAATTAAATGTAAGAAAGGTATTGATATATATAAGCAATTATAAATCAAATATTACTTAAAAATCTTTCTTCTTTAAAAATAAACATTCTCACCCACTTATCCGTATCTCCTAAAGTTATTTCCAAAGCTTAACAAGCATTAATAAGTTTTGATTATCCTAGCTTGATTAATGAAAGAAAATGAATATTTGATGACCCTTTTCGGCTCATTTATATTGCATAAATCTTCTCGAAATAAGGCGCGAATAAATGTTAAGCCTATTTATTTAATCAATAATATTTCTTCTGGAAGCTTTTAAAATTGATCTTCAACCAATAGTTTATAATTTTAATTAATAAATAAATACAAAAAGAAACCTGTATTTGAAAAATAAAACTTCAGTAATTTTGTCTGAAATTATAAGAGTTAAGTATTTAAGAACGAAAATACCAAAAGATTTTTTAAAGCTTTAACATTTTAGATAGCTTTTTAAAAGTTGTAAAGGGGAGGCATCTGTTCTGTTGATTAGAAAGGCCACGCAAGAGATTTGCCATTTAACGATTTTACAATAGGACGTAGGGAGATAACAGCTTTTTACATTTTTTATTATTTATCTTTTAGGAGAGTTTATGGCCTTTTTTTTTGGTAAAATGTTAATATATTTGACTAAAAAATATAAAGAAAGTGCGAAATATATTTTATTAAACCTTTGTGACAAAATATTTATCAATTTTATAAAAAGATCAAATCATAATATTTTACTCAAATATTAGATATTACTTTACACAAAATTGAAAACAAAGAAAAAAATATCTAATTTCAAAATATAAAAAAATGTATATATTTTGATTATTTTCACAATATGTTGCAAGCACTTGTTTTATATTTGATAACAAGCTTATTATATCGCATGTTCCTTTTCTAAAAATAATTCAAATAAATAATAAATGCATTCGATAAATTTAGATTTTGTTTATAAAAATAAAATATCAAAGAAGTATGGATTTAAAAAAAAGGCCACGTTTACATGAACTTTTTAGATGGCAGAGCGCCATCTAGTGGAACAGAAATCAACTAAACGTTGATTTAACCTGTTCCTTGATATTTGGCCAACCCAATTTCTTGATAAATCAAGAAAAGTCAACCACGAACGAGTTTCGGGCTGTTGGCTCTCGTCAGCGTGGTGCAGATTGTACCTCTACTACCAAAATATTTTGATCCCTCGAGGCTTCTTAAGAAATCAAGAATTGAGTATTCAAGGCCAAACTTGTGTAAATACGTCAAACATGTGAAAAACAATTAAAAATAAGAAAGCTCAGATGTTGGTATTAAATTTTTAAAAAGGCATATCCTTATTATGTTTACCTGAACTCTCCACATTCTGATTCACAGATGTCGTATTTTTATATCCTAATAATTTTAAATCCATAGATTCTGTGATATAAAACATAATATATAACTTATCATTATCATTCGGGTGTTGACTTGTAATTCTGCATCTACTCCGGTGTAATATAATAAAAGCCATTTAAATAAATAAAGCCTGAAATATATTTCTATTTTTTAATCAAACTAAATACACCACAAAAGTAACAGCGCTTCCGCGTTTGTAATTGAGACAGTTATTTTTACCTGATATAATAAGTTGATTAAGAGTCATATGGACAATCCCAAATCAATATTTTAAAAGTAAATGGTTCTATTTGACGTACACTTACCATGAGAATGGCACATTCTAGAGTTGCCGAATTGACAGTAAATAAAATAACCATGTAACTTGATAAGTTTTAGCTTCGCCAATTGAACCTTTTCTTTATAGATCTTTTGGTATTAAAATAGAGAGTGGAGGATTTCAAAATAAGATTTTTACAGCCTAAAAGAAAAGAGAACCCTTCAAAAAACTTTAATTAAACTTCCCACATGTTTTTCTTTCCACAAATATTGTAATACTATTTTTTCAAATACTTAAAAGCACCTAAAATCAGAAATTTGCTAAGCATTTTCAAAACTGATGAAATCATCAAGTTGGGAAAGTTTTAAATTTCTGGGTAATCGTCAATGGCTTAATTTTTATTTATATATTGTAGTGTTGGAAATCAGGCCAGCCGTTGGTTAGGATGAACTTTTGTTTAATTTACTTGGAAGTTAACAAACGATGAGAACCAGACGCTGCTGATCCTCAAGTTTTACAAAACACGACTCTCTCGAGCCATAACTATTTAAAAAAAAGATAATTATTTACATAATTTTATCTATTTACAATCACAACAGATTTACATAATTTCTAGCCGATGTTTTAACTCGTTTCACTACTCCCTCCTCAAGGAAGAGCTATTCCACAGCTTTATTTCTACCTCTGATCCTCCTCCTATTCTTCATCTTCAGACGGAGCGCGATCCTCTCCCGATGTGTCGTCTTCTTGCCCCTCTGGGTCGTAGTATGGCTTCATCCTTAGGATATGGACGGTGTCACGTCCTTTTTGTCTTTTGTCACTCTTGCGGAATGCTTCCACTTCGTATGTCACATCCGATATATTTTTAATGACCTTATAGGGACCAAAGTACCTTTTTAGAAGTTTCTCAGACAGTCCCACTCGTCGGATAGGTGTAAAAATCCACACTAGATCTTCTGGTTGGTAGACTTTTCCTTTATGCCGAGCGTCGTAATTCAATTTGTTGGTTTCTTGAGCCTTGAAGATGTGATGTCGGGCTATTTGTCGCGCCTCTTCAGCTCTGCTCGCCACCAATTGAATAAATTCTTCCCCCTCGGACGCGCTACTGTAGGGAAAGATAGTGTCGAGGGTCGTCTCCGCTTCCCTCCCATGGACCAGAAAGAATGGCGTGAAGCCAGTTGATTCTTGCCTCGCTGTATTGTAGGCAAATGTGATGAATGGTAGCATCTCATCCCAGTTTTTCTGATCGAGGTCCATATACATTGATAACATGTCGGCAATTGTCCTGTTCAATCTTTCTGTCAGGCCGTTAGTCTGGGGATGATACGCGGTCGTTGTCTTCTTTTTGATGTGACAGTTCTTGGTTAGCTCCTGAATGAGTCTCGACTGGAAGTTTCGACCCCGATCCATCACTATTTCTCGAGGAGCCCCATGCTTCAAAATAACTTCCTCCAAAAGAAATTTTGCAATTTCTTGGGTTCCCCCCGAACCTAGACTTTGGGTAACGGCATATTTAGTTAGATAGTCGGTGCAAACAACTATCCACTTCTTCTTCCCTTGCGATATGGGGAAGCGTCCCAGCAAATCTATACCGACTTTTTGGAATGGTCGGTCCGTTGGTGGTATGGGTCTCAGATAGCCAGGAAGAAGTTGTGGCACACTCTTGCGACGCTGGCAGTCCTGACAATGGCCAACATACTTTCTCACGCTTCTGTACATTCCTGGCCAATAGAACCTTCTCCTAATTATGTCGTAGGTTTTTGCAAAACCCAGATGTCCAGCATAGGGCTTCCAATCCCGGTACATATTTTCAATCCCGGGATTCGGGATTGCTTTTTTCTCAATCCCGGGATCCCGGGATATCCCGGGATTGAAAAACATTTTCGTCTTTCTACGCCAAGAGGTATATCGTTTCGTTCGTTATATTTTTCTTTTTTTCTTTTATATAGTGCCAATGACCTGGCACTTACTTCGATGAAAACAACCTGAAAGCCATATATTTTGCGCCTGCTTATGAACTAAATCATTGCTTTTGGGTTACAGTTTGAAATTATCTGTCAATTACTGTACACACATCTGGAAAGAAATTACTGTTCTTGGAACTCTTAGACCACATCTCTTAATGCAGTGTTGGGCAGTATCCATTCAAAGTAATACATTACCTTGTAATTACGATTACTTTGCAATGCATTACTTAGCAAAAATAATTAATTGCATTAGAATGTAAACATAATTACTCGTAATTCTATATATAATGATAGCAATTGTGATTAAAATTACTTGTAATTGTAATTATAGCAAATGTAATCATGATTATTTGCAATTGTGATTATAAAAAATGTAATCATTATTGCATTTCGCCCAACTATGTATTAATGTTTAGAAAGAAGACAGCACCGTTTTAAAAACCATGAATTACTTTATTTTAAGGATAAAAATTCAATTTCGAGAAAGATTTGAGCGTAGGAAAGATAATTTGTCAAGAGTGTCATCATACAAACTAGAACGTATCTTATTGCATAGGTATCCAGAGGAGGAGAAGACTCTTTCCGATTCCACAGACGTTGGAGGAATTGTCAGCAAGTATTGATACACACTCTCTAAATGGGGTCCTCGTTTGCCTGACTGAGCAGGAATATTAAGTTCGTGGTTAATCATAGTTGAGTAGGATGCGGAGTCTCGTGTAGGTATTGCAATTGAAGTTGAAGAGGCAGCCTCAATAGCTTCTTGCAATCGGCGCTCAATTGTAAGATGGTCATTCGATTGTGATGGCTCATGGCGTTCTTGTAAACTCCGAGGAAGTTGCGAATTATCAGCCTGAATTTTCTTACTTCGGCCATTTGTTCCTGTAACGTTTTAAGACGCAAAAGCAATTTCACGCTAAAGTCTTTGACCATCTTCTTTTTTTCTAATTGTGCTTGCGGATTGTGCAGATATTGGAGGACTAAAGATGTTTTATTGCATCGCTCTTCTAAAATTCTCTTTTGAAAAGATTTTTGCAGATCTTTGCTGAGAGAATGAGATTGTGCTTGCAGCTCCTCTAGAAGAAACTTTACTGTTGCTTCTGCAGTCAAAAGCGTAGCGTCACGCCTACAGATAGCCGCCACAGCTGCCCGAAATGGTTTCAGTGCGGAAATTTCTTGCGTCATGATATCAAAATCTTCATCAGTTAGACGGACATTTGCATTCACATCTATTAGCGCCTTCTGAATCGCTGACTTCATACTGAGAAGTCTCTCCAACATGTTCAATAAACTATCCCAAGGCGTTCTGCAGTCGAGAATGAGACACATACTGGTGGAAATGCGATTATCTTGCCGCATGTAGTTCAGTAAGGTCTCGTTCTTCAGCGGCGATCGTTTGAACAATTTCACAACCACACGAGTAATACACCAGTAATCCCGGGATTTTTCGAGCAGAATCCCGGGATTTCGGGATCATTATTTAGCTTCGGGATCCCGGGAAACGGGATCCCGGGATTGGAAGCCCTAGTCCAGCAGTAGGTGCGTCGTGCAAGTCCCCTAAGATCTCCATTCGAAGGTGTCTTGGAATCACTAACAGTAAAGGTAGGCCAGTCGGGTCATAATTCTTTCTATAGAGTATCCCACTGACAACCTCGAACTTGTTGTCTTTCTTGGCGGGTGACGGCTGAGATATCTCCTTGATTATTCCTGTAATGTAAGGGTCTTTCTCTTGTTCTTTACTGATGTCGCTCAAAAGGAATAATGTGGGGACGTCGTCATTGAAAACCTTTTCCGTATTTTCAATGGGATTTCTTGACAGACAGTCGGCGTCCTTGTGCATTCGCCCTGTCTTGTAGACAATGGAAACGTCGTACTCCTGAAGTCTCAACGCCCACCTCGCTAATCTACCTGCCGGATCTTTAAGATTGGTCAACCAGCACAGAGAATGATGGTCAGTTATAACTTTGAAGGGGCGTCCAAACAAATAGGGCCTAAATTTTCCAATTGCCCATACTATGGCGAGACATTCCCTCTCCGTGGTAGAATAGTTTTCTCGGACTTTAAAAGGGTACGCGAAGCATAGGCGATGACCTTTTAACCGTTCCCTTGCTTTTGTGCAAGCACGGCACCTATTCCATATCCGCTGGCATCTGTGTGTAGTTCAGTTGGAGCGTCATCATCGAAATGTCCCAATACTGGTTTTGACGTCAAGGCATTCTTCAGTTTTTGAAATGCTCTCTCTTGGTCTGTGTTCCATTGAAACTTTGTTCCTTCAGATAGTAGCGAATTGAGGGGCCGCGCAATATCTGCGTAGTTCTTAATAAACCGCCTATAATAAGATGACAAGCCAAGGAAGCTTCTTAGCTGCTGTAAGTTCTTAGGGATCGGGAATTGACTGACCGCCTTAATCTTATCATTATCTGGTCGGATTCCATCCTTATCCACCTGGTGTCCAAGGATCTTGATGTTGCTGGCTCCAAAAGAACACTTTCCGGGATTGAGCTTCAGTCCAGCTCTCTTGAAACAATTCAGGACCACCTCTAGTCGCCTCAAATGATCTGGAAAATTATCCGCAAATATAACGACGTCGTCCAAGTAACACAAACATATCGTCCATCGCAGGCCCTTCAGGAGATTATCCATCATCCTTTCGAAAGTTGCGGGCGCGTTACACAGCCCAAAAGGCATGATCTTAAACTCAAAAAGACCGTCCGGTGTAATAAAGGCAGTCTTTTCTCGATCAGCTTCATCAATGCCAATTTGCCAGTAGCCCGCTTTGAGATCAATTGTGGAGTAGATATTCGCCCCCCTCAAGCAATCAAGAGCGTCATCAACCCATGGCAATGGATAGACGTCTTTTTTCGTCATCTTATTCAAACCTCTGTAGTCCACACAAAAGATAACAGACCCGTCTTTCTTTCTTACTAGAACGACCGGTGAGGCCCAAGGACTCTCAGAGGGCTGAACGACTCCCATTTCCATCATTCTGTCAACTTCTTCTTGAATTACCTTCCTTTCAGAAGGTGAGACCCGATACGGCATCTTTTTTGATGGTTTGGCGTCGCCCGTATTTATCCTGTGCTTAGTAATTATCCTAGAAGTAGTTTTATCGATCGGACCGAACACTTCCGAAAAATTTTCAAGAAGCTCCAGAAGTTTGGTCTTGTGAAGCAGGGGAAGCTCAGGAGAAATGCAGGCCGAGATTTGTTCCATTCTCATAAGCTGCTCGGAGCTCCCGACTTTAAAAAAATTTTCTTCGCGACACTCGAAATTGGTTATCCTGATGGGTGACTTGGCACTTTTGGACTCATTATTCGAATGATTTTCAATGATTGGGCAAACTTCTTGCGGCTGGACTCTGAATAAATGAGCTAGGCACATGCCCGAAGGGATTGTTTTCGGATGCTTGCTAAAATTGGTCACCCAAAGATACGCTTGGCCATGCCATATGGTAAGGTAGGACGATGGTACAAATAGTTCTTTCTCCAAAAAAGGTTGCCTCGCACCTTCAACTGCGCAATTTTTAATCCCAGTTACGCTAGGCGTCCGGGTCAATACCCTCTTGGTACACTTTGGAGGAATGATTTCGTCCGATGCTAAGTGAAGTTGTGCCGCGGATTGGTCCTCATTTAACGTCTCTGAAAACAAAATTTCAGAATGACCACTGTCAATAACTGCTTTTGAAGACTCGAGAAAATCCCATCCCAAGATGGCGTCGTGGCTGCAATTAGGATGAACGAGAAATTCGAAGATCCGCTGAAGGCCATTTATTTCTACTCTTAGGCGACATTTTCCTAGTGGAGCAACAAAACGATTGTTTGCGACCCTTAAAGTTATGTTCCGGCTCTCAAACATTATAGCTTTCATCGACTTTCTGAAATTGCTGGAAACGACTGAATACGACGCCCCTATGTCAATGAGAGCTTCGACATGACGGCCATTGATACTCACCCACATGTAGTTATCGTCTAGGTCGGCTCGCGTCTGTGGAGGCTTTAAACAATGTCCGACCTTACCTCCCTTACAGGCCGTGCTCCCTAGTTTTCCTGCACGTCTCTATGAGGAGATCGGCTAGGAGTCCGGTCTGGCGATCTAGAGTAGCGACGTCTTGTCATCGGTCTCCCGCGTCCAGGATAGGGTGAAGAACTTCTTGGTAAATTGCGTCGAGGAGAGTTGTTCCGATCAGATTGTTCCATATGCGGCGTCATAAAGTCGGCCATATAGATGGATCCGGGTCTTCTACGGCCATAATAAAATCGGTTTTGGGTCCTACTTGGTTCGTTCTCATCACGGTCGCGGCGTCGATCCCAACAATGCTTTGCGACATGTCCCGGTCTATTGCAATAAAAGCATATGGGAATGTTTTCTCTGGTGCGGAATTCGTCCGTTTTTCTTCTCAACTCTTCCCCTGCATTTTGTTGTCCTTTTCGGAAATTCTTGACCGCCCTTCCGGAGTGGAACACTGGTGCTTTGTCAATGGGTGCTAGATTTCGTTCGACTCTCTGCCAAACTCTATCTTCTAATCCCTGCGGAGGAGGAAGATTATCTAGTTCATTCGGAGCAGATCGAAGCTCCTCCCTGATGATCTCTCTGATCATTTCCTTTAAAGGGTGGTACTCATTTTCATTAATCGCCGAAACGGTGGGGATTCTCTCAAATCTAACACTGCTGATTCTATTTTTATTTAGCTTTTCAATACGCCGGCAGTGTTGAGTGAATTCCCCGGTCGTTGTCACTTCAATTGCAGGAAGGGCCCGGTAAATGTTTTCAGCCACTCCTTTCATGAGGTGGCCCACCCTGTCCTCCTCCGACATGTTCGGGTTCAGTTGTCGACAGAGGTTCAGCACGTCCTGGATGTAGAGTTCGACCGACTCGTCTGGCTTTTGCGCTCTTACCTTGAGGGACGATTCAATCCTTCTGGCGTAGTCTTCTTTATCACCGAACGTTCTGGTGAATTCTTCTTTAAACGTATTCCATGTCGTGATGCTTTCCTCCACGTTGTCGAACCAGCATCTCGCTGCTCCTTCCAGAAAGAAGACTACATTGGCCAAGCACATTGATTCGTCCCATCCATTGTAGGCAGCAACGCGGCTGTAATCTTTCAACCAGAGATGGGCGAGTTCAGAACCTTTTCAGGAGAAATTCGGGGGGTTTCTTGGTTGTTGCAGATATGTGAAAGCTGCCGGCTGCACATGCGGCTTTTCTTCTTCTTTCACCATTTCGACCAAGAGTGGTGGCAAACTTTGTAAACGTCGGCTTCTTCTCAACTTGCCGTCCAGGTTAAATACTAGAAGGGATTGTCCCGGCGTCTCCACCAGATGTAGTGTTGGAAATCAGGCCAGCCGTTGGTTAGGATGAACTTTTGTTTAATTTACTTGGAAGTAAACAAACGATGAGAACCAGACGCTGCTGATCCTCAAGTTTTACAAAACACGACTCTCTCGAGCCATAACTATTTTTTTTTAAAGATAATTATTTACATAATTTTAGCTATTTACAATCACAACAGATTTACATAATTTCTAGCCGATGTTTTAACTCGTTTCAATATTTACTTTCAAATTCTGTGATCAAATTTAATATACTTCTATACTACACAGAATTCTGAAAATCGGAAGACACGCTAAATACAGCCAACAAGGCAAATTGATAAAATTTCAAACTTCTGGGTGGCCTGGGAAGAACAATCTTTTCTAAATTTCATTTTAAGATTCAGTGATCAATTTTAAAATACTCCCTGACAATGTATAAGTCAGGTATTAAATACCTAAGCCCATTCCTACTAAAATTGAAAATGTACAAAATTCTATACTTTTCTAGATGTCTGTAGGTGTCGGGCATAGACTAGATAATTTAATTTGTAAATTTACTCTCAAAATAATTTCTTTAGTTTATTGATAGGCAAAAGTTCTCCATAGGGATGTGGTTGAGGAGGTCGGAACTGAACAATTTCTATATCTCCTTTCAATTATTGAAGTTGTAATATACTTTCAGAGACCATAAAGAAATTCGAAATTTTATTAGCTATCTCAATCAAGTTAACAACGCAAATGTACAAAATATCATACCTCTATACAGGGAGACCTTCACCATCATCCAGTAGCCCCCATATCTTCAGGCCTGGATCTTCGGGCATGACCTGAAGGACGACGTCCTGGCCATCCTGGAGTCTGCAAAGGCGAATATTTAGACACTTCCTGACCCTGGAGTTGCGGGGGGTGCAAGAAGACCCCTCCTGGTCTGGAGGAGGACCCTATCAAGATGGTGGAGTCTTCTAAGCTCATGAATCATTGTAAATATTCCCATAATTCTTCATTTATTTTGTAAAACCTAATTTAAAAGATGTCAATAAAGGTGTTTAAATGTCTATACAGCCCCTTCAATGATTAAAAATTGAAATATGGAATGCGTGGCTTACCATAGAGGAACCCTTTAAGTGGTTTCACCACCTTCTTTAATATTTTAATCATTGAAGTATAAGGGCTGTATGAATAGAATTTGAGATATATAAAGAAAATAGCAAATGAAAATATTAAGAGTAAATAGGCGAATGTTTATTTTCACAAAAATATCGAACTTCTACAGTCCTTACTGCGAGTAAAGACAGTAGAAGTTTGATTTATTTATTTATGAAAAGAAACTTTCGCGTGTGTGTCTTAATGTTTTCTTTTTTCATATATACATGGCGCGTTATAGCTTTGTATTAATTTATGAATAAATATATTTCAAATTTTTAGTACTAAAGGGCGCTAGGTTAATTATTATATATGTAGAATAATCAATTAAAATATACTCTTAAAAATGTGAATTTTGTATTCTAATATTTATTAGCATTCACCTTGATGCTTACGTTAGCCAATACTAAAACACTATTGTATTATGAATTTAATAATATATAAATACAAAGGTTTTTGCAATTATATACTTATTTTTTTATTAAAGCTGCAACTTTCAAATTTTCATAGTTTCTCAAAGTATTCACCTTTAGCACTTATGAAAGATTTCATCCGTGAAAAATAATTATAGAAGCACTTACACCTGTCATCTTCGTGGATGGAATTTACGGCATTGATAAAGGCTTGCGGTGCTTCATAATCAGTGTCAAATTTTATCCCTTTCAACAATAACCTAACTTTTGGAAATAAATAAAGTCACAATGTGCTAGGTCTGGTGAATGTGGTGGATTAGTGATTAATTGGACACCAGAGTTGGCTAAAAAGTCTAATGTTTGGGCTGAGGTATGCGGTCTTGCATTGTCATGGTGGAGAAGGACTCCTCTAAGTTGAGCTCTTGGTCTGATTTTCTTAATTTTTTCAAATACTGCTTGAAGGCATTTTGTTGTATACCAGTCACTATTAACTGTCTTTCGATCTTCTAACTTCACAATATCGATGAGACCACTTTTTCAAAAAGAGAATAAAACAAGCGACCATTAGTTTTCCAACACTTCGAGCTCTGCGAACTTTCTTAGGAGGAAGTGATTTTGAAGAGCAACAAAGAGTCTACTGTCGTTTTGTTCATGGACCAAATTGAAAATCCAAGTTTCGTCCCCTGTAATAATATAGTAAACAGCCTTTGATTTGCCTTCATCAATTTTTTTAAACATGAAATTACACTATTTAACGCGACCAAGTTTTTAGTCTTCAGTCAAGCTGTGAGATACCCATCTACTAACAAGTTTTCTGTATTTTAAATGATCATTAATGATGGTGTTAATTGCTGCCGATCCAATGCTCACACTTTTCTCTAACTGCTGATATGTAATTCTTCGATCTTCTCTAAGTAAAAAACTTACCAGCTCAATTTTTTCTTGGGTCACTGCTGTTGGTGGTCGACCTGAACGAGGTTCATCTTCAAGGTTGGTTTTTACAAATTTAAAAATCATTAAACCAATTAAAACTGTTATAATAGAAGGAGCTTTATCTCCTAAAGCTTTCATCAATATTTCATGGGACTCTTTAGAAGTTAAATTACCTATATAATCATAAAAGATCATGGCGCGTAAAATTTCTCTAGTCAACTCCATTGTGTCTGATACAATGTTTATAAATTACCGTTGCCGTTGTAAACAAAGTTGCGCCGTCTATGAGTCATTGTTGTAACTTTTTTATGAAAACGTTTATGATAGGTAAAATATGCATGCAAATTTTAATAGTATAATTTATTTTTTTAATATTTTAATTATTTAATATTGATTGCAAAAACTTTTGGAGTGACCCTTGTAATTGGAAATTTACCGATTTAGCGAAGATGTAGAAGATTTTGAGTGTTATTAGGAAAGTTTGAAGAAAATACTCTTTATGGAATTTATGAAGTTAATCAGCTTTCATTTTTATTTTATATATACAGTCTGGAAATTTAGCAACCCACTGAAGACGCTGAGAACTATTTCAGAAAAGAAATATTTAGCAATAGAACTCTATAATTTCTACAGATCAATGGTAAATAGATTCATACACAAAAGAGGTAGTGAGTAAAGTTTTAGAACAGATGTGTGAAAAAATCCCTTTTCAAACAAAGGCTCATGTGCACATGGGGAATGGGAGGAAAAATTACTGTGTTATTTTGTTGTTGTATGGCGAATTCATACAGGGCAATGGGCCTTAATAAAAGTATTTTTGTTGTTGTTATATTTATACAGAAAGAGCCACAGTAAGCACAAAGTCATGCGGACATTTGAAAGACTTATTTGAACCATAATTACCTAACATTAGAAAATTTAAAATATTTTTGGGAAACTATTAAAAGCCTAAAATTTCTATCATTTCAAAGAGGTTTAAATTTCATTAAAAAATCACAAAAGAAAGGTGAGGAAATTTCAAAGTATATTATTGCTCTAAGGAAACTTGCTGTATTATGTGAAATATCGGATTTTGTAGAATATTCTTTGAAGGATAAATTGGTAGTAGGCTTAAAGATGAGAAGATCTAGGAAAATTAGCCTGGTGAAGAAAATAAAACCTTTTAAAGAGCATGTGAGGTAGCTCTGAAAATATTGAGGATGCAGCAATAAATACAAAATCGATTTATTATAAAGAATATGATGAATTTGTACAGATTGAAACATAATGGAATAAAATTGAGAGAAAGAATACAAGGGATAAATTTAGTTTGTGTAAACACTGGGAAAGCCATTAGAGAATTGACAATTAAAATAATTTTATTGACATTTTTTCAATACCTGCAAAGGTGCACAGTCTGCCTTATTTAAAAAAGATAATTATATATACATGTTACTATGTACAATGAATATGGCGCCTCTGCCAGCGCGACAGAGTTTGATGGAGAATCGCCAGCGGGTCTCAAGCGACACCACGTATTTCGCCATCTACGAAGAATACGTAGATCGCGTACTTCGCCGCTGAGGAGATGGTGATGGCGTGGTCCTCTAGACCAACTGGAAAGATCCAGGACTGCAGGTCCGACCGATGGAGGAGATTAAAATGATGGAGATTAGAATAAAGAATACAAGGGATAAATTTAGTTTGTGTAAACACTGTGGGAAAAGCCATTAGAGCAGGAAAGGGAGAGGGCTATGTACATTTAGAGAAGCTACCTGTTTTGAATGTCAAAATAGGGGCCATCTGGCTTCAATTTGCAAATCTCTCAATAAGTGGAAGGATTATTATTTAGAAGATGAAACTGCCCAAAGCAGCCCTCAATATGATAATGCAGTTTTAAGACTATGATAGAGACGATGCCCAGAAGTAAACAATTTTTTTTTTCAAATAGCAACTCTACACCATATACATTTTATCTTGTAATTGAAGTAGAAAATGTGAAAATTGATACAGGAAGTAATTTACTCATATTTTCACAAAATAAGATAACCAAAATATGTTTACTTGGGCAATTACAACCTACAAATATTATACTTAAGACTTATAAATCTTAGAATAGGACTTATAAAGTCTATATAACCCATTGGGTCAAATAAAATTTAAAATCCTTCTTTATTATCTCTACACTGAGTGGATAAGAATGTGTCTTCCTTTGTCATTAAGACTGGGGGCACTACTCAGTAGCAGGTCGACTTAGCTAAAAAAAAAAAAAAATGCCCGCCTCTGACATGAGGAACAGACACCATCTGCAGCCGCTCCTAACATGGAGTACAAACGCTTTTCATCCTGTATCACTGGATCAGAAGCCTTTACAGGGTACTATGAGCCGGGCCAGCTGAACCCAGGTTTTTTAATGAGCTTGTTACTGCTCCCCCTCCTTCTTTTTCATCCGAACTTTGGACCGGCAAAGACGGAGTTAAGTTTAAAGTAGAATACAATAACAATAAAATAATTAAAGACAATTGTAGCTCATAGGAATAAACATCCATTATCAGGAAGGGAATGGTTGAATAAATTATAAATTTACCAAATATTTGTCCACAATAGTCAACCTAAGAATAACTTACTCTCTAAAAATTTCTCTCAAATATTATAAAGAAATATTTGGTCTATCCAAAGTTTTTATTAAAGTCTTCACATATAATTGTAATATAAATATTTCTATTTAATCAGGTTTTTTTGTAAGGCAAGACCAGTGCCCTTTACCTTAAGAACATTGTTCGAAAAAAAAGTAGAGAGATTAAAAAAACTGTCTTTATTTATTCAGTTACACGTAGCTCTTGAGCTACACCAGTATTAATAGTGTCAAAGAAAAATAAGGCATTAGAATTTTCTGTGTCTTCAAAAAGGTGACCTTTAAGAACATTTCAGATATCACCATTTATCCGACTCAAGAAGTCATTTTCACTATGTTAACATAAAAGTCATTTTTCACAAAATTTGATCCACACAGTGCTTATTTGCAAATACAAGTTGATAATTTGTGTAAGCATTATATCAATATCAACACATTTATTTTTTAAATAATCACAGGCGTTAAAATTAGTTTGAAATTCCGACAAATAAGAGTCTATATCAACAACAACAACAACAAAAGCCTTTATTGAGGACCTCTCGTCCTATACAGGAATCGCCAGTTTACAGAGTAAGAGAAGAGAACTAATAATGCAGAGAGAAGCCCACATGTAGTAGGTATAGTATTTTCTACACTGTGACTATATACAACAGCAGCAACAAGCCTTTTACTGGTCTACGTCATTCTAATTCTGACATAGATTATTTGCATATAATTATTGACATCAATAAGATTATGTATATAGCCTCCTCTTCTCTTCAGCCGTCTTCCAAAATTTGAACAACGCAAAAGCTCCAGCTCTGTTTCTCATCACCTCATTCAACAGGAGCTCCAAAGAGAGTCCCTCGAGGCCTATTTCACTGAGGAGCACTTCTCGTTCGTCTTTCAGCCCCATATATGAGAGTAAATGGTGATGTAGCCCCGGCTCCATTCTTGTCCCGCAAATCTCGCATGTCCATCCGTCTGTTTTAAATATTCTGGGGCGATCATCAGCAAAGAGCACCGATAGGATTAAGAGTCTATATCAATTTCGAAGTGTGCCATTTGGACTTTAAAGTGTCCCAAAGCAGTGTCAATCAATAATGAATAATTTATTTAGACGTAATCTTCCTGTGATATTTTTATAGCATCGTCTTCAGAAGAAGACCACTTGGGACTTGGGAATACTTAGAACCTACAATATCAGATTGGAAGAAAAAAATGTTTATTTTTCAGAAGCAAAATTGAATATTTAGGTCATGTTATCAATAAGAATGGTATACAACCAATTTCTAAAAATATAAACGCTAGTGAGGAGGCAGAGGCTTAAAATAATATCCAAGAATTGCTGTGATTTTTAGTAAGATTTGAATTATTATGATAAATTAATAAAGTACCTATTATCGCTGCTTTCTCCACTGTCTCCCCACTGCTTTTCAAATGTCGTTCTACAATCATAAGCCGATAGCTTACAATATGCAATACATAGCCTACAATCATAAGCCTAGTGAACATGGCATCTGCCCGGTAAGCAGAACACTGTGGGTTCGATTCCCATCCCTGGATACTTTATTTTTCCGTTTATTATTACTCTTCACAATTCATCCTTTCATACTTCATCCTTAAGGTTAGATATAATCGTTATTTATTCTTTAAAATAAATTACGAAATTTCATTCAAAATAAACACATGCGGTATAATTTTCAAATGTCGTTCTTCAATCATAAGCCGCATTATATTGTATTATAAATTTATCCACTGTATCAACATCTCAAGTTAGTTCTGATATCAGAAATGTCAAGAATGATTCTAAAAATGCCAAGATGCCTTAACAACTAAGTCATTATTAGTGCACTATGATTCCAAGCTGGCGCTGGTTATTTCCGCTGACGCATCAGTTAATGGATTCGGGGCAGTCCTATCGCATATTATTGAAGATGAAGAAAAGCCGATATTTTATGATTTCAGAGCCTTGTAAAAGGCAGAAATCAATTATTTACAGATATAGAAAAGTGTTTTATCAATATATTAGGCGAAAAGGTAACATAAATTTATATATGGAAATATATATATGTCGTATTGTAATTTTTCCAAAGTTCAATGTCTGGAAATGACAATTAAGCAGTCGTTTGTGGCTTTCTCCACCTCAATAATCCTCTCTTTATTTTTTTCAAATCTTTTTTAAACAAAACAAAAATTTACATACACCATTTAATTAAATCTTTAGTAAAAAAAAAAATAAAATAAAATAAAATTTACATTCTATCATTCAAAATGTATCATATATATATATATATTAGAAACAAAGTAGGCATATACTGACCAGGAGCACATGTGCTTTTCAGATGGCAGAGAGCGCCATCTAGTGGAAAATATATCAACTAAACGTTAATTTAACTTGTTCCCTGAAATCAATGTTTAGTTGATTTCTGTTCCTCTAGATGACACTCTGCCACCTGAAAAGCACATGTGCTCCTGGTCAGGATATGCCTACTTTGTTTTTAATATCAACACCTGAACTTGTTTTTTTCTATTGTTTTTTCATATATATATATTTTTATCCTATGCTCTTGTTGGCAATTATGGGTCCTAGATAATATATTATAAAGGACTGCGGCGTATAATTATAAAGCAATACTTAAAGTTTCACCGCATAAGTTTCTTTTTTTTTTGTGAAAAATCAATATTTATTTCAAAGAGAAATATCTACTATTTCTAACTTTTTTTGGATGACGTATGAAAAGGTTGAATATATGAAGAGTAATGGTCTATATATGATTGGATGACGTATGAAAGGGTGAAAATATGAAGAGTAATGACGAACGGAAAAATAAAAGTGTCCAGGGGCGGGAATCGAACCCACAACCTTCCGCTTACCTGGCAGATGCCATGTCCACTAGGCTACCCTGGACGTATTTTTCCGTTCGTAACTAATACTTAAAGTAACTTATAATACATTATAAAGGACTGCGGCGTATGGTTATAAAGCAATACTTAAAGTATTCAATATATTCAACCTTTTCATACGTCATCCAAAAAAAGTTAGAAATAGTAGATATTTCTCTTTGAAATAAATATTGATTTTTCACAAAAAAAGAAACTTATGCGGTGTAACTTTAAGTATTGCTTATAGATAATATATTCCCAATATATCAATATAAAGAATACAGAGATGGTGTCGGACCTCGGAAGCATATGACTATGAATTCAAATTTTAAAAATATCAGGAACATGGTAATTCATTAGCATTATCTAGATTACCTGCTGGCTATGAAAAATACCTAGAACACAAATGGAATATATATCTCGTAAATAATTGAAAATTGATGCAGATTTTTCTTGTATATAAAATATAGTCTGTAATAAAATGTATGTGGATTTTAATTGAGCCTGTAAAAGTTAACTTTTGTCAGGTTCTCTATGAGTAGGTTGATAATTGATCAAATATATGTGAACATGGAAGTAAGATGGATATAATTTGACAGAAATTCAACACTTACATTAAAATTCAAAAGTGATTTAATAGAATTCGATCAAATTGTCATCAAATTGTTTTATTCGTATATTTATAGGTCATTGAGACCTAGTCGATTAGATACAAGTTTCTAATAATAATATTTCTAAATATTTAGTTATATTTACATTACATACCTTTTAATAAATTAAAAATATTTAAAATTTAGAAATTTTGAAGACAAAATTTAATTATTAAAATATTGAGGTTAACCCAAAAAAAAAAAAAGAAATCTCATTTGTGTTTTTTTATGAGTTTTTAAAAATTGTTCATTAATTTTTAACATAATAGATTTTGTGCCAAAGGTAAAATTGATCTAATTAATTAACAGACGATATACCGGCGAGGTTATTCAGAAGATGTCGTCTGCTACTTATAATATTTTCTTGCACAAGTTCTTTTGATTATAATTTTGAGTCAAAATTTCAAAATTGGTTTCAAAATTCTTTCGGGTTTTAAAATATGGTTTCGAAAATATTTCTCTTTTTTAATTCTTAAAATTAAAGATACTTCGGCCAGTTCATCTTTTTATTAGCTCGACGTTTCGACAAAAATCTTTGGTTCTCCTCAGAAGCAAATAAAAATTAAAAAATTTGGCAAGGGGTAAATTTTATGTCGAACGTTGAGATAATAAAAAAAAATTACTGGCCGAAATAGCTTTAATTTGAAGAACTATGAATGCTGGCCAGGCAGCCTCTATCTTTACAATCTCTTTTAATATCTATTCAAATTTAATATTTATCATTACATATCAAAATGCTTATTATTTTAATTCGAAACTATTATAGACGCGTATGATTCTTTATTAAATTAAACAATTTCTGCTGTCCTTAGTGCAATAGAAAAAGTAATGGGAGGACCTGGCCAGTTTATTCTACTACACTGGTGTCCAGAAAATAAGAAACTTAACCAATATTGAAATTTATCAAAAGCTAATCTATTAACAAATATAAAATTTAGTACACAAATAGTTTAAACTATGGAGAATTTGACTAGCTATATGAAAATTAAAAAAATATATTTGAAATTATGAAATATGCAAATTATTACCAACATACCCAAAGCTAAGGTTCCAGATCTTAAAGAAATAAGATATCAATAGGGAGTATGATCACCTCTAACAGCTATCAAGGTCTCACAGCGAGCCCTCATACTGTTTACCAGGCTTTGGAGGAGGTCCAGGGGTAGTAAACCCCACTCCTCCAATAGAGCAGTTCTTAGCTCAACGAGGGTTCTGGGAGAGGGGTGACGAGCTCCAATACGCCTCCCTAGAGCATCCCACACATGCTCTATTGGATTCAGGTCCGGAGATCTGGCTGGCCAATCCATCCTTCGAATATTCTCACTCTGGAGATATTCATTGACTAGCCTAGCCCTATGCGGACGAGCATTATCGTCCATAAAAATTAAATTGTGACCAATTTGATCTCTATAATCAAGGATCTCGTCCCTGTACCTTTGGGCAGTTAAAGTGCCCCCAGAAAAAATGTGGAGGGGTGTGCGTCTGCTAGAACTGATGCCAGCCCAGACTAAGAGACTGCCCCCTCTAAAACTGTCTATTTCCCTGATGTTACTGGGATGATAGCGGGTTACAGCCTCCCTCCAGATGAAAACTCGTCGAGAATCTGTGTTTAAACTAAATCTTGACTCGTCACTCGTCAGGCCCACTGATCATGAGTCCAGGCGTGATGTTCCAAACACCAATTCAAGCGGGCTCTCCTGTGAGCAGAGATTAAAGGGATACAGATCATTGGTCGTCTTGCATAAAGAGCACCTTCGTGAAGCCTTCGGTAAACAGTTTGTCTTGAAATTCTCGTTCCATTTATTCACATTTAGCCATTTTGCTACTTCAACTTGTGATTTCCCTGCCTCCATTCTTCCAACAGCTCTCCATTTTAAATCATCTGCAAAAATTTTTCGTAAACTCGAATTAACTAAGGATGAAATAAAATTATAATTGGACAATTCTTAGATGGGGTAAACGACACGCCAAATAGCACACTTATAAAGACAATCAAAAGTTTGCATATTTTCAATTTTACCGAACCGAATGGTTGCGATAAATATATTCTACGACTTGAAATACCTAATTAAATTACTTTTTAGCTTTTAGCGTTGTATATTTCAAAACATATCATTAAAAAACAAAGGTTTCTTAATTTTTGGACACCAGTGTATATTAAACTCGCGAAACCGCTGGGAGGTTGCACCACTGATGAGCTAGGCCCTACCATTAATTTTCCCATTGTAGTAAGGACAGTAGAAATTGTTTTGTTTTTTTTTTTTTAAATCATACGCGTCTATAATAGTTTTGAATTTTGATAACAGATGGCGCGCTAATGTTTCATAATATGCTTATTATTGTATTTGAAAAAATGGGATTTTAAAAATATTGATATCTTTAAATACCAATTTCAAAAGGGGGAGGTGTCCTCTTACCGGAGAGTTGCTAAATAGTAAAAATGACAATTTCGGCAATGAAAACTGTCCTTTATAGAGAGGTATTCTCTAGCGTGAGTGTCCTCTCATGGAGGTTCTACTGTATAGGACAATGATACTCGTTATCCTAACAATGTTTTTATTTTCTATAATTTCTTTCAGTTTAATTTTTTTTCTTATCCCTAGTACACGTGGTACAGGCCATGATAATCATGGTGGGTAGAAGTTGCCGACTGCTTTTACTGTAAGTGCACCACATGTCTATACATGTAAAAAGCAGTTCGACTTTGCACTTATAGAGGTGCCATAGCCCCGTTTGATTACTTGCACTCGTTGGTGAGGTTTGACCTTTGCAAGAATCGGGAGCCATTGGAGATTTTTTTTATCAGAAAAAAAGTGCTAATGCGGGAATCGAACCCGGGTCGTGGGAGTTGAAAACCAACGGTTTGACCATCCTTTCACCGACCCTCACAAAAATATTCTAAAATGAGTTATTAAGGTCAGAATATGCGAAGTTTAAGGACTTTTGCCATAATCGGGGGTCATTGGAACACTTTTTTTTAATCATAAAAAAATGCTCAATTCGGGAATCGAACCCGGGTTGTAGCGGTTGAAAACCAACGGTTTAGACCATCCTTCCACCGAACCCAACAAAAATATTCTAAAACAAGTTATTAAGGTCAGAATATGCGAGGTTTAAGGACTTTTGCAATAATCGGGGGCCATTGGAACACTTTTTTTAATCATAAAAAATTGCTCAATTCGGGAATCGAACCCGGGTTGTAGCGGTTGAAACCCAACGGTTTAGACCATCCTTCCACCGACCCTCACAAAAATATTCTAAAACAAGTTATTAAGGTCAGAATATGCGATGTTTAAAGTCTCGTACCAAGAAATTCCCGGTCAATAGACCTCCGTCTGAACGTGGGTCAAGGCCATTGAGTTATTGATGGCCGCTGGGTGATAGAAATGTTGACCATAGGGGGCGTTACATAACTTTATCACCTGCCATAGCTCCAGGATAGATGACAAAGTAAATGGTTTATCATTACTATATCATACATATAATATAATATTTGGACTTTTTATTCTATAATACAATATAATGGAGCTTATGATTGTAGAACGAAGTTTGACAATTACACCGCAAATATTTTTCTTTTGAACGAAAAATCGGAATTTATTTTAAGGAGAAATAACGATTATTTCTAACCTTAGGGATGAAGTATGATAAGATGAATTGTGAAGAGTAATAATATGTCCAGAGTAGCCTAGTGGACATGGCATCTGCCCGGTAAGCGGAACACTGTAGGTTCGGTTCCCATCCCTGGACACTTTATTTTTCCGTTTATCATTACTCTTCATAATTCATCCTTTCATACTTCATCCCTAAGGTTAGATATAATAGTTATTTCTCCTTAAGATATATTTCGTGTTTTCGTTCAAAAGAAATATTTGCGGTATAATTGTCAAATTTCGTTCTACTTTTTATATTCTGTTTATTTTTCTGGAAAACAGATCTGAAACTGTTGCAGACGCAAAAAGATAAATAACATAGATATCCAGAATAGATGTCAAAGTAAAAGCTAAATTGTGTTTTTATTTTATTAACAGAGTATCATTTTGATGTTTATATTGCCACGTGGAAAATTAGGGAAGACCAACTTCGGAATGAGACAACAATTTATTTCAGGCAAGAACAAACTATGAGTGATAAACAAAAGATAAGCTAAATTGTGTTTTTATTTTATTAACAGAGTTTCATTTTGATGTTTATATTGCCACGTGGAAAATTAGGGAAGACCAACTTCGGAATGAGACAACAATTTATTTCAGGCAAGAACAAACTATGAGTGATAAACAAAAGATAAGCAAAAGAGAGAAGTGTACAGAGTATAGCAAAATATAAACATTAAAAAAATATTACTCTGCTAAAAAAATAAATACTTTGATACAATATTTTGCTATTCTGTACACTTTCCTCATTACATATCTTTTTTATCATTCATAATTTGTATTTGCCCTAAATAAATTGCTGTGTCATCTTTGAAGTTTGACTTTCCTAATTTTCCATGTGGCAATTTTATCACCTGCCATAGATCCAGGATAGATAGCAAAGTAAAATGTTTATTATTACTATATGATACAGACAATACTTTATATTATTTGGCATTTGTGCTGATCAATTCCTGGAAAACAGTTATAGAACTGTATAAAATACGCGAAAAGGTAATTTTGTTGTTGTTGACGTGTCCAATGAGCCTCGGATGTCTCCATACATCTCTATCACAGCAGTCGCAATGTTCTCTATATTGGTTATGTAAAGCTGCTGCTGTCCATGTCAATTTTCTGTTGTTGTTGTTGAGTCCAATGAAGAGCCTCAGATATTTCCATGCATCTCTATCACAGCAGTCGCAATGTTCTCTATATTGGTTATGTAAAGCTGCTGCTGTCCATGTCAATTTTCTGTTGTTGTTGTTGAGTCCAATGAAGAGCCTCAGATATTTCCATGCATCTCTATCACAGCAGTCGAAATGTTCTCTATCTTGGGTATATAAAGCTACTGCTCTGGGTCCATGTCAATTTTCTGTTGTTGTCGTGTCCAATAAAAGAGCCTCAGATGTCTCCATGCATCTCTATCTCAGCGGTAGCAATGTCTTCTATCTTGGGTGGGTAAATCACCTGTTCTGGGTCCATGTCAATTTTCTGTTGTTGTCGTGTCCAATAAAAGAGCCTCAGATGTTTCCATGCATCTCTATCTCAGCTGTAGCAATGTCTTCTATCTTGGGTGTGTAAAGCTGCTGCTCTGGGTCCATGTCAATTTTCTGTTGTTGTCGTGTCCAATGAAGAGTCTCAGAGGTCTCTATGCATCTCTATCAGACCACTCATTAACCAACCCCAAAATGGGAAACAATAAATACAGAAAATAATAATAAAGAAAAAATCCTCTCTGCAATAAAAAAGAAGGTATTTATAAAAGATCCGTAGAACTCGGGTACAGGAATCCCCAACTAATCGATAAACTTGTGCAGCCAACTCACGGCCTCTAACGATGGTGAGGAATAATCCATGGTTTCCTGCCAGCTCTGTTTCCATTAGAGCTAGTAGACCGCACCAATCAATATTGATGCAACACAACCTCCTGAAACATTCGCTAATTTGGAATGACATTAATAAACGCCTAGCTTTCTCCACCTCACTGAATAGCGAAGTGTTTCACTATTTTTTTTTTATTCTAGAACAGAGTATTTGCTGATCTGAACTTAGTATAGACCTTTCTCTTTTTTATCAGCTTCCAAACAAACTCGATGTGGAAACCACATCATATATTTGTCAATATCTTAAAGAGAAAAAAGTAATGCTATAAATGAGAAGAGTCAAACAAAGTAAATTGTTTGGTTTTGTTGTCTTTGTTCTCAGAGGCTTCTTGAGAAACCGAGCTGCTCAGCGCTTTTGAGGGCCAACAGCCCGAAACGCTTTCATGGATGTCTTTTCTTGATTAGTCAAGAAAATGGGTTGGCCAAATATCAGAGAAGAGCCTAAATCAACGTTTAGTTGATTTCTGTTCCACTAGATGGCGCTCTGACATCTAAAAAGCACAGTTTGGTCAGGATATTCCTTCATTATTTTTAATATCAACATCTGACCTCATTATTATTATTTTTATTATTTTTTTAACATAATGATATTTGTACATAAACAAATATATAAATATCTTATAATCCAAATATATATCTAATATTCAATCTCGGAGGAAAGAGAAGAACCGACGCTGGTCGAAGTGCTATCGACTCCTTAATATTTGGGAGCCGGCTTTAAACTGGTGTCGCTGATTTCTGCTTGCACAAAGCTCAGGCATACATAGATGTACCAGGCAGTCGTGAAATGTGGGCAAGTAGAAGGAAGGATGTAGCTACACAGCCAAAAGGATGACAAGAGGATAAAGGTTTGAATCACCTGACATAGAAGAACCTTTGCGCAGAGGCGATATCGTGGCCCATGGGGATCTTCCGAGGCAAGATTGTTGCTGGTTGAAGACTTTACCCACCTGACAAAGAATAAAGAAGCTGAGAGAAATCGACCTAGAATAGCTGTCAGATCAGCGCTGTGTTCGCTTAGAGCGACACGTATGGTTGTGACAGTAGTGACTCAGGAATCGCCTCCAGCCGAACTGGACATTCCCTGCTGCTCTGTCTAACACCAGCTTTTATAGGAGTTTTTTACTGTTGGGCAGAATTACATTTAAGGCAGCTGAAAATATGAAAAATCTGTTATTATTTCACATATCGATGTTCAACAGTTTACGGAGGCCTTTGGGAATCCATGTCTTCAAGTGGGATCCATTGAAGAAAGGACTGTCATTGGTCTGCTTGCATCTACAGAGGATATACTTCCCCGACTTGGGAACTGTGAACGTGATGCTTGTGAGTCCTTTGGTTTCATGGTTCTTGTAGGATCCGTCGCAGAAGGCCTGTTTCTTGCTATAACCACATGAGCATCAAGCTTTTATAGAAGTTGTTTTATGAAAAGGGCATCGACCCGGCTGCTGTAACGAATGAAAAGAAAATTACAAAAAAAAAAAGGACAAAGACGTGCGTTGATTCAGCGAAGTAATTTTCCGGGAAGAAGAGATGTGGCAATTTCTTTATCAAACATGGCCGCTCTATATCAGCTCTTTTCATTCCTTTTGACAGGAATTCTTTGTTATATTCCGTAGTATCACTCACATATTTGCATAGAAATGTCCATATACAGGTGACACATAGGGAATTTACCATATATATGGTAAATAAAATAGTTATATCTATAATATATGAAAGATAATTAGTGTAAGAGGAGTATTGATAGTTGAAATTAGATAAATATTATTTTTTAAAACGACATTTGAAAATGATCACACACAAGTTTCTTTTCAACGAAAAATCTAAATGTATTTTAAGGAGAAATAACGATTATTTCTAACCTTAGGGATGAAATATGAAAGGATGAATTTGGAAGAGTAATGATAAACGGAAAAATAAAAGTGTCCAGGGATGGGAACCGAACCTACAGTGTTCCGCTTACCGGGCAGATGCCATGTCCACTAGGCTACCCTGGACATATTTCCCATTCCTGGACACTTTTATTTTTCCGTTTATCATTACTCTTCACAATTCATCCTTTCATACTTCATCCCTAAGGTTAGAAATAATCGTTATTTCTCCTTAAAATAAATTTGGATTTTTCGCTGAAAAGAAACTCATGCGGGATAATTTTCAAATGTCGTTTTACAATCACAAGCCGCATTATATTATATTGTATTATTTTCAAGGTATCAAAAAGGTTTTGTATTTTATGTAACAAAATAGGGCTATAACAAGTTTACACTGTAGCTTCGGCTGTTACGCGTCATAGTAGCAGAACATTATATATATATATGCTGTGAAAAAAAAAGAGATTTCTGTTGATTTTTTTTGAATATCTTGAGGATTATGCTATGGAATTATTTGCTGGTTCTTTTTAGTACTAAATGTTATTGGTAATGCAGTCGTGGCAAAAATCTTGGAAGTATAATAATAAAAATAGTTTAATTAGTAATTACTTTAATTGAGCTAAAGGAATATATAGAAAACATAAATTGATAAAAGGTACTGTCTGGCTTAAGGCGCAAGAATGAAAAATTATTTACATAATTTACAAAAGGTTTGAGCCGGCCAACGGGAAACAACAACAATAGGTTATATAAAGGGAAGTCGCGACATCTGGTAGTATACTTAACAGAATATTTGAATATATGAAATATAATTTTAAATACAAATATTTTTTTTTATATAACAGATATATATATATTATTAAAAATAAAGAAGGCATCTCCTGACCACAAGCACATGTGCTTTTTAGAAGGCAGAGCGCCATCTAGTGGAGTAAAAATAAACTAAACGTTTATTTAGCTTACTCCTAAATATTTGGCCAACCCAGTTAGTTTATTTTTACTCCACTAGATGGCGCTCTGCCTTCTAAAAAGCACATGTGCTTGTGGTCAGGAGATGCCTTCTTTATTTTTAATATCAACACCTGACCCACTTATCTTTTATTTTTTTCTATTGTTTTTTCATATATATTATTGTAAATTTGTTTGATATAGAATTTGCCTAGGTTGTTTAAGGATACATAAGTATGTTTGTGATATTGCATTCGTGGTAATAATAATAATAAAAGTTTAGATCAGAATTAGCTTTGATTGTGCTGATAGACATAAGTAAAAAATACCTGATTCGAGGCGTAAAGAATAAAATAAAATATTACATATTTACATTAAGAACGAAATACTTGATGAGGAAAGAGTTTCTTTATTACACAAAATTAGTTCACAAGCTTTCGGGCACAATCACCCTTCTACTGGTGTAAAACGAGACAAAATTATTAGTGGCATTCAGCTATATACATATATACAAAAAGTAAGAAAATAAGACAGATATGTAAAATTCTGCCAGAGAAAAATTAACATAATATTGGAGGATCATTCATAAAATTAAGCAAAGCAAGTAAATAAACGTATAATACATTCAATACTTGGCTATTACAGAAACTAAGTATGAACAACGACTGTTAAACGAAATAAAACAAAATAAAATAGAAATAAAATAAAATAAAATAAACCAAAATTGCCATTGACGTGTAAAAGTATAAGTAAGTTAATGAAAACTAGATCTTTCAGGTAGGAGGTTCCAGTACTAAATTATCATATATTTCAGGAAGGTCTATTGCTCTATTGATGCTTTTAAATTTTTTGGTGAGTATAGCTTCCAGGACCAATCGCTGGTGTTTGTTCTTAATCTCATGATAATGGGCCGAGGGGTTATAGATATTGAATGTGTGGCCTGTGTCCCGTATGTGTTGGTAAACTAGAGAGCGGGGATCTTTCCTTTTTACCGATCTATCATGCTCCACCATTCTGGTCTTCACCATTCTCCCAGTCTCTCCGACATACTTGGCATCACACTGCTCACATGATATGGAGTAAATGGCATTGTGATAATTAAGGGAATCAATGGTTACACTACTTCTTGCTATTGTCTGTTTTAGTTTGGTTGCCAGACTGAGTGTGTTGGAGAAATATGAGTTTACCCCATATCTATTCAGAATTCGTGCTATGGCCGCCGATTTGTAATAGTATGGAATAAAACAGGTGGACCGGTATTGAGCAGTATTTCTTATTCCTGAGAAAACATAAAAATGTTTGCAAACAAAGGATGTCGGATAGCCTGCAGAGTTGAGATTCTTGATTATGTTCTGTTTCTCTATTGCCTGGAAAGATGGAAGGGAACAATGGGTGTGTATACGCTTAGATAAAGTTTTTATAATACTGATTTTTTGGGAATTGGGACAACAGGAAGTGTAATGCGTGTAGTTGGGGAGGAAATCTTTTTTGTAATATACGGTAGTGTGGTAAGAGTTTGGAGTTTGAATTATTAGAACATCAAGGAATGGTATTACACCCCCTTGAGCTATTTCTATGGTAAACGACATATCCTCATTGTAACTGTTAAGGGATGCTAATATAGTTTCGTATGAACTCTGATCACAGACACAAAAGATATCATCTACATATCTGCGCCATAACACGATATCTGTTCTATGTTTTTCATTGATTGATTTGTCAACCATGATCATCACCAATTCTGCTGCAACTGTTGAAAACGAACTCCCCATTGGGGAACCCCGTATCTGTCTGTATGCTTGCGACTCAAATTTAAATACACTCATATTTAGACAAATATCTGCCAGGCATACTATTGTTTGTATGGTGGATGCATCGGTCTGTATTTCTGTCAGGAAGGCAACTATGCTTTCTCTAATAACTGAGTGGGGTAAGCTTAAAAACAATGAAACTACATCATAAGAGCACATTATGGTGTTTGGACCAGGGGAAATTTTCCATAACTCCTCAATGAAATTAGGTGTGTTGTGTACCGTGAATTTATGATTATATTGTTTTAGTAACGGGGAGAAAAAATTAGATAAATACCTGGCTAATGGGGCTGACGGTGATCTGTGACAGGCTACGATAGGGCGCAGTGGGACATTAGGTTTGTGTATCTTAGGTAATCCATATATGTAGGCGTCTGTGGTAAGGCGTGATGTGAATAATTTGAATTCTTCTGAGTTAATCTGGGAGAGTCTTTTTGGGAGAGTCTGGCAACCAAACTAAAACAGACAATAGCAAGAAGTAGTGTAACCATTGATTCCCTTAATTATCACAATGCCATTTACTCCATATCATGTGAGCAGTGTGATGCCAAGTATGTCGGAGAGACTGGGAGAATGATGAAGACCAGAATGGTGGAGCATGATAGATCGGTAAAAAGGAAAGATCCCCGCTCTCTAGTTTACCAACACATACGGGACACAGGCCACACATTCAATATCTATAACCCCTCGGCCCATTATCATGAGATTAAGAACAAACACCAGCGATTGGTCCTGGAAGCTATACTCACCAAAAAATTTAAAAGCATCAATAGAGCAATAGACCTTCCTGAAATATATGATAATTTAGTACTGGAACCTCCTACCTGAAAGATCTAGTTTTCATTAACTTACTTATACTTTTACACGTCAATGGCAATTTTGGTTTATTTTATTTTATTTTATTTCTATTTTATTTTGTTTTATTTCGTTTAACAGTCGTTGTTCATACTTAGTTTCTGTAATAGCCAAGTATTGAATGTATTATACGTTTATTTACTTGCTTTGCTTAATTTTATGAATGATCCTCCAATATTATGTTAATTTTTCTCTGGCAGAATTTTACATATCTGTCTTATTTTCTTACTTTTTGTATATATGTATATAGCTGAATGCCACTAATAATTTTGTCTCGTTTTACACCAGTAGAAGGGTGATTGTGCCCGAAAGCTTGTGAACTAATTTTGTGTAATAAAGAAACTCTTTCCTCATCAAGTATTTCGTTCTTAAAGTTTAGTGAAGGAATTATTATTTCAATATTTAAACTACTATGAATATTTCTGAACGAGAAATTGAGAGATACATGAACCTGATTCATAAGAAATCATTGCAGTTAGCCAGATGGCGTTGTCATCTTCAGTTTAACCGCCGTTGCTTGAGCCTCGACTTTATCCCTCCTTCCCTGCGTATCAAGGATCCAGTACGAAATCCGTTTTCTGAGAAGGTCATCCACAACACCCACCGTCAACTTCTACGTTCCAGATTCCGAGGATGCATGTCTAACATAAGATTCATATCAAAGTCCCTTAAGGGCCTCTTAACTCTCACCGCACAATGTGTTGCGCCCCAAATCCTTACCTCGCTCATAGTACGCATTACTGATGAAATTCGAACCCAGAATTCCTTACTTAATAAGAAGCATGATAAGAAGTTTTATTTTTGGTCGAAAAAGTATGGTTTTCCATACCAGGCTACTGCGGAAGACCACCGTCGAGTCTTGAACCTCTCCAGTACTGAACTTTCCGAAGCAGAGATCTCCTTGCTATCTAAGGGCTTGAATTATCGCAATGAAGCCAAACCTGATGTCCCTAGGATCATCAGCGGTGTAGAGGCTTCTATTAAGGACCTTAGTCACCAGGCGAAAAATGATATTAGAAGCCGTATCTCATCCGTACTCATGAATCCCACAACCCAAAATCCTCAGGCCCGCATGGAGAGAACCATCATGAAAAGGTTGAAAGATCGGAGTGACATCATAATCTGCAACTCTGATAAAGGATCACAGACAGTCGTTATGGATATCTCAACGTATAGATCCAAAATGATGGACGTCCTTACAGATGAATCTACTTTTATTCCCATAGATGAGGATGCCAAGCTTCGCACCTATCAGGATTTCAGGAAAGCTCTATTAGAACAAAAAAGACTCTCCCAGATTAACTCAGAAGAGTTCAAATTATTCACATCACGCCTTACCACAGACGCCTACATATATGGATTACCTAAGATACACAAACCTAATGTCCCACTGCGCCCTATCGTAGCCTGTCACAGATCACCGTCAGCCCCATTAGCCAGGTATTTATCTAATTTTTTCTCCCCGTTACTAAAACAATATAATCATAAATTCACGGTACACAACACACCTAATTTCATTGAGGAGTTATGGAAAATTTCCCCTGGTCCAAACACCATAATGTGCTCTTATGATGTAGTTTCATTGTTTTTAAGCTTACCCCACTCAGTTATTAGAGAAAGCATAGTTGCCTTCCTGACAGAAATACAGACCGATGCATCCACCATACAAACAATAGTATGCCTGGCAGATATTTGTCTAAATATGAGTGTATTTAAATTTGAGTCGCAAGCATACAGACAGATACGGGGTTCCCCAATGGGGAGTTCGTTTTCAACAGTTGCAGCAGAATTGGTGATGATCATGGTTGACAAATCAATCAATGAAAAACATAGAACAGATATCGTGTTATGGCGCAGATATGTAGATGATATCTTTTGTGTCTGTGATCAGAGTTCATACGAAACTATATTAGCATCCCTTAACAGTTACAATGAGGATATGTCGTTTACCATAGAAATAGCTCAAGGGGGTGTAATACCATTCCTTGATGTTCTAATAATTCAAACTCCAAACTCTTACCACACTACCGTATATTACAAAAAAGATTTCCTCCCCAACTACACGCATTACACTTCCTGTTGTCCCAATTCCCAAAAAATCAGTATTATAAAAACTTTATCTAAGCGTATACACACCCATTGTTCCCTTCCATCTTTCCAGGCAATAGAGAAACAGAACATAATCAAGAATCTCAACTCTGCAGGCTATCCGACATCCTTTGTTTGCAAACATTTTTATGTTTTCTCAGGAATAAGAAATACTGCTCAATACCGGTCCACCTGTTTTATTCCATACTCTTACAAATCGGCGGCCATAGCACGAATTCTGAATAGATATGGGGTAAACTCATATTTCTCCAACACACTCAGTCTGGCAACCAAACTAAAACAGACAATAGCAAGAAGTAGTGTAACCATTGATTCCCTTAATTATCACAATGCCATTTACTCCATATCATGTGAGCAGTGTGATGCCAAGTATGTCGGAGAGACTGGGAGAATGGTGAAGACCAGAATGGTGGAGCATGATAGATCGGTAAAAAGGAAAGATCCCCGCTCTCTAGTTTACCAACACATACGGGACACAGGCCACACATTCAATATCTATAACCCCTCGGCCCATTATCATGAGATTAAGAACAAACACCAGCGATTGGTCCTGGAAGCTATACTCACCAAAAAATTTAAAAGCATCAATAGAGCAATAGACCTTCCTGAAATATATGATAATTTAGTACTGGAACCTCCTACCTGAAAGATCTAGTTTTCATTAACTTACTTATACTTTTACACGTCAATGGCAATTTTGGTTTATTTTATTTTATTTCTATTTTATTTTGTTTTATTTCGTTTAACAGTCGTTGTTCATACTTAGTTTCTGTAATAGCCAAGTATTGAATGTATTATACGTTTATTTACTTGCTTTGCTTAATTTTATGAATGATCCTCCAATATTATGTTAATTTTTCTCTGGCAGAATTTTACATATCTGTCTTATTTTCTTACTTTTTGTATATATGTATATAGCTGAATGCCACTAATAATTTTGTCTCGTTTTACACCAGTAGAAGGGTGATTGTGCCCGAAAGCTTGTGAACTAATTTTGTGTAATAAAGAAACTCTTTCCTCATCAAGTATTTCGTTCTTAAAGTTTAGTGAAGGAATTATTATTTCAACATATTTACATATCTACAGGAATATTTGAACCGGCCAACATGAAAACAACAATGGGTTTATACAGGGGAAAGACGCGACATCTAGCGGTCGATATTACATATTTATATTGTCTTCATTGGTTGTTTTATTGATCGTTGATGACTTCATCCTGTATAGTAAACAGGAGATTGTGAGTTCGAATCTCGCCGGTGCCTCTTTTTTACACGGGGCATTTTTTTTTCAGAGCGCCGCTGGTGAAATGGTATAATGCAAGATTCCCATTCTTGCGACCCGGGTTCGATTCCCGGGCGGCACACCTTTTTCGTTGGCCTGTGGCACAACGGATAATGCGTCTGACTACGGATCAGAAGATTCCAGGTTTGAATCCTGGCAGGCTCGTCTTTTTTTCTATATTCGTCCATCGGGGCTCAAAGATCATTCATTCTGGTTATCAACACCGTAAATAAAGATATTTCCGTCTCTTTCCTTGCAGGAAACCTACGCCAAAATTGAACTGCTAGTGTTCTTTACAGGTCGATGTATTGGCAGGCCTTGCCCGCCTAAAGACCAGAATATGTAGATTGTAGCCTTCGCTACTATTGTTGTCTTATTGTCTCGAGATGGAAGTGTGAAAGAAATTGACATAGCCTAATCTGTGAAAAAAATACTACAAGTGTGAAATTGTACTGGGATAATGATAGATCCTGTTCCAAAATCACTTTATTAGGTACCGCTCAACAAGATCAACCTAGTTTATGATATTTTCAACAATAACTAACATATGAAGGTTATATATATTCACATATTAAACAAATTTTTAACGCGGGATTCAATTCCGGGTCATGACTGTCGGGAATCGAGGTTGTTACCCACTCGTCCACTGACTTCTTTTTTCTTTTATGTTAATGATAGATAAATTAAGGAAAAAACATTTTCTTATCGTGAAACTGATAGTTGCTGATGGCTTGAGTCTTAACTACCCTTTTCATTATTTTCAGGATGCCTGAATGACCAGTTTTTTGGTTGTTGAGGTACACATAACACCACGCTGACGAGGACCAACAGCCCGAAAATGCGTACATGGTCAGCTTTTCTTGATGAATCAAGAATGGGTATTTGGTCAATTCTGGAATAATTAAAAACCAATGAATAGTTGATATTTATTCCGATAGATTCTGACAAATCAATTTTCAGTTGCACTATAAGGAGATACCTTTTTCTTAATAACCTATTCTGTCATTGTTCAGAACTTATATGCATACAATCAACTCCGCCTTTGCCGGTCCCAAGCCCGGATGAAAAAGGAGGAGGGGGAGCAGTAACAAGCTCACTAAAAAACCTGGGCTCAGCTGGCCCGGCTGATAGTACCCTGTAAGGGCTCCTAATCCATGGATACAGGATAAGGCTGCGCATGGCATCTGTTATTCATGTCAGAAGCGGCCATTTCTTTTGGAGCTAAGTCAGCCTTCCAATGAGTAGTGCTCCCAGTCTTAATGACAAAGGCAAACGCATTCTACTTCCCCCAGTCATGATGGTTATCAATACCCTAATATGATTGAGTGGAGATAAGAAGAAAGAAGAAGATACATACTTGTTTTTATAATCACAGCAGAAGAATAAATCTCTTAAAACGGTTATCTTTATATTTTCAAAAATACTGATTATTTATTATAATTTCATATTTAATACTCTCTCTCCTTGCTGGATCCTGTTATATTTGTAAAATCGAAATTCATTATTCTTTATTTGAAAAACATCCTAAAAATCTAAAAATTGTATTATACAAATATTAAATATTCTTCATTCAATTTCGATATATATGCAAATAATTATAACTACTTTAAATATCAATTTTGTTTTATGCTTAAATAGATATGTAAATTCAATCAGAAAGTGAATAATTTTCGATTTAATCGAATCATATTCGATATATAGGAAAAACTTCAGGGCCTTTACATTATGGTCTTTCGAGCCGGATTATCAAGAATATAGGTAAGACATTTATATTATTATTCAATTGAATATATCAAATAAGATTCAAAGTCAAGCAATTTGCTATAAACGAAGGTTAATATAGATCATGTTCAAAAAGTCAGAAAACAAATTGCAGCTTACAAGGTGTGTCCAATAAATAATGTGACTGGTCAAAAATAGAGAAAAATAGAATGATTACAAATTTTTTATTAGTATTTTTCAAAATGTCCCCTTCCGCATCTATACATAATTTCCACCTCTTCTCCCATGATTTAAAACATTTCGAAAAGGCATCTTTCGGGATGTTCTTCAAGACATTTTTCGAATCCGCTATGATGGACTTTCTAGTGTCAAATCTCATTCCTTTTAGAGCCATTTTGAGTTTTGGAAAGAGAAAAAAATCATTTGGAGCTAGGTTTGGGGAATAGGGAGGTTGTTGAAGTATTTGGATGCCGTGTTTAGACAAATAAGTCAGTGAACAGATGTAGCGGTGTGTGGTGGTGCATTATCATGATGGATAATCCAATTTTTGGAACTCCACATTTCACTTATTTTCAGACGAATTGATTCTAGTACACGCCTCATAATATTTATATAAGACTCCTTATTGATTGTTTGATCTTCCTCTAGATATTCATAATGCACAATTCCTTTTATGCCAAAAAACGTGACCAATAAGACTTTGTTTTTAAACTTGCAAAGTCAAGATTTCTTCGTTCTTGGTTCATCTTTTCCTTTCCACTCCATGGATTGGCGTTTTGTTTCCGGGTCATACCCGAAACCCATGTCTCGTCTCCAGTTATTACTTTTTCCTTCCAATTAGGGTTTTCTTCCACCATTTAAAGCATTTTTTGGCAACTTCAACGCGATTCTCCTTTTGTTGGATTGTGAGCATTTTAGGGACAAATTTTGAAGGTGTCTTCTTTAACTACAAGCCTTCTTTAATTATCGATCCAACTAATGATTTTCATATCCCTGTTTCTTCCTCAATGTCCCGTAACCCTATTCGTGGATTTTATTTTATCAAATTTGAAATTTGACTCACCTTTTCAGGGTTCCTGTGCAGAATTGGACGTCCAACACGCTTCTCATCTTTCACCGTTTCCATTCTATTTTTAAATCGTGAAAACCATCTAGATGTGGTGGGCTTATTTACAATTTCATTTCCAAATGCCAATTTCAACAAATCAAAGGTTTCTGAAGCCTATTTTCCAATTTTGTAGCAAAATTTAATACAAATTCGTTGTTCGAATTTTCTATCCATTACAAATTAGAAGTTGTTATGCAAGGCATTCTTTTTACAAGCTAACAATTTATCGACTGCGCGCGCAATCACGTGATGTGATATACCGCAGTGTAGCTGAAGCTTTCTATTTTTTTTTTAATAGACTTAAAAAAAAAATTGTCATTTCATTTTTTTCTTTGTTTTTGACCGGTCTCATTATTTATTGGACTCACCTTGTATATTTAACTTTATTAGTAGTAAAATCACGGATATCTTTATTCAAAAATTTATAAAATATAAGAATCAATATTCATTATCAATTTTATATCTGAATAAACAAAAGGTTAAAATAAATTAAAATTTAAACAAGTTATTAGATTCAGAGCTAAATGGTAATTATACTGATGGATATTAAAAGACAATATTTTCAATGTTTGTTCGCATTGAAGAAACTCTGTCCTAATTTGAATCTAAATAATATGGAATTTGAATCTAAAGAAATCCCATGGTATTTACGATTGCTAGAATCCAATGTCAAATTACCTAAGATAAAATTAATCTATATTTGATATGGATTCTCACAGTTTATCTGACTTTAAGGAAATCTTCGAATCCACAATTCTAATCAATCTCTAACTTATAAAAATTCCCATACCTTAAGCGCTCTGCATAAAAATTGATTCATTGTTTTTTATTTCAGTCAAAGGCTATCAATAAACATGGAACACCCTAAACAATCGATACAAAAAAAATTAAAAGATAGATGGTGTCTAGTTTTGACGTTTAATTTGACGGGAGAGGCACTCTATACTTTATATAGATGAATTTCTTCTGGGCAAAATTTCCAACTATACTTTAGCCATAGATTTGGTCCAGCCACATTACCAGCAAATCACCTCTTCGGCAGATTGTCAATATTCCATTAGATCCCTTGTGGATCTCGTGGAATAAAGTCCGCCCTAGGCTGACGAGGGCTATTAGCCCGAAACCATGGTCTCTAGGTGGACGCTTCTCAGTTTACCAAAGCTGGTGTTGTGGCTTTGTCGCCGTCACGAGACCGCTAGTTGCGGCGACGTTCAATAGATGGCGTCAGGTTTTGATGTTTATTTTGACGTGAAAGGACCATAGGCTTATATATAGATTGATTTAATCTGTTTCAGAAGTGCGTAATTATTCTTGTCGGGCTGTTATGCCCAAAAGCCTTGTATTGTCGTGATATAGAAATTCTTTCCTCTCTCAGCGATTTATATATGATTTGTACTTCTAATAAGTATAAAAACTAGGGTCTTTATAATTAACACAATAACAAATGTATATACAAACTTAAACTAGAAACCATCCTAGGAATATTAACATGAAAATACTCTCAATATATCAACCAATACAATGCACTAAACAGGTGCCAAATTTCATAACAGATGGCGCAGCTAATGTATCATATTACAACCTGATTAATTTGCATTTTCCAAGCTCGAATCTATAGCAATGATTTATCCAAGATCTAACACAATATCCCTACAATATTTAATACAACCTAGACGTATATTGTGAACAATTATATATTTTTATAACAAACAATCACACTTGTACAAACATTTCTATTTTACACATTCCGTTTTCTGCATCAACTTCAATATTGACTTTGATCCGTCGAAATATGTTTTCCGCCTTTTTAAAAGGAAGATTCGAATGATTATTCTGATCATTTTAAAGTTATTAAGTGTTCTTTATACCTACAAGTCTTCAGATAAAAAGTCTTTGACCGTGGACTTCTGCTATATGTACAAGGGATTGAAAGAAAACACGGGAGGTGCTTAATACTATAAGATTGTCCCAAAAGTTCGTGTTTTTCTTAAAACGTTGTTTTTATTATTATTTGGCGAATAATATTATTACCGCGAATACATAATACAATTACGTTAAACATAATACAACGACATTATGGGGGTTGGTGGAAGGATGGTCTAAACCGTTGGTTATCGACCGCTACGATCCGGGTTCGATTCCCGCATTGGGCACTTTTTTATGATTAAAAAAATGCTCCAATGGCCTCCGATTCTTGAAAAAGTCCAACCCCAACAGCGAGTTCAAGTAAAAAAACGAGGCTCTGGCATATTTGTAAGTTTAAAGTCGAACTGCTTTTCACATGTGTAGACATGTGGTGCACTTACAGTAAATGCATTCGCCTACTTCTACCCACCATGATTATCATGGCCTGTACCACGTTTATTAGGAATAAGCAAATAAAAAAAAACGACATTATACATAATGGCGAATGATATTGGTATTTCAATTTTTTGCAAGTGTTTACGAACTTTTGAGACAACCTTATTGTAACCTGTATTATAAATGATAATTTTTTGCTTGAGTATCGAATAATATCTGAAAAGCGAAAATGTATTTCTTTGGCAACCATCCTTTCACAATTCAATAAAATAATCCTTTGATTCAATATTAAGATAAAAATATCAGGTTTCCTGGTAGAGGTTTCTTGGATTTGAATTTTATTGGGCTATGAACTTAAGTTAAGCACAAGGTAATAAGACCAAATCCAAATAAATATTGTATGACGTTTCGCTAACAATGCTGTTACCAAAACCTCACACACTATTTATTTATTTGGATTTGGTCTTATTACCTTGTGAAAAAATAGTATAAATGTGATATTGTACTGGGATAAGGTGCATAAATTATGAAAAAGACATCTCCTTATAGCCATCAGCAACTTTTAGTTGTGTGATAAGGAGATGCCTTTTTTATAACTTATTACCTTGTGTTTATTCTATACAGTGTACTCCGCTTATAACAAAGTCGGTTATAGCGAAATTCCGCATATAGCGAATGAAATTGTCTGCACGAAAGAAAAGAAGGGCTTAAACCATTAAAAGAACTCTGGATATTGCGACGTCGGATATAAAGAATTTTCGCTTATAACGAAGTGATTTGCATGTATAAATTTTTATTTTATCCGTTTATAACGAAGTTTTCTCATTTACCATTATAATTGACTAATATATTATGCATAATATATATCAAATTACAACGTGTGAATGACACAAATTTGATGATACACAACAAATAAGTTAATAATATACAATTTTAAAATATGCAAACATATTATAAGTATTTTTTTTACATTATTTAAACAAAATTAAATTGTTTAATAAACGCTTATATTTTATTAACGTTTACCATGGCAGGAGAACGAAAACAAACAAGAAACTCACTATCTCTGATTGTCGAGAGCATTCTTCAAGCAAAAGAAGAAGAAGAAACGGACCAAGTTGATGAAGAAGTAGACCCAATTGTCCACATTCCGCATCCAAAAGAAGTCTTGGAGAGCATTCAAACTCTGCGATTGTTTCTTCAATGTCAGGATGAGTCCAAGTCTCTTCATAGGCATCTGTCAGACTTGGACAACATCGAAAAGAGTGTTCAGCATTTGTTACTGACTTCTAAATGTCAAAAGAAAATCACAAACTACTTCTCCAAAAACACCTGATGAGGTTGTTATTGATCTTTGTGTTGCTCTTTTGAGTTGAATAGTAAATAAAATTATTGGTACAAAACATTTTTTTTTCCAACTGCGGATATAACAAACTTCGGATATAACAAAGTGATTGTCATGGATAATGCGACTTCGTTATAAGCGGAGTACACTGTATACAGTTACGAGCGTCATGCGTCATCTCTGTCACCGTTTGCTTCTTCTTTGGAATGGCGCTCTCCTATTGGTTGGCTACGATCACGTGGCTACGATGTCGCCGTCACTACGCGAGACACTTTGTTTTTGACTTTGCCCTAATTCGCTTTTTGGTTTTTATAACTATTGTGTTGGAGCGGGTCGCTCCTTAAATAAATGCATATATTAGTTAATAACTAAATGGAATCCTATCTCTCTTTTTCCGAGTAAGAGACGCCTACGGAAGCCAACAGTACATAGACAGATAAAGCATATAGGCTATAGTTATTAGCTAATATATGCATTTATTTAAGGCGCCAATTTATAATTGTAACAAATAGTATTTGAATCAAAACATTCATTCGGGTAAAACACGGGCGTTGCCCGGGTCATTCGGCTAGTAATATATAATCCAAATTGTGCCTTATCAAGTTAAGCAATGAATTTATCATTAAATGATATCTTAAAAGAAACTTAGCCTCCTAATTCCGATATTTTCATCTTAAACCTACCTTTGTTTAGATATCCTCTTTGCTGTTACATATGCGGTGAGTAAACACCATATATACAACATGTCGTTCTTCATTCTCAGTTTATTCCAACAAGCAAAAAGAGAGAGCTGATTAGAAAGGCGTCTCTTGAGACTACACATTCTTCAAATCTTAATAGAGTAGGCAGCAAAAAGGGGAGGAGCATGTTCGGCTGCCTTATTAAAGGCCTTGTAAGACTCTTGTTTGATTAAATACAGCTAGGAACGATTAATTACGTAATTAGCTGCCACCAGGTGGCACTGGCCATTTACATACCAACCGCTATGGGATGGGAAATCTTAAAATACCGTCTGGGTTAGAATCTACGCCTTTCTATTAAGTTTGTTATTAGCTTTGTTGTGATCCTGGGTGTAAATTGATTCTCTGGGAGTTTAAAATGGTTTATATATGAAATACGACCTCTAATTCCTCAAATTAAAGATACGTCGACCAGTAAATATGTTCACGTTTATACTTACTTAGATCTTATAATTTAAAGTGTTTCGCTAACTTTGAGTTATTCTTCTTCAGCAGACGTTTGAGAATAAAACAAAAACTTGACTTGAATTAGATTTTAGATTTTTTAAATTTTACTACAAACAACAAAAGAATTTAGAATTTTACATACACACCTCTGAATACGATTTTTAATTTACCAAAAATATATAAATATATATATGAATAAAACAAAGCATCAAGGGCTGCGTTTCTTTATTAAAACAAATATATTCGAGCTTTCGGGCACATACGCCCTTCTACAGGAATTAATAAACAATAATCCAACTAGTTTGAAATAATATTTATATTTAAATTTAACGTGCATATCCACGATACACGTGCATTTCAATTTGCAAGGTATCCCATCAGCCATGTGATATCTTATACTGTGAATGAATTATTTTTATCTTATTTTATTTAAGTCTATTGAATTATATGCTTCTGGTAAATCAATTCTGCGATTTATACTGTTATATTGTTTGGACACTATTGCTTCAATTATTAATCTTTGAAATTTATTATTAATATTGTTATAATGTACTTTAGGTTAATTTAAGTTAAATGTGTGTCCTGTTGAATTGGAGTGCTGTACTATTAATGATAATGGGTCATTTCTGTTTATGTTTCTTCTGTGTTCAATGATTCTATTATGCAATTTTCTTCCCGTTTCTCCTACATATTTGGCATTACAATTATTACATTCTATAGAATAAATTACCTCTTTTCTGCTTGATATATATTCAGTTTGCCTGTTTTTTGTAATCGGGTTTCTTAAGATATCTGATAAGTTGGGAGAGTTGCTATAAAAGGTTTTTATTCCATATTTATCTAGTGTTCTAGAAATGTGGTTGGATTTCGGGGAATATGGGATGTAACAATTCTGCCTATATATTTTAGTTTTTTGTGCTGACATGTTAGATGTGACCTGTGCCTGATAGAAATGTTTTAAAATAAATGTTTTGGGATAACCAGCTGATGTCAAATTATTGATAACGGTTTGCGTTTCTTGCGTTTTGTATTGATTTAAAGAACAATGAGTATAAATTCTTTTAGTTAATGTTTTTACTGTGTTAATTTTATGACTAATGGGGCAGAATGAAAAAAAAAATGGTTATCCCAAAACATTTATTTTAAAACATTTCTATCAGGCACAGGTCACATCTAACATGTCAGCACAAAAAACTAAAATATATAGGCAGAATTGTTACATCCCATATTCCCCGAAATCCATCCACATTTCTAGAACACTAGATAAATATGGAATAAAAACCTTTTATAGCAACTCTCCCAACTTATTAGATATCTTAAGAAACCCGATTACAAAAAACAGGCAAACTGAATATATATCAAGCAGAAAAGAGGTAATTTATTCTATAGAATGTAATAATTTTAATGCCAAATATGTAGGAGAAACGGGAAGAAAATTGCATAATAGAATCATTGAACACAGAAGAAACATAAACAGAAATGACCCATTATCATTAATAGTACAGCACTCCAATTCAACAGGACACACATTTAACTTAAATGAACCTAAAGTACATTATAACAATATTAATAATAAATTTCAAAGATTAATAATTGAAGCAATAGTGTCCAAACAATATAACAGTATAAATCGCAGAATTGATTTACCAGAAGCATATAATTCAATAGACTTAAATAAAATAAGATAAAAATAATTCATTCACAGTATAAGATATCACATGGCTGATGGGATACCTTGCAAATTGAAATGCACGTGTATCGTGGATATGCACGTTAAATTTAAATATAAATATTATTTCAAACTAGTTGGATTATTGTTTATTAATTCCTGTAGAAGGGCGTATGTGCCCGAAAGCTCGAATATATTTGTTTTAATAAAGAAACGCAGCCCTTGATGCTTTGTTTTATTCATATATAAATCTTACAGGGCTTTTTCAATTGATATAAATATATATATACTAGCGGATGTGTACCCGGCTTCGCCCGGGTTTTATCCGAGTGGAAGTTTGCCTAACGAATATTATTGATAATATATTTATTATTGATAATTGATAATAATATTCCGGAACACACACAAACACAGAATATTATGATAATAATATTCGTTACGTTATATATTTATATAATATATAAAATATATTTTTCGAGCAAACATATCCATTCTCTCTATTGAATATATTTTTAAAAATATATATATGAATAAAAAATATCTAGAGATAAACTACACGATCTTAGCCAAAAGGCCGAGAAACGATATTTTATATATAGAGATGACCTGGCTTCGTGTGTCTTCTGCTCGAGTGAATGTTTCGCAGGTAGAATTTTGTTCCTGCCTACTGAAAATTATTATCTGGCTTCGCCCGTGGTCTGTTTCAGTAAATATTTCCCTAAAGAATTTGGTTTATGTCAATCAAGCATGATACAGCAATATTGTCATCATTTCTGACTAAAAAAATATTGTTGCTCAGTACCTGGTTAATTATATTTTTTCTTGGTTAGAGCGCGACAAAACTCTGTCCTGCTCAAATTTCAGCGATATTAGTTACATAATGAGGACGTGCATAGCCGACAAACATATATATATGTTCAGGTTCGCCGGTTTTATCCTAGTAAAAGTTTGCCTAACGAACATTTGGTAAAGCGATTCTAGCAAACATCCAATCCCTATATTGAACCTACACTTGTCTATACTCTCGATAATTTGAAATTTTTTCCAGGTCCCTTTAAAAATACTCGATAAGTTGAATAAAATCAATATTAATTGGTCCACTCGGTAATTTGAAGTTGAAGGAATAGTATCTTGCCACAAACGAACATTTGTAAATAACTGTATCCAGCGAATACTTTACCCGAGTAAAAGTTTGCCTAACGAACATTTGTTAAAACGATTCTAGAAAACATCCAATCCACCTATATATAGATTTATAAACGTATATAAATATTGTTATATGCGTTTGAATATATTTTTGAAATATATATTTTTTTAAAACATTTATTAATTTTTAAATAAGATATTGTCACGTTTGTGGATTTTATAATTAATTATTTCTTTTTTTCTCAATGGATTATGTATATTAATTTAAAAATTCATTTTTGTTATCATCATCACATACAATGTAATTTTTTATATGAACAAACGATAAAAAAACAACAATTAAATTTGCATCTTCGTTATTATAAAACAACAGCAAATTAAATTGACAATGTAAAAATATATTTTAACATTTAACACAAAAACGTTACAATATTTTCTTTAAATATATATTAATATTGAAATGCCAAGTTTTTTTTTTACAACGTCTTTGGAATATTATATTACTATATTTCTAATTAAATTTATTATACTTGGAACACATTTTAGCATTTTTACAATTTATAAATGTAATTTCACCAGACACCGCGAGAGGCGCTGCTTGCGAGTGAAAGTAGAAAATTTTCAAATAAAATTGCAAAGAATATTTATTTCAAATCGAATTCAAACCAGAAATCTTCCCAGTAGTATAGTAAATAATTTTCTAAAGTTTCACGGCGATTGGATTATCTTCCCTTTTAAAAACATTCATCGTGTGAACAAACTAACATTCAACGTGTAAACAAACCACGTGTTAATTATTAACCAATCAAATTCATTTATCGTCGCGACCAGTGCTGCGCTCAAGCGGTAAAAGGCTGGAACTATCGCTTGTTGGTTTTTTATTTAAAAAAAAAGCACATTAATTATTTTAGTTTTTTGAATAGCCTATATGTTAAACGAAATCTTCAGCTACCTACATGCGAAATTTCATAATGATTGATTCAGTAGATTTTGCGCTACGCGATAACAAACATTGATTTTGGATTTCATTTTTATAGATATAAGAATAAAAATATATATATTAACAACACAATGTTGCTAAATTAAAAATATATATATAAACAAACAAACTAATAATCAATAAATATATCGACAAATTAATAAAGCACAATAACAATAAAGAATAAGAATAACAATAATACTGATATATATAATATATATTTTAACTAAACAAAATTATTTTATTATCTCGACGTATCGTCATTTTGTCTTCGTCAGGAGCGAACAAAAATGAAAACATTTGATAAAGCGTTAATTATTACTATTTTAACTAAAAAAAATCGTTTTATTATCTCAACGTTTCGAGAAAAATATTTTGCCCTAGTCAGGAACGAGCAAAAATTTTAAAAAATTAGCAAACGTTTAAAATTAAGGCTGTAAGAGCGTTCTCACGCGATATTTCAAATTTTGTAGAAACCTTATTACCTCTAAGCTCAGTTTTATACGAAATTTATGAAATTATTTTTGCAAAAGATTTTAATCTCATGTATATGAATTCAATATGGTAACAGGTTTCTGGAGATGTTTCTTTTCCTTCTTATTACATTCTTAAGCTTTGTATTATCGCTCTTCTTCATTGTTCATTTTTGTACTCCTGTAGACAATTAGACAATTAAAATAATTTTATTGACATCTTGTCAATGCACAGTCTGTACTATTTTAAAACTATAATATGCATTATATATACTATGTACAATGAATATGGCGCCTCTGCCAGCGCTGCAGAGTTTGGTGGAGAATCACCAGTAGGTCTCCAGCGACACCACGCATTTCGCGATCTACGAAGAATACGTTGATCGCGTACTTCACCGCTGAGGAGATGGTGATGGCGTAGTCCTCGAGACCAACTGTACTCCTATGATAGAATGGAAAAGATACTCATTTACAGAAACCTGTTGTCATTTTTCAAAAATACAGTAGAACCTACCTTTAGCGGACACCCCGCTAACGGATACCTCTCTATAAAGGACAGTTTTCATTGGCAAATATACTATTTTTTACTATTTAGTAACTCTCCGGTTAGAGGACACTTCTCCCTAAAGGACAGTTTGGCTGTGCAATTAGGTGTTCTATACAGGGAGGTTCTATTGTATGTTTATTTATGCAGATTACATGTGGTACTGGTGACAAAAGTCACCAGTTTACGGGTTAACACACAAAATTGCAATATACGGGGGCCTACCGTAAGAGTAACTTGAACACAATAAAACCATACACGCAAAAGTATAACACACAAAAAAAAAAGTAAATATATAATAATTCACAATTAGTTAAATAAAAATAAAAAGTACTTATCTTTTATTTCTGCTTATGTAGGGATCGGACCGGGGTCACTCAGGGAATGCGTAGAGAACACCAAGCACGGAAAAAAAAAATACGAAGAGAGCACTATAAGCGTCCCTGCACAAGATTTTAAATCACAATGCCACAACGCATTCCCTTCAACCCCCTTTATATACAAACATGGCCACATTCGTCCAATTAGAATGCTGGAGAGATCGGTTTACTTATCTGATAAAACAACGTTCTTCGCACTAAAGAAATAGGATAAGATAAGAGTGCGAATATTTGTCAATATAATTTGACAAAAGGTCTCTTTCCAAAAAAAAAAAAAACTAACCAATCTACCAAACATTCTTATTGTCCCGTAAGGAAAACCTCCCGCTATTCGGGAGGGAAAAGCTCACGGGAGCCATGTTATAAAGATAAAAAAAAAAAACTAAAGAGAGGAGAAGTAGGCATCCAGGTCGTTCCATAAGGTGCCTTCCATCTTGTTCCTCCCAAAAAGAAAATAACCAAAGATCTGCGCAAACTACGTGAGTTACCATGAGTGATTACCAAGCACACACATATATAATATGCTTTAATAGACAGAGTTTAATGGGGGACTAATAGGCTCTCATCTGGGATCGGCAGGGCGAGAATTTGGTCTCAGAGAATAAGGGCTGAAATGTGCCCTGTCGAACGCCCCATCGACCACTGTAGGTTCGTCATGAGAATCTCCTTTCTCCTGGTCGGGAACAGTCTTGGTCTCTAACGGTAGTGTGGACATCTCTCGGCGGGGAGAGATACGACAGGCACTCCCACCTTCCCGAGCCAAAGGAATCATCCTTCTCCGAGGATAGCACTCGCGTTTAGCAGCTGTGGGCTTTCTATGACGCATGCCCCTGAATGCCTTCATCCTGTCAATATGCACAACTTGTTCATCGTGCAAATTGACTCCGCGCACTCTGAAATTTACTTCAGACACCTTAGCTACCACACGGAAAGGTCCATAGAATTTTGCGGAGAATTTAGAGGACCCCTTGCCCTTAGGAACAGCCAACAATACCAAATCCCCCGTCTCAAAGGTTCTCACAGTCTGCGTTTTATACTTCTTGACTCGTTCATCATAGTTTTCAGACAGGAATTTCCTAACAGTTTCCCTGGCATCTTGCATTTCCTTCAATCTCTCCCCCAAGGATGGCTTTCTGAATTCGCTCACATCTTTATCGCTAACTTCATGATTGACTGCGTCGTAACCAAAGAGCATGTAGTGGGGGCTCTCACCTAACGCTGAGTGCACGGCATTATTGTACGCAGCAACCGCCGCACCGAGGTTGTCTTCCCAATTCCTGCTATTGGCATAGTGACGCAGAATGGAACAAATGGTGCCATTAACTCTTTCAACGATCGAATTGCAGGTAGGACGATAAGAAGTTGTGGATAACTTTTTAATACTATATAATTTACATATCTCTCTGAAAAGGTCTGACTCGAATGCAGCTCCACGGTCAGATAAAATTTCTTTGCACGTTCCATATCTGTTCACTATCTTATTGACAAACTCGAGCCCAGCAGTCTCTGCGGTACAATCCCTGACGGGGATAACCTCAGCGTACCTGGTAAAAGCATCAATGAACACGAGCAGGTATCTATTCCTGTTCCTAGACAAGGTAAGAGGACCGACGAAGTCTACGCATAACCTTTCGAAAGGGTAGTTAGCGGGTTGAATGGGCATATTAGGAGCTTTCTTAAGCCTACCATTGTTCTCGGCACACACTGGGCATGTCTTCACGTACCTACGTACATCAGACATGGCCCCCTTCCAATAGTAATGGCTTAAGACCGCGTAAAGTGTTTTCTCTACTGAGAGGTGCCCTCCTATGGGACTGTCATGGCACCTTTCCAGAATGGTATCGCGGAGAACTGGAGGTATTACGATTTGCTTCACCATCCTTCCCTTACGAGTGGGTCTACTGTCTGGACTGACCTTGACGAGATATCGGGTGGACTTGCTTATAAAATACGTGCCATCACCCTCTTCTACCTCACTATCAGTGCTCAGAGCCCTCTTGTAGATGTTTTTCCATACAGGGCAGTTCAGCATGGACTTCTCATAGTTGGGAATGGTAGTCACCCCTCCATAGACATCGACTACAGCAACCTCAGTATTATAGGTGTCGCGGGACAGCCAGTCAGCCATCGCATTCTCCTTCCCTTTTACATGGAAAAATGTTAATTCCCTGTCCTGTAGCATCAAGGCCCATTTCATGAGCCTACGATTTTTATTCTCTAGTGACTTAAGATATTGCAATGGTTTGTGATCACAATATATCTCCACCTGCTGACCATAGATGTAGTAGTCAAACTGTTCAATTGCCATAATAATAGCCAAACACTCCTTTTCTATTGTGCTGTAGTTTAACTCGGCACCTCTGAACTTATGGCTGTAGAAACTAATAGGCTGCGGAGTGCCGTTCTTCAACTGTGATAACATACCGCCACATCCTATGTCGCTAGCATCAGTGAATATTAGGAACTTTTCCCTGTAGTCAGGATGAATTAGGATGGGTGCAGAGCTAAGACAAGTCTTTAGCTTGTCATACGCACGCTGCGCTGCCTCGTTCCACTCATACCTGGTGCCCTTCTTAGTCAACTCATATAAAGGGGCCGCTATTTCAGAGAAACCAGCAATGAATTTCCTATAGAAACCAACAGATCCAAGAAAGCGTCTGACACCTGATACAGTTTTAGGAGGACTCATGTTTTTAATCTTTTCGATGTTGTTCTCCTTAGGATGAATGCCATCCTTGTCCACTCTGTGTCCCAAGAAGGTCACTTCTTCCTGAAAGATCTGGCATTTGCTCGGCCTCACTTGAAGCCCATATTTTCTAAGCCTGTCCAACACCTCAGTTAAGTCAGCCAGATGCTGCTCCAACGACTCCGAGTATATCAGAACGTCGTCAATAAAACATTGGCAATTCTTGCCCAATAGGCCGCTTAGGATACGATGCATTTCTCTCTGAAATACATTCGAAGATATCTTACAGCCCTGAGGAAGTCTCGACATCTCAAATTTTCCGAAAGGGGTTTGGAAAGCGAAGCATTTCGTTACGTTACTATCCAGCTTCAGCTGATAATACCCACTGGCTAGATCCAAGGTACTAAAATATTTAGCACCTCCCACAGCTGCCATGGCGGTGTCTATCCGGATCATGGGATAATCTTGATTCCTTAATTTATCGTTGACCTGTCTAAGGTCCAGCACGAATCTCAAGGAACTGTCAGGCTTCTTGACAAGATGTACTGGACTGTTCCAATCAGATCTGGATCTTTTTATGATACCGCTCTCTAAGAACTTGTCTAAAAGTACCTTGTACGGCTCTAACAAACTATAGGGAATAGGATACTGCCGCCTAAAAGTAACGTCATTTATGTCAACGTCAATTTTTATTGGCGAAACCTTAGCTGCTTTTAACGCTGCGACATTTTCCACGAACATATCTGATCTTTGTTGCAGTATGTCGCGGACCAGCTGCTGATGTTTGCCATTAACTTGGCCAATATCTACCAGTTGCCAGTCTTCAGTTGCCGCAGACATTACATTGCATTCCTCCCACACAGGTGGCAAAGAAATGTTTAATCTCCTTATCTCCTTTATACCAAGAATACCGTCGTAGCCCTTATCTTCAAGTGGCATTAACCAGAAACTTATGTCTCCTAGTTCGACACCCTTATCTGTATTTACCCTACAGGTTTTTACCTTTGTCAATGTCTGGACGTGGCCTGTGACTGACACAATTTTAAGATTATTAATAGCTTCGTCCCAGTCCTCATTCAGAACATTACACCTTTCTGAATCCATTATGCTAACTTGGCTTCCTGTATCGTATAACAGGTGCCAAGTATTGCCGTTTATTGATACTCTAACAATAGGCAGAGTTCCAACAGGATCCCGGTTAGAACGAACATTAACAATCTTAGCAATTGGTCGAATACCAGTGGCTGACTTCTGCCAACTCGAGCAAGCACTGGCCGTTTTGCCCGAGTTTAGTAGTTTAAAGCTCCTTTCTCCTTGCAAAACCTGGCAATATGCCCCAACTTCCCACAGCGGAAACATGTTAATTTATGCCTACCGCCATTTTTAGAAGAACCCGGCTTACTCTCGCTTGGCAGTTTAGTCAGCCTTTCTATTTCCTCCTTAAGGTCGTTAATGCACTTCTCTGACTCGTGCTTTGTCTTGCCTACTACAGCATTGAGCGTATCTAACCTTCCCTTCAGACTGCTAACCTCCTCTATGTCCGCCGCACATGCCCGTTGCTTAAAGTGGCAGCGGTTCTCTACACCATCCTCCATGGCCATAATTCTAACTGCCTCGTCAATACAGCTGACCCCACTAAGGACAACAGGTTCCTTATACTTATCAAGAACATTGTCTACGAAAATATTGAACACTAAACTGCTGTCCAGATCGAAATCAATATCTCTCCTAGTGGCCATGAATATTTCTCTAAACACATTAGGAGTTTCTCCTACACGTTGCTTAAGACCCTCTAATTCTTTTAAACATTCCCTAAATCCGCGCGTTTTTTCAGGAAATAAAATGCCTAATTTCTCTATAATGCTCTCTACACTACTGTCATTTTTTATGCCCATCTCTTCTATGCTAGCCCGAACTCTAGGCGACAAAGCCTCGAACATAAGCAGTGCTTTAACTTCCTTATTCCATTTACCTATGCTAGCTTTCAGCTCTACTTCCCTGATGAAAGCTTTTAGCCCCACTCCATTGAACGTAGAAAGTTTGATAGAATAGTTACTATCCATAATAACAGTATAAATGACAAAAATTACACACAATAATTAATTATAAAAAAGATAATAAAAAAAACTCAAGGCCAAAATTACGGGAATATAGGCCAAGAAACTATCCTGGCAAGGCTCGCCAATGACAAAAGTTACTATTTACGGGTTAACACACAAAATTGCAATATACGGGGGCCTACCGTAAGAGTAACTTGAACACAATAAAAGCGTACACGCAAAAGTATAACACACACAAAAAAAGTAAATAAATAATAATTCACAATTAGTTAAATAAAAATAAAAAGTACTTATCTTTTATTTCTGCTTATGTAGGGATCGGACCGGGGTCACTCAGGGAATGCGTAGAGAACACCAAGCACGGAAAAAAAAATACGAAGAGAGCACTATAAGCGTCCCTGCACAAGATTTTAAATCACAATGCCACCACGCATTCCCTTCAACCCCCTTTATATACAAACATGGCCACATTCGTCCAATTAGAATGCTGGAGAGATCGGTTTACTTATCTGATAAAACAACGTTCTTCGCACTAAAGAAATAGGATAAGATAAGAGTGCGAATATTTGTCAATATAATTTGACACTGGCATTGATTATCATATTCGGCAAATAGACACTGCCGTTTAATGTAAATGCGCCAAATATCTTCATATGTTGAAGACAGTTCGACATTTTGGAAGTGTGATATCAAGGCACCGTTTGGTTAATTGCCCTCATTGGTGGGGTATGACTTGTACATGAATCGGACACCACGGAAACAGAACAAAGAGGAATACAATTCTACGAAATACGAAATCTATGGTATTTTTACGTCGTACCCATACGTTGAACGTGTTCTTTGTCTTACAGGAAACCACAAAGATGCACACGTGAGTTTGAAAGGATGCAGCTAAAGTTAGCGCTTTATTATACGTGGTTCTAAACAGAAGGAGTACAATAAGTGAGACTTGCCTTCAACTTCCCTGTCAGAAGGACCCTTGGCGCCGTGGATATCACTCTTGGGAAACGTTCCGCTCCACACTGTACATGCTCAGCCTGGACTACACCGCCTTGTAGGCCGCTCCGATATAAAGCTTCTTTGCAGGATCATCCATACACCTGGAGACAAGCCGCCACGTCTTCTTGTTGTACGAGTAGATGTGACCAAACTCTGTCCTCCCCCACACAGGAATGCTGTTTTTGGCGCCTGCCGCATTGCAGCGGGGGCCGCTAGAGTCCACCCCTGTTTCCCCAACTTTACTCTAGTATCTTGTCCTTGTCTTCCATTTTACAATATGTTCTATTTCTCCGCCAACTGCCGTTGTGTCATTGTAAAAAATCATTCACTAGTTGAGAGTCGTTGTTGTTGTGCCAAATGAAGAGCCTCAGATGTCTCCATGCATCTCTATGTAAATTTGGAAACTCAATGTATATACCCTTACATATTGGAGCAACTGGATATTCAGCATGTTTCAATAAAACTACATTTTCTACCACAAAAATATTCAATATATTGTTAAAAATGTTATTTTTGGCGTAGTTTTTCTAATAAATGAAAGGCGTCTACTGTGATCTTACTGCAATGGAAAATATAGGGAGGTACTGGCTGATTAGTGGTGAACCTTCCTTGCGGTTTACCCGAAATTTAAAATCAATTTAACCATTGTAGTAAGGACAGTAATAAATATTGTAAAACAGAACATTTTATTTTGAAATTGTTTTATAACTTGAATATAGATGACATGCTATTGCGTTGTGTTTAATAATTGTCGTTATTGATATATTTTAAAGAGGTGAAGATTCCTCTGAAGCAGAGAGAGAGATTTCGTCCGCGAACATTGATAAGTTTTCATGATTCGCTCATTGCAGGACATCTCGGGTTCACCAAAACCTATGATCGAATTAGAAAAAATGTATTGGCCTGGAATGTATTGGAATGTTAGAAGGTATGTGGTTCACTGTCAAGACTGGCAGCGACACAAACGACAGCCACAGCTCCCTACAGGACACTTACAGCCAATATCGGTGCCCAGAGTTGCCTTTGAAAATATTGGAATGGACCTCTTAGGTAAATTCCCAACATCAATATATTTATTATTGTGTGCACGGACTACTTGACCAAATATGTGATTATGAAGGCGCTACAACGAGTGAATCGGTGGAAGTTGCCAAATTATATTCGAAGATGTTATTTTGAAACATGGTGCACCGAGGGAAATGATTACAGATAGAGATAGATATTTCACATCATCACTTTTTGTGATGCGTGACCTGAACGATCACTTTAAGATAATTCACAGAACGACGACCGCCTATCTCCCTCAGACGAATGGACTCACAGAAAATCTGAACAAGACCATGGCAGACATGCTGTCTATGTATGTTGACGTCAATCAGAAAGACTGTGATAAGATCCTTTCATTTCTCCCCTTGTATACAGGAGTATACAACTATTTTATATTAAGTTTCTTGTTCTATTTATAAGATCTCTCAAGCTTTCGGGATATTACAAACCCTTCTACAGGAGTGTATAACCTGAGTATAAGTTGCATACTCCTTTAGAAGGGTCTGTGATATCCGAAAACCTGAGAGATTGTTCAAATGAAGCATGAAATTTATCCTCATAGTTAGTGTGTTGCTACAACATATTTTGTTTATAGAAAAATTATCAATGTAATTGCATACTCCATATTGTCATCTATTTTAATATTCAGATTCAATATAGTTCAATACACGTCCACGCGTGTACGCACACCAATATTTCTTTCATTTCATTCCGTTAATAGTTTAAACTTTCTTGCCATGTTTTCAAACAGCCGGTAGAAGAGAAAAGTTTCTCGAAAGCTTGTAGCACTTCAACAATACAAATAAACCTTTTACCTGATTTATATTTCAGAGTATTCTATCTTCCGATTAAACAAAATATGTACAGTATTGTCTTTAAAATATTGAAATTTGACAGGGGGGTAAAGGGTTCAACTTTATTTCATGTGCTATAATATGAAAATAAAAGTTATGTTGATGGGAATTGTGGAATAAGTTTCAGGATATTGACGTTTTGAGTAGGAATGTCAATATTTCTATTGAGCCTATTTAGTTCTAGGGATTACAAAAAAAAACAATAATTATAAAAACTATAACAAGACTCAGAACGATACACTACAAAGGAATGACAATACATCTAGATGATACGAGAACCTACAGGACATGCAACAACTGTCCTGGTGTGGAACTAACACCTACCTACATATATTCATGTCCAGCAATGGCCGTAGAAATTTAACATGGACCTAGAGCAGCGGTTTTACACTCCCAAGATAGAGGACATTGCTGCTGCTGTGATAGAGATGTATGAAGACATCTGAGGCTTTTCATTGGACACGACAACAACATCAATTATTTAGTTTTGATGACATGAATGCTTCCAGGAATAATCGTTGTTGCTTTGTTTTATTATTGTTGTAATAGGCTATTGCATGTTTGAGAGAGCTAATGTATGTCCAGTGGTGCAGAGGTTTGTTGATAAATTAAGCATTTATTGTCTTTGGTGATCTGTTTTCTGAGTAATGTACCTAGGTTGACTTGAACGCTAAAGTAAATGGCTATACCATATTTATGTAATTTATTAGCTATAGGGATATTGGCTATAGAATAAGGGACTGTGTAGTGTATTCTACAGAACCTGGTAATAGAAGTTTGAATTGAAAGAATGTCTATGGATGAATGATATCGGTAAACTAATGCTTTCAAATTTTTGATGATTTTGGTTCATTCTAATGTACTAAAACTTTCCAAAAAGAAATAGGTAAAAATGCGTTTAATGAGAGTTTTTTACTACACTAGTTATATATATATTTTAAATAAAAAGATAAGATTTTCTGCTGTTTTGATTGTTATTTATATAGAATTATTAGCTGTTGTTTGATTTTGGTAATAAGTCGTGGAAAAGATTATAATAAAATGAAGATTGAATCACAATTTGCTTTAATTGAGCTAAAAGAATATATAAAAACATAATTTGATAAAAGTACTGGCTGGCTTAAGGCGTAAGAATCAAAAAATGAAAAACCTATTTACATAATGTACAAAAGGTTTGAGCCGGCCATCGGGAAACAACAACAATGAGTTTTTATAGGGAAAGCGTGACCTCTGGCGGTCGATTTAGCAGAGTATTTGAATCTATGAAATATAACCCTCTAAATAAAATAATATTTTAATCCTTATATCTCTATAAAAATGAAATCCAAAATCGATGTTTGTTATCGCGTTGCGCAAAATCTACAGAATAAATCTTTATGAAATTTCGCATGTAGGTAGCTGAAGATTTCGTTTAACATATAGGCTATTCAAAAAACTAAAAAGTTAATGTGCTTTTTTTAAAAATAAAAACCAAAAAGCGTTAGTTCCAGCCTTTTACCGCTTGGGCGCAGCACTGGTCGCGACGATAAATGAATTTGATTGGTTAATAATTAACACGTGGTTTGTTTACACGATGAATGTTAGTTTTTTCACACGATGAATGTTTTTAAAAGGTAAGATTATCCAATCGCCGTTAAACTTTAGGAAGTTATTTACTATACTACTGGAAAGATTTCTGGTTTGAATTTGATTTGAAATATAAATATTATTTGCAATTTTATTTGCAAATTTTCTACTTTCACTCGCAAGCAGCGCCTCTAGCGGCGTCTGGTGTAATTATATTTATAAATTGTAATAATGCTTAAAATGTTTTTCAAGTATAATAAATTTAATTTGAGAATTCAGTGATATAATATTCCAATGACGTAAAAAAATACTTGGCATTTCAATATTAATATATATTTAAAGAAAAAATTGTAACGATTTTTGTTAAATGTTAAAATGTAATGTTAAAATATATTTTTACAATGTTAAATTAATTTGCTGTTGTTTTATAAAAATGATTATGCAACTTTGTTGTTGCTTATTATTGTTTGTTTATATAATAAAATACATCGTATGTGATGATGATAACAAAAATGAAATTTTAAATTAATATATATAATTCATTGAGAAAAAAGAAATAATCAATTATCAAATTCGCAAAAGTGACAATATCTTATTTAAAATATGATAAATGTTTTCAAAAATTTATGTGTTTCAAAAATATATTTAAACGCATATAACAATATTTATATTTATATACGTTTATAAATCAATATATAGGTGGATTGGATGTTTTCTAGAGTCGTTTTAACAAATGTTCGTTAGGCAAACCTTTACTCGGATAAAAACTGTGCGAAGCCGGGTACATTCGCTAAATACAGTTATTTACAAATATTCGTTTGTGGCAAGATACTATTCCTTCAACTTCAAATTACCGAGTGGACCAATTAATACTGATTTTTTCAAATTATCAAGTATTTTTCAAAGGACCGGGTAAAATTATCGAGAGTGTAGACAAATATAGATTCAGTAGGGATTGGATGTTTGCTAGAATCGTTTTAACAAATGTTTGTTAAGCAAACTTTTACTCGGGTAAAAATCGGGCGAAGCCGGGAACATATGTATATATATATATATGTTTGTCGGCTATGCGCGCCCTCAATATGTAACTAATCTCGCTGAAATTTGAACAGGACAGAGAGTTAAATCTGGAAGAGTTTTTTTGTCGCACTTTAACCAAGAAAAATTATATTTAACCAAGTACTGAGCAACAATATTTTTTTAGTCAGAAATGATGATGACAATATTGCCGTATCATGCTTGATTGCATTAAAAAAATATTTTGGGGAATATTCACTAAAGCAGACCACGGGGGAAGCCAGATAATGATTAATAGTAGGCAGGAACAAAATTCTACCAGCGAAACATTCACTCGAGCAGAAGACACACGAAGCCAGGTCATCTCTCTATATAAAATATCGTTTCTCGGCCTTTTGGCTAAGATCATGTAGTATATCTCTAGATATTTTTATTTATGTATATCTTTTTAAAAATCTATTCAGTAGAGAGAGTGGATATGTTTGCTCGATGGCTCGAAAAATAAATTTCATATATTATATAAATATATGACGTAACGAATTATATTATCATTATTATCATAATATTCTGTGTGTTCCCGAATATTATTATCAATAATATTCGTTAGGCAAACTTTCACTAGGATAAAACCCGGGCGAAGCCGGGTACACATCCGCTAGTATAACATATATATTGATTGATGAATATCGAGTAATCTCTTTTTGTTAAATTGAAATACGGGCATATTTTGGTTCAAATATATTTATTAAAATTCGATATTTCGACGAGGCTGTTCGCCTACCTTATTCTAAGAAAAAAATAAACTCTTGTAAGCTTATTATCCTAAATATATAATAAGCTTACAAGGAGTTTGAATTTTTCCTAGAAGAAGATAGGCGAACAGTCTCGTCGAAATATCGAATTTTAATAAATATATTTGCTCCAAAATATCCCCTTATTTCAATATATTTATAAATAATTATATTATTTTCTAATTAAAAAGGCATATATTAGATCAAAATATAATTTATTATACCAATATTTCAGTTGGGTGAACGCCAACCTTTTTCAAGGTATTATAACACATTAATATGTTAAGAAAAAGGCATCTCCTTATCGTGCAACTGAAAGTTGCTGATGGCTTGCGCCATCTGTCGGAATAAATATCAACTATTCTCGTTGATTTTTAATTATTCCAGAATTGGCCGAATACCCATACCTCGAAGAACCAAGTACAGTACATCTGATAAACTGGATGTCTACCATTAGACGTGAAGTCTCAACCCGGATAGTTGGTGATTTTAGTACGTGACTCAAGGAATCCAGGTTACCCCAAGAAAGAGAGAGAGAAGCAAATTTATGATTATAAAAAAGGCAGAATCATAAGCTTCAGAAAAGTTGTAATTTCTACAAGATAAATTGATATGAAATTAGGCTGCAATCAAAGTACTGTTGTAAGGATTTGGTCTCAGTGGTCAGAGGAAAAGTTGAATAAAACCTGGTTCAGGTTGCTCTAGAGAAACAAACGAGAGAGAGGATAGGAGGATTCAAAGTATGGTTGTAACAGACAGGACAACAACTGTACCAATGATTCAAGCAGCTCTACATGTGCAGAATGATTCTGGACCATCTCTGAACACCGTTAATAACCGTCTTATTGAAGCAGAACTCCGTAGTCACCGGCCTTTATTAAAAATTCCCCTCTCTGCCAGACACAGAAGCGACAGACTCAGCTGGTGTGAAGAGAGACATCTTTTGGTCTGAAATATTGAATTCTGTCATTTTTTATGATAGACCTAGATTCAGTTTGAAGGTTCATGAAAGAAGGTTGCAAGATGTAAGCGCAAAGAAAGATCCCATCAGGACTATATTGTAGAAAGACATACAGTAAGAACCCCTGGCTTCATTTCTGGGGTGGCATCAGATATGAAAGTAGGACCCTTTTAGTCTTCATTCAAGGTGCATGACTGCTCAGGTATACATTACCCATGTGTTGTAACCTGATGTGTTACCATTTATTGAACAGACTAATAATGCTATTTTCCAACATGATAATGCTCGACGACATACATTTAAAATTTCAAAAGCCTCCCTTTAAAATGTTGACATCCTTTCTTGGCCCGTATGTTCCCCAGAACCTTTCCCAATTAAGCATGTATGGGACATAATGGAAAGAAAAATTTGCAATCGCTAAAGCTAAATAATTTTCAACAGCTTCGAGAAAAAAATGAAATGGCTTTGTCTAGCATCCTACAAGAACTCATAGAATGAACTGTATGAAAATATGTGGGACCTCTTTAGTCTTTATTTAAGGCACAATGACTGCTCATCTATACATTTAAGATGTATTGAAAAACATTTTTGTTGTTACAGACTAATAATGCTATTTTCCAACATCATAATGCCCGACCACATACATTTAAAATCTCATAATCCTCTCTTTAAAATGTTGACATCCTTTCTTGGCCCGTATGTTCCCCAGATCTTTCCCCAATTGAGCATGTATGTGACATAATGGAGAGGAAAGTTTGGCAATCGCTACAGCCAAATTTTCAACAGCTTCGAGAAAAAAAATAAATGGCTTTGTCTAGCTAGGATGCTAGAACTCAGAATAAACTGTATGACAGTATGCCTAACCATATAGCTGCTAGTCTTCGTTCGAAAGTAAGACACACCAAATTTTAATATGTTCATCTCAATAAATTTACATTTATATTTTTCCATCATATAGTCCGTAAGTGTCCGGAGAAGGTCGAAAGAAGTTTTACGTCTATGTTGGAAGATGCTGGGATCCTATAAATCAACAATATCCTCCGGTTAAATTCCTTCTATATCACGACCATAGAATTGGCCTAGAGATTCTCCAAAATGAACAACTCTTTGACGGTTTCTGAGAATTTATAAATTCCTTGATGGATCTAATGAATTCAATGTCTACTCTGGACTGATAAGGGTCATTAGCTTGAACCCCGATTTTCAGGTCGTCCTTCTGGGTTTGCAAAAGCTGTTTCTGTCACCGACCCAATAGCTCATCAATTCTCAGAAAATTTACATATGTATTTCTAGATTATGCAAATATTTGGTGGCCAATGTAAATTTTTAACAATATAGTAGACTTAATATTTTAACAATGATTTTTCTTGATTTATCAAGAAATTGGGTTGGAAAAATGTCTCGGAACAAGTTAAATAAACGTTTAGTTTATTTTGTTCCACTAGATGGCGCTCTGCCATCTAGAAATGTTCGTGTGAGACTGGTCAGGAGATATGCATCTTTTATTTTTAATATAGTATACTAGACGGGTGACCCGGGCTTCGCCCCGGGATTGACCCGTGTGCATATCTACCCGAGTGATATATATTTAGATAATATTTTTTTTTATAATTGTTTGTTATTAGCATTATCTATTTGTTTGCATCAGCATAATTTAATCTAATCTTTGATAGAGGGCGCTGTTCGTGAGCTAAGTAGAATAATTTGAATATATAGTTTTAATAATTGATTTATATATTTTTTGAAATAGCCTATCGTCTTCCCCGTATTTTTTACCTATGTATGGAAATATTGGTTTGAATTAGTGAACTACTACGAATTTGTATACCGGACATACAAACATTTATTTTTATATATATAAATATAGAAGAAGTTGTTAAAATTTTGAAGCGATATAATTATACGAAAAATTTTATCTTATTTAACTCTGTGTGATTGAATTAAGATTAAAAAATACACAATTAATTGTTGATAACGTTGTCAATTTTATGATGGCTGACCACCATGCGGTGTGGAATGTACCTGCAATATCCACTGTATTCAGAGTGTCTATATGCCACACTATTCGTGGATATATATTTTATAAATCTATTTACTTTGTATTTACTAATAGTTTCTATAAATAGTTATTAATTTTATTCGTTTCAAATATTTTTGAAGTATTTGATGTCAACTATATTTATATATTTTACATAATTCCTTTACGCGGTCTCATGCAATTCTGGCCTTAAATACCCGTTTCATGATTTTTCAGGATGCCTGAATGACCAGTTTTTTGGTCGTTGAGGTACAGCTTGTACCACACTGATGAGGGCCAACAGCCCGAAACGCGTCCGTGGTTAGCTTCTCTTGATTAATCAAGAATGAGTATTTGGCCAATTCTGGAATAATTAAAAATCAACGAGAATAGTTGATATTTATTCCGATAGCTGGCGCAAGCCATCAACAACTTTCAGTTGCACGATAAGGAGATGCCTTTATCATAATTCCTTTACTCTATCGAGTAAAACTATCAGGCTTTCAGGTAAAAGTATATTTTCCAAAAGGCCTGATATTTTTAGTCAATATTGATATAAGGAATTATTTTATTGAATTCATTTACACTGTTTTGGAAAAATTTTAAAATAGTTTTTCAATGTGTTTCGTTCTCTTTACAAATCAGAATGGAAAGATGAACAATTTATTATATTTATTTTAAGAGAGGGAACTTCCTGACTTATGGCCTTTCTATCAACTATATATCTACATACAGCCTAACTCGAGCTGTCTCTATATAATAACATGATCAATCATGATGATAACCTTTCTTTAGTACATTCTATGAATTATTTACAGATTACATCACACTATGGTTTATAATTTTCTAATTATATTTTTCAAATTCCTCTTTAAATGTTATCCTTGGCTGATGGTGTTGGATAGGTAGAATTGAAGGCAAATAGGGAGAGAGAGAGATTGAGATGGAAAATTCTTTAATACATCGTCCATATAAGGTTAAATACATAAATGTATAGAATAAATAAAAAAATTAAATAAGGATAAATATATAAATAAATAGATATAAATATATAAAATAATTGATAAATATACAGTTAAACCTGTCTATAGCGCCTCCTCTTGGGACTCACCAAAATAGGGTGCTATAGACAGATCACTTTTAATGTAAATATCGCATCGTACTACGTATTTAAAATCGGGCGCTATAAAGAGGAAGGCGCTATTTAGAGGGGGCGCTATAGACAGGCTTAACTGTACATATATACTACTAGCCGAATGACCCGGGCAACGCCCGGGTTTTACCCGATTAAATGTTTTATTAAAATACTATTCTTTACAATTATAAATTGACGTCGTGAATGGCACACTTTTGAAACGTCCCGCTTCAATCTTTGTGTGTTTTTAAAATACAAAAATAAAAATGTAAATTTTCACAACGATATTTGAAACTTGTATTATTTAGATTTTTTGTATGAATATATTTTAAATCTGATATATACATAAAATGATATGATAATGATAGCAAGTGATTTCTTGTTCCTACCCTATCATTACGTCACTCAAGGTCACCGTCGCGCCACGTGGTGGCGCAGCAAACGGTGACACCTGAATGGCGCTCTCCTATTGGCTCGCTACGATCACGCCACCAAAAGCAAACGGTGACAGAACGCATGACGCTGATAACTGTATATAGAATGTCGTCCTTGGTGGCGCCCACCGCGAGAAAGACTCAGAAAGAGAGAAAGAAGGCCTCTCACTAAGTGCCACATATATTATCCGATAACTAAACTCTTTCTCGATTTGTTTGCAAATTTGGAAACAATGTAATATAAAAACAGAATTCATACACACGTGCAAACTAACAGATAATATTGGCAATAAAAATGTAAAAAATTAGTCACTGTGGTATCAACAGCAATAAACATATGGGATAGGCTTGTGGCATCAACATCAGCAACAAATATGAATTGGTAATATACAATATGCATGAAAGATAGGAAAGTTAAAGGTTATAATAGGCAGAAACAAAAAAAAAAGCAAATGGTTATATACAATATACAGGAAAAAGAGGAAAGTGAAAGACCTTTAGTATCACCAGCAACAACAAAAATCGATTTGTAATATACATGATAGATAGAAAAAGGAATAGGCTTACGACATGACCAGCAGCAACAAAATAAATGTTTGATATACATGAGAGATAGGGAATGGAGAGGTTCTTGTAGCATCAGCAGCATATAGAGTAATATACATGATACATATGAAGGTGATAAGCATGATGCCTCAGAAAATGAATTGGTAATGAACATGAATGATAGGAAAAGGATACAATGATAATTATATTGAAATTAAAATTAGTGTGTGTGTGTGTGTTATATATATTCTATGTATAGAAATTATTTACATTTTCTCACCTCTGCCACTACTGCAGAGTTCAATGAAATATCACCAGCGGGTTTTTCCATCGACTCCGTTTTTCACGATCTACGAAGTAAAAGTAGATCGCGTGCTTCGCCGCTGATGTGGTAAGGCTCAATGAAAAAATCCAGGACTAAGAAAAAGAACAGGCATATGATATCAAGAAAGGCAAAAAAATGATTTGACAATATAAATGATGAATAGGAAAGTGATAAACATGCAACATCAACCGCAGAAACAAAGATGAATCAGTAATATACATGAGGGATAGGAAAAGAAAAGGCATGCGACCTCAACAGCAGCAACAAAGATCAATTAGTAATATACATGATGGATAAGAAAAGGATAGACATGCAACATCAACAGCAGCAACAAAAATCAATTGGTAATATACAAAAGGGATAGGAAATGTATAGACATGCAACATCAACCACAGCAACAAAGATGTATTGATAATATACATGATGGCTAAGAAAGTGATATACATGCGACATCAACAGCAGATATACAAATAAATTGGTAATATCCATGAGGGATAGTAAAGTGATAAGCATGCGACATCAACAGTAACAACAAAGATGAATCAGTAATGTACATTATGGATAGGAAAAGGATAGACATGCAACATCAACAGCAGCAACAAAGATGAATCAGTAATACACATGAGGTAAAAAAAGAGATAAGCATGCGACAAAGATGAATTAGTAATATACATTATGGATAGGAAAAAGATAAGCATGCGGCATCAACAGAAGCATTAGGTTATCACTCATCCTTATCAGTTCTCCGTCCAGGAAACTCGCAGCGCTCTGGACTGGTGAATGATAAGGAGACGTGACTACCAACTCTTCCTGGACTCCAGGTCTTTCAGGATCCCCGTTGTAACGTAGGGGATTTGGCGTTAAGACATAATATTTCTTGATTATCACGCTGAGAAAGTAATGAACAAACCATCAAGTCGATTGGTCAATGAAGGCTGTACATTCTAAGAGATTTTCTTAGTCAGAATCCTGAAACTCCTGTGTTCTTGGAATACATAGTTGCAAGCAGGAACATCTTCTGAAACATTCCACAGATTAACAGTTCTATATTTCAATTCTGATAGTTCATTGAACATCATATTGAGTATTTATAACAAATGAAAAGACGCGTGTTTTAATGTTTTCATTTGTAATATATAGGTGGCGCGTTATTGCTTTATATTAATTATTTACAATAACATACAATGAACAATCTGAAGTGTGTCTCGATTTATAAAATAATAAAAAAATGACATAGATTAAGGTAACCCAATCTTCAATAAGAAACCACCCCTTAAATAAATATTTCCTTTTCCAGGTGGTCTCTAGAGGGCACTGTTTATGTCTTATATGTTTCATTGTAGAAAAAGTGGTGGCTTTTTTTTCGTAATATATAATGTAAAGGTTCGGGCGGTTAGTCTTCTATTGCAAAGGCATGTTATAGGAAACATATAAATTTGTTAACAATTAATATTTTTGAACACGAACCATCCTATCGCAATATTACAATATAATATTCTTTCATAAAGAAACGTTTTAGATTCTCGTACCGGCTGAAAAGTTGGCCAATAGCCTGAAACGCGAAAATGGTTGGCATTCCATGTTGAAAAAAAAAATATATATATATATATATATTTGTTCTCAGCATTCAGGAATAAAATTACATTGAGGTTTAGGTGATAATTATTATGATGGATGGCGCTCTGCCATCTTTAAATGCTGATTTGAGCGATCAGAGCATGCTTTTTTTAACAATTTTAAGTATTAAAAATAATAAAAGCATATCCTGGCCAAAATCACATGTGCTTTTTAGATGTCAGAGCGCCATCTAGTGGAACAGAAATCAACTAAACATTGATTTAACCTGTTCCCTGATATTTGACCAACCCAATTTCTTGATAAATCAAGAAAAGCCATCCACGAACGCGTTTCGCCCTGTTGGCGCTCGTCAGCATGGCTGTATCACTGCAAAAAAAAATATTTCTTGGTCCCAGAGGCTTCTTCAGAAACCAAGAAATGTGTATTCAAGACCAAACTTGCGTAAATACGCTTAAAGCATAAAAAAAAAAACAATAGAAAAAATAGGTAGGTGTTGATATTAAAAATAATAAATGCATATCCTGACCAAAGCACATGTGCTTTTTATTTTAAGTATCAAAAGGTATATTTCTCTCTATTTTCAACATTTATATACACATAACACATCCCAATAGCATTCCTACTTCTATCTTTCTCTCACTAAAGATATAGAATGTTGATTGTTTGTTCCACTGGCTGTCCCTTAATTTCCAACTATTATTCTCTCTATCGTTGTTGACGCATGCGCAGCGTCATTCCATTTTTATCACCGTTGCCTTTTTACGGGCAGAAATCCAACAAACTGGAACGTTCTCTTGGCAACACTTTAGATGATGTGAAACTGTGTAATTGTCGAAATTAGACGTACAGCAACTAAAACTTGAGCATTAAATTTTATTTAGCTCTTATTCTTTCGACTGGCCAACAACAACTATGTCTGATAAATATACATATATATTTACATAATAAAGCTTTAAAGAATGCGAATCATCTATTTACATACACAACAAATGTTCTATCAAAGATATCTTAGAGGTTAAATACATTTTTAAAAGCGACTTGTATAAATATTTCAGTTTTTCTTATTGCACCAGGCGTACAGATTTCGGTCTAGGTAGCCTACTATCCAATGGTGTCAATTTACAGTGCCGGCTTATGGGCTGAAAGGTCTGAAAGGACATCTGCTTCAAATATATCTTATTATAATGATATTTATGATATAATTATATCTTATTTTTCCTTTCATGATAATTTTTGTTTATTCATTTACTATAAATAGTTTTATAATATTTATTTTTAGAAATTCAACAACTATACATGAGATATGAAAATTCGATATTATTTTAGACGCGTAAGATTCTTTTTAAAATTAAACAATATCTACTGCCCTTACTGCAACGGAAAAATTAATGGGAGGGCCTGGCTCATCAGTGGTGAACCCTCGCAGCGGTTTCGCAAGTTTAATCTTACGCGTCTAAAATAATTTCGAATTTTCATAACAAATGGTGCGCTAGTGCATCATAATACATGAGATATATTTTTACATTTGTGAATATATGGAATAATTTATATTTAGACGCATAATTTTAAAATATATTAAATAGAATTGTTTGATGTCATCATTTTTTCAAAATGTTCATATAATTAATTTACTGAAGCTTTCAAAAATAGCTATTGTTTTATGCGTGTGGATATTTTGTTTATCAATGTACTCTGGGGGACTAAGAGTTTGCAACATCAAGCTACTGGATATAGAACTATGCAAATTTTAAAGTTAGCCATCCAAGTTGTGTAGATAATATAAATTGTGAAGCTATACCGCGTAATACATTGTACGATGGTATTCATGGAATATTCAGATCAAGTTTCAATATACGAGTATACAGTTAAACCTGTCTATAGCGCTCCCTCTTGGGACTCACCAAAATAGGGTGTTATAGAGAGGGGGTGATATAGACAGGTCACTTTTAATGTAAATCGCATCGTACTACGTTTTAAAAATCGGGCGCTATAGAGAGGGAGGCGCTATTTAGAGGGGGCGCTATAGACAGGCTTAACTGCTTATTGAGGTAAACAATAAAAATAAATATTGCCTCTCTCGTCAAAATAGACGATAAAGCCAAGCGCCATCTATTGACCGCAATCATAAACAAGCAGACTCAGTTCGGTAAAAAAGCCACAACACCAGCTTTGGAAAACTGAGAAGCGTCCATCTAGATTCCATTGTTTCGGGCCCTTATCAACCTAGGGTGGACTTTATTCCATGAGATCCACAAAGGATTAAATGATATCTTCACAATTACCATTAGCCCAAAACCATGGTCTCTAGGTGGATGCTTCTTAGTTTGCCATAGTTGGTATTGTGGATTTGTCACTGACTTGATTCTGCTAGTTTGCGGAGAGTGTCAAAATATGGCGCTTAGTTTTAGCCTCTATTTAGACGGGAGAGGTGACCTTTATTTTTGTAGATTGATTTCCTTCAGACAAAATTTCCATCTATCTTGATGTGAGCTTGTATGTTCTCCTCGCAAGAGAAAATCAATATAGTTTAATACATTCAATGAGGCATTTCTTTGATCTATTTATTCAAAAATGGAAGTGTATTCTTGAATATGGGAATATAGTAGAACCTCCCTTCAGCAGACACCTCGCTATCGGACACCTCTATACAAAGAACAGTTTTCATTTGCAAAATTAGTAAAACCTCTCTTTAGCGGACACCTCTATACAAAGAACAGTTTTCATTTGCAAAATTAGTAAAACCTCTCTTTAGCGGACACCTCTCTACAAAGAACAGTTTTCATTTGCAAAATTAGTAAAACCTCTCTTTAGCGGACACCTCTCTACAAAGAACAGTTTTAATTTGCAAAATTAGTAAAACCTCTCTTTAGCGGACACCTCTATACAAAGAACAGTTTTCATTTGCAAAATTAGTAAAACCTCTCTTTAGCGGACACCTCTCTACAAAGAACAGTTTTCATTTGCAAAATTACCATTTTTACTATTTAGAAACTCTCCAGTAAGAGGACACCTCTCCCTAAAGGACACTTTAGCTCTGCAATTAGATGTCCTTTACAGGGAGTTTCTACTGTATCTGCTCTTTGGTGAGGGGACACCTCTCTCTAAAGAACACTTTGGCTCTGCAATTAGGTGTCCTTTACAGGGAGGTTATACTGTATCTGCTCTTTGGTAAGATGACACCTCTCCCTAAAGAACACTTTGGCTCTGCAATTAGGTGTCTTTTAAAAGGAGGTTCTATTGTATCTGTTCTTTGGTAAGAGGACACATCTCCCTAAATAACAATTTGGCTTTGCAATTAGGTGTCCTTTACAGGGAGGTTTTACTGTATCTGTTCTTTGGTAAGAGGACACATCTCCCTAAAGGACATTTTGGCTCTGCAATTAGGTGTCCTTTACAGGGTGGTTATACTGTATTACTCTTCAGCACTATGCATCTGTGGCGACCACACTTTGTTTCAGCGAGCGCGAACTGGGACAAAGCTTCACTAAACATACGGGCAGTAGTGTGACGGCCTCGGCAACCGCGAGCGGCAACCTGACTACGCATGCGCGGGCGGCATCCGGGACTCTGGCCATGCGCGTCGTCATCAACAAGGCTTGGTTCCAATGGCCGTTACTTATTTTCTCTTCATATATTTCTGGCTTTAAATAAATTAACTTATTTAAAAAATAATAATTATAATTTTATCAGCGGCCTTTCCACAAGCCACACCAATACGCATGCAACCATTCCCACACATCTATATTATGTTTAAGATTTATTTTGGGATCATTATTGATAAAAATGGTCCAATTTTTCCTTAAATAATGGTTATATTTTGTCACAGAGAGAACAGACATTCTATGAGAACAACTATAATATAAGAAAATTGAAAATATAGTCTAAAAGGATTTATTATTAAATTAAATTTATTAATGTGTGTATGCATTAGCGTGTCATCTGTTTTAAGGGAAAATACTTTTGAAACGCGTTTGTTTCTTTTTAAAATAAAATATTCTTTAATTAAAAAGTCATATATTGGATCAAAATATAATTTATTTTACCAATATTTCAGTTGGTTGAACGCCAACCTTTATCGAGGTGTTATAATATATTAATGTTTTATGAAAAAGGCATCTCCTTATCGTGCAACTAAAAGTTGCTCATGGCTTGCGCCTTCTATCGGAATAAATATCAACTATTCTAGTTGATTTCTAATTATTTCAGAATTGGCCAATTACCCATTCTTTATTAATCAAGAAAAGCAATTCTGGCCTTAACTACCCGTTTCTTGATTTTTTAAGATGCCTGAAGGACCAGTTTTTTTGGTCGTTGAGGTACGCTGATGAGGGCTAACAGCCCGAAACGCGTACGTGGTTATCTTTTCTTGATTAATCAAGAATGGGTATTTGGCCAATTCTAGAATAATTAGAAATCAACGAGAATAGTTGATATTTATTCCGATAGATGGCGCAAGCCATCAGCAACTTTCAGTTGCACGATAAGGAGATGCCTTTTTTCATAATATTAATGTGTGTCTATTTAATTGCAGTTAGGGCAGTAGAAAATTATTTTATTTTGAATTGAAATAAACACGACAAAAATAGTTTCAATTTCTGATAACAGATGGCACAACTGAATCATGTTAATAATCTGTATAGATTCGAAGGGAAGCAATACAAATTTAATTGAGAATATAAACAAAAATGAATAGGCATAATTAAATATATATTAACATTTTAACTGATATAAAATCAGTTGAAATTCTATATAGATATATTTACGTTTAAAATATTGTCACAGAATAATTATTTTTGAATATTCTGTTGTTTATCATCATAAATATTTGCATAGTCATCACCCCTTACCATGCTTGTATATTACCACTTGAAAAATCAATTGACACATTTTGCGAAATAAAAGTTCAATTATTAAATTATTTTTAATTAAACTTTTGGAATACTTGTCTTCACTATCGTGACAATATTTTATATTTTATGTGATTTCACATTAGAATATAAACTGTATTGAAAATATTTGCAAATTGCTTTATCTCAATATATTTATAATGAAAAAAAATTTTTATACTCATTAATTAAATATACAAATACTAGCTCATGAGAGAAGAGAGAAATTCTAAATATAATTAAAGGAATAATATTTAAAGGAAAATTCAAGGAATAAATAATTATATTTGACCAGCAGCCTTTCTAATCAGCCGATTCGTTAGTTGGGCTAATTGAAATTGTGGCCTTTTAAGCCAAGCAGCCGAGGCTGCAATTAATTGTCGCCATGACAACCGTGCAGCAGTCGTCTGGAAAAGAAAAAAAAAAGGCGGCAAGTTGGAAATTTTGATAAGATCGGCTGCGTTGAAATGTCGATTTTTACTTAAAATGGATTTTTTTAAGCGAATAAAATTGGGAGTTACTACAAATTTTTCGTTGTAATACATAAATTTGATATATTACACGTAATATTAAATATATGGTATTATATTCAATAAACCTATTTTTCGTTTAAAAATCAGTATTTTTATTGTGGAAATTTTCCTATTTAAAATTTGAAATTGTCGTGAAGTTATAAAAATATGGCGAACATAGCGAATTTTGCAGCCACCTTCATAAATAGGAAAATATATTTGATTTAAGATATTACTTCAATCCTTTTTTTTTTTTTTTAGAATTCTCTCCCTCAAGTAAGACCCCTTGAAATTTGCTATATACGCTATAAAATAATTTTGCACCAAAGTATAAATAAATCTAAAAATATATTTGAAAATTATCCCGCATGAGTTTCTTTTCAACGAAAAATCAAAATTTATTCCAAGGAGAAATAACGATTATTTCTAACCTTAGGGATGAGGTATGAAAGGATGAATTTATTTTTCCGTTTATCATTACTCTTCACAATTCATACCTCATCCCTAAGGTTAGAAATAGTCGTTATTTCTCCTTGGAATAAATTTTGATTTTTCGTTGAAAAGAAACTCATGCGGGATAATTTTCAAATGTCGTTTTACAATCACAAGCCGCATTATATTATATTGTAATACTCAAAAAATATATTTACTTTGATAATGTACAATTTGGATTATAGATTATAATACAAGAAAATAAGACCTAATCCAAATAATTTAATAGTGTGTGACGTTTCAGTAACAGCATTGTTACCATCATCAGACAAAATAATAATCGGACAGCATTGTCACCATCATCAGACAAAAGAATGATCAAAAGACATGTACTTTAATTAATAGAATGGAAGAAAGAGGAAATGATATTTACAGATATGCCTTTAATTATATATATATTTTTAAACCCACTTTAAATTCTATGAAAAAATATTTCAAGTTGTCTCAAAAAACTATTTTTCCTTATCTGCTATCTTGTTTAAACACTTGTGATAACAGTCCTAATCAATAACTTCCTGTGATATTTTTTTCTCATTTATTCTTTTGCCTGATGATGGTAACAATACTGTTGCCGAAACGTCACACATTAATAAATTATTTGAATTAGGTCTTATTTTCTTGTAATATTTCTATTCTGAAAATAGAGAAATCCATATTCAAATCTTTGAATAATAAAAAGGTAAATATTGGATTGAGAATAAAAGATTCATTTGCTAATATTTCGGTTGGCTGAACGCCAACCTTTGTCAAGGCATTACATTTGTGTATAAACAAACTCAGCGCCCTATACCATCATTATATTACAGTTACAATAATATTTTTAAATACTGAGTTTGTTTATACAAAATGTAATGCCTTGACAATGGTTGGCGTTCAGCCAACCGAAATATTGGCAAATAAATATTTTATTCAATCCAATATATACCTTTTTATTTTCTAAATATATTTCTATTTCTTAGACGTTGTAAAAGTTAATTGTTTTCGTGTTGTAGTAGTGATGGTAGTACGTATCCCAAGTACACTTAGTACAGGTCATGATAATCATGGTTGATAGTTACTGTTTTTACTGTAAGTGCACAACTTGTTTATACGTGCAGAAAGCAGTTCGACTTTGACACCTATAAATATGCCAGAGCCTCGTTTGGTTGCTTGCATTTATTGGTGATGACGGTGGAAACGTGTTCTAAACCTTTGGTTTTCGACCTCTACGACCCGGGATCGAATTCCGCTTTGGACACTTTTTTTATTAAAAAAAAAATTCCAACGGTCCTCGATTTTTACAAAAGTCCAACCCCAACAGCGAGTGCTAGTAACCAAACAGGCATATTTGTATGTGCAAAATCGAACCGCTTTTCATATGTGTAGACATGCGGAGCACTTACAGTAAAAGCAATCGCCAACTTCTACCCACAATGATTATCATGGCTTGTACTATGTGTATTTGGGATAATAAATAAATGGTGGGGTTGTATATTTGTAGAATTTCTATTAGGTATTGAATGACAAGATGATACTGTTGACCTCTCCTGGATGTAGTGTCCTCATTGTGATGGTAAGATTGAGTTAAATGCAATTTAAACATTAGAAAGTTAGGGGCTCAGGCCAGGTGATTGAGAAGTTGGACTCTACTTCAAAATATAGCGATAATATAAAATAACAAAACGTATATTTTTGTGTAGAACACGTTTATTCCTCTAGCTTTGGAACGACATCGTTCTTCAACGGGCATGAAGATAAAGTATAACAATATATAGAAGTACAATGGGAGACAAGTGATATGCAAATATGTAACTAACTTGATGGCAGATAGAATTACAAAGTGAGAAACCAGTTATGTAAATCTATATATTTGTGGTAAGAAAACAATCTTAGAATGATATTGAGAAATAAGCAAATAGGATGTGACTGAAATAGAATATTGTAATACCTGACTACTGCATTAATAAATGGTAAATTTCTGGAATTTCAATTTTCTTATTGATGCTATTATTTTGGATGGAGATGCTGCAGACCTCCAAAAATAAACGTTGTGATTTATTGGGGACCTTGGTCTAATGGATGGTGGGGTTTTCAGGTTGAATAAATGTCATGTTTAGTTAACATGTTGAAATGTCATATATCTGGTGTCCCTACGTATATACTTTAAAATATTTAAATGCTTCACCCAATATACTAATTAGGATCATTCTTTAAACCGTCCGCTTGCGTGCCTTTTTATCCAGCTATAACATTTTATTTTAAAAATTCTTCCGTAACGTCATAGACGTTTAGAACACAAAATGAGGGCCATTGGTAGAATAGAGGCAGGCCAGTCCTAAGCAGAATTTGCAAGATGGCCCGAAACGTTAAGCAAAGTGGTTTCGAATCTATGAAAACAATTTCAAGAAACAGGATAAATCTCCAGAAGAGAAGGACAAGGCCGCCAGAGAATCACAATCTCATCAGAAGAGCGTTATCTGAAGTTAACGGCCAAACTTAACAAACCCATGACAGCCAGACAGGTAACAGTGGAGCTATCTTCGGCCATAGGAACCATGATATCATGGCAAGCACGTGCTCACTCGTAGTTTTAATATCGCCTTTTGAAGAGCGATAGATCGAAATCTCGCGGTGTTTTGATAAAGAAACTTATTGTGTGTAAGGTTTTTTTGATATTTTTATTAACAAGTATATTCACAGTATAAAAGTATTCAACAAACCACAAGTTGAATGCAATGTGCATTAACTATCTGTCATATAGACATCAGATATGTAACGTACAATGATAATAGCTCTAGATATATATACACACGTGCGCTATCTATTAATAAATGACCCCAATACAATAATTAAAATGAGTTAATTCGAGCGGGTTTATTGGAGAATTTCTAATTAGAGACACGTCATGGGGACGCTATTAATTATTAATTAAGGTTTCATTAATCAGTTTGTACCCGGCCACATAGCTGGACACAGCTAGGGGATCGAATTCCACAATATCACATCAGTTCTCTATTTTCTTCAGCAAGTTCTGGTTCCCATCACGTTCTTCATAGCTTCCCATTTATTACTGTTCTTCCTACATTTCTATTTTCCATTAATTTTACCTCCAATAATTTTCTTCTTAAAATAATTTATTTTCTATGAATTATCCATCTCTTTTGTTGCTTCTCAGCCTTTTGGCTAAGATTAAAATGTATCCCATTTCTCCCAAGCCCCTATGGAGGCTATATGCCTCACCTACAACCGAGTCATGGCGATATAACCACTCAGAGTCTGGAGGAAATGCCAACTCGAAGAAAGAAGAGGTGGATCTTCCCGCAAGAGGACCTTCCGCCCGGATCTGGAGGACCAGAAGAAGACCCCTTTATACCATATTTTTTGCATTCATTCTTTTATATTTAATTTGTAAATTTTCATAAAATTGTTTTTTAGCATCTCCTATGTTGAACATGTATTTTTTTGGAATTATTTAATAAAATGTTTTGAATCTCTTTTTTCTCTTTCTGATTACCCTATCAATAGGCTTTGTTCTTTCTAGTAATCTGGAGTCTACCAAGACATGTCTCTATAAGTCTCAACATTGAACTGAGAGTCCTTGTCTGGAGGAGGACTCCTGGCCATCATGGAGTCTACCAAGACATGTCTCTATAAGTCTCAACATTGAACTGAGAGTCCTTGTCTGTGGGAGGACTCCTGGCCATCCTGGTGTCTACCAAGACATGTCTCTATAAGTCTCAACATTGAACTGAGAGTCCTTGTCTGGAGGAGGACTCCTGGCCATCCTGGTGTCTACCAAGACATGTCTCTATAAGTCTCAACATTGAACTGAGAGTCCTTGTCTGGAGGAGGACTCCTGGCCATCCTGGAATCTACCAAGACATGTCTCTATAAGTCTCAACCTTGAACTGAGAGTCCTTGTCTGGAGGAGGACTCCTGGCCATCATGGAGTCTACCAAGACATGTCTCTATAAGTCTCAACATTGAACTGAGAGTCCTTGTCTGGAGGAGGACTCCTGGCCATCCTGGTGTCTACCAAGACATGTCTCTATAAGTCTCAACATTGAACTGAGAGTCCTTGTCTGGAGAAGGACAAGATGGAGGAGCCTCCCTTCCTGAGAACAGCTTTTTATATTTAACCACCAAATTGTAAATAATATCATTTATCTTTGTTTAATTTCCCATTAATTTTTGTAACAATTTTCTAAGAGTGTCAATAAATATTTTAGAATTGTCAAAAGGAATTGTCTAGTAATCTTGTTAAGACTTATTCATTCTGTCAACTTTCAACTTACTCGCTTCATCCTTTTCAGATCTACATTTCAAATGCCTTAAAATCTTATGTTCGTTGTCTTTCCCAATGACCATTTCTCCAATTCACATCACAGTCTATATCAGAATCCTCACCAGTTTTCATTTATATCAATCCATTTTTTATTTTTCTTTGCTTATATCTAATAAACATGAAACAGGCCATGGTAATCATGGTGGGTAGAAGTAAGCGACTGCTTTTTCTGTAAGTGCAATCCATTTATATTGCTAATTATACAATTCGCACTATTTTTCAAAACTGAAACTCTACACAGTTCCATCAAAATTTATAGTCACTCAATTTGTCACATCACACGGAAAATTCCATAAATAATTACATAAAAGAAGTCTATAAGAAACAGAAACACCAAATTGTTCCTGCGGAGAAACTGAACAAACTGCTCTTCACCTTATCTATGACTGCCCGAACTTTACAGAAATGAGACATCGATTGTTCCCCGATTTAAATGATCTAACTCTTTTACATCAGTCACTTTGTCTATATATATATTTAGAACTCTGTCGATTAATAATGTAAACTTTTAAATATTTAATTCTAAGTTTTAATTTGTTTGTTGTTTTGTTTGTTTTCTCTGTAATAGGCGCAAATATTTCGATATCGGGCCTGATTGATTAATAAAATGAAATTCAACGCTCAATATATCGCATTTCAGAAGCTTCTATCCTTTATTAAAAGTCTGTTTTTCTATCGGACTTCTGGTCTTCCTATTTTAGTGAATTTGTCCTTCTCCTATATCAAGGATATGTACTTTGATCTTATACTCTCGAGCATGAATTAAGATATATCTAATAAAAGATCAAACTACCATTACATCTTATGATATTTTTGTAAAATTTCACAATAAAAGGAGATAAACTTTCAATGAAAAAAGCGTATTGCTTGATACAAATATATAAATGCAATTCTAAAGTTCATGAAGCTAAGTCTACATAGTTTTCTGAAAATACCATAACCAATATTCTCCTATAGTATCGTATATACGAGAATACCACATGCACCCTATTCACCAGATATAGCTCCGTATGACTTCCACCTATTTCCTCATTTGAAAAAATTCACTTTCTGGCATTCATTTTAGGTCAGATGAAGAGGTCATTGATGCTGTAACCTCATTTTTGAGTCACTTGAAACATCGTTCTTTTTGGAGGGCATAAAAGCATTAGAACATCGCTGGAAAAAGTGTATAGACCTTAAAGGGAATTATGTTGAAACATAAATCATAATCATTTTATTAGTTATTTTCTTTACATGTCGGGCCACCGACTTATGGGACACCCTCGTATACACACATCTGTCAATGCATTAGCATAGCTTTATGGTATGGTTGGTTGAATTGTCAAAATAGCTTGGAAGGTTTATAAATGATGAGCTTAGCTCCCCTAACATATTTTTTTTTTTATCGTAGAAAGGATATTAGTAAGTTTGCTTTATTTGAAAAAGAAATGTTACGCTTAATATATTTTATTAATAATTTCTTATATATAGATAGCGCGCTATTGACTTATGGTTAATGTACCTTGTATATTTCCGGAAAATTCGAAGAAAAATCATTTCGATAATAAGATACAAGATACATCTTTCTTATTGAAATGTAGATATATGATGTAGTTACAGGAATAGTGGTCACAAACTACCATGTTTATCATAGTCAGTACGATATGCTGACCCAATGTAGAAAGGAATCTAGCGAGGAAAAAGAAGACATCGATAAAGACCTAGGAAAATACAGTAAGACCTAAGAGGAAACAGAAAGACCGAGGAAAATACAGTAAGACCTAAGAGGAAACAGAAATACTTAGATAAATACAGTAAGACCTAAGAGGAGACATCGATAAAGTCCTAGGAAAATACAAAAAGACCTAAGAGGAAACAGAAAGATCTAGGATAATGCAGAAAGACCTAAAAGGAAACAGAAAGACCTAGGAAAATACAGTAAGACCTAAGAAAAGACAGAAAGACCTAAACAATACAGAAAGACCTAAGAGGAAACAGAAAGGCCTATGAAAATACAGTAAGACCTAAAAGGAGACAGATAAAGACCTAGGAAAATATAGAAATACATAAGGGGAAACAGAGAAAGACTTAGGAAAATAGTGAAAGACCTAGAAATATACAGAGAGACCTAGGAAAATACAGAAAGAACTAGAAATATACAGAAAGACCTAGAAATATACAGAAAGACCTAGAAATATACAGAAAGACCTAGGAAAATACAGAAAGACCTAGAAATATACAGAAAGACTTAGGAAAATACAGAAAGACCTAGAAATATACAGAAAGACCTAGGAAAATACAGAAAGACCTAGAAATATACAGAAAGACCTAAGAGGAGACAACGATAAAGACTTATGAAATTACAAAGATCCAGGAAAAGATACAGAGAGAAATCTAGATAGGAACCTAGTGGATCACCTAGATGGCACAAGATGAGATCCATGAAGACGACCTAGAGGGAGAATGATCCAAAGAGACCTTGATAAAAGAAGAGCTGATAAAAGAAAGAAGACCACCAGGCAGAAGATGGAAGTCCCAATATTGATCAGGACGACCTACCAGCTGCTGCCGTCATTTTTTCCTTTCTTCCTAATTATACCGAGCATTAATGACAGCTAATAGCCTTAAATAATGATTGGATAATGAATTGGCTCCCTGGTAGCCAATAAGGTGAGAGATAACTCCGTTTCCGGTTACAAAATTGACAAATCGGGTTGTTGACAGGAAGTCAGCGTGACTAAATAATGTTTGGAATCAAAGATAATGTTTTTGGAATTGATTTATCCACTTTATCAGGAACGTGATTGGTTGTTTCGTCGTGTTTATTTTTCCACCTAGAGATAAATTTAGCTTAAACATTTATTTATTAGTATTTAGGTGCCAATAATTATGAATTTCTCATGATGTATTGATTTATATAGGAATTTTATTCAGATATCTTGTCTTTTACAAAACTCTTAAGTTTGCTTATAGTTTCGTACGCGTGTTTGGAATTTCCCGTCGAAGGATTTTTCCTTACATAAAAAGGCACTTTTCTTTTCCAACTATATCCCGAATATATAGGTGCCGTCTAATCACTGGCATTGCCTATTAGAGGGATTAGCCGAGTGCAGCAAACCCCCACAATAGCTATTATTACTACACTTACTTTGTCGAACAGATTCTGGGAAACCTTGGCTGAACACCAGCTTTGGTGAATTTGGGATCTGTGAAACACCAACATCACCATCTTTGGCGAATTTGGACTCTGTGAAATTTGGCGCCACACATTAAAAACCTTTATAAATCGGATCATTTGAAACTTCTCACATCAACAACCTTTCGATTACAGGTTCTTTGAAACTGACCACATGAACAGCTTTTTCAATTACAGGATCGTTGAAACTTACCACATCAACAGATTTTTCAATTACAGGATCGTTAAAACTTGCCACATCAACAGCTTTTTCAAATATAGGATCGTTGAAACGTAACACATGAACAGCTTTTTCAATTACAGGATCGTTGAAACTTAACACATCAACAGCTTTTTCAATTATAGGATCGTTGAAACTTACCACATCAACAGCTTCTTCAATTACAGGATCGTTGAAACTTACCACATGAACAGCTTTTTCAATTACAGGATCGTTGGAACTTACCACATCAACAGCTTTTTCAAATATAGGATCGTTGAAACGTAACACATGAACAGCTTTTTCAATTACAGGATCGTTGGAACTTACCACATCAACAGCTTTTTCAAATATAGGATCGTTGAAACGTAACACACGAACAGCTTTTTCAATTACAGGATCGTTGAAACTTAACACATCAACAGCTTTTTCAATTATAGGATCGTTGAAACTTACCACATCAACAGCTTCTTCAATTACAGGATCGTTGAAACTTACCACATGAACAGCTTTTTCAATTACAGGATCGTTGGAACTTACCACATCAACAGCTTTTTCAAATATAGGATCGTTGAAACGTAACACATGAACAGCTTTTTCAATTACAGGATCGTTGAAACTTACCACATCAACAGATTTTTCAATTACAGGATCGTTTAAACTTACCACATGGACAGCTTTTTCAACTACAGGATCGTTGAAACTTACCACATGAACAGTTTTATAAATTATTTTTCTGAAATTTACCACAACAAGAACCACATATAGAGCTTTTATTGAAACTCCAAAACTCTTACTAAATACAGCAACGATATTTGTCAGCAAACATGAGGGTGGGTGGGTTCATTTTTGACGCAATAATTCAAATTTCTAAACGTTCGCACCTCTTTTTAATCTTGTCAATCGTTCTTCATAAGCAACCTATTAGATTTAATATCATCTCAATACACATACGCATATAAATATAAGGTTGTCCCAAAAGTTCGTAAACATATTATTATACATATTTTACAAGTGTTTACGAACCTTTGGGACAACCTAGTAATTCTGAAACTTGGGCCACCTGCTGATTGGCCACTCTTGATATATACCATCAGAGATTAAATCATTCTTCTATAAGAATTTTGTTATAATTTACCAAGGTTACCAATAGTACCATGGTTGTCCCAAAAGTTTGTAAACACTTGCAAAATATAAATCATAATATTGTAGCAAAGTATTTATAATTTTATTAACAGAGTATCATTTTTATTTATGTTTATATCTTTCTATTCTGTAAACTTCCCTTATTGCTTATCTTTTGTTTATCATTCATAGTTTCTTCTTGTCTTAAATAAATTGCTGTGTATCCTGAAATTTGTCTTTCCTAATTTTCAATGTGGCAATAAGTTTACAAACCTTTGGGACAATTTCATCTTAACTTTATTCAGAAAGACGCAATCACGACGCAAAACTCAATTCTAACTTACTTGTTTATTATTCATAGCAAAATTAACAACCATGCAAATAAGATTAACCAGAAAAATAAATAAAAACCTTCAAAAGAATAATCAAAAGGCGAAAAATTCTTTCAACAATGCAATCAAATTAGAACAAAAAGAGGCTAAACACAATTAATAATATAATTAAATACATCTACACACAAAAAAAAACACCATAAACTCTAAAAAAAAAACGAATCATTTGTCTACTATACAATTTATTACTTGAAATAAATGGTAGATAAATAAATAAAAAACTGGGGCTACCCAGGATTAGTTAAATATTCAGTCGAGTACTTTATCGTTTTTTTGTTCCCCCTACTGTGCGAAATCAATTATTTAATCAGACAAAATAAAACTGGATGCGTCCTGAGATTGGGCCCAAGAGACCATTCTCCGAACACGACTGCCTTAATGAGTGCCAGATTTGCATAGTCTATAGAGACTCTTAAAGAGGCTACAAGACTTGCTTTCTTTGACAGTATTCCTAAAGGATCTTTCTAGAAAAAAGCAACTTCATGATGATAAATTTTGCAGTTCTCTTCAAAAAGCATGCATATATTTATAAAAGAAGATTTTATCATTTTCGACACACACGCACACAACATTTTTAACGATTTTTTTAACAACTTTTTTTTAATGATCTTTTTTTTTCAACAGGTATCGTTAAACAAGTACAAGTACAAACGGTGTTATCAAGTAATAGTATTATCTTTATTGTTCCAAAATAACTTTTGTCTAGCAAAATTTCATATATCAAATTCAATAAGATTTTGTAAATATAAATCAGACTTTATAAATAATCTTAATTGTTGAGTATATTTGATTGTATAATATGTTTTATATATATTATACAACCAGAGGCTTGGTTAAAAGAGGTATTCCCTAATCAGAGGACTCGTTTAGGGAGATGATCCCTAATCAGAGGGCACGTTTAGGGAGGTGATCCCTAATCAGAGGGACGTTTAGGGAGATGATCCCTAATCAGAGGGCACGTTTAGGGAGGTGATCCCTAATCAGAGGACACGTTTAGGGAGGTGATTCCTAATCAGAGGGCACGTTTAGGGAGATGATTCCTAATCAGAGGGCACGTTTAGGGAGGTGATTTCTAATCAGCGGGTTCGTTTAGGGAGGTGATCCCTAATCAGAGAGCAGGTTTAGGGAGGTGATCCCTAATCAGAGGGTTCGTTTAGGGAGGTGATTTCTAATCAGCGGGTTCGTTTAGGGAGGTGATCCCTAATCAGAGATCTCGTTAAGGGAGGTGATCCCTAATCAGCGGGTTCGTTTAGGGAGGTGATCCCTAATCAGAGATCTCGTTAAGGGAGGTGATCCCTAATCAGAGGGTTCGTTTAGGGAGGTGATCCCTAATCAGAGATCTCGTTAAGGGAGGTGATCCCTAATCAGAGGATTCGTTTAGGGAGGTAATCCCCAATCAGAGAACTCGTTTAGGGAGGGGATCTCTAACCAGGGAATTCGCTAATGGAAATATTTATTTAGTAAAAAAATTATTATCTCTAATAATATAAAAATATTCGATTTATTATATCATCGAATGATAATATATAACGTAGAAAATATATGATATATTTGTGAGAGAACTCACTAATTATAACAAGAGGATGAATTGTGAATGTAAATAATTAAAAGGTTATTTTAGAATATAACTCATTGTGTAAATAGCTCAACTTGATCAACTTTCTCTCTCCACGATACTAATTATTACAGATAACAATATTAGATCAACTTCCATTATTGCATAACACATTGTAAATAACTACTTTGCGATTTCTTCTATCTGCTTATGTTGTTGCTTATTTGTTTAATCTATATGTTTATTTAATGCTCTTTTTCTTAATTGTTTATTTTATTTTTGATAATTATGTTGCCTACTCTGCTATAATATGGATTATTGTAAATATTTTCAGGCGCAATTATCCAGATCGGATATAGAGTGTCTCTCTTAACTGGTAACAAATAAATAAGAGGATAAATTAATCAAAATTATATATTAAAAATTAAATAATATTTTATAAATAACTATCGCGAAACCTTGAGAGAGAGAGAGGTAAAAGTCAAAACTAAATTTAAATGGAATTCTCATGTAATGTCTTAAAATGAGAAAATAAAATGGTGAAAAGCGTAGATCTATATAGGAAAATATTTTAACATGTTAAAATGACATTTTAAAATGTTTCAAAAATGTCCAATTGACATTAAAATGTTATAAAACTATAAATCAGCATTTTTTAAAAAATGTGATGACGTTAATTTTCAGCCTTAATTAAAAAATTAAACCAGGGTTAATTATATGCAGCGCTTAGTAATTAACAGGAAAATGTTTTAAAATTTAATGAAAGGAAAGGCATGACTATAAACTTTCGTCTGGAAAGAAAATAAAAAATGGTTGGTGTCCAGAGAAAATGCCATTTAAAATGTCATTATAGTTGGTGACAGCCTCTTGCTATTTGTAACGTGATATCAAACAATGGCGAAGTGTTTGTATTCAACTACTATTCCTATGTGTTACAACCCTCATACAAATCATGGAAAAATTCCATTAATTTTGTTGACGTTCTTCCATTGTTTTTTTATACCTAATACTTCATCTTTCTGGAAAGGTTTTTCTGTGGTGTAAAATAAATTTGTTGAGTGTTTTTGTTGAGCTAAAATATAATAAATCTTGTTGGAGGAATTCTCTATGCATTTAAGTATATTTCGGGTGGTAAAATGTAAATAAAATGTTGATCTTAAATTATCTTTGTGGTTGTTTAAGAATCAATCTTGGTTTTCGACCGCTACGACCCGGGTTCGATTCCCGCATTGGGAACTTTTTCTGGTTTAAAAAATGCTCAAATGGCCCCCGATTCTTGCAAAAATCCAACCCCACCAGCGAGTGCAAGTAATCAAACAGGGCCCATTTGTAAATGCAAAGTTGAACTGCTTTTCACATGTGTTTACATGTGGTGCACATACAGTAAAATCAGTTGCCTACTTCTATCCACAATGATTATAATGACCTGTACCACGTGTACTAGGGATAAGCAAAAAAAAAAAGAAAAAAAAAACAATCTTAATTTCAAAAATTCTGAAATAATATCAAAGAAACTAAACAAACGTGACTTTTACTTCGATATAGGATCGAGGGTATATGTAATTAGGAAGAGTTATGCAAATATTCAGTAATGCAAATTTAAAATTATTTATATAAGCATCTATATGAATCTAAAAGGTTTATCTATATGACCAAGGACTAATAAGAAACACACAATATCACTGAAAGATTGTGTTCCTTCCAGATGAAAGAGTATGTAAATAGATAGTGTACAATCTCTATGATAATCATGATGAATATTTAGCGGCAGCTTTACTATAAGTGTACTACATGTCTACATATAGGGGATGAATCAATTCAACGCTATTGCTTATTTATAAATAACGAATTTCATCAATTATCAAACTGATTATTGTAAAGATAGAGGTTGCCTGGCCGGCATTCATATTTCTATGAAAAATAGACACTTCGGCCAGTTAGAGTTTTATTTTCTCAACTTTTCAACAAAAATATTTTGTCTTCGTCAGGAAAAATAAATTAAAATAAAGCATTTGGCAAAGCGTTAATATCAATTTTATTTATTTCTCCTGACAAAGACAAAAGATTTTTGTTGAAAAGTTGAGAAAATAAATCTTTGAATGACTAAACTGAATATGTGGAAAATAATGATAAATACTGCTTGGGTCATCAGTATAGAATCTTCCCAGTTATTTCAGCAATTTAATCTATCAGACATTTGTCATTATCTGACATTATCAGACGATTGTATCTTGAAACTTTTGACTATATTTGTACATTAATAACCGAAGGTTTATTCTTGAGAAATGGTAGAGAATCAAACTTGAAGTGCAGACTATATATTGTTGCACCAGGTTGCAGCTTGGCAAAGTCTTCAAACTTGATTCTCTCCTGTTCCGGGTCTTGTATCTTACCAGAGCGTGTTTCAACCATCCTACAAATTTATATAAGGGAATAATGAGATAACTCTACTTTAAATAGCCTCCAGAATTATTTATTTATTTCTCACATCAAAGAGAGCAGTGAAGTCACACAGTGTACCAAAATACAAATGGTGATTTTATAAAACATATATTCTGTTTATTATATAATAAATAAATATAAAATATAAATTTGAATTTAAAATATATGAAAAATAATATTACAAATTAAAATTTAAAAAAGGTGCATTAGCCATGATGCAACAATATTCAGAATCAAAATTTAATAATCGTAGCAATCTCTTATGGATTAAATTGGCAAAATTACTGGGAAGGTTTACGAATGAGAAGCCAAACTTTCCCAAAACTTTCTTTTTTTAAAATTATACCTAGTACACGTGGTACAGGTAATCATGGTGGGTAGTGATTGCTTTTACTGTAAGTACACCACATGTCTACACAGCAGTTTCACTTTGCACTTAAAAATGTTACAGAGCCCCGTTTGATTACTTGCCCTAGCTGGTGGGTTGGACTTTTGCAAGATTCGGGGGCATTTGGAGCATTTTTTTAAATCTAGAAAAAGTTTCAATGCGGGATTCGATCCCGGGTCGTAGCGATCGAAAACCAATGGTTTAGACCATCCTTCCACCGACCCCAGTTCTATAATTGTATAAATCCGTCTTTTATTCAAAAATAAACTTCAGTAGCTTTGAATAATTTTATCCTCTACATATAAATAGCGTTGTATATGTTTAGATATATCTACATATGCAGAGATTGCATAAGTCCAAGTAAAATTTGAATTATATTGTTAAGTACTTGAGTAAAAACATATAGAAAACCCTGTTTCTCGATAGACCGGCTTCGCTAGATTACCTCCAAATACAATTCAGAAACTCGACAGTAATGATGAACTAAGATGTCGACTGGCCATTTAGTAGAAGAATACAGTTAGGCAGTTTAGCACATGGGTTAGGAGAATTTAAAGATGAAAGTGACGATTATAGAATATCAATCAAGCACAAAGGGTTCCACGAAACTAGCTCGATGCAGGCTAAAAACTTATATTGTCTCAATCATACTCAGAGCGGTTCAAATTGATCCTGTCCTTGTCTGGAGAAGGACAAGATGGAGGAGTCTCCCTTCTTGAGAACAGTATTTTATATATTTATCACCAAATTGTAAATAAACACATTTATGGTGCAGATTGCACCACGCTAATGAGGGCCAACAGCCTTAACGCGTCCGTGGTTAGCTTTTCTTGATTAATCAGGAATGGTGTTTGGCCAATTTTTGAATTTTAAAAATCAACGAGGATAGTTGATATTCATTCCGATAGATGGGACAAGCCATCAGGAATTTTCAGTTGCACGATAAGAAGATGCCTTTTTCATAATATATTAACCTTTGTTTAATTTATCTTTGATTTTTATAACAATTGAATAAGAGTGTCAAAAATATATTGAATCGTCTATCATTCAAACATTCCGGCCGTATAGATTACCTCTGTCGTCTCCTAAGAGTACCTGGCTCTATACAGAACAGCTATTAACAAAATTCAAACAATGGTATCAATGGTAAACAAAGATATAAATATTAGATTAACCATCCTACAGAAGTTTAAAATAGTGTATGTTCAAATGTAAGAGCGATGGTTATAGAAAGGTAGCAGAAGAAACCCGTCAACAATTTGTATCCAAGCAAGATAAGCCTGTCGACAAGGCATATACCATAAATGTAGCCCATCTACAAAACGTTTTCCAGAAAGACAAACCCTTCTAAAAAACGTATTCAAGCATTAGAAGCCCGTCTTCAAGATGTATCTCATAAAAAAACCGTCCATAAGACATCCCAGCAAAACAAACCCGTCCACAAGACATCCCAGCAAAACAAACCCGTCCACAAGACATCCCAGCAAGACAAACCCGTCCACAAGACATCCCAGCAAGACAAACCCATCTACAAGACATCCTATCAAAACAAACCCATCTACAAGACATCCTATCAAAACAAACCCATCTACAAGACATCCCATTAAAACAAACCCGCCCACAAGACATCCCAGCAAGACAAACCCGTCCACAAGACATCCCAGCAAAACAAACCCGTCCACAAGACATCCCAGCAAGACAAACCCGTCCACAAGACATCCCAGCAAGACAAACCCGTTCACAAGACATCCCATCAAAACAAACCTGTCCACAAGATGTATCCCATAAAGACAAACCCGTTCACAAGACATCCCATCAAAACAAACCTCGTCCACAAGATGTATTTCAGCAAGACAAACCTGTCCACAAGATGTATCCCATCAAAACAAACCCGTCCACAAGATGTATCCCAGCAAGACAAACCCGTTCACAAGACATCCCAGCAAGACAAACCTCGTCCACAAGATGTATTTTATCAAGAGGAACTCTAAAGATCAATAACAGCGTAGGTCCAGGCTGGAGTTTCGGGGAGGTACTGTACTTCAGTGGTGAGTAGGGGCGGATCCGCTCCATCGACTTCCCACAACACTTCCATTAGGGTTTAATTAGCTGGGCTTGGAGATAAATGACCCTCGACTGGGGAGGCTGCGGCCAAATTTACAGCCGCTGTAAAGTGGACTTGTACAAACCACTTGGTAGACGTCAGGTCTTCTGAAAGGCTGAAGTGAGGGAAGTCTAGGAGTATTGCTATACGTCTATTAGTAGTTTTAGAATAAAATTTCGATAGGTATTGAGGCTACTTAGTATTTGTATAGATCTTCGGGGGGGAACATGAAGTCTACGGGAAAATTTACAACCGCTTTAAATGGACTGGTACAAACCACTTGGTAGACGTCAGGCCTTCTAAAAGGCTAATATAGGGGAAGTCTAGGAGTATTGCTATACCTCTATTAGTAGTTTTAGGATAAATTTCCGATAGGTATTAAGGATTACTTAGTAGTTGTTTAGATCTTCGGGGGACGGAGAGGGACATGAGGAAGTCTACGGGTAAATTTATAGTATACCTAGCCACTGTAAAGTAAACCTGTACAAGCCATTTGGTAATTATCAGTTTTCTGTTAGTTCGGGCAGTATACGGATATTTGAAAGAACTATTAGTACATCTGTATTGGATTTCTTACAGATGTAACAAGGTACTCTTGGCAAATTCTGAAAGTTTATCTGTAACATACTTGGAATTCACAGACGTCGTACAAGTTTTAACTTGTACTCGTAATGATCTCATTGTTGTGTATTCAGGTTTTCTGAGAACATAGGAAAATATCTATGTACAGTTATACAGGCTTCCTAGGATTTATTTAGGTCTCAGCAACCTTTATAGACTGTCTGGTAGTTTTACAGTGATGACAGATCTGGTGGCCTTTTGATGTTCAGGTACAGTGAGAATTGAAGAATATTAACTTTTGCTTGTCTAGCCGGCTTTCTGGAAATGTATACAAATATAGTTCAGAAATTGATGCGATGTCAAGTCAGTGATATTAGGTTAGCTTATAAAGCCTTCTTTAGTTATATAAGACATTTGGAAGGTTTGGTGTGACATTCTGGTCAATTGAATAGGTCTTCTGGCATCTTTCAGAGCTTTTCCAAAGTTGTATAATATGAATTATAGGTACAATATACATAGTGGTTTTACCTATCATTATATCTACCTGTTCTGAAATATCTTTAGCTTTAGCATGTCAAACATGCGATCAAAAATAAAAATAATATACCTAAAGCGAAATGAATTTTAAAACGAAAAAAAAAAAAAAAACTTTGAGGAATCATGCCATTATTACATTCTTTAAAGCACACATACTTATAAGCCGTGATAAAGTGAATATTTTCATATAGATTTATTTTGTATCAACTCGATCTTTAAAATATATAGTTGCATATATATTATTATAATTTCTTTTTCTTGATTATAAACTTGAGTTTTATCAGTAATTTTATAAACAAAAACGCATTAAAAAACCTGCAAGCTTCAAGCTCGTTTATCCAATCATAAACAATCTACTCTTTGAATTCCTCTAAGAAACCTCAGAGAAGTTTTCCGGACAAGTAAATCAAGAATTTAATAAATAGATAAATTCTACTAGGTCAAATTCTCGGTGTCAATTTTACTTCTCCTCTATGGCCTCTGTAGGTGCTTTCTGTTGGTATTTCTGACTTTTTACATAGGCATTCTAATGTTAGTATTGTGTATAGTAGAAATATTCGTGCTTATATCCTTTCACTTTATATATATAGATGGCTCGTTATTGCATTGTATTTATTTATGCCTAACTGGTCTTGTCCTTATTGTTTGCGGAAGAGTATTGCTCGAAGCAAATATTAATATATAATTCTACTGTCCTATAAGCTTATGTTCATAGTTTTCTTGAAACCCATTTCGGAGATTCTACCCTTCAGTACTGCGTATATAAGCAGAATCGTCCAATACAGTATTAGAGCTCTGAGAAGAAGGTCGGGTGGATTAAATTGTGAAACCGCTGGGAGGTTTTACCACTGATGAGCCAAGCCCTCCCAATATATTTTTTCATCGCAGGAAGGGAAGTAGAAGTTTGTATTGTATATAAAAGAAACATTCGTGCTTAAATCCTTTCATTTTATATATATACATTCTAGATGGCGCTCTGCCATCTAAAAAGCACATGTGCTTGTGGTCAGGAAATGCCTCCTTTATTTTCAATATCAACACCTGACCCATTTATTATTTTTTTCTTTCATTCTAATGTTTGGGCATTTTCAAGCATTGCATTCTGAAGAGAGTTAAAAGTAATCTTTTTAGGCGCAAATTTGGATCGTTTATACGAATTTTAACGAGCATCGGAGATGACCTTTTTGGAGGTAATTCCATATAACCAAAGTCCATAAACGATAAAATACGAAAGTGATTTCCTTATTTAAAATTATACTACAAACAGAGATTATGTTCCTTTTGTGGTTAATTCTAAGTGGTCAATGTCATTATATGATCAAATACGTAGGTAATTTTTCTATTTGAAATATTCTTCTAACAGCGATCATGTTCAAGGCTTATTCTCTTCCAAATGGCCACAGCTTGCAAGCCGCTGCGAACAACCAATCAAGGAAGGCCACGTCATCGAATTGCAGCGTGGATTTAATTAGCTTTCATGGACGCATGCGCAGTGGGAGGAGAGGAAACTGGTGACAGACGATTGGTGTAAAATTGTAATGAGGGAGATAAGAGAGAGATAAGTCGGGCAGGATGTCCCGTCACACTGTCCGGGTAGATAACACCTGATAAGATCCATCCCTCCCTATGTAGCGATGTTCTGCCCATGCTTCAAACACTGCTTACCTTCATGGTGCATCGTTTTATAACTGCATCTCGCACTTTGAAACCTTGATCCAACATGTCCGCACTTGCTTGGAAGAACCTCACACAGTATAGAACATCTACTTTCAACTGTCCTTTGTAGCAATGCTCTGCCCATGCTTCAAACACTGCTTACCTTCATGGTGCATCGTTTTATAACTGAATCTCGCGCTTTAGATCCAACATGTCGGTACTTCTGCGAAAAAACACAAACAGTATTGACCATCTTTCAACTGTTCTGTGTAGTAATGCCCTGCCAATGCTTCAAACACTGTTTACCTCCGTGGTGCACCATTTTATAGCTGCATCTCACACTCTGGCATATAGACCTTGATCCAACATATCCGCTCTTGCTTGAAGAACCACAAAGAGTATTGACTATCTTATTTCCACTATCCTGTGTAGCGATGCTCTGCTCATGCTTTTCAAACACTGCTTACCTTCATGGTGTACCATTTTATAACTGAATCTCGCACTTTGGCACCTTGATCCAACCTATCCGCTCTTGCTTGAAGAACCACAAACAGTATAAACAATATACTTTGAACTGTCCTTTGTAGCGATGCTCTGCCCATGCTTTAAACACTGCTTACCTCCATGGCGTACCATTTTATAACTGAATCTCGCACTTTGGCACCTTGATCCAACCTATCCGCTCTTGCTTAAAGAACCACAAACAGTATAAACAATATACTTTGAACTGTCCTTTGTAGCGATGCTCTGCCCATGCTTCAAACACTGCTTACCTCCATGGTGTACCATTTTATAACTGAATCTCGCACTCTGACACCTCGATCCAATATGTATGTACTGCTTGGAAGAACCACAAACAGTATTCATTATCTACTTTCAACTGTCCTGTTACCTAGTTCACAAACAACTTTGCTTCGTGGAGTACATGATCTACATCCCTAGCCCTCTCCTAGACTCGTCATGGAACTACTTGGTCAACGAATTTCACTCATAACAGATTTTGCCTTCCAGACTGTAGCAGTACAACCCGGGTCGTTACACTCCGGGAGCCCGGGTAAACAATAATTCTCTCTCTAGCTGCTGATCGTGAGATTAGGTTCCACTTATCTTGAAGCCCACTCCGTGGTAGCTTGAAGTAATGGATGTAAATATGGGGAGACACCTCGAGACGCCACTGTAACCGCGAAACTATTGCGTGAAGATAGTTAGAAGACGATGAGCAGAAGTGGATCCGTTTGTTATATTGAAAAATAGAACACCTCCTGATTGTTCAGGCAAATATTACTGTTGACCCATTGCCGTTTAGTTGTTACTTTTCTGATAGATGGCAGTAAACCAGCATCAATATTCAATTTCACGACTAGGAAGTCCTCTTTGAACTAAATAGGGATTAAGAGTAATGGTAAGCCCAAACAGGCCTTTGGGCTTGTTGCTCTGACCATTTATCTGAAGAGAAATGTTCGAAACCAAACTACATATATTTATATAAATTGTGTACAATTACTTTAGAGAGAGATAGACTATTGTTTCAGTAAAAGCCATCACCCTGTGAAAACCTCCAAACACAGACTCTATATCAATATAAAGCAATAACGCGCCATCTCTATGTATAGGAAATGAAAGCATTAAAACACGAAGGTTTCTTTCACAGATAAAACAAACCTCTACTGTCCTTACTGCGATGAAAAAATATTGAGAGGGCTTGGATCACGATCCATTTCATTTCCTACTTATAGAAGGAGGGTGTCGAGGGTCGGTGGAAGGATGGTCTAAACCATTGGTTTCCGACCGCTACTGCCCGGGTTCGATTCCCGTATTGGGAACTATTTTATGAAAAAAAAAATGCTCCAATGGCCCCCGATTCTTGCAAAAGTCCAACCCCACCAGCGAGTGCAAGTAACCAAACGGGGATCTGGCACATTTGTAAGTGCAAAGTCGAATTGCTTTTTACATGTTTAGACATGCGATACCCTTACAGTAAAAGCAGTCGCCTACTTCAACCCACCATGATTATCATGGCCTGTACCACGTGTACTAGGGTATAAGCAAAAAAAAAATAAAGAAGGCTCGTTATTATTTTAGATTAATTTATGCCAAACTGGCCTTGTCCTTATTGTTTGCCGGAGAGCATTGCTCGATGAAAATATTTATATGTAATTCTACTGTCCTGAAAGCTTATGTTCATAGTTTGCTTGAATATCATTTCTAAGATTCCACCCTTCAGTGTAGCATATATAAGCAGAATCGTAATAGAGCTCTAAGAGAAGCGGTCTGGTAGATTAAATTGGCGAAATCGCCGGGAAGGTTCATCACTGATGAGCCAAGTCCTCCCAATATATTGTATTGCAGTAAGGACATTAGTTCTATATATAAGGTTGTCCCATAAGTTCGTGTTTTTCCTATTACTTGGCGAATAATATTATTACGGAGAATCACATATAATAAAGCGTTTGTTCGTTGAAGCCGCATAGGAATGGTCCATTCTGTGTCACGTGTTCAAGTTACGTATTCTGTGTCACGTGTTCAAGTTACGTAGTTAAGTGACGTGGCCGGCTGTAGGTCTGTTTGGTTTTTGTTTTCATCCTTTATTTTATTCTATTCTGACCTTATTAGTCATTTTTTTGCTTTCGGCAATTTATTCGGTGAATATTTGAGGAATAATATTTTTAAATAATTTTATTTTTTTAATTTAGCTTGATTATTTTATTTTTATAAACAATGTCTCCTAAAAGAGCCCTTTCTATTGTTGAGGCCATCGAAGCAAAGCAACGTCGTATTGAACAGCAGCGACAAAGACGTTTAAATTCACCCGTAAGAGAACGGCATAATGAACAACAACGGCAATACCGAATGAATATGAGCGAAAATCAAAGAGCCCTTCAAAGGGAAAACAGTAGGCTGAAGATGCAAAGAATTCGACAGGGAGATAATCTACCTTTGCCAACAGGGACATGTTTCGAGGAAGATCAAATTCCCCTGCACCTTTGTGGCCAACTTGATCAAGTTTGCCCAAAATGTAGAGCAAAGCATTTCGAATTGGAACAAACGACATACAGTAAAACTTTTCATAAATGCTGTTCCAAAGGAAAAGTCGAACTTGAACCGATTCAAACCTCTGAACTACTTGAAAGTTTAATGACTGGAAAGCATCAACTTCCGAGTTTTAGATATCCTTGAAGGTGACTCCATAACATATTTCAGCTCAGACTCAATAGATGATGCGACACCTGAAGATAATGAGAGCTATCCACCGGTATTTCTTAACAGCCTTAACCCTTCGGGAATGCCACTTCATAAGCTGAAGCTATAAGTTGGAGCAATCATAATGCTTCTTCGAAACTTAAACACAAAGCGAGGTCTTTGTAACGGGACGAGATTAGTAGTAACTAAATTGTTACCTAATTTAATTATTGCAAAAGTTCGGACTGGCACTGCAGTAGATCAATCTGTATTTATTCCGAGAGTTTATTTGGCCCCAATACATTCTGAGATTCCTTTCATTCTCAGAAGGGGACAGTTCCCTGTAAAATTAGCCTTCGCTATGACAATAAATAAATCACAAGGCCAAACCCTTGAAATGGTTGGCATCTATTTACCTGAACCAGTTTTTAGCCATGGTCAGTTATATGTTGCTTTTTCTAGGGTGAAAAGCTCTAAGTGTGTTAAAATAAAAATAATCCACGGAAGCAAGCAAGGAAGGCTTCTTGAAAATAGTTCAGCTTGCTTCACCAAAAATGTTGTTTACAAAGAAATTTATTCATTTTAAGTTCACCTCTTTTAAGGTAAAAATGTTAATTAAAAAATATCAATAAAATGACCCGAAAGGTAAAATGTTGCAACGCTCGGAAGGGGATCGATCCCTGACGGACCATGAACGTTATTTTACCTCGAACGCTTCCGATTACATATTATTAAGTATCAAAAAGGAATGTGAGAAATAAAATTAGGAATCCACCTGCTCTAGCCGATCCCGTCCTAGGACGGGCCTTTCTACTAGTACATAATAATACATAATACAATTACTTTATACATAATACAAAGACATTATACATAACGGCGAATAATATTGGTATTTCAATTTTTTCAAGTGTTTACGTATTTTTGGGACAACCCATTGTAGATACTATTTAAGCGGGGGTCGGTGGAAGGATGGTCTAAACCGTTGGTTTACGACCGCTACGACCCGGGTTCGATTCCCGCATTGGGCACTTTTTTCTGATTAAAAAAAAATGTTCAAATGACCCCCGAATATTTCAAAAGTCCAACCCCACCAGCGAGTGCAAGTAACCAAACGGAGCTCTGGCACATTTGTAAGTGCAAAGTCCAACTGCTTTTCACATATGTAGACACGTGGTGCACTTACAGTAAAAGCAGTCGCCTTCTACCCAATATGATTATCATGGCCTGTACCAAGTGTACTAGGGATAAGCAAAAAAAAAAAGACTATTTAAGCAGAATGAGAAAAACAATAGTAGACACGGTCAGATGGAGTAAGCTGGCAAAAAATGAGAGGACTCACAACTGATGGACTGAATCATCACGATCATATTCGCTTTTCCATTTGTGAAAATTTCCACTTTAGGGGATTGGAATAGTTAGTTGATTTATAAATCGACCCTTTATATAGCTTCAGCTCAATGATTTAATCATGGACCGTGGAAAGACCCAAATACGACGCCTCATTTAGGTATAGTGCATATATTCCGATCTATTTAAACACTGTCGCTATTCAAAATGATCCACTTGGGACATAAAGCCGATTATATGTTGCAAGGTGAATTACCTTCAGAATATAATCCGGATTAGGCTTAACGGCCATTCTCTTTAATTCCTTTATCCGGTTTATCACTTCATCTATCTCTGAATTGAAAGATCCGTTGCATTGTCTTTCTTCATTTCATATTTGCTTGAATGTGGTTATACTCTGTGAGTTATTGATTAGACAAGGGGTCGGCAAACTTTTGAGTCGGGAGAGACAAAAATTACAATTTACAAAATTTTAAAGTTTTTAGAGAGCCACAATTATTTTTTCTTGTCAACTATAAATAGCACTCGCATAAATAATATTTACGTATGAAACATGTTTCTCTCTCTGATTGGACACCCGTTAACAGTACTTAGGTTTTCAAGATATATATCCACTCAGTGTTAACTAGATTCCTTAGCTTTTTAAATTGGTAAGTTTCAACTTCGGAAAAAGTTAGTTCCTCTGGTGCGGTGGATGCAAAAACCGTACCGACTCTCCATTGGGAATTTTCTGGAGCACAGAAAAAAATCACCATTCTGGGCACCATCGCCACCCCGGGACATGGAACATCGGTACAAGATCAGCACATTAGTAGACTACTGGAAGGATCCATCGCTAGATGGTCCCCCTTTGTCCGCAGTCCCTTTCTTGTGGGGCTATGAGATATAGTCTGGTGCTCTCATCAGTCGTTTACCATCCTTATATGGCTTAACCATATAGAGAGCTGAATACAGTTAAACCTGTCTATAACTTCCACTCTATATAGTGCCTTCCTCTCTATAGCGCCCTATTTTAAATACGTAATACGATGCGAGATTTACATTAAAAGTGACCTGTCATAGGACCCCTTCTCTATAGCAACCCCAAGAGTGGGCGTTATAGACAGGTTTAACTGTATATGGATTGAATCTGTTAAAATTGAAAAAAAAATCTAACGAATTTTATTATATCATCCTCATATAAGATTTATCAAAATTTCCCAAGCAGAAAATCATTTATTTGTCTGATGGAGGGGAATGAGATGAAATGAATTGTTACTCTATGATTTAAAGTGGAAATTGGATTTGACCACTGACCGTGACACACCACACTATGAACCCCACTTAATTAAATGGCTAATCAATCAATAGCTCCATATGTGCCATAGGATTATTCCATAACTAATGGAGCGCTTTTAGGCGATTAATCTCAAATTTTTACTCTGTTTAACTCTTTCTTTATTTGATTTTCTCTCTCTGTGATATCATCATCATTTGTTACATGTTGAAATTAGGTTGATCCCTTTCAAAGCTTTCTTTTTTATTCCAGCCAAACGATTCTAGCCAGACGAATAACTCGGCTTCTTCATTATTTTGTCCGTTACATTTTCAGCCATGTTTGACTTTAATTATTCAAACTGAATAACTATTAAACAAAAGAATAAGCTAATTATTAATACTATTTTAAAATTACAAAATATTTTCTCACAATTAATTTATTTTTATTAAAAAACGCTAGCTTTCAAGTGATAATCGCTCTTCAACGGGCTTAATAAAATATCGACTTTATCCTACCAGAAATATTTTAACTAAAACGCGCGCAGCGTGGATACGCGTATTTATATCTGAAAATTTAACAATTATATGGATATTTCTTGAAAAAAGATACTTCGGCCAGTATAAATCTTTTTATTACCTCTGGCAGAAATATCTTTTTTTCAAGATGTATGGATATTATTATAATATAATATAAATTTATGAATATTAATACTATTACTATTGTAGCGACTAAAATGCCATATATACATAGTGTATTATAAGCAAAAAATAATTCTCTGAGGGAAAAGTTTCTTTTTTAAAAATAATGACAATACAATATTCGGTCTGAACAGCCTTTCAACGGGTATAACTACGGTACTAAAGCTACTATACTACTGCAGTTAGATATACCTCAGGCGGTCTTTAATGGGAGACTTTACTGTTCCTTTACTTCTTTAATGTATTACGTCTTTATATATATATAGATTAATATTTATTTAAAAAGACATATCCTGACCACGAGCACATGAGCTTTTTAGATGGCGCTCTCTTGATTTATCAAGAAAATGGGTTGGCCAAATATCAGGTAACAGGCTAAATCAACGTTTAGTGATTTCTGTTCCACTAGATGGCGCTCTGCCATCTAAAAATCTCTTGTGCGCATGGTACGGATATGCCCTTTTCGATTTTAATATTAGCACCTGACTTTTTTTAATTATTTTTTTTTTACACATGGATTAATATAAACGTAATATAATAAGTGGTCAATATTAGTGATTTTTTGTTTTTCAAACTGAAATAATGTAATATATTTTTCTCTCAATATATGATAAGTATTTAAAATATGTATATAATAATATGGCGCTCTGCCATCTAAAAAGCACATGTGATCGTGGTCAGGATATGCCTTCTTTATTATTAATAATAATATGTATATATAAAAATTGTATTTATTATTAATTTGTTAACGTGATACTACTGTTGAAGGACTGACAAGTCTGAGAGCTTGAAAATAAAAAGTTGAACAAGAAACTTAACCCTGGAAGCTTTATTTACTACTCTGATCAAAAGGTTTCGACACTTTGCTCATAAAATCCTGAAAACTCAATATATATTCTCCCAGTTTGTGACAAACGCAAGCGTCGCCCTTGGCTTGGAGTCCTGCCAATTTTCAAAAATCTCGCGCCACAACAGCGCGAGCAGCGGCTGTTCGAAGTGAAGCCATTTTGCCCGTGCTTCGATTTCGTTAGTCACCGAAATGGAGGATCAACGAATTTGCAACAAGTTCTGTGTGAAAAACGGATTCGAGGGTGCCGAAATTTTTTGGATGCTGCAAACAGCCTACGGGGATGTCGTCATGAGCCGAAGACGAGTTTTCGAGTGGTACAAGCGCTTCAAGGAGGGTCAGGAAGAGACCGCCGACAACGAGCGTTCCGGGAGACCGTCCACATCAACCACGCCAGAAAAAGTGGACAAGGTGTTGGAACTGGTGCGTGAAGACCGACGAATAACTGTCAGGTGGGTCGCCGAAGAAGCAGGGATATCATTCGGGTCGACTCAATCGATAATGAAGGACATTTTGGGAGTGAGAAGACTCAACGCCATTCTCGTTCCCAAAGATTTGCCTTTTGATCAAAAGAACGCCCGAAAAGAAACGGCCAGTCTCAATCTCGAAGCGACAACCGACGACCCCGAATTGCTGAAGAGGGTCATTACTGGAGACGAAACATGGATTTACGGCTTTGATTCGGAAACTACCCAACAGGCATCGGAGTGGCGCTTCAAAAATGTGCCGAGACCAAAGAAAACGAGGAAGGCTCCCAGCAAAGTCAAGGTCATGTTGACGGTGTTCTTCGACTATCAGGGCATCGTTCATCATTAATTTCAACAACAAGGCTCTACAATAACTGCTGACTCCTACCTGGGAGTTTTGAGGCGATTGAGGGAAGCGATCAGACAGAAACGGCCGGAGCTTTGGAGAAGCAAGTCGTGGACCCTTCACCACGATAGTGCGCCGGCGCACACATCCCTCAAAATATCGAAATTCCTGTAGGACCACTCAACCTCTGTGTTCCCCCAACCCCCCTACAGTCCCGATTTGGCCCCCTGCGACTTCTTCCTTTTTGGAAAGCTAAAAAAAAGTTAAAGGGTCGGAAATTTCAGAGCGTAGAAGAGATCAAAGTGGAATTGAAGAAGGCCATGAAGGCGATCCCGAAAACAGACTACCAGAGTTGTTTTGCCGACTGAAAAAAAAAGTGGCCGAAGTGCATCGCGGCCAACGGGGACTACTTTGAAGGGGACAATTTGAATTTGGTAGAATAATAATTTTTTTTTAACTTATGAGCAATGTGTCGAAACTTTTTGATCAGAGTAGCATTTTATAATATCAGTGCTTGTTTGTCAGATTTTCCTCTGTGGAGATTTATAGAAAAAAATCTAAGTCAACAAAATATCTAATCATACATTATACTAAGGCTTCCTCATATTAAAACAGAAAGGAAGGTGGAGTAAAGTTTGATAGGGAAATTCATAAGATATCCTGTTTGGTTTCTTTTTATTCTATGGAAATTCTTTAAAAGACGAGTTCATAGTTAAACTTAGCTAATTTAAAAATTAGCAAATCTCTCTTATACATTCTTTTTGGAATTGTAGCGCTATCAAATGAATAAAATATTTGAGACTCTTCTTGAATAATTTATTAAAGTTGTTGTTTGTTATCCCCTTGTGTAAATCTTACACGAATTCCATGAGTTCCTGCTCCTCGAGCTAGATTTATTAAAGTAAATAATACAGGTTAATATTAATACATTTAGGGTCTATTTGAACAAGCTTGTATACCTTTCATTAGTATGGGGATAACTAGGGAAAACAAGAACAATATTTGCATATGCTGCTATAATTCTAAGTATTTCTGTCATCTTCCACTATAAATATCTTGATGACATATAGATCAGAAGTGTGAAAATATTCCAAAACCGAATTAATGACATTTTGCTTATCGTGGTACATGTGGTACAGGCCATGATAATCATGGGGGGTAAAAGTTGACGACTGATTTTACTGTAAGTGCACCATATGCCTACATTTGTGAAAAGCAGTTCGCCAGAGCCCTCTTTAAAATTGAAATCGTGCAAATGTTCCTTTTTTTAAAACCAAATATAACAATTTTCAGCTGCATTTACTGAAATTAACGTTTAGTTGAATTTTGTTCCACTAGATGGCGTTCTGTGATCTAAAATGCTAATGTGAACGAACAAGGAAATGCCAATTTTGTTTATAAAATAGATAAATTAATCAACTCTTTAGAAGCATGGTAATGATTACTGCTCTATTTTGGCTACTTTCTTGAAGAGAAAATGGAGGTAATGGTGTTTTAGTGTTCCATGCTTCAAGGATGAAGGTACCATCGATCGAGTCAGTTGCAGGTCCTGAATGGACAGATGGTATAACTAGGTGCGAGGGTGGGGAATCCTTTGTTCAGGGGGAGGGCGGGTGACTCATCCTGGGGGCTTTACCTTTGGGAGCGGCGGACGGAAATTCAATATGCTCATGGCAGCCTTCTCCGTACAACTCGGGGATTTGAACTTGCAGCCATTCATCTTGGTGGTGGATTTAATTACAAGACATCGATTATGTCCATATTGATCGGCTAGGTTTTTTTTCTTTTAGCTTTCTTTTATTTGTTCTTAGACCTTTGTTTGGTTATTTTGGGGCTTTCACCTTGAATGGGTTCTTATGTAAACCTTTCCTCGATTTGTGTCTAGACTCGTCTTTAGTCTGTCCTTGGGATTGATCCGGTTTGGTTATGGTATTTCCTTGAGTTTATACGTGGATCTATCTTAGATTGTGTCCTAGAACCTTTCCTTTATTTGTTCTTGAACCTTTGTTTGTTTATTTTGGGGATTTAACCTTGTATGGGCTCTTATGTAAACCTTTCCTCGAATTAATGTCTAGACTTGTCTTTAGCTTGTCCTTGAAGATTGAGCCAGTTTTTTTATGGTGTTTTCTTGAGTTTGTACGTGAATCTATCTTAGATTGTGACCTAGAACCTTTCTTTTATTTGTTCTTGGGACTTTGTTTATTTTTGGGGCTTTCACCTTGATTGAGCTCTTACATATACCATCCTCGATTTGTGTCTAGACTCGTCTTTAGTTTGTCCTTGAAGATTGATCCAGTTTTATTATGGTCATTACTTGAGTTTGTACGTGTGGGTCTATCTTACATTGTATCCTAGAACCTTTTTTTTTGTTTGTGTTCAAGCCCTTTTTAGGTTTTGTAATCAAATTATAATTTACATCTGGATTTTTCGTGTGTTTGTATCTAGGCTTTTTCCTGATTTGTGTCTAGTTATTTGTTTAGGTTTGATCCTGAATTCTCTTGTGTTTGTCTCTAAACATTCTTTTGATTTTCCGTGGAGCTTTTTTTTTTTAGTCTGTGTATACTTTTTTGGGTTTGTTCCTAGATGTTTTCTTTTTCAAGTTTAAACCTGACCATTTTTAATTTGTTTCTCATAATTATATATATTTGTAGTTCACCTTTCTTGTGTTTTTATTAAGATATAAGACATTTTATTGATTTTGGTGTTAATGATTGTCTGTGTGTAGACAATATCTGAGCTTTTATGATAAGTTTGTTATTTTTTGGCCTTCTTTTTGTGTCGGCATTTCTTGCTTCATTTTGAGCATTCCGGTGCTGCATCTCTATTATTAGGGATGGTCCAAGCTTTTTAGTAGTGTATATAAATATATACATACTCTCTCTCTCTCTCTCTCTCTCATGAACAAAACTTAAGGAAGAAGAGAGTCTTTAATGTCGCCGGTCGTATATAAATATATATATATTTTTTAGGAGACAAAGTCATTTTTGTTCATAGTTATCCTGTATGTCTTCAATAAAGGTCACTGTAATATCTATCAGAGTTATGACCTAAATCCCGATATACACGATAAAAGGTAAATTTTATTCAAGTTTTGTTCATGAGTGTATATATATATAGCTTTTTTAGCTAAATATCTAAAAGTATTAGAAGTTTGTATGTCTTTTTAATGATTCGCATGTTTTTAAGGGATCCCTCTCTTTTTAGGTTTCGACGTTTTGTTATATTTTTGGTATCTTTCTAAGCGTCATATATATCCCGCATGTGTTTCTTTTGAACGAAAATTCTAAATTCATTTTGAGGAGAAATACTTCATCCCTAAGGTTAGAAATAATCGTTATTTCTCCTTAAAATAAATTTCGATTTTTCGTTCAAAAAAAAAAAAAAACACATGCGGGATAATTTTCAAATGTCGTTCTACAATTAATTGTTTATCTTCGCATTCTGATTAGTAAAGAAACCAAAACACTGTATGTTCGACTTAGGAGAAAACTAGATTATTAAGATGTTGTTGTTGTTGTCGTGTCCAATGAAGAACCTCAGATGCCCCCATGCAACTCTATCACAGCAGCAGCAATGTCCTCTATCTTGTGTGTGTAAAGCTGCTGCTCTGGGTCCATGTCAATTTTCTGATGTTGTTGTCGTGTTCAATGAAGAGCCTCAGATGTCCCCATGCATCTCTATCACAGCAGCAGCAATGTCTTCTATCTTGGGTGTGTAAAGCTGCTGCTCTGGGTCCATATTAATTTTCTGTTGTTGTCGTGTCCAATGAAGAGCCTCAGATGTCTCCATACATCTCTATCACAGCAGCAGCAATGTCCACTATCTTGGGTGTGTAAAGCTGCTGTTCTGTGTCCATATTAATTTTCTGTTGTTGTCGTGTCCAATGAAAAACCTCAGATACCTCCATACATCTCTATCACAGCAGTCACAATGTCCACTATCTTGGGTGTGTAAAGCTGCTGCTCTGGGTCCATGTCAATTTCCTGCAAGGCTGTGACCATTGCTGGACATGAGAATATCTAGATAGGTGTTAGTTCCACACCAGGACAGTTGTATGTCCTATAGGTTATTGTGCCATCTGGATGTATTGTATCATTCCTTTATAGAATTTTGTTCTAAGTCTTGTTATAGTTTTTGTCAGTTTTCTCTAAGAGTTTATTTCACATATTTGATCTAACCATTAAGATGACCAGCTTATATAGGTACTGGAAACTAACCTATTTCTTTTAACAAAATCAATAAGTCATCCAGGTGTAAGGTTCTTGTACCTTGTTACTTTTTTAATTTTATTAGAATATAAGTCAATGGGGAAGAAAGTTTAGCATATTCATATTAAGGTTAACCTCAGAATTAATTGTATAGAATTTTGTTTTTGTCGACAGACGACACTTTACTACTGAATACAGAAATCATAATTTGTAAATATAAATTAATTATTCGTTTGTGTAATGTACTGTGTTGTACAGTATAACCTCCCTTTAGCGGACACCTCTCTACAAAGGACAGTTTTCATTTGCAAAATTACCATTTTTACTATATAGCGAACTCTCTGGTTAGAGGATACCTCTCCATAAAGACACTTTGGCTCTGTAATTAGGTGTTGTCCTTTACAGGGAGGTTCTACTGTATGTGGATCTGTGATAATCTCTTTTCAATATGAAGATATATGTGAGAAAACATGACAGGTCGTTGTAAACTGAATAAAAATGAACCGCTCTGAGAATGCAGACAACATTGACCTTTTGTGAGAGATCTTTGCAGCAATATATATTTTAGAGATATAGATAGATAGACAAATTATATAAGTGAAAGCAAATTTTAGGATTATACTCATAAAAATATCTTAAGGAAGTGGAAAATCTTTAATGTCGATGGTTGTCTATCTTTTATTATTTTTTTTTTAGGAGACGGTCAATGTTGTTCGCACTTGGTTATTTCGTGTGTGTTCAATAAAGGTCACTGTGTATCAAATATCACAGTTATTATCTGATTCTCAACCATGAGATAACATAGTAGGAACAAAATTTATTCTGTCTTCTTTATAAAAATAGACAACTGGAGATGTTAAATATTTTCCACTTCCCTAAGTTTTGTCCATGAGTGAATATTGTATGATAAATGATATAGACTGTCATATTTTGACTGGCGCCATAAGGGATTGAATCTTGCTTTGGGAATTTTGCCTATGAGTGTAAAGCATTGATTTGGTAATTGTGTTTCACTGATCTAAAACATGTAACATGTAAAATAGTGGATCTCATTTAGTATTTTTCATCATATTAAGACAAAAACTACGGACATCTAATTATTTATGAATTAACCAGTTATAAAATTAATTATTTAATCAAAGTAGTTCGCTATTTATAACTGAGAGGAGCTTTAAACTTGAAACTAAAGATAAAGACGACGACTTATTAAATTACAAAAGTATATGTCTCGGCAATACTTATAATAAAACCCAACAATTCCTTTATTCCTTTGCAAGGTCGTCGACCTTGGTTTCCTCCCTCTTGGTGTTATACACCGAGCGGGTTTCCATACTTGAAGCAAATAAAGAAAAGTAAATAAATTACATTTTAAAGTTATTGTGTTTATTTATTCTTCCTCGTAGGACGCGGTCCGCAGTCTTGGTCTAGGTCCTCTCTCGCTCCAATAACCAATCAAGATATATGTACAATAACAATATTACAAAAGGAATGAAACTATAAAATAAATGGTATTCTTGTAAATTAACTAATTTAAATAAATGTTAAATATCATAGAATATTTTGAATAAATGTAGGGCGCATTAAAACTGATGCAACAATATATATACATTATATTTGAGTCGCTAAAATTAAGTAGAGCTCTTTTTCTGCATCATATTGGTTATTGAAATCAACACCATAGGTTGTATATGATGTATTTAGTGATATCAAAAACCCCTATTATATCAATTGAGTTTTTATTAAAAATGAATCTGCATCGATCGAAAACGAAGTTCGAATTGATTATTTTACATATGAATACCATTTTTTTTATTTTGTAAATAGGTATCAGCAAGAGGCAGTCAAAATAACGTTGCTCTATAGACGGAGAGCATCTGCATGATGGGAATTGTGGTTGACTAAGAATGGATACGATATATAACTTCACACAAAGCAATAGCGTGCCATCTATACATATAAAATGAAAGGATTTAAAAGCACGAATGTTTCTTTTATACATAATACAAACTTCTACTGCTCTTACTGCGCAGTAAGGCAGTAGAAGTTTGTATTATGTATAAAAGAAACATTCGTGCTTTTAAATCCTTTCATTATATATATATATAACTTTACAGTTGTCCTAATGAAAATCTAAAAAATGATTCAAAATCAATTGCAAATAAACCATCAATATGTTTACTCTATACAAATATAACGTGTAGTGGCAATGCGCTTCTTTTAAATATCATAAAATATTATCTCTACAGACCTAAGATAACTACAGAGATAATATTTGAGCAGTAAGGTCTGTAGAGATAATATTTGATGATATTTAAAAGAAGCGTATTGCCAGTAAATTTATTTGTGTAAAATTTTAACGATAGATGGCAATTCAATTTAATAACGTTTAGTATGATATTATAATTTGGAAGTAGTTTAAGGTACCTATTTTTTACACAAATAAATTTACTGGCAATGCGTTTCTTTTGAATATCATCAAATATTATCTCTACAGACATTACTGCAATGATATGAGTTATTGAATGAGAGGGCTTGGCTCATCAGTAGTGATCTCATTCAATAACTCATATCATTGCAGTAAGGTCTGTAGAGATAATATTTGATAATATTTAGAAGAAACGCATTGCCAGTAAATTTATTTGTGTAAAATTTAACGATAGATGACAATTAAATTTATAAATTTACTTCACTATGGTACCTATACAATGAGAAAGGAGTATAAGGTACCTATACCAGGAGTTTACAAAGGTCAGAGGCTGGTGGGTGTGATTAACAGATATAATGAATGAGGTAGGCCTACAAGTTATTGTTCCTTCCGAGCAAATAAATGGGAAGGTCTGGTATACATCGAGATATGGTCATTTCTTATATCAGTCGGTCGGTTGAAAGAAAGGAAATAAGGCACGCTTGCCTTGATATAAATGACTCTATTATGGAAAGCTTGGTAGGAGGATGTATCATATGTTCATCTGTTTGAATGAGAGCGATGTCGTATTTACATATATTCTATGCCAAAAATAAATAAAACTCTATTCAATATATGTATGAATGATAAACAGAACGGCTTACAATAATGAGTATCTTGATTTATTTTATATCAAGCTTTCGGGTATTACAAAATCTTCTACAGAAGTATATTAGAAAAGCTCATACAGGTTTCCTATAAACTTTATGATAAAGAAAGATGCTCATCATCCGTAGCCGTTTTGTTTATTATATGTATATATATTAAAAATAAAAAAGGCATATCCTGACCAGGAGCACATGTGCTTTACAGAAGGTAGAGCGCCATCTGGTGGAACAGAAATCAACTATTCATTGATTTAGCCAGTTCCCTGATATTTGGCCAACCCAATTTCTTGATAAATCAAGAAAAGCCATCAACGAACACGTTTCGCGCTGTTGGCGCTCGTCAGTGTGGAGTAGGCTTTACCACTGCGACCAAAAAATAATTTTGGTCTCAGTGGCTTCTTGAGAAACCAATAAATGGGTATTTAAAGCTAAACTTGCGTAAATACGCTTAACACATGAAAAAAAACAATAGAAAAACTGACGAGCGCCAACAGAGCGAAACGCGTTCGTGGATGACTTTTTCTTGATTTATCAAGAAATTGTGTTAGCCAAATATCAGGGAACAGGCTAAATCAATGTTTAGTTTATTTCTGTTCCACTAGATGGCGCTCTGCCTTCTGTAAAGCACATGTGTTCCTGGTCAGGATATGCCTTTTTTTATTTTTAATATATATATATATGTAGATGGAAATTTTTCCGGGAGGAAATGGATCTAAAGAGACAAGTGTCGCCTCTCCCGTCAAAAGAAACGTCTAAACCAGACCCCATCTATTGACCGTCGCAGCAACTAGCGGCCTCGGGTCGGTGACAAAGCCACAAGTCCGCCCTAGACTAACGAGGGCCATTAGCTCGAAACCATGGTCTCTAGGTGGACGCTTCTCAATTTACCAAAGCTGGTGTTGTGGCTTTGTCACCGACCCGAGACCGCTAGTTGTGGCGACTGTCAATAGATGGCGTCTGGTTTAGACGTCTATTTTGACGGGAGAGGTGACCCTTGTCTCTTTATATATATGTGTGTGAGAAAAGGGGCATTTACTGATCGTGCAACTAAGAGTTGCTGGTTTCTTGCGCCATCTATCGGAATAAATATCAACTATTCTCTTTGATTTTTAATTATTCCAGAATTGGCCAAATAACCATTCTTGATTAATCAAGAAAATCTAACTATGTAAACGTTTCGGGCTGTTGGTCCTCGTCAGCGTATATATATATTAGTATACAACTCTTATTTTTGAATAACTACTCGTTATAGATTTTAGGTCGGAATACAAAACGTACAATATGAAAACATTGAAATATATTCACTTTGGTGACGGTATGTGACCATTCCACAGATGGGGTGGTGCCTGTATAGGTCTGAACAACAGAATCTGTCTACAGATACTGCGTTGACTCTATAGGTGGGACAGATTTGCGGAACTAACCAAACCAGGATATGTGACGCGCTATTATAGACTCAGAAAAAAGTCCAATACCTTCTTCAATGATATCCATACGTGATATATGTTCTTTGTTGGTAAATTTGAATGTTCAGAAATATCACCGTAGATCTAGACTGGAAGAAGAATCCTTCTGGTAAAGTCAGTCAGCAGAAGCAACCAGTAGTGACAAAGAGAGATGAAGTACATAGAGATGGACAAGAATATTGTTATGAAATTATACTTCCATAGAGAAATCAGGGAGAATCAACAAAACCATCGCACTCAGATATTCATTCAATTATGATGACAGAAGCAAAATTAATTGAATCAGCATCAAAACTCTCAACCAGTCAAAGTTTTAATTCGTTACTACAATTAATATTAAGACACACACATCTGTCGAAATTCTCTTCTGAATATTTTAAAATGCTCTGGGTAAATTTAATTTGCATAAAATAATAAACTATCAGATACAGTATAACTTCCTTGTAAAGGACAACACCTAATTACAGAGCCAAAGTGTCCTTTAGGAAGAGGTGTCTTCTTACCAGAGAGTTGCTAAATTGTAAAAATGGTAATTTTGCAAATGAAAACTGTCCTTTTGGAGAGGTATCATCTAGCGGGAGTGTCCTCTCATGGAGGTTCTACTGTATATGCAAATGAATCAATTTATATGGTTCCAGCTAATCCTAAAGGACGCTGCGTTAATATGAATGCATAATGGAAATTCGAAAATACTTTAAGAGTTCTAAACACAAGGCAATAAGACCAAATCCAAAAAATAAATAAATAGTGTGTGACGTTCCGGTAACAGTGTTGTTACCATCTTCAGACAAAAGTACTGAATGAGAAGTTTTACCACAGCATGTTTTAAATAGTTAACTGCTATCCGGTGTGTAAATAAGATAGCAGATAAGAAGGAGATAGTTTTCTGAGAAACACAGAATATTATTCTTAGAATTAAAAGTATTTTTTATCTGCATCTTGTTTACACACTTGATAACATTAACTATTTAAAACATGCTGTGGCATAATTTTTCATTCAGTACTTGTTAGGTTTTTTTTATTATTATTATTATTGTATTTTATTAATTAATTATAATTCATATTCATAGAATTTTATTGTTACTTATCATCATTACTTTTGCTGTTTTTTCTTATTCTTCTGTTTTCTTTTGTGTTAAATACAACTAAATCGCATTAAATCGTAGTGTAATTCTCTTTTGTTGTGTGAAATAAATCGAATTGAATCGAATTGAGTCAGTTCGTTCTTTCTAGAAGAAACATCAAAGAAAACGTGCTAACATTTTTTGGTGCCGAAACCCGGGAAAGAAGTAGAAGAAATAGAAAGTTCTTGAAGCCATAGAAATAAAGAAAGGTAAGGTTTTGAATACTAATCTTTAAAATATGGAAACAGAAATATTAATTTTTGAATCTCTGATTAAAAGTTTAGAATTGATAAAAGCAGATGTAGAATATAATTTAGAAAGCAATGATAAATACGCACTTATGCAAAATAAAGAAGACTTGTTAAATTTAAAAGCTAGCTTTGATAATCAATATGTGAAATTAGTAAAATATAAAGGCATTAATGCTGAAGAAAAATATAAGGTATCCTTTGAGGCAAAGTTTAAAATCAATTCTTTTTTGATAAAAATAAATAGATCGCTGGGAAATTTAGATAAAAATACATTTTCTGGTGAAACCAATTTAGAACTTCCCAAATTTCAATTGCCCACCTTTAGTGGTGATATTTCAGATTGGCTGAGTTTTAAGGAAATTTTTATTAGATCTATTGATCAAAATCCAACACTGGGAAATTATCAAAAACTTCAATATTTAAATTCTGCACTAAAAGGAAATGCCGCTAGACTTATTAGGGCGTTCAATATTTCTGATGAAAATTATCCTATGGCCTGGCAAACTTTGGTCAATAGATTCGACAAAAAAAGTGAATTGGCTTTTAAACAAATTCAAAATTTGTATGATCTAAAAAATGTAAAACAAGAATCGACTAAAGATTTACTTGATCTCCTTGACACTTGTAACGAAAGCATTCAGAATCTCTCTATCCTCGGATTGGAACGTAATGCTTTATCGGATATGATTTTAATTCATATAATTCAATCAAAACTTGATCGTTTAATAAGAAAGGAATGGGAGATGAGTTTGCTTGAGAAAGAATATCCATCGTATGAAAAGATGATTTCTTTCCTGGAAAGATTTGCTGGAAGTCTCGGGAGTTTTCAGAATAAAGGAAATTCAAAACAATTCTACAAAATGAATAAATCCACTCATTCTCATTCAGCAACATTTGCCTCTGGCTCTAGTATAGATAGCAGAGTCAAGTCATGCGTCTTATGTAAAGGTGAAATTTTTTTGTTAAAATGTCCTAAGTTTAATGGTATGATGTTACCTGAAAGATGGACATTTGTAAAAGATAATCGTCTATGTTACAACTGTCTAAGATCTAACCATAGAGTATCGTCATGCGTCTTCACGCAAAATTGCAAATCATGTAATAAGAGACATCATACTCTTTTGCATCAGTTCAAACCGGAAATGTTAAGTCCTGTTGCGGACATATCTCCATTGACCCATGCCAGTGTCATGATCGAATATTACTCTCTACGGCTTTAATAAAGGTCAAATCGGAAAATGGGGTTCTACAAACATGTAAAGCCCTCATAGATACAGGCTCTCAAAGGTGTCTTATAACAAATAGTTGTCGAAAGAAATTAAATCTTCCTCTTGCTGAATGTAAAGCTACAGTTTTTGGTTTGGGAAACAAACTTGTAGAACAATCAATGGGTGAGGTCTCTCTCCAATTTAGCTCACATTTCTCAAACCTAATATTCAACGCCAATCCTATAGTCATTGATAAGATCACATCAGAATTGCCCAATTTCTTTATAGAAAAGGATAATTGGCCTTATTTGAAAAATCTTCTGTTGGCTGACCCCAATTTTGACAAATCTAGCCAGATTGATTTAGTGATAGGAGCAGAGCTTGCTCCATGCTTATTTAACAGGAAGGTTAGATTCCAAAATTTATCTGGACCCACTGCGTGCGGATCCAAATTGGGATGGTTACTTACAGGTAAAATATTACTGTCAGGTGAAAATTCCTATCAAGATATAACTATGTTCGCGTCGGAGGAACAAGATGATTTTCTCAAAATATTCTGGGAGCTGGAGTCAGTACCCTCTGCCAAATCTTTAACCAGAGAAGAAATTTCGTGTGAAGAAATATATATTAATTACCTCAAAATTCTGGAAGATGGAAGGTACTCTGTTGGGCTGCGATTTAGAACATTGCCAACTCTTGGCAAATCTAGGATCAATGCTCTGAAACGATTTCTTTCACTTGAAAGAAAATTACAAAAATCTCCAAGTATCCTAAAACAATATTGTGATTTCATGGACGAATATCTTTTAATCAATCATATGGAGCTTATTCCCAGTGATGAGCTGGATACACCTTCAGGACAATGTTATTATATACCTCATCATTGTGTTTTTAAGGAGCAAAGCACTACCACTAAATTGAGAGTTGTTTTTGATGCATCTTGCAAAACTAGCAATGGCAAATCTCTAAATGACTTTCTTCGTGTAGGACCAAAACTTGAACAGGATATCTTCAACATTCTGATAAGATTTCGAACACGCCCAATAGCTTTTTCAGGAGATATAGAGAAAATGTATCGCCAAGTAAGAATCGATTCTAGGGATTGTGATTTCCAGAGAATTTTATGGAGAAAAAACCCATCAGAACCTTTATTGGATTATAGACTACTGACTGTGACATATGGATTGTCTTGTGCGCCATATCTCGCCATGCGTACCCTACATCAACTTGCAAGGGACAAGGTGTCAACTTTCCCAGTGGCCTCAAAAATAGTACAAACCGATTTTTATGTTGATGACTTGCTTTCTGGTGCAGACACAATTGAAGAAGCTACATGTCATATTCGTGAAGTCAATAATCTTCTTTCTTCAGCCGGATTTTCTCTTAGGAAATGGAGATCAAACGTCCCAGAGGTCCTTTCTGGATTATCAGAACAGGTTGAAGATAGGCATAATCTTTGGGATTTTGAGAGTGATTCATGTGTCAAAATACTTGGTATTTGTTGGAATCCTTCCTTGGACATTTTTCAGATTCTTGTTAATGACATTCCAGAACAAACGATTTCTAAAAGACATTTGTTGTCCCACATCTCCAGAATCTTTGATCCTATAGGCTGGCTGTCACCAGTTATTATTCGTCTTAAAATTTTGCTTCAATCACTTTGGAAACAGAAGTTGAATTGGGATGATCCCTTGCCTGATACTTTGTGCTCTCAATGGAAGAAAATCGAAAAGTAATTATCCATATTAAATAAAATTTAAATTCCTAGATACTTCTCGTGCAGGGGAGCTTTACTTTCTGTTGAACTTCATGGTTTTTGTGACTCTTCAGAAGTTGCATATGCGGCAGTATTTTATATAAGATCTCATTTCAAATCGGGCCAAGTGAAAGTTTCTCTGATTGCTTCCAAGACGAGGGTAGCTCCTCTGAAAATGATTTCAATACCACGGCTGGAGCTGTGCGCTGCTCTTCTTCTCGCAACTTTATATGATACTATTCGCAATTCTTTATGCTTACAAATTGATAGAGTATTTTTATGGACTGATTCCAAAATTGTTCTCAGCTGGATTAAATCTGAATCTAGACATTGGAAACCATTTGTCGGAAATAGGATTGCTGAAATTCAAAGATTGACTTTGCATTCTTCCTGGCATTATGTCATTTCGAAAAATAATCCTGCAGACTGCGCTTCCAGAGGTATAACTCCTTCAGAGCTGGTGGATCACTCTCTTTGGTGGCGAGGACCAACTTGGCTCTCGGATGTGAACTTTGAAGATCCAATTCAACCTCAATATGATTTTCCGAAAAAAAATTCAGGTGAAAGACGAAAAACTTTCTGTTTTTCATTCCACTAATCTTTTTCCCAGACTTCATTTTCAAATATTCAAATATCAACGAACTTGTTAGAATTACAGCATGGATTTATAGATTTGTATTCAATGTCCAATGTTCTTTCAATGAAAGAAAGAAAGGACATCTATCTTCAAGCGAATTAACAAGTTCAATTCACAATATCATTCGTTTCATCCAAAGTTCTGAATTTAAATCAGAAATTACCTGTTGCAAACAAAAGAAATCTTTACCAACTAACTTAAGGCTTTTATCTTTGAATCCTTTCATTGATGAATCTGGACTATTACGGGTTGGAGGAAGATTACATCATTCAAATTTGCAATTTGATGAAAAGCATCCAATAATATTGCGAAGAGATCATTTTATCACGGAATTAATAGTGCGACAGTGTCATCTGGATCATTTACATTCTGGTCTTCAACTGACCATGTCAGCACTACGATTACGATATTGGATTCCTGCAGGCAGAAGTTTGGTCAAGAAACTAATCCACCAATGCATGGTGTGTTTCAGGGCTAAACGCCAAGTTACCAAGCAAATCATGGGAGATCTGCCTATGCACCGAATTGTGAAATCAAATCCGTTCACTAAAACTGGAATCGACTTTGCAGGACCGTTTTTTTTATGAAACCAAACATCAAAAGATCTAAAGTAAAATTAAAATCATATGTTGCTTTATTTGTATGTTTCTGCACAAAAGCAATTCATATAGAAATTGTATCAGACCTATCTTCAGCGGCTTTCCTCGCAGCTCTCAAGCGGTTTATTTCTTGTCGAGGAAAACCTTCTGATATATTTAGTGATAACGGGACCAACTTTAGGGGAGCTAACAACATTCTCCGAGAGCAGTTTGATATATTGAAAGCTTCAACAATTCAAAAATTCATATCTAATGAACGAATCAATTGGCATTTTATACCTCCTTCCGCCCCAAATTTCGGAGGTATCTGGGAGGCTGGAATAAAATCCTTCAAATTTCATCTTCTCAGATGCTTAAAGTCTCAGATACTCACTTTTGAAGAGCTGAGTACTCTGACAACTCAAATAGAAGCTTGTTTAAATTCGCGACCTATTTGTCCTCTAAGTTCAGATTCAGACAATTTTAATCCTCTTACACCAGGACACTTCTTAATCGGGAGACCCTTAACTGCCCTTCCAGAATCTTATGATGATGATGTTCCGATAAACTACCTCGACCGCTGGAGCCTAAATAAAAAAATTAAAGATGTATTTTGGAAACGTTGGAATCGAAAATACCTCAACAATTTGCAACAACGCCTAAAATGGCAAAAATCCTCACCCAACATTAAGGAAGGTGACCTCATCTTGCTCAAGGATACCATATCACCACCAGCAATGTATTGGAGCCTTGGTCGCATCACCAAAGTCTTTCCGGGAGCAGACGGAAAAGTTCGAGTCGTCGAGGTGAAGACCAAGCACCAAGAACACCTTACTAGAACTGTCTCTAAAATAGTACCATTACCTTTTGCTGAGGACTAAGTTAGTCCACCGGGGTGGAGTATGTTAGGTTTTTTTTATTATCATTATTATAGTAATCTATATGTTAGGTTTTATTTATTATTATTATTATATTTTATTAATTAATTATAATTCATATTCATAGAATTTTATTGTTACTTATCATCATTATTTTTGTTGTTTTTTCTTCTTCTTCTGTTTTCTTTTGTGTTAAATACAACTAAATCGCATTAAATCGTAGTGTAATTCTCTTTTGTTGTGTGAAATAAATCGAATTGAATCGAATTGAGTCAGCTCGTTCTTTCTAGAAGAAACATCAAAGAAAACGTGCTAACAGTACTTTTGTCTGAAGATGGTAACAACACTGTTACTGAAACATCACACACTATTTATTTATTTGGTCTTATTATCTTGTGTTTATAATCTTTAATCTAAATTGTGCCTTATCACTTATAATAGTTCTTTATTAATATCAATATATAGAGATGTGAAGTTCTGTTAAAATTTCACAGATTTTACAAAAAGTTTTCTAAGGAAGCAAGAGTTGTTATATGTTCAATTCACTCAAGTAGATGTGTAGTAAGCCCTGAGAACGTCCGCCAGATCCAATAGACCGAGATGTTTCAACAGTGTTCAGGCAGCAAAGGTTGGATAGGTGAGGTAAATTTTCGTCAGTCTTCTGGAGCTATAAACGTTTGGTGTAGTCAGACGTTGGTTCTTGTACGTAAGTTAGCAACAATTACTGTGTGTTGTTTCACCAACTGCCATGAATCATATCTCACTTTTACGAATTCAAGTCAATAGAACTACCACAGTTATCCGAGTAAATTATTTTACTCTTTTCTTCTTTTAAAAGATCAGTTTACTCATGGTAAAAATCTATCTCTCTATTCAGAATATATACATAAGCTTTATTGAAACCTTCGGTCTTATACAGATTCACCAGAGGAGATAAGCAAAGATGGAACTCCTATACTTCAGACAACGCAGAGCCTAACAACCTTCAGGTCCGACGCATGTCCAGTGGCCACAGAATCCACCGTGCATAGATTAACGTTATTCAGAATATATAAGAAATCTCTTCAGTTTCATCAGGTAATCTAATGAACATTCAATAGATCTATCTGTGTTCAAATGAATAAAAACAAAATCTAAGCCTTGAAAAAGACGTGAAAGGAATTTGATCTTGTCTAATTAGCAAGGGACCTTATGTCCTGATATAAATCCAATTACAGCCCACAAGATGTTTATCCTTCTAATTCAATTTATTTGGGACAGGCAACATCTGGATGGTCCCACAGAGTGGCTTCATTTTATGGTCGTCAGATAACTTCTTGTTAGAGGTATCCTATGTGTCTCTTGAATAATAAGAATAGAAGTTTAAAAGATTTTTCAATAATAGTTCGATATGTGTGAATGATAAGAAAATTAGGAAATAGATATCAGATATATATTAAAGAAATCAAAATATTTTATTCAAAAAAAAAAAAAAGAATCATACAAGGTTCACGCAAATGTTTCAGCAGTTTTGCGTCATAGATGTGAAACAATAAATAAAAATAGTATTGAAAATGTTAAAGATATGGAATATATATTTAAGAGGTATGAAGGAAAAAATACAATAAAAAATTGAAGAAGAGTGGTATTCAAAGGATGATGAACATAATGCATTGTATATAAAAATAAACCTTCTTCCTTGATTTATAATAATAAATAAAGCTCTCATATATATATATTTCTCTCAATATCATACGTATTTAAAATATGTGAATAATATGTTTTCAAAATAGAGAGCAATCCATATTTAATTCATTAGATAATAAAAAGGCATATATTGGATTTAATAAAAGAATTATTTTGCCAATAATCCGGTTGGTTGAACGCCAAACCTTTATCAAGTCATTACATTTCTGTATACATACACTCAGCGCCACATAGTGTTATATATATGCGGCGCTGAGTTTGTATATACAGAAATGTAATGCCTGATAAAAGTTTGGCGTTCAGCCAACCGAAATATTGGCAAAATAAATCTTTTATTAAATCCAATATTTGCCTTTTATTATCTAACTAGCCGAATGACCCGGGCAACGCCCGTGTTTTACCCGACTGTAGATGTTACAACGGTGATCCTTAGGTCGCTGGTTCAAATCCGGCTCGAGGGAGCCGGCGAGCACGTGACCTCCCTGTGCGCGCGCATCCGTGACAGAGGCCGATGAGGAAAGACGGTCGTGACTATATATAGGGATAATAATATGTATAAAAATAGTATTTATTATTAATTTGTTAACGCTGAAGGACTGACAAGTCCAAAAGTTTGAAAATAAAAGGTTGTACAAGAAACTTAGTTCTGGAAGCTTTATTCATTTTATTATAATGCATTGTATGTTCTAATGCATAAGTAAAGGGATAGGTGCATCTTTTGGTTCATATATGCTTCAACATTTATACATTTGTCATATAGGTTAGCATGATATCATAATATCATTACTCTCAGCACAGCAATCTTGAGCTTTTTACTGAAAGAATAGGATTGCCTTCAAGATTATATTTTTAATTAATTCATATAGTCAAGGTATCGTAATCTTTCATTCAAAGTTTCTGTGTTCACTACACATGTAAATAATAGGTATAATACAATATAATATAATACGGCCTGTGATTTTAAAACGACATTCGAAAATTATCCCGCATGAGTTTCTTTTCAATGAAAAATCAAAATTTATTTTAAGGAGAAATAACGATTATTTCTAACCTTAGGGATGAATTATGAAAGGATGAACTGTGAAGAGTAATGATAAACGGAAAAATAAAGTTTCCAGGAATGGGAATGGGATTTGATTTTTCATTGAAAATAAACTCATGCGGGATAATTTTCGAATGTCGTTTTACAATATGTATAGGCATTCACATGTATTATTTTAGTTTAAAATGTAGTATTTCCAGTTATTATCGAAGGATATACTATATATATGGATATATTGAATATATTCTCTATCAATTCAATAAAATAATTCATTGTATCCATATTTTCTTACTATAATATTTTACCTATATATTTCCATGTGTGTTGGGGTTGATAGTCTACATTATTACTACCACTATGTAATTAATTGTTATCTCAATGTGATTTGTTATCTAACTTACTTGGCAAAGTATAGAACTGTGCAGAAAGAAGGTATTTTAGAACAACGTTTAACAAGTTTTACCGCAAATGTTTCTTTTTACAGAACGAAAAATCGTATTTACGTTCTGTAAAAAGAAGCATTTGTGGTAAAATTTTTTAAACGTCGTTTTATAATCATAGCAGCATTATATTGTCCATTATTTAAACCTCCCACATGTTTATTTCAATAGCCCTAATCATGCGCCGTCTCGTGGTTTCAGACTGCATACTGCAGATTTAATATTTACTTTTCTCAAAAATCGGTTTTCTATTAATATTAACATATATAAATAGTTTAAAAACTTTCTTTTTTATATATATTTATTCCTTCCTACCATTTGTACCATAATCCTTATAAGTCGCGCTTCATTTTTCGCCTGTTGAAGGGTTTTTACCCGAAAGCTTGCACCTATGCATCAATAAAAGAAACTCGTCTTCCTTCACCATGTTTTTTCGTTTAATTTCAAATCAGGAAGAATTATTTATCTATGGCATTATATTGTATTATAAATTAATTTTATATAATATTTACGAACGGAAAAATATATCAAGGTTAGCTTAGTGGACATGGCATCTGCCCGGTAAGCGGAATACTGTGGGTTCGATTTCCATCCCTGAAAACTTTTATTTTTCCGTTTATCATTACTCTTCACAATTCATCATTTCATACTTCATCCTTAAGGATAGGAATAGTCGTTATTTCTCCTTAAATAATTAAATTTATAATTTTTCGTTCTATAAAAAGGAAAAATTGCCGAAAAACTTGTTAAACGTCGTTCTATTATCATAGTCGTATTATATTGTATTATAAAAGAAGGTATTTATTTGGTTTATTCATTGTATCATAATACGAACCTAAGATTTGAAAAATAGACAACAACGTCTCATGACTATATAGGAATATAAGAGCCTATAAGAATCTAAAAAAAAAACTATTTAAAGATTCTATATTGCGATTATAATTTAACTAAGTCTCTTCTGATTAGAAGATAGAACTAGAGACGCCATCTGTATGAAGAGAATGAAATTAATTAATGTTTTATTTAGGGACATCGCTGAAAAGGTTCAATACTGATGAGCTAATTTTCCCCAAATATTTTCAATATCAGTTCACTAATTGAATTGATAATTCAATTTAATACAAAGCAATAACGCACCATCTATATATAACGAATGAAGACATTAATACGCGAATGTTTCTTTTCACTAATAAATCGAACTTCTACTATCCTTACTGCGATGAAAAATATATTGGGAGGACTTGGTTCATCAGTGGTGAACTCTCCCAGCGGTTTTGCCAATTTAATCTACAAGACCGCTTTTTTAGAGTTCCAATACTGTATCATTGCAGTAAGGACAGTAGAAGTTTGATTTATTTGTGAAAAGAAACATTCGCGTCTTAAATTTTTCATTTGTTATAATTCAATTTGTGGTTTTTTTAAATAGTAACGAATAATTCTACTCTAGATTTATTTTGTTCCATTAGTTCCATAAGCAATGGAATTGATTCTTTTGTAAATATCTTTTGTAATAATTAAACAATATTAGTATTATTTTCTGACAAACTACAGCTTTGTATAAATGATTAATTCAAGTCATTTCTGAATTTAGAGAAATTTCTGTAATCTAAGAAATAAAAATTCTTAGATAAAAAGTATAAAGTAAAAAGGAGGGGGAGAAGACTTAATTGTCTGAAAAAGATGTCATGTTCAAGCATTAACTTGACTGTTGTGGGGGTGCAGATTGCTGTTTGCCGTGACGCTAGCAACTTGGAGAATTTCGTTGCTCTTATTGCGTCCCATGTAGATGCTTCTGATCATTTTTTTCTCCTACAGCTGCTTACAGCCAGCATTAGCTGTGTTGGGGAACTGGGGTGAATTTTGATGTCGCACTTAAGATGTTTTTATGTTCGCTCATTCTGCATGTATTTCCTTTGATATTTAGGTGCATCGACTAATTCATGAATGGGTTCTTATTTTTGATGTTCGACATGAGAATACTTTGTATTTTTGATGTCTTTTTTGCTAAATCTGCTATAGTCGCTTTCTAGAAGGCATCATCTGGGTTATACCCGTTGTTCTTAATGATGTTTTACTTTGTGAAGATGTTTTAAGGTTGTGAGGCTGCTGTTTTTACTGAAGGCATTCTAATTGTATTTACATATTCTTCCTTATGAGATTATAGGCAGGCTGTTCATGGTGATATGCCACCTGGGTGAATTAAGGATGTTTTGTGGCGGATTTTGCTGCGTCACCTCCTCCTTCAATGCCTTCCTCTACTGAGGGTGGGCCACATGGTCTCTCCATATCTCTCTCCTTCAATGCCTTCCTCTACTGAGGGTGGGCCAAATGGTCTCTCCATATCTCCCTCCTTCAATACCTTCCTCTACTGAGGGTGGGCCACATGGTCTCTCCATATCTCCTCCTTCAATGCCTTCCTCTACTGAGGTTGGGCCATATGGTTTCTCAATATCACCTCCTTCAATGCCTTCCTCTACCGAGGGAGGGCCACATGGTCTCTCCATATCTCCTCTTTCAATGCCTTCCTCTACTGAGGGTGTGCCACATGGTCTCTTCATGTCTCTCTCCTTCAATGCCTTTCTCTACTGAGGGTGGGCCACATGGTCTCTCCATATCTCCTCCTTCAATACCTTCCTCTACTGAGGGTGGGCCACATGGTCTCTCCATATCTTCCTCCTTCGATGCCTTCCTCTAATTAGGGTGGGCCACATGGTCTCTTCATGTCTCCCTCCTTCAATGCCTTTCTCTACTGAGGGTGGGCCACATGGTCTCTCCATATCTTCCTCCTTCGATGCCTTCCTCTAATTAGGGTGGGCCACATGGTCTCTTCATCTCTCCCTCCTTCAATGCCTTTCTCTACTGAGGGTGGGCCACATGGTCTCTCCATATTTCCTCTGCCATCCTCTTCATCTCTTCTTAGGCGTGTCGTCCGTTGCTGCATCAATACATCTCCTGTAGCAGATTTTACCATTCTTCTTTTGGATTTCTAACTCGGATAAGAATGTTGATATTTTGTCGACGCGCTTTCTACTTCTACCTTCGTAGTTTGCATCAGCCATGTTGTAGACCGACCTTCTAGAGACAATTTCTACATTGTAGGCTCTTTGTTCCTCTCTGTATGTTTTACCTGAGCATATACATGTTTTGAGTTTGGGTTAGTCTTATTTTGCCCGTTTTAAATCTGTTTTAACTTTATGTTTCGGCTATTACAAAAATTCCAAAATACCATTCTAAAAATATTAAACAGAATTCGGAATTTTATTGATGGCAGGATTAGGAAAGTGCCAAAAAGAATAAAGATTCCAGTTTAATTACAACCAATCTGACAACATTGAAGAAAGTTAAGAGTTGTGTCAATGGCAAGCATATCTCTATTCAGCCATTCCGATGATATCATAAAGAATCATAACGATAGAGTTTTTGTAGTGATGCAAGTTTCGAGAAAATTTGTTCTAAAATTTATATCACTTCAAAAATAATATTTTGAAAGGCTTATCCAACAAACGATCATTTTAATTTTAAGAATTACTGGGTATCTATTCCTCACACCAAAAATATTGCAAGTCCATCTCCGTAGCAAAAGACAAAGGTTCAAACTAAATGTTAAAACCATTATAATAACATCCTAAAGAAAGAATATTTATATTGGTGTCAGGCAACGCATCAAAGAAGCTGGAAAAATATTCAATTACAACTTTAAGGCGTCATTATAAAGAGTACAGGACCATAATGGTGCAGGAGAAACGCGTGAAGAATCCTTTGGAAAGTTTCAAACGCCTAATCAAGGTCACTCTAAGTTCAAAATATTTCAAGAGCATATCGATGGTAGAATAAGCATCACAGACAAGAGATTCAAACACCCTCAGTAGTTGTAACATCCAAAAGAAACCAGGCAAGACGCGTGAAGAATCCTAAAAAAAAAGCTTCAAACGCTTAATCAAGTCCATTCTTAGTTTTAAAAGAGTTCACGAACATATCGTTGGCAGAATGAGAATCGAATATGAGAGATTCAAACGCACTCTCAGTAGTTGCAACATCCAAAAGAGATCAGGATAGACACGTGAAGAATTCTAAGAAAGTGTCAAACGCCTAATTAAAACCATTCTAAGTTCTAAAAGAGTTCACGAACATATTTCCTTTTCAGAATAAGCATCAAAGACGAGAGATTCAAACGCTCTTTCGGTAGTTGCAACATCAAAAGGTGATCAGAATAGACGCGTGAAGAATCCTTAGGAAAGTTTCAAAATCCTAATCAAGGCCATTCTAAGTTCAAAAAAGTTCAAGAGCATATCGATAGCAGATTTAGCCTCAAAGACGTGAGATTCAAACGCACTCTTGGTAGTTGCAACATCCAAAAGAGATCAGGGAAGACGCGTGAAGAATTCTAAGAAAAGTTTCAAATGCCTAATTAAGGCCATTCTAAGTTCTAACAGAGTTCAAGAACATATCGAAGGCAGAATAAGCAATCAAAGACAAGAGATTCAAACGCACTCCCAGTAGTTGCATCATCCAAAATGAGATCAGGATAGACGAGTAAAAAATCCTAAGAAAAGTTTAAAACGCCTAATCAAGTTCATTCAAAGTCCAAAAGAGTTCAAGAACATATCTTTGGCAGAATTATCTTCAAAGTTGAGAGATTCAAACACTCTCTCAGTAGTTGCAACATCCAAAAAGAGATCAGAATAGACGCGTAAAGAATCCTAAGTAAAGTTTCAAACGCCTAATCAAGGCCATTCTAAAAGATTTCAAGAACATAACGATGGCAGAATTACTATCAAAAACGAGAGATTCAAACGCAGATAGTTGGGACAACATCAAAAGAGACCATATTGATGGCAAAATAAACATCAAAGACGAGTTATTCAAACCCAAATAGCTGCGACAACATCAAAAAGAGATCATATCGATAGCAGCGCCCAAAGAGGAAGAGAAAAGAGAGTCACAAGTTCTATCAGGCATTGCTAATCGTAAGGCTGGATAATTGAGCAGAAGAGCTCCAATCTGGACGGACCAATAGGAGATGCCCCAGATGGAAAGTTCCCACCCACCCGGCAGGCTTGACCCTCAGCCACAATTAGAAGCTGCACGCTCACCTGCATGCAAATTAAAAGATGCCCTCTACATCGTCTGATGTTTTTATAGAATTCCTCGGCTGCAGGAATAACTCCAGCTAGCCATAACTCCAAAGAGATACAACTCCGTGCACATTTATACATCTTTTTTTTCTTAAATACTTTATTAATCAGAATATTGATCAAGTTAAACCTAAATATTTCTATTAATAAGCGATGGAATTATTCAAATATCGATTAATGTAGAATGAAAGATTTAACAATTATAGATGTAGGCTACTTTTTCTAAAAATTCTTCTAAATTGATTAAACTTTGAAGATAGGATTGTTGTGTGAAGAAAGAGACATCAATATATGATATTAAATGTATTTTTAGTTTGTATTATTATTTCTTCTGTGTAAAACTAAAAGATATTTATTGATATTTCTGTGAAAATTGTTTAAATCAATATTAAGATACTTTAAAATGTCAACATAACAGAGAAAGAATAGTTGAATCACTCAATTATTTTATATTTGTCTAAATTCTATTATTTTATATAGATATGGGTAAAGTTTTCAACTAGCAGTAATCGCGCCTCGGAAGATCCTCATGGGCTACGATATCGCTTCTGCGCAAAGCTTTATATAGATATGGCAATTATATATAAGGACCCTACTCAAATGTAAACTTTGTTAAGTTTAAAACTTTTTTAAAATAATTTACAAAACAATACTAATCCATCGTGTAAATATTTAATCATATATATGTAAATAATACTAGCACAGCACAATAGTCCTTTGGACTTCTTGCTTTTGTAACAATAAATAAAATACAAAAAATAAATAAAATAAAATATAAATATTGTGGCGAATAAATTTTTTTTATTTAATTTAATTATTCCATGAAAATATTTAAAACATATTTATTACTTTATATCTGTAAAATCATCATTTAGTTGCCTAGCTTGTTTGCTCGATATTCTCTAGCTGTAGATAGTTTGGTTGTCGACTAGTCGTACCGACGTCATCAATAAATACTTTTACATCTTAAGATATTCCAAGACTTGATTTCTACGCTACAATATTAATAAAATGTGTAAGTTTGAGACTGTTCGAAATAAAATAAAGAGATAATAATTTTTAGAAAAATATGCGTTGTGTTTGTTAGCCAAGTTCACCGCCTCAAAAAAATTTTGTTTCACCGTGGATTCGAACCTAGACCTTAATGTATCATAGACAGAGACATAACCACTAGGCTAACATGACCTATAGAATGACACTCTATAACATATATTTAGCCTGGAGATATCGAAGTTTGAAATGAATCTGTCCAAGCCAAAGTTCAATTAAGTACAGTGTGAGGCGGGGATTTAATGAGCTAACATGAGGAAATGAAACTATTGACCATGGCCTGAAGGAATTCTGTGATATTGCCTCACCAAGCTTATTGATGAGAGTTCTGCATTAAAGTCCTTGTTGGATTCCTGAAGTAACTGTGTATATGTGTACACTATAGAGATAGCAATATGAAATACAAATACCACTCCAAGATGGATTAAGTGCAATATTTTATCTTAAAGGGCGAATTTTATGACGTTTATCCATCAGAGTGGTTGTCACATACACCTACATTTAGGACTGTGGTTCAAATTACATCTCAGAGAATGTTGTTGTCTTGGGTGGTATTTTGGCTTTAGTTTCTTGAACGCTGAGTTTGCCTATTTCTCGCTATAGTGAATTTAATTCGCTTTTTCACTTCTCATCCTCGTTGTCCTGAGGCCTCCAAGGCCTGGTAGAGAAGGACTAAATTTCCGCACATAGCCTAGCTATTGTTGAATTCGAGTATTGTGATGATATTTTCGTAGTGCTCTCCGTGTATTCACGTAGTGAAACCTCCCATGAGCGACTTTTTTTCTGATCGGAAACCTCTTTGAAAGATTAATGGTGAATTGGTAAAACATCTCTCAAAACTAATTTGTTCAGATATAGGCCAGTACCCAATATACAACTAGGAAAGTATCCAGGTACAAGTTGACAAGAGTTGTTATTTCTGTGAAGTCTATTATTATGTGCTTATCTTCATTTTACAATTTGTGGTTTCTGAAATCATTTCATCCTCTTTCGAAGTCACGAAACACAAGTCACAAGCTCACGAGAGTTGTTCTTTCTGTGAAGTCTAGTATTGAATGATAATTATATTAATTTCACACTTTATAGTTTCTGAAATCATTTCATGCTCTTTAGAAATCTTAACCGTTATCAACAATCTCAGATTTAATAATTACCAGCCCATGTTGGAATAGAGGGCAATGAACAGGCTGATGGTTTAGCGAAGAAAAGACGAAAACAGGCACTGGAAACCTGTTCAATAACATTGAAAGACGCAAATACAATAGAAAAAGAAAACTCATTACAAAAATAAAATTACTCCAGCCGATATGCAACCTCAACATTGACAGATAATTAACGGCAACAGTATCAAGAATCAGAACAGGACATTTTAAAGGAATGAAGATAAACCCAGATATGACTAGATCCTACAGGAACTGCAATAACTGTCACAACACCCAACTCACTCCGGACCATATATACCCGGCCATCCTTGCAGCCCTCTATATGGCAGACATCAATCCAGAAGAGGACATCCATACGAACAAGGCACCTTTGTTGACTGGTATTGTGATCAGGGTGCACGGACCGATCTGTTCTGCTCCATGGACAAGAGCCCACCACCAGATGTACAATAATAACGAAACAATGAAAACCTATGGCAATTAGTGGAAGCAAGGAGCAACCACACACACATTCAAAATTCAAATATTATATTATAAAAAGACATTTTAAAAATGAACTGAAGGGCATTGTGACGGATTTGAGATTGAAAAGGTTAATCAGAATCACAACAAATGTTCCAATATGTATTTTATTTTCTATAATGAGACAAATGTTAATTTAATTGCCACCTATCGATATAATTTGTAACAAATAAATTTACTGGTAATGTGTTGCTTTTCAATAATATCATCAACTATTATCTCTACAGACCTTACTGCAATGATATAAGTTATTGAATGAAAGGGCTTGGCTCATCAGTAGTGATATTTCTCAGCGGTTTTGCCATATTAATCTCTAGACCGCTCTACTATTTTATTGGATAGGTTTGGGATATACCCTGTATTTTCTATGGTAGACAGCTTAGTGGTGTTTAGCGAAACTATGGACATAGGTTTATAGGTCTGTAGAGGTACATAACCTCTGAGAGAGATGCTAATGTAAAGTCAAGAGTTTAGTTTGCACTGACAATCATTTGCCAGTTTATTCACATGCATTTAGGCCATGCATTTATAGGCAAGCATTTTAGATTCGCGTTAGCGTAAAGCAAGCAGCCATTTGAGAATGTAGAGATTTTTATTGTTTATCTCTTAATGTAATTTTATCCATCATGCAATTATCAAAGGATGTGGTAAAGATTTATTTTCTTTGTTTAACAAACCATTAATTTTGCATAATTTTCAATTATCTTCAATATTAAGTTTCATTATAATGCAAATGATTTTTAAGTTCAAATAGATTTTAAAGTCAAATTATTACAAGTAAAGAGTTGGAATTTGATCATCAACTCTGACATGCTTTTGTCATGCAAAGCGAAGTCAGCATTGTTATAAATATATAATTCTCATACCTTTGCAATACTTCATATAAAGTAGAACCTCCCTGTAAAGAACACCTAATTGCAGATTCAAACTGTCCTTTAGGGAGAGGTGTTCTCTTCACGGAGAGTTGATAAATAGTAAAAATGGTAATATCGCAAATGAAAACTGTACTTTATAAAGAGGTGTCCCCGCTAAAGGGAGGTTTTACTGTATTATATATCCGAATGGATATTCAAATAGTATTTTAGATTACTATTGGATTAATATAGAGCAATTAATACAATATAATCATATACAGTAGACTTTCCATGAGAGGACACCTTTATACAAAGGATAGCTTTTTCAGAGGTAGAATTATAATTATCAGATTTCCTGTAAGAGCAAACCGCTTTCAAAAGGACATTTTGTCTATACAACTAGGTAGTGTTTTCTTAGAAACAGGTTCTACTGTAATATTTTGCACACGAAGCCCGTTGTTTATGATTTAAATGGAAACAACTCCTTTTGTACAATGGAACAGATCCAAGTATTTTTATTTCTCCAGTAAAGAAATGTATATTAAATTCAATACCTTTTGTAGATATATTTTAAATTATATAGCAACAAATACCTTTTAAGAAACCGATAATTTATATTATGCTGATTGTACATATTGCAAGACACTTCTTTCTTTTGTACACAGTTCTTTTTTCATTTTCCCCCTCTCTTTCTCATTTTTAACATAATATAATTATTCTATTCACGGCCTAAAAATATTGTATATAAATATGTATAGACAAATGTAAAGGCATACATATATGACAGAGCAAGTGTCCCTAGGGGGACATAGCGCTTCAAATTGAAATAAATAAATACAATGCACCAAATTAATCTATTTTGTTTATCCTCTCTGTCAGAACGGACATATTGGTATCAAATAATAGACCACAACAGCAGTCTGGAAAATGTAAAGCTAACAGTCAAAGATAATACCATATTTTAATTTGCCAAAGTAATTGTTGTGGCATATTTTTATTATCTAAATCTGAACTTTCATCCTAGAGATGTTGAACCAAATCATTCTTTTGATGGATTTTCGAAAAGGAAAATTGACCTTTTCGCATATCAATTTCAACCTACCAATATAATATAATATATGAATCGTATAATTTTCCACATTAGGATATATTAAATATAAATGTATTACAATAAATTAAATACAGTCATATATATTCTATATTTAAATCTCCTAAATATCAATTAAACAAATCAATAAGTCTCCGAATTTGAGTTTCTTATTTCTTTTATTACCAACTCTAGCTTTTGTATCCCTTCTAAAGGGGAACAAGTACAAATTTGTACTACTCTAGAAGGGCTACGAAATTAGAGTTGGTAATAAAAGAAATAATAAAGTCATCTTCGGAGACTTATTAACTTGTTTAATTAAGTCATTTATAAATAAATTTATATTTTGCAGTGGTCCAAGATAACCTGGACAAAATTCCGAAATAAATTTGAGAATTATATTTATATACCAAGCATTTTTAACTTTTTGGCAGCCGTAATCATGCTTATTGAGTTGAAAATTGTAGCGTCAACTCTTTGAATTCATGCAAAGCATCATTAGAATTACAGTGAAACCTGCCTTGAGAGTTTCCCTTTCTTTGTAATCCTTGGAAGCGTTTGTTTCTATCAATAACACCCTCACGTCTAAATTGACAACCATATTGGCTGAATGTGTTGAAATTCTTGTATTAAATTTGAATAAGAAAGAATAATTGTAGGCTTTGTTATGTTTTTTTTTTTTTGTAAATAATCATTGATTTTATATATAAAATTTACTTATATCCTTAATTAAGAATTCCATGTTCGTTGCAAAACTTGTTATGTTTTTATTTATATTAATAACAGCATTTGTGTTTAATACAACATAACAATGATATCTTTGGTATATCCTTTTATAACAAAATGATGATAGTAAAGAAAGAGGTTGCCTGACCGGCATTCATAGTTCTTTAAAAAATAGACATTTCGGCCAGTAAATCTTTTTATAAATATTTACTGACCGAAGTATCTTTAATTTTTAGAACTAAGAAGAATAAAATGATATAAATGTGAATGAATAGAATAAATCAATGATTACAGTAGAACTTCCCTTAAGCGGACATCCCCTCTCCACAAAGGACAGTTTTTATTTGCAAAATTACTATTTTTACAATTTAGCAACTCTCCGTTAAGAAGACATCATTCCCTAAAAGACACTTTGCTATGCAATTAGGTGTCATTTACAGGGAGGTTCTACTGTATTATCAATACATAACAGGTTTATTTTAACCATTTTTCGTTCAAAATGTACTAACAGACAACTTTTATTTTTAGTTCAATATTGCTTAAAACCAAATGGAAACACTCAAGATAGGTTTTACTGTATTTTGCAAAGCATTCAGGTTTCATGTTTATAGAGCTGGTACAGTATCATCAGCTCTTCATGCGGCCATGCAATATAACAAGAAAGCATGCATCTTGTTACAGATAGAGTAAAGCATTGCATGCGAGCCAGGTTGGAATAAAATCATCAACCTCTCATGCCAAAGAAGATAGCAAATGTTAAATTTTGACCGAGATGGCAACTTAAAATGGAATATAAAAGATTTTTGTATAATAATCATTCATTTCATTAAGAAAATTTCAAATTATGTGAATATTTAGTGTAAATATATATTATCCTCTAGTTTCTTGGATAGTTGTCTGTTGAAGGACGTCAAAGTCCGAAAACTTACCGATTATACAGCACAAATAAAATAAACTTGTCCCCGTAAGCCTTTATTCCTTCTACAAAATATAAAGAGTGATACGCTTCTTTGACTGTAGGGTATGGCAGAAGAGGTTTCGAGGTAAAGGTTCTTCAACGATCTAATAGTAAAACGAGACTTCAAAGAAAGTGATAATAGATGGGACAGATGTTTTAGCGTTTTACTGTTAACCTCTCTTGTTGAAGAGACTTTTTATCTCGATGCTCAGTTGCCATACACTTGAATAAAAGAAACAATTTGTTAATCAATCTAATAATTTCATTATAATCTATTTTAGAGATTTAACCTCAAATAGAAAGATGAGTCAGTAAGATAAAGGACTTGAATAATAAACCCTATAATAGAATAAACGGTTATTTGTTTATTATATAATTTAATAGAGTTTACTGGTAGGTATATATACATTATGATAAATATAAAAATATATTATTTCATTGTTGATAGGGAATTATTGAGCATTTTCTTTTGATTCGTATACATAAATATTGTGGTATTGATATTGCAGTCATGGTTAAAATAATAAAATAAACTTTAAATAACAATTTTTAAAATTATTATTATTAAGAAGAAATACCCAATTTGAGACGCAAAGAAGAAAATAAACGATTACATATTTACATATGTACAAAAAGATTTGAGCCGGCCAACGGGAAACAACAACAATAGTTTTATAAAGGGAAAGCCACGACATCTGTCGTTCGAATTTACAGAGAGGGCAGTTTTGTATTCTAGTACAATATAATTATAAATTAAATAATTTTTATATAACACACACACATACATTATATATACATAGCGTCTGGTTTTGACGTCTATTTTGACGGGAGCGGCGACCCTTGTCTCTTTATCTATATATATAAAAATGGATGTTTGTTGGTCCGTCCGTCCGTCCGTCCGTTTGTCAGTGATAATCTTCTACATCGCTCAACCAATCGTGATGAAACTTTGGGAAGATGTTTAGTATACTACCGGGATGGTTTATGGCTAATTACTCTTTAGAAATAACCTTTCGTTGCATTTTTATTTACAATAAAACGTAAATTCACTCGCAATCTGCGCCCCTCTCGCGGCAGACGGGGGATGGCGGCGCGCGACGATTGGCTGCCGGCGCAGCACGTGACCTCCCTGCCTCCCCCCGCCGAGTAAATGAGATCTCCCGGCTGACGGCCGAGCAGCGCCCACTAGAACGCGTTACGATTTTGACGGCGCGGGGCGCTCCCGGTTGGACAGTTGCGCGGGGACAGAGTGACCTCGCGGGTGCCCTCCGGGAACTACGTCCATCTTCCATATGTAATATACATTTAATCGTGTAAACCCGGGCGTTGCCCGGGTCATTCGTCTACAAATTCGCAGTAGTTCACTAATTCAAACCAAAATATCCATACATAGGTAAAAGAATACTGGGAAGACTGACATTTATTAATGCAGTGATTATAATCAATGATTACAATGAAGGGCTATATTGTCTATATATATAAAAATCACTTTCAAATATTAACGTAACGTTCCATTCTCAATCCCGTTGGGCTTTAGATCGGCTAAAACATTTTTATCTTTATTAGTGAATATTAACTTTACTGTACTGAATAGTTTAGTATAATGTTAATTCAACATATTACAATTTAGCCACTGCAACGCGTGGCCGGGTTCGCTGTGTAGTATACTATCAGGACGATTTCTGGCGAATTATTTTAGAATAATATTTATAGCAATAAATATAGCGAAATTAAGACGTAGTGATAATATTCTGTGTTTGTGCATATATAAATATTTTACAGAAAATGTGAGAACGTTCTATTAGAATATCTCGAAAACAAAAAACAATACATATAATAACATATACAATATACAATACATATACATTTTATCTTTATAAGTGAATATTGACTTTACTGTACTGAATAGTTTAGTATAATGTTAATTTAACATATTACAATTTAGCCACAGCAAGGCGTGGCCGGGTCCACTAGTATATATATAGAAGCATAGGGCACCTCTCCCATCAAAATAAACGTCAAAACCTGACGCCATCTATTTTCATCATATTTTGACGGGAGAGGCGCCCTATGCTTCTATGGATTAATTTCCTCCCGGCAAATTTTCCATATATATACATTATACTCTCAATTCGACATCGACATTTTCTATAACTTTTCTTAAATATTATAAAACCTTTATATTATATATATATATATATATATATATATATATATATATAATAACAAAACATTTTTGTTGCCGATATTTTGAAATCCAAAGTTGAAATAAAATGGTTGTATCTAGGAGAACAAGGGTTTTTGAAGTGTGTAATTGTTGAACGTTCTCTAATTGTTGAAAGTTTGAAGTAGCGAAAGTTTATCAATACTGGAGAAAGAATTAAAGCGATGGAGAAAGTTGCTGGAGTTTTCCACAGTTCTGCTACCACGTCTTTGCTACAAATGCTACTGCTCGGTCTTCTACAGAGGAAGATTTTAAAATGATCCAATATCAATGGATGGAATAGTACCATTAAGTTTTGAGGTAAGCCTAGCCGAGAATATTCGTCTTTTTTTATCACACACACAATAAAGCATTCCTTTTTACTCTTGATGATTATTTCTCTTCGTATTTGCTTTTAGAACATGGTATGGATGAGATTTATAACAAGAAGGATTCAATAAAAAGAAAGAACGCCTACTAGACATTCAAAAGAGTAATCTATAACACAATGGTAGCTTGGAAGAATCCCAAACCCCTCCTGAAGACTTCCTATCTGTTGATCCCTCTGTACTGTTTCGATTTCATGACCTCTACATGGAATAGATGAAATTTATACCGAAAAGCATTGAATAAAAATAAAGAACGCCTACTAGACAGTCAAAAGAGTCATTGATCTTTGTAATCTGGCAGTTGGGGACACACACAATGGTAGCTTGGAAGAATCCGAAATTCCCTCCTGAAGACATCCACCCTGTTGATCCCTTCGGACTATTTTGATTTCATAACTTCTACAAGCAATTGAACAAATCGTCCGAATTGGCCAATATAGACGTTCATCTAGTAAGGTACCTCAGTCAATGCTGCTGTATAGATGGGATTTGTGTCTAAAAGAGAGAAAACTGTCAAAAAAGAAATGTTGAACCTTCAAAATTTGTCACTGAGTCAGCTCGACTACACAGAGATAGCCAATTGATGAGTATAGTTCAGTTTTGACTAATAATGGATATAATTGATCTAAATATAGACCTTTGAGCACTATATTTTTCACGATCGAACGTTGTGGCCCACTGTACTTATTACATCCCAAACACGACGCCAGCCATCTCTGTCTTGAGCTCGATGTACCATTTCGGTGACTGTTAAGCCAGTGAGTTCCTTTAATTGGTCCACGAAGCGTGCTGGCGGGCGTCCAGGTATATATATATATATATATATATATATATATATATATATATATATATATATATGAGTGTATGAGCCAGTATTATAGTATAATACCTACCCCTTTCTATAATGTTATTCATGGGAAAGTAGACGCTATGTTCTAAAGGAATATCGGTATATATGCAATAGTCAGCCTCATTGTATATAACCCAATTTTGATTTGATATCAATATTATATTCCCCTATGGATGGAGCGTATTTGCATGATGGTACATGTTATAGTCCTATGTATTTAGATTTAGTATTTTATTACATAAAGATAAAATGGCTATGTAGAGATGAAAACACAATAGAGTTGCCATGAATGACGTTATTCAATCAAATAATACTGGTGCGGAGTCGAGCCAAAGTAAAACGAAACTTCGTAAAATTTGATTATAGAGATGAAACGAAAGTAGAGGGTGCGGAAAATGGATCCATTCAACGCTATTTCCCTTTTAGATAGAGGAAGAATTTCTACATATAGTGAACTATAGATGGAAATATCTGAGAAAGTTTCGCACATCAGTGATGAACCTTCCCAATGAATTTGCCAATTCATTCAAACATATCACTACAAAATGTGTATTCTAATTTTGCTCATATTTGTCTCTATTTAAAAGCTTATACTTGGCGGTGTTTTATAAATAAATATTGAAGCCGCTTCAATGATTATTGAAATTTCACAAATTATATGAAATGTGTATTGTTTGCTTAATATAGAATGCATATTCTATACTTACAAGAAATAAGCAGATTTTATACTCTCTATTTGCATATTTACAATCGGAAGACTTCACAAGGTCATCAGACAAGAGCAAGTCATATGTAAATAGGAAGATCTCAACGGCCGGTATGCAAATTTTTCGGAAATACTTTAGATTCTTTAATAACTGTTTTCACCGAATATTTTGTAACATTTTAATATAATATTTATGAACCTTTGTAAAAAAAGAAATATTATCAGTAAATATTTAGTTCATTATATATTTTATTGTTATTTGACCAGTAATTTCGATGTTGCAGTAAAATTTGAAGTATCGTTTGTCGAACGCAAGTAAGCTCAGCAAACTCTTCCAAAGTATGTTTTTCCACTTTCTTTGTTTTATTCAAAAGAGCAATAATTCCTAGCTATAATTATATAAATCTTTGTTTTCTGCTTAAACGATTCCTCGTCCCTTGAGCACCATTGGAATTTCTATTGGCTTATTATATTAGGCTTAATTCAATGAAGTATTTTACGTTAAATCACACTTTGTAGCACTGTAACCGTATATGACAACAATATTGTACTTATAATACAATATAATGCGGCGTATGAATTTAGAACGACATTTAAAAAATGTCTCGTATGTGTTTATTTTGAACGAAAAATCGAAATTTTATATTAAGGAGAAATAACGACTATTTATAACCTTAAGGATGAAGTATGAAAGGATGAATCCCATCCCTGGACACTTTATTTTTCTGTTTATCATTACTCCTAACAATTCATCCTTTATTACTTCATCCTTAAGGTTAGAAATAATCGTTATTTCTTCTTAATATAAAATTTCGATTTTTCGTTCAAAAGAAACTCATGTGGGATATTTTTTAAATGTCGTTCTACAATATTGTACTTACCATGCTAGAAATATGCGTTGCAAGAGGCTATAAGGATATACTCACCCATAGTGTTAGTTACCTTTGCTTCAGATTGTCCACTTGCTTACCTCTTAGGCCATTCCTGGATGCCTAGAAACAAACAGAACTATCTTAGAATATAGGAAGCCTTCTGTTAACTAATAACATCAATAACAAAGTATGATAGAATATTTAGAAAAAAACTTAAATGTAAACGTGAAGTTTCACAGTCGTCAACTAAAGGTAAGTCCAATAGATAACGCCAAAGGCGTCCATCGAACAAAGAAAAATCGAATAGTTCAAAAGATTACCTCTATTTCTATGAATATTATAAATGTGTTTATACTGCACTCTCATGGACAAAACTTATAAAAGAAGTCGGTGGACGAGTAGGTAACACCCTCGATTCCCGACAGCCATGAACCGGGATTGAATCCCGCGTTAACATTTTGTTTAATATGTGAATAACCTTCACATATTATTCATTGTTGTAATTATCATAAACTAGGTTGCTCTTGTTGAGCGGTACCTAATAAAGTGATTTTGGAACAAAACTTATTTTTATTCAAACATTATGTAAAACTATATTTTATTCAAACACTTTGTGAAATATGTACCTCGAGGATTCTAACAAAATGAAATGCTATGTTTGAAAAAATATTATAAAATAATAATGAGTAATTAAGCTATTTATTATATTTATTCTGTTTATATTTAATAAATAGTTTATAATAGATAACACTTAAATATATTTATATTTACAAATATTTACATTGGCAACATGCCAGCCTTTTCTCAAGGTAAAAAAGATTCCATAAAATACACTCATTGACAAAACTTAAGGAAGTTGTACCTTTTATCATATATATCGAGATTCAAACAATAACTTTGAAGATATTTGAAGATACACAGCGACTTTTATTGAAGATACACGAGATAACCAAGTATGAACAAAATTGACTGTCTTCCTCAAAAAAGACTTTCCAATTCTTCAAGTTTTGTCGATAAGTGTAATGGTCTTGTACAAGTGAGCATATAGCGTTTAACAGAATTGTAATTATAATTTCTCTTAATTACAACACAATGGTAGAAACACTTTAATAGTTTAAAAATACAAAAATATTTTCTCACAATGAATTTATTTTAATTTTAAAATGATAGCTTTCAAGAGATAATTGCTCTCTTTAACGGGCTTAACAAAAAATAAATCGATTATATCTTAGAATATAAATTTACAAATATATCCTCAGGCAGGGTAGATATTTACTATTGAAATTTTCTAATTGATAGTATAAGAGTTGTGTACTTATTTCTTTCTATTGTCAACTCTAGCTTACGTAGCCCTTCTAAAAGGGTACAAGTACATTTTTGTACTCCTGTAAAAGGGCTATGAAAGCTAGAGTTGACAATAAAATGAAATAAGAAACTGATATCCGAAGTTTTATTAACTTGTTTAATTAAGTCATGAATATATTTATATTTTGCGTGGTTCAAAATAACCTGGACAAAATTGATAAAGAAATTTGATAATTATATTTATATCAAGCATTTTTAATTTAAGTCAGCCGTAATAATGCTTATTGAGTTGAGAAGTAGCGCTTGTATTAACGAAGCGCTTAACTTGGAGAAATATTTTGTTGAAATTTTCCAATATCTGGTCGTGGTTGGTCACCCAACTAAGACAACTTCACTCAGTGGACAGCATTCTCTCTGTGATTGCGATTGGTCATGTCGAAATTTTGGAAAATTTAAATAAAGAATTTTGATCTAAGATTTAAAAAACGCCCTCTTCCTTATTAATGTATTTTTAACACGGATAAAGATAGAGGCTGCCTGGCCAGAATTAATATTTCTTAAAAATAAAGATACTTCGGCCAATAAATCTTTTTATTACCTCGACGTTTCGACCAAAATTCTTTTGTCCTTGTTAGGAGCAAACAAAAATTAAAACATTCAGCAAGGCGTTAATAAAAAGAGGTAATGAAACGATTTACTGGCCAAAGTATCTTTATTTTCAAGAAAGAGAGATTTATTTTCGGCAAGAAATTCTTATATAAATGATGGTAATTGGATAACATGATACATCAAAGAAGATGAGAAAGATGGAAATCCAATTGGTTAACACAATCGCCAATAGTCGACTATATTGTTTTACCGACCAATCATTGAAAAGTACGAAGATATATTTAGAAGAATGATTCCCTGATTGTACAACTGAAATTTTCTGATGTCTTGCGCTATCTATCGGAATAAATATCAACTAATAGCTAAATTAATAATAAAAAAGGCATCTCCTTATCGTGCAACTGATAGTTGTTAATGGATAAACATTTATATACGTGGTATACCAGGCCTTGATAATCATGGTAGGTAGTTAGAGACTGCTTTTACTGTAAGTGCACCACATGTCGACATATGTGAAAGCAGTTCGACTTTGCAATTACAAATATACCAGAGCCCTTTTGATTACTTGCACTCGCTAGTAAGGTTGGAAATTTGAAAGAATCAGGGCAATTAGAGCATTTTTTATTTAGAAAAAAAAGTCTCCAATGTGGGATTCGATCGTGGGTTGTAGAGGCCGAAACCAATGGTTTAGACACCCTTTCATTGACCCCTGTTAAGTAGATGTGCCGTCTGGAATCTCTGAAGATGGTAGGATAGTATGGTAGAGAGACAGATTGATTCGCTTTCTGCTGGCAAATGGTTATGAGGCACAAAGAGCAGTTTCTTTGATTCCTAAATACTATGATCAAACACATATCGACCGATGTAAAAGAAACCAAAGATATTATGTTATTATAATACCAAGAGATTCATTCATAACTCTAATGAAACCATAACTCCATTTTGTGAAACTCAGTAAAAATATTTTCAAATCCCAGCATATTTATTCTAATCAATTATCAATTAAAAGTAAGGGATTGCATTAATTGCCATGAAGATTATCAATAAAAATAAAAGCAATTTTAAAACCCTCGCCTAATTTTAATTGCCTACCACCAGAAATTTCCTCCATTCCTTTCTCAGACTCTATTAGATGCTCAAGCCGTTAATTCCAAAGAGAGAGAAAGAGGCAGTTGGAGCTGTTTAAATTAAAACGGCAGAAAACAAACTTGAGCTATTTCCTTTTTTTACCCTCCTTTCGCCTCATTCCTTCCTTTACAATTTGCTAATAGTTGGCCTTTTTCCTCTCAACTGGGGCATTCTTCAATTGGGCTCCAATCTTCTAAATTAATTTCAGGAGAGTGTGTGGAAGAAAAGAAAAAGATTTACTTGTTGTTGTTAACTCCAACATTATTGCCATGTATTTTATTCATTCATATTATATATTATTTATAACTCTTTATTCGAAAAAGAAAGAATAAATAATATTAAGGTGAAGGGTTTCTTTTAATTTAGATTTTCGCAAGTTTTCGAGCAAAATTTTTGCTCTTCAACCGACATATACTTCTATGTACAATATCAAGATGAACTTTATACAGTAATAATTGTGTTATTGGCATGTGTGGGCGTGTATCAAACTGTTTACAGCTAAAATATTATATATTATAATGGGATGAAATATATATTAATTTATAGATAATTTGCCAGGGATATTGCCATATTGGGTTGGGAGGTGTCTTTTTATATAAAAACTCTATAATATATAAGTTTATAATGTTTATAATTTTAATGTTTAACCTATAGTTTATTTGATAGATAGTCCACTGTATGAGTGTCCTAAAGGAAAAGTACGGAATTCAAAATGCCACGTGGAAAATTAGGAAAGACAAACTTCAGGATGACACAGCATTTATTTTAAAGCAAAAACAAACTATAAATGATAAAATACAAGATAAGCAAAGACGGAAGTTTACAGAGTAACAAAATATAAATACCAAAATTGATACTCTGTTAATAAAATAATAAATACTTTGCTACATAGTTCATTCCCTATGTAATCTGTGACCCACAGCTTGCAATTACTGTAGTTACTGACATGGATCTGACGTGCTTCTGCCTAGGATTCCATCGGAATCTTGGAACTTTGTCCTTAGTACCTTTGCCTTATTTTTCTCGCGTCGTGAAGAGCGGCTTTTTCGTCGAATCGTCTATAGGGACATCGTCATCTTGGAGGGAAGTCTTGGCTTTAGCACGGCGGTGGAATCCTGGAGTCAGTCTCTGAAAATGTAGATCGCAGCACCCATTGCCTCAAGGTCTTCTCGGCGATCTTCAGTTCGTCTTCCCTAATTTACCAAGCATTTCCACCAAATACCTGGTTTTACAGGATAGGTCTAAATGATTGTTAAATTTGATGCTTGCGTCTATACTTAGTAAAGGATTCCTATCCATTTTATATACATTAGTCGACTGAAGACGGGATTTTACCACAAGTGCATTGGAACCCAAACGTATTTCGATTTACCAAACTGAGACAGCTAAATTTTGCCATCACAGAATATAGTGTTGAAGTATCAGCTCTCCATAACACAGCCATATTGAACTGTCTGTTAGCAATATGATTCCTATATACGATCCTGGAATGAATTTGTTTTCAAAATACACACACACACACAAAAATACAAAATACAAATGTTTACAAAAATATATATAATACGTATATTAAAATACTTTCTATGATCGAATCTATGTTCTTATATTTAATGTAGATAAATCTTTGCTAAATGCAATCTCTGAGCTGAAGAAACACTGGATGCTGACCGGTTAATGAATTCAACGCTGATTGGATGATTAAGGACATGTGACAACGAACACCCAATAAAACGAACATACGTATAAACATTAAGGCGTCTATTATAATATATTATATTTTGTCTTAAACACGCAGAAGCGGCATTGGTTTTGTTTGTACAGACACTATTTATTATCCACCTCCTTTTGTGACAGCCTCTACAATTACCTCCTTTAGAGACCGCTTACTTGAGTGAACACTTCGCTGAGTGACCACCTCCTTTAGAGACCGCCTTCTTAAGTGAACTACTTTCTATCTGACCACCTCTTTGAGTAAACTTATCCCTGAGGGACCGCCTCCCTTAGTAACCACTCCCTGAGTAACAGCCCCCTTAACTACCGCCTTTAGAGACTGCTTCCTTGAGTGAACACCTTCTTAACCACCTTCTTTAAAGACTGCTCTCTTGAGTGAACAGATGCCTGAGAGACCGCCTTCCTTGGTGACCACTCCATAAGTAACACTACCTTTAACTACTTTCTTTAGAGAACGCTTCCTTGTGTGAACACCCCTCCTTTAAAGACCGCTTCCTAGAATGAACGCCTCCCTAAGTGATCACCTCTCTGAATGACCATCTCCCTGAATGACCACCTCTTTAAGAGATCATCACGCTGAGTAACTAGGTAACCACCTCCTTTAGATACCACCTTCCTGAGTTACAAGCCTCCTTGAGAGACCAGGTCTTTAGGCGACCATCTCCCTGAACGAAGAATACACCTTAGTAAAATAAATCGGCCACTTGAACTAAGCTAAACAACTTGCAATGGTATACCACCTCAAGGAGAGAGAAACCAGAATTATTTATATTTTATAGGTTATCTTTACATGTCGTTTTATTGTATCTCCACAGATTACAATGAGAAAATTAGACAAATGGAAACACAAACCCATTATAGATTATCAATTACAAATCCAATTTCATTGTTCTTACAACCATTTGTCAGAGGTTTTATGGTACCGCGTTAATTGCTACAACATTTTATTATCTCGGGTACAATGGAGTCGATGATTAAAACAATAATTTAAAATACAACACGGGGGAGTCAGCAATCTTCTCTCCGCAAGTTTTTAATATTTATTCGGGGCAATAAATCCTCATCTAGAGGCCCGACCCAATCTCCGTTTATTTTCTGTGTTGAATAATTAATGATTTTATAACACGGTTGCAACTCTTTGAATGGTGGGATAACACAAAGTTTATTTTTGAATGAGATTTTGTCTCTAACCTGTTATTTATATTTTGATGACAAACTGCAGTAAAAACATTCATAGGGGAATATCTCCCCAAGAGTTAGCCTACCACTTATATCACTCTATATGAAAGCAGTTCAGTTCATCCACCTTAATATAGAAAATTCAGGAAAAAAATGAAGGAAAATGTACGCACATTCATTGACAAAATTTAAGGAACTGAGAGAGGTGTATAATTGTATAAATACAAGGAAAAATAAATAAATTGGTATACGCCTCATATCGAAATATCATTTATATATACTCATGGACAAAACATAGGGAAGTGTAAAGTCTTTGATACCAGTTGTCTGTCTTTTTAAAAGACAGAAACAATTTTGTTCACAATTTGTTATCTCGCGTCTTCAATAAAGATTACTGAGTATCAAATATCTTTCAGTTATTATATGAATATCAATATAGATGCTAAAAGAAGGAAGAAATACCTTTATTTACAGGGCTGCTAACCAAAATGGATGATTTTTGAGCCCCGGTGGACACATAAAGAGTAATATAGATAAAGTACTATATACATTGTACTGTTGGAGGGGCCTGGGGATGGGTGGCCAAGGGATTATCGCCGGGTGAGGCCAGGAGAAAGGTACAACTTCCTTAAGTTTTATCCATGAGTGTAAAAATGACTGACTCGTATCTATGGTAAGGCAGTCTGTGAGAGACGATATGAGACTTTGGTGATGGCTTTTGGATGACAGTAAGGACATTGTGACCTGCACAAGTTGACAACTCATTCTGCTTATTTGTATATTGTCTGCTGTGTATATACAGTTAAACCTGTCTATAGCTCCCCGTCTAAATAGCGCCTTCTTCTCTATAGCGATCGATTTTAAATACGTATTACGATGCGATTTGCATTAAAAGTGTCCTGTCTATAGTACCCCCTTTCTATAACACTCTATTTTGGCGAGTCCCAAGAGGGGGCGCTCTAGACAGGTTTAACTGTATTTTTGTATAGTAGTTATTTTTTTTATCCCGATATACATGCTAAAAGGTTCAGATTCCTTAAGTTTTATCAATGAGCGTATATGTGTAATATTCTGGGATGCAGTTAATTCATAGAAGAATGTGGAAACCAAGAACAGGTGAAATTCCGTTGTCGTGAAGAGAAAGATTGTGGAAGAAAACCGGACATAAGAGAAGTAAAGATCGAATCCTAGCTGGTGACACCATGTGAATTTCATCAGGTGGATAATCGTCTAAGCAATAAAAAACCTTACAATGAACTCTTCGCTTCACAAATTTGTACTTTTAACTTGTACCCTTATTAGCGTTCAGCTGATAGTATTACGGCCTCAGATAGAGCTTCCAATCTTGTCGAAACCGAAGATATTGTGGGTTTCATTCTCTTGGTTCTGTTATTAGGTCAATCTGTCTCATCTTGACGGCAATCTATATACAATCTTCAGGGTGATTCAGAGATATATGCTGCATGAAATAAGTTATAACCAAGTACAGTAGAACCTCCCTGTATAGTACACCTAATTGCAGAGTCGAAGAGTTCTTTAGGGAGAGATGTCCTCTTACCGATGAGTTGCTAAATAGTAAAAATGGTTATTTTGCATATTAAAACTGTCCATTGTAGAGAGGTGTCCGTTAAAGGGAGGTTCTACTGTAGCAGGGTCGTGTGTTAAAGACACTTGATTTTTAAAGAAGCATGGTCGCTAAAGAGATGAAATATTTAAAGAAGCATGGTCGCTAAAGAGAGATGAATTTTAAGGAAACATGGTCGTGTGTGATGTGGTCGCTAAGAGACGTTGTAGTGTATCCAAGTTTACAATAATAAGCTAAATTGTCCAATCAGCCTAATGAAAATGAGGCAAATCGAGAGAAAGGAAGGAAGTATCGTAAAGCTGCGGAGTGAGCGATGGCTCCTGTACATGGGAGCAGTCAGGTAATGCCCGCAATCCAATTAGCCGCGGCGCCCTCACATAAAGCTTGCTTCAAGAAACGGCTGCTCCGAGATAATTCGATTATTCCCGCCACCCCTCTCAGAAAATAAATGTCAATGACTTTCCAGAGGCAGTCATTTCTGCTAGCAATTCACCCCGATTCGTGTTCAGGGCATTACGTCCGGCGTCCACAAATGGAAATTTATGGAGCAACGTGAACGGAATATCTGGAGGGAGAGCATTAAAGATTCATGCATCCATGATCACCACGGGCATCGATTCCTAGGACCCGGTCAGCGCAGCCGCTCATCTATAATGCATCTGCTCCCAATCACTTCAGTGTGTTGTGGAAAACAGGATTGCCTAGCCAATCGCCTTCGTCAGGCTCAGATTGCCTCGAGCAATTTCTTGCTCGTTTCTTTGACTCCTATTGGAGTCGTTAAAGCTGTGTTTGTTCCCTTCTGACATGGGTAATTATGACACCTTATACAAATTATTTACTCATAACACCCATATTGTAAAATTGGAAGTTTTGACTCCTGTTGGAGTCGTTAAAGCTGTGTTTGTTCCCTTCTGACATGGGTAATTATGACACCTTATACAAATTATTTACTCATAACACCCATTTTGTAAAATTGTAAGTTTTCTCACACCTACGTTTGATAAATGCGAATTCGACACCTGATCCAATTACATACTGATTTTGCTTCAAGTCATTTATGGTCTCCTAATTTGACTTATGCTATTTCTCCTGTCAAAATGGGTTAAGATATGAATCACCATATCCTCTCAGAAAATTACTATCTAAATATTATATAAGGAATTAATATAAGGAATTTGTAACCTTTTAACATCTATATTGGTATTAAGACAATAACTGAAGATATTTGATACATAGTGACCTTCATTGAAGAGAAGGAGATAACTAAGTGTGAACAAAATTGCGATATAAAATACTTTCCACTTCTTTATGATTTTTCAATGAATTTTAATGCTTATTTTTTATAAATCCATTCTTAAAAATATTTTTCTCAAATATTTCCTTAGATAATGACCAATTTCATTTGTGAACATGCCGCTTATAAGAGTGTCACTTATCACTTCCACGTGAGATGATAACTGAGCCTGCCAAACCCGTCGTATTCACCGAATGAAGTTTGGCGAGGTAGCCCATACGATATATTAGTGTAAAACAATATTTGATCCAAATTTATATTAATAAGTGATATATTAATAATTTATAATAAGTGAAATATTAGAATGCTCAAATTTCAAGCATAGGTTTGTGTGTACATTTTTTAATCCATAAAATGAAAGGTTACCTCTGCCGTTGGAATAAGGCCTAAAACCTAAACAGATACCACCTTCAGGGACATCGGGGAGCCTCATGTCCCTTGGGGGGTCAATGGGAAACGTCCGGCCCATCATCAGGACTTCGGTATCGAAGCCTCCTTCCTCCAAGTCCAGGTCCTCTACACTACCGCCTTCCCTACATCAGCTGTGGAACTATCTGTACCCATCAAGAAGACCCCTTGACACCCTCCAGCCCTTCCGCATCTTCGCCATTGGCTAACTGCCCTTTCCATCCCCAGGAGAATCCAACCCCTGAGCCTCCTGTTCCAGCACCGAGCACCAGCCAGTTGCCGCCACTACCAGAACCCTTCTTGACCATTACTAAGCCAACAGCGGCTCCTGATGAAAAGATCTTAGACAAGACTGCACCATCCATCCAGTCTTCTGCCTCTATAACCCAGTAGCTTACTCAGACTTTTCAGGAGAAGGATTCCGTGGATCAGGTTAAAAAAGTTTTGACCAATTGACTATTTCCAAGGTCTCTTATATGAATACATTTATAAGTATGGCATATTGGAAGCTGTATGATTCTGTGGCAATTATTTCTAAACATTGTAATTGAGAAAGTTGAGGATAAAATATGCGCTATAAGCTATCCAAACTCAGGTCAGGTTGTAACATTTTCAAGATCCAGAGGTACCTTCAGAAAAATATTTGATTTTATTCAATTTATTCGATATTTTGTTCTTTCCTGTATAAAAGAATATAATAATGTTGTTAATTGTTAATTGTCAATTCTTAATTGAAGTCTTCATTAGTTATTTACAGTTAGAGGACAAAGGTATCAAAATATTTTACTATAATACATTTAGAAATATCAATGGTTGTATTCTGTTGTCTCTGTACTGATATAGAAATATCAATAATAGTTCGTATCCGAAATTTATGTTAATAAGTTATACCTTTACTACTTAAAACTATAATAACTTTAATGATAGTATTGGGTAAAGTTTTCAACTAGCAATAATCGCGCCTCGGAATATCCTCATTGGCTATGATATCGCCTCTGCGCAAACCTTTAATGATAGTAGATTAAGAAGTATATTTCAATCCAAATAATACAAACGCATTACCCAAATATTTTCAATTTCATATCGTTATTTTGTGCGAAATTTCTCCTTACACATGAATAAAAAGAAATAATACTGAAAACAATTCCATTCGTCAAAATAGTTCTTAATAATAAATATTCAATAATATATATATTTTTAAAAAGCAATCCATAAATAAAAAGGAATATATTGGATCAAAATATAATTTATTTTACCAATATTTCAGTTGGCTGAACGCCAACATTTATCAAGGTATTATAACATTTTAATGTGTGTCAACAACAATTGTGGCGCTGAGTATGTTGTTGACACACATTATACGTCACGACATTATACGACACACGTTATATACCTTGATAAAGGTTGTCGTTCAGCCAACTGAAATATTAGTAAAATAAATGATATTTTGATCCAATATATTCGATTGTATTTAAATAATCATTAATAAGCTTGTCTTTAACATCAATTCGTTAAACGAGCTATTAGTGAGGCAATATTATTATTTTAGTTTGTTAAATAAGGATCATTATTTTTTAAATATAATAATAAGGATGTGAGAATTGTGTCTCTTACGATATGATAAAAGCAAAATACTTTTAACGACCTTTTGGATAGAACGAAAAATAATCAATTTAAGAACCAATGGTTAAGTTTGAATTATAAAGTGGTACGACACCGGCATTAAAAAAACTGGTTTCCAGGATGCAGAAAGGGATTTTTCGTCAAGGTGACTATGTTGAAAAATAGCCAAATATTCAACCTTTCCAACAATGTACGCAAACTTTTATATGAATTAAAATTTCCAAGGAAAAAAAACGGAATAAAAAGGTTTTTTTCTTTCTTTCGAATTCAAAGCTAGATCCTTAGTATGAACTATAAGATGCATGGACTCGTATGTTTTACATTCCGAGCTGCCAATGGGGTCAAGGGCCGGAATCAATCGCAAAGTGTTGACATTGGCGGAAGATCGATGGAATCTCCACGAACCAATTAAATTCCTCCATTCTCTTCCTTTGGGTGCTACTTCTCACTGTGATTGGAACGTCCTTGATCTCTTGCGAGAAGGTTAAGACGAGGTCATTTTAATATCTTCCTGTCTGAAAGATTGTTTCCTGATGACGGTGGACCGTGTCCTTGTCTAGGTGTTGTTCTTATTGTTTCCTGATGACGGTGGACCGTGGCTTTGTCTAGGTGGTGGTCTTATTGTTTTCTGATGACGGTGGACCGTGGTCTTGTCTAGGTGGTGGTCATTATGTTTCCTGATGACGGTGGACCGTGACTTTGTCTAGGTGGTGGTCTTATTGTTTCCTGATGACGGTGGACCGTGGCCTTGTCTAAGTGGTGGTCTTATTGTTTCCTGATGACGGTGAGCCGTGGCCTTGTCTAGGTGGTGGTCTTATTGTTTCCTGATGACGGCCGACCGTGGCCTTGTCTAGGTGGTGGTCTTATTGTTTCCTGATGACGGTGGACCGTGGCCTTGTCTAGGTGGTGATCTTATTGTTTCCTGATAAAGGTGGACCGTGGCCTTGTCTAGGTGGTGGTCTTATTGTTTCCTGATGACGGTGGACCGTGGCCTTGTCTAGGTGGTGGTCTTATTGTTTCCTGATGACGGTGGACCGTGGCTTTGTCTAGGTGTTGGTCTTATTGTTTCCTGATGACGGTGGACCGTGGCTTTGTCTAGGTGTTGGTCTTATTGTTTCCTGATGACGGTGGACCGTGTCCTTGTCTAGGTGGTGGTCTTATTGTTTCCTGATGACGGTGGACCGTGGCTTTGTCTAGGTGGTGGTCTTATTGTTTCCTGATGACGGTGGACCGTGGCTTTGTCTAGGTGGTGGTCTTATTGTTTCCTGATGACGGTGGACCGTGGCTTTGTCTAGGTGTTGGTCTTATTGTTTCCTGATGACGGTGGACCGTGGCTTTGTCTAGGTGGTGGTCTTATTGTTTCCTGATGACGGTGGACCGTGGCTTTGTCTAGGTGTTGGTCTTATTGTTTCCTGATGACGGTGGACCGTGGCTTTGTCTAGGTGGTGGTCTTATTGTTTCCTGATGACGGTGGACCGTGGCTTTGTCTAGGTGGTGGTCTTATTGTTTCCTGATGACGGTGGACCGTGGCTTTGTCTAGGTGGTGGTCTTATTGTTTCCTGATGACGGTGGACCGTGGCTTTGTCTAGGTGGTGGTCTTATTGTTTCCTGATGACGGTGGACCGTGGCTTTGTCTAGGTGGTGGTCTTATTGTTTCCTGATGACGGTGGACCGTGGCTTTGTCTAGGTGTTGGTCTTATTGTTTCCTGATGACGGTGGACCGTGGCTTTGTCTAGGTGGTGGTCTTATTGTTTCCTGATGACGGTGGACCGTGGCTTTGTCTAGGTGTTGGTCTTATTGTTTCCTGATGACGGTGGACCGTGGCTTTGTCTAGGTGTTGGTCTTATTGTTTCCTGATGACGGTGGACCGTGGCTTTGTCTAGGTGGTGGTCTTATTGTTTCCTGATGACGGTGGACCGTGGCTTTGTCTAGGTGTTGGTCTTATTGTTTCCTGATGACGGTGGACCGTGGCTTTGTCTAGATGGTGGTCTTATTGTTTCCTGATGACGGTGGACCGTGGCTTTGTCTAGATGGTGGTCTTAATGTTTCCTGATGAGAGTGGACCGTGGCTTTGTCTAGATGGTGGTCTTATTGTTTCCTGATGACGGTGGACCGTGGCCTTGTCTAGATGGTAGTCTTATTGTTTCCTGATGAAGGTGGACCGTGGTCTTGTCTAGGTGGAGGTCTTATTGTTTCCTGATGACGGTGGACCGTGGCCTTGTCTAGATGGTGGTCTTATTGTTTCCTGATGACGGTGGACCGTGGCCTTTTCTAGATGGTGGTCTTATTGTTTCCTGATGACGGTGGACCGTGGCCTTGTCTAGATGGTGGTCTTATTGTTTCCTGATGACACGGTGGACCGTGGCCTTGTCTAGGTGGTGGTCTTATTGTTTCCTGATGACACGGTGGACCGTGGCCTTGCCTAGATGGTGGTCTTATTGTTTCCTGATGACACGGTGGACCGTGGCCTTGTCTAGATGGTGGTCTTATTGTTTCCTGATGACACGGTGGACCGTGGCCTTGTCTAGGTGGTGGTCTTATTGTTTCCTGATGACACGGTGGACCGTGGCCTTGCTTAGATGGTGGTCTTATTGTTTCCTGATGACACGGTGGACCGTGGCCTTGTCTAGATGGTGGTCTTATTGTTTCCTGATGACACGGTGGACCGTGGCCTTGTCTAGATGGTGGTCTTATTGTTTCCCGATGACACGGTGGACCGTGGCCTTGTCTAGATGGTGGTCTTATTGTTATCTGATGACACGGTGGACCGTGGTCTTGTCTAGGTGGTGGTCTTATTGTTTCCTGATGACACGGTGGACCGTGGCCTTGTCTAGGTGGTGGTCTTATTGTTTCCTGATGACACGGTGGACCGTGGCCTTGTCTAGGTGGTGGTCTTATTGTTTCCTGATGACACGGTGGACCGTGGCCTTGTCTAGGTGGTGGTCTTATTGTTTCCTGATGACACGGTGGACCGTGGCCTTGTCTAGGTGGTGGTCTTATTGTTTCCTGATGACACGGTGGACCGTGGCCTTGTCTAGGTGGTGGTCTTATTGTTTCCTGATGACACGGTGGACCGTGGCCTTGTCTAGGTGGTGGTCTTATTGTTTCCTGATGACACGGTGGACCGTGGCCTTGTCTAGGTGGTGGTCTTATTGTTTCCTGATGACGGTGGACCGTGGCTTTGTCTAGGTGGTGGTCTTATTGTTTCCTGATGATTGTGGACCGTGGTCTTGTCTAGGTGGTGGTCTTATTGTTTCCTGATGACCGTGGATCGTGGCCTTGTCTAGATGGTTCCTTTTTTCCAGATGATGTTGAGAAGTCGTTTTGTCTAGATAGTGTTCTTTAGGTATTGAGTAAACCTATGGTTTTGTTTTTATTTTAGACGTCTTGTTCCTTTTTAGCAGAATTTAAACGTCTCCTTTTTTAATCCTCCTAAAATTTTGAAATTGGATTTTATTCTGTTCAAACAAAGAAATAGATGAAACTCATTTCAGTTACAAAAACCTCTACTAACTTAAAAAGTAATATCTCAGATTGATTGACTCTTGAAAACACATTTACATCTATTATAAATATATAGTAAACAGAAAAAATATCCAATTATTCACCACATCACTGATTGACCACCTTTACAATATCACAAATGGTAGAATCCTTTCCTAACCCAGCCTCTGATAAAAATATATCTATAAGAGAGACTGAGATAGTAAACCTGTCGTTTCAAGACGTGTTAATAAATAAATATGTATCCAAACGTACATCACAAGCCAATATATCATCAAAAATACTTTTACTGCTTTCATCAACAATGAATACGAGCAATTCCAAGATTTGATCACTATTCAAAGAGATTTCCAAAAAAGCCAACACTATATATGATTCTAATAATACCATACCAGCATAGAAATCACAATCACCATAGTGAATCAAATCACGAACCGAAAAAATTCCCAAAATCTCATGGCACTATCCCAAAGGCTTCAAATTCCTCAATCTCATATCCCAGGAGGCGGCAAATTTCCTGGAAAGAAAGAAAGAATTTTTTACTTCTAGCCTCATAAAAACGGCCAATTAGATTAAAAATGAATGGAAATCTCTTTCCTCCTATTGGTCGCTCGGCCACCAATCAAAAGTTGTAGAAACAAAATGATTTAGATCTGAAATTCTTCTATGATATATGGAATTCTTCTTCTTGAAGAAAGTCGCTTGGTCACCTAAATTCTCTACATGATCTTATCAATATCGATAAAATATTCCAATGATTACGAATTATCCTCATAAATATAATCTATTCGTTATCATCACTAAGTTTCTACTAGGGTAATGAACATATGTATTCTATTATGATACATTAGCACGCCATCTGTTATCAAAATTATAAACTATTATAGACGTGTATATATCTGACTCGAGAGCGCAGCGTTACTCCAGTATATATATATATATATATATTTTTTTTTTTGGACAAGTGTATGACGCTCTGAAAGCCGAATTATTTATTTTTATTCCGTTGTTAAATGTTGCAGTTTAAACATCTTATATATTTATTTGAACATCTGAAAGATTCACCTTAGAAAAGAAAATATAAATTTTATTCTACTCATTCTGTCTCTTTCATCGACTCTTCATTATTTTTACTATATAGACCCCCCTCTCTCTTTCTCTCTAACCATCCAATCCACCACACCATAGCTCCAAAAGAAACAGCTTCTTCAGACCACTTTACAACAGGTAGAAGAGTTGTTCGAACGGTTGAATGCCAACACCATACTAGAACCCCTGTATAGAAACTATTATAGGGAGGAGATAGTCTCCCCTTCTGACAGGGAGTACCTGTCTCCTGAGCAAAGGTCTGTTCTGAAGCTATTCCTCGACATGGCAATAGTCGGGGAGATCTGTCCGACTTCAGGGTGTGACATCATAACAGACGACCCTCAGTGGGATTCCTCTGAAGAAAATAATATTTATTTTTACTTTTCTTTTTACTTCCATTAACCCTATATAATCTTATATGTAGGCTGTAATAAGGAAGTTTCAATATCAATCTCTCTCTCTCTCTCTCCACATATAGCAAACTAATTCAATGAGATCTCTATATTGAACGGAGATTCGTAAATATTTTTGTTTATTATCGCGCTTATCCAAATTATGCAAAATATATTAGTATCTATATAATTTACATATTCTGTCCGACACTTTGGCAGTGAAACGTTACAAACCTATATTCTAAAAGGTTTCCACCAAATAGAACAATACTTTTCAGATCCAATGCGAAACATACCCATATACATATTAGACACCCGATCTTTTTCTATTTTTCAAATTATATTTTTCATATGAACAGCCTATTTACGCGAACTCTGCTTTAAATATCCTATTTTTATTTCTCAGGAAGCCTCTAGAATAAATATTTGATCGTAGAGGTACAGTCTGCATCACACTGATGAGTACCAACAGCCAGAAATGGTGGTTGGCTTTTAATGATTTATCAAGGAAATGGGTTGGTGAAATATCATCAAACAAGCTAAATCAACTTTTAGTTGATTTTTTTTCCACTAGATGCCGCGCTGTAATCTAAAATCCTAATGTGAGCAGTCAGGATTTGCCGTTTTTGATATTAATATCAACCCTGATTATTTTTCTTTTTTTTCACATACATAAATTCTTACTCATATATTTACACTATTCCTACATTTCAATAATCTTGCGACAAGGTAACTAACAATGTTAAGTATTCTAACGGTTCTAAAAAAAAAATCATATATAGAGATAATAAATTTCACTTCCAACTATCTTTCTGGTGCGCAGCTTTTTGAGCTTTTTATATTCTTCCATCTACGCTCCATATTAAATTTCAGCCTTTTCCTTATCGGTTTGCTTAAAAAGCAATTCTTACATCCTAAAATCAATAGAAACTTCAAATAAATTCAGAATTTGTGCTTATTTAATTAGTAAATTTTATACAGATTGATATTCGAGACAGGTTCATCTTTTCATTTTATCCTACGTGGATTGTTATTCCTGACTTAATCTTATATAAAAGAAAGTTCTATGAATAAAGAGCAATCTATATTTAAATATTTCGATAATAAAAAGGCATACATTGCCTAAATGCAAATATAAAAATGTAATGATTTGACGCTCAGATACCCGAAATATTGGCAAATAAATATTTTATTCAATCCAATATATGGTTTATTATCTAAAGGAAAGTAGAAAGATGTTAGCCAAGAAAACCTGTGCATCAGCTCGAATGTTACTGCAGAGAAAGAAGTGGGACAAGGACGTTGTCATTAGGCTCCAAGCCAGAGATGCTTCGATTGGTGCTTGCCAACAGAACCTCTAGACCATGCCTAGACTCCTGGCTATAGCCTTGAACCATCGCACAGTAATTATTTACCTTTTCTTTCGTCAGAGGTACGTTTAAATCCATTCTGACGTCTGCCAAGACATGTCTCTATAAGCATTATATAAACACTAGACGAATGGCCCGGGCAACGCCCGGGTTTTAACCGAGTGCGAATATATTTTAAAAACGTTGTCTTGGGTGGTCGCTATAGACAGGGTGGTCTGTATAGACAGGTGTATGTATCACACAGCCGATAACAGGGTTGTCTAGAGTGGCCGCTATAGACAGGGTGGTCTGTATAGACAGGTGTATGTATCACACAGCCGATAACAGGATTGTCTAGAGTGGCCGCTATAGACAGGGTGGTCTGTATAGACAGGTGTATGTATCACACTGCTGATAACAGGGTTGCCTAAGGTGACCGCTATAGACAGGGTGGTCTGTATAGACAGGTGAATGTAACACACTAATGATAACAGGGTTGCCTAAGGTGACCGCTATAGACAGGGTGGTCTGTATAGACAGGTGGATGTATCACACAGCTGATAACAGGGTTGTCTAGAGTGGCCGCTATAGACAGGTGTATGTATCACACAGCTGATAACAGGGTTGTCTAGAGGGGGGCAGGGAGGTCACGTGTTCGCCGGCGGCAGCCAATGGGCGCGCATTCTATCCGTGAACGGTGACGGTGAGCTTCAGAATAAGGCAATTATATAAGTAGATTGAACCGAGAGCGGTTCAAATTGATCCTGTCCTTGTCTGGAGGAAGACTCCTCTCAAGGTAGAGGAGCCTTCCTTTCTGAGAACAGCTTTTTATATATTTTTATCATCAAATTGTAAATAAACACATTTATCTTTGATTTTTGTAACAATTAACTAAGATAGAGGTTGCCTGGCCGGCATTCATGTTTCTCTGGAAAACAGACACTTCGGCCAGTTAGAGTTTTTTATTTTTCTCTTATTTTTCTAAGATCATATTCTTTGACGAGTATTTGTTTTTGACTCATGCTTTAGAAGTTGTACTAAATTCGAAAAATCACGTGAGAACGCCCTTGCAACCTCAGAACAATTTTTATCGCCTTGCCAAATGCTTTATTTTTATTTACTTCTCCTGACGAAGCCAAAAGATCTTTGTCGAAACGTTGATAAAAATAAAAACTCTAACTGGCCGAAGTGTCTATTTTTCATAGAAATTGACTAAGAGCGTCAATAAAATTGAAATGTCTGTCAATATATTGGTTCAATACAATGTCCAATATGCAAATACATTAGGTATATCATTATTAACTGTAATCTTTAAAACGCTTTTATTTGATAAACGATATGTTTATTTCAATTAGCCAAATATAAGGCAAGTCTTTGAACTAATATTGAATAGGTAATTAATCTTCGTGTGAGTAACATTGTAATATTTGAAATTATCCAATTTGCAGTAATTTCATGCACTTTTAGAAGTTATTGTTGAATTTAACGAATATTATATAAAAAGGCGTACCTGGATCTGTAAAGAAAAAACTTTTTTTTTTCTCAAAATATTTCGAGAGATTGCTCCCTCTTTATCAATTTATAAGAGGAAGCAATCTCTCGAAATATTTTGAGAAAAAAAAATGTTTTTTTTTTCTTTACAGATCCAGGTACGCCCTTTTATATAGTCTTAATTAATGGATCGCCTTTTGAATCAAATTTTTACGAAGAATTAGAAGCATTTGAAAATATTTCAGTTCTTGATTGTTATGCTTTGAATGTCTTTTTCGATAGCAATATCAAGCAAAACACAACCTGATCTATGACTTCGAGCTAATAGCTTATCTACAGGCCGATCTATGTAAGTACCTTTATATAATAACTAATTCGTGGATATCTTTTCTTGATTTGTCATGAAATTGGGTTGGCTAAATATAATGGATCAAGTTAGATAAACGTTTAGTTTATTTTTGTTCCACTAGATGACGCTTTGCCATCTAAAAAGCGCATGTACTTTTGGTCATGATATGCCTTCATTAATTTTAATAATACCTAATATGTGAGAAATTGTTACCTAGAAATTATTCGAAAAAAAGAAAGAATAAACAATAATAAATTTTCATCCCCTTATAATATCTAATATTTTAGCTGTAAACAGTTTGATGCACGAAAGCACATGCCAATAACACATTTTCAATTATTACTGTACAAAGTTCATCTTGATATTGTATATAGAAGTATATGCCCGTTGAAGAGAAGAATTTTACTCGAAAGCTTGCGAAAATCAAAACTAAAATAAACCTTTTACCTTAATATTATTTATTCTTTCTTTTGCGAATAAGTAATATAATTTTTGAAAAACCTTTGCATATCATCGTATTCACTACGCATATAATCATCCTATTTGTTCAACAGAGAATACAACATCTCTTTTAAATATATTTTGAAAGAAAAGAGGATCGTACGTAATAGCTATATATTGTCGATATCAATAGAACATGATGAAAAATTGTGGAATATACTCTTATTATAGATTCGATTTATAATACAGGCTTTGTAAGCATCCAAATTTAGGATCTTACCTGAAATTAGCTCCATTGCCTATTATAATGTTAGGTTTATTAAAAACAAAATGGAAACAGAAGCTTTATCGAATATTATTTCAACTGCAAAACGTAAATAGGGAAATATTTACATATAGGACAATCTATTTACAGTATAAAATCCCCTATGCACGACCACGTAATATCTTCGAGCGATTTATCGAATAAAGAACGGAATTTTAGAGAAAAACAGCCTTTCATGAGAGTCAAATCCAAAACGTTATTTTAATTAGAAAGGTTCTTTTGTGAATGTTGTTAAAATAAATTATATACTGTTGCATCATGGCTAATGCACCTATTTTATTCAATTTGTAATATTCTTTTTCATATATTTTATATTCAAATTTATATTTTATATTTATTTATTTTATTAAACAGTATATATGTATTATAGAATCATCATTTGTATTTTGGTACACTGTGTGACTTCACTGCTCTCTTTGATGTGAGAAATAAATAAATTATTTTGGAGGCTACTTGAAGTTATCTCATTATTCCCTCATATAAATTTGTAGGATGATTGAGACACGCTCTGGTAAGATGCAAGACCCGGCTTAGGAAAGAATCAAGTTTGAAGAGCCTGCCAAGCCGCAACCTGGTGCAACATTACAAATATTTATAAAAAAATATTATATTTACAGCGCCCTAAGTATAAGTATGAATAAAAATACTATACAATCTGACAAAGAGTTTCAGCGTTACATTTTAAAACCCCTAAAAGATCTAAAAGAAGAAGAACACCTGTTCCTAAATATCCTAATATAAAAGAAACATCTGTGCTAAGAGCCATTTCAAACAAATGATAAAAGATTCCAATGCTTGAAGAGGCACTTAATCAAAGGCTTCCCATTTTAAATCCGGGATTAGCGGTTCTTAGATAAGGCCATGGCAGGAGCGTTGTACCTGGCGCGGGGCGTAATCCAGACAGATGGCAGGGCTCTGGGTCGATAGGGTAGCTGCTCTTTCACTTCCACGTGTATCCCAGCTACAGCTTCTTTAATATCTCGTATTCCTCAGCTACAGTACAAGCTACAGTAATTTTTCCATTCCTCGTGTTCCCCAGCCACAGATCCAGCTACGGTCCAGCCACCCTAGACGTACATCGTAGACAGGAAGACCTTGATTGATGTGATCAACGACAAACCCGGACGAAGGAATGGCGTAAGGTCGCGTTTTCAGACAAATTCAAGTCCTGTTTGCAAAACCCTCGTATGGACGCATTCGACATCTCATTATACTAGCCCTTTATCTGGAGTGATAGTATACAGTCATTCTTTCATATATCGTTTCCTTCAGCTACAGGCATTATTCCATTCTTCGTGTTCCCCAGCTACAGATCCAGCTACGGTCATCCTTACATCCCTTGTATTCTCCAGCTACAGTAATTCTTCCATCCCTCTTGTTCCTCAGCTAAAGTAATTTTTCCCTCTCTCATGTTCCCTAGCTACGGTCATTCTTCCATCCCTCGTGTTCGCCACCCACACCACCAGTTACAGTATCTGTTCCATTCCTCATGTTTCTCAGCACAGCTCCAGATACACTCATTCTTCTATCCCTCGTGTTCCCCACCAACAGCTTAAGCTACAGTCATTCTTCCATCCTTCATGTTCACCAACCACAGTACCAGCTACAGTCATTCTTCCATCCTTCGTGTTCCTCAACCACGAAATATATATATATATATTTTTTGCAAGTCAAAATTTGTCTTCAAGAGCAGTTCGACGAATTTTGAAGCAGCATGGGCTGTCAGCTCGTTGACCATGGTTTCAGCCACCCTTGACGTACATCGTAGACAGGAAGACCTTGATTGATGTTATCAACGACAAACGCGGACGCAGGAATGGCGTATGGTCGCATTTTCAGACAAATTTAGATCCTATTTGCAAAACCCTCATATGGACGCATCCGTGTTTGGCGTCATCGTCGACAAGGTACATTATCAACTTGCATTCGACATAGTCATACTGGCCTATCATCTGGAGTGATAGTATAGGATGCCATTATATACACGTCTAATTCATCTCTTATCCGGCACTTAGGTAACGGAAACTGTTCAATCTGATGTGTGAAGACCAGTGGCAGTGTCCTTTATTCGAGGCTTGGTAATCTCTACGTTTCAGCAAGATAACGCATGACCGCATGTTGCCGGTTTTGTATCGATCTTCCTGACTTCAAAAAAAGCTAGACTGATATCCAGACCAGCACATTCTCCTGATCTGTCACCAATAGAAAAACATCTGGACAAAGATTGCCAAGCGACTGACTCGTCACCATATGCCATTCACTACTGTCGATGAATTTTAGCATCATGTTGAAGCTGCATGGGAAGTGGCACCTGTACAAATCATCCAATCTCTGTTTGACTCAATGCCCAGGCGTATAAATGCTGTTACTGCTGCCAGAGATGATTCTTCTGGATACTGAGAATTCAAAGAGAGGATTCCCATACCTAATATCTTAAAAATTTAATCACTTATCATTTCCAGTGTTATGTTTTTTAGCCAATAAATAGTATCTTGCTCTTCATCCTACTTCCTGGTGAAGCAATTATAATGGCCAGTGTAATGTTGAATATAAGGATTTAGATATATTTATTTAAAAACTTTATACAAAAGAACCATATGCGTATTAAATAGTTCAAAATTTCTTCAACAGATGGCGCGCAACTTTATCATATTTACATAGGTGTATAGATAAATTTAGCCTTCATTGCACTTTGAGTTCGCATCATAATTTACATACATGGTATTTTAAATTAAATGTATAATCACAAAATGTTGATTTAAAAAAACGAATACTTTATAAACTGTGTAATTTGAAGAACAAATATTTTATTATCTGGGTTTTAAATCTAGTGCTATGTAATTAAAAATATGGAATATTTGATTGATATTAAATTACGCAAATAAAACAACATTATCTATAAACAAACTACCATATATATTTTTTATATTATCAATGTTTTTTTTTGCTTATTCTCAGTACACGTGGTACAGGCCATGATAATCATTTTGGGTAGAAGTAGGTGACTGATTTTACTGTAAGTGCACCACATGTCTACACATAATAAAAGCAGTTCTACTTTGCATTGCAAATGTTCTAGAGCCTCGTTTGGTTACTTTTTCTATTAATGTTTATCAGTATACTATCATTCAGAGGTACCTATACTTAATATTTACAATGGAATTGATCTTTATATGGTTTATCAGTTTAATAACAATAATATTGTGTAGGGTTCGAATCTTAATTCTAACAACTATACGTATATTCACACATACTTTATAAGATTATAATCGTTTTCTTTGTATGCAAATATCAGACGCACCTAAATTGTAGGTATCATGTAAATTTACTATATTTTTGTTGTTTTTGTGTAATGTATGTAAATAGATATGTAAAATAGGTTAGGATAAAAGGAAAAAAATTGATTAATAAAGGTCAGTGTGAAAGTGAGATTGTCTCGGGCGTCATACTGAATCATCTTCACAGTTTGAAATTGTCTCCACGTGGGAGACTGGTCCCTCAATATCTCAATTTAAGGGCACCTTGGGCAGACTGCCCTTACCGCGCCAACACATACACAACTCTTAAACACAATATATTTTTTAATTATAAAACTATAAAACTTATTTTTAAATAACAAAGACTTAAATTTTAACAATTGGAATTGCATTTGTATATATACACTACATTTTTGTGTTCAGTAGTTCACTTTTTTGCTAACTGATTTGAAGAAGATATACACTGTCGATGAACTGTGATATCACGTTGAAGCTGCATTGGAAGTGGAACCTGTAAATGCCAACCAATCTCTGTTTCACTTTATGTCCAGGGGTATAAGTGCTGTAATTGCTACCAGAGGTGGTTCTTCTGGGTACTGAGATTTCAAAGGATTTCCATACCTCCTAATTTCTTTAAATTCCAAAGGCACAAATTTTAACAATTGGAATTTATATTTACACTACAATCTTGTGATGCTCAGTAGTTCCTTCTTTCTGTTAACAGATTTGAAGAAGTTATATAGAAGTGTGTCCTTAGTTAATTTATCTATCGTAGAATATGTTGACGAGATGAATACCTGTTTATACACTTGTATTTAAAAATACCACAGTTGTTTGAAATTTATATGTTAAGTTTGTAATTATTCTTATTTTTTTATTTCATAGAAGCCTTTTTCTGGCAGACATATTCAATTTTCTATCATCATCATTTTAAAAATTATTATTTGTTTTTTTTCTTTGTTAGTTATCAAATCATTTGCAATTGTAGTTTCTTTTTGTTTTGTTGTGTTCCTTTTTAAGCAATAAAATATATAGAACTAAGGTGTAATATTCAATCCAAGCATAAGGAACCAATTCATTTTTAAAACAAAGCAAAATCATAAGCTTATACAACTTTCACTTTTTCATACAACTGTTTTCTGCAGATGAGTTTCTTTTTATTTTATTAACATAATTTCAAACTTTCGGGCATCTCTGCCCTTCTACAGGACAACATAAATGAAAAATAAAGCGTCATATGATGCTAAATTATTACAAAAATCTGGAATACTTGGTACCTATTCGTTAGTCAAAATATTCTCTTTTTATCTGTATTGTTCTACATGTGTTTTTATGATGTTCTAGTTCTTTCTTGAACTTCACATTCCACAAAGCAAATGCCAAATCGTCTTCTTCTAAGCTTATTTGTTATAAATCTACCGCTATCAATGGCTTGAGATGGCCTGTTATAAAATATAAGAATTTACTGTTATTATACAGTGTCTAATCTTGTAAAAGATTATGAATTTTTTAAAATCAAATTTTCGAAAATTGTATATACCATTTAATCGCATATGTTAACTATCTTTTTTAACTCAAATAATGAAGAGAATGAAAAAAAAGGCTTATATCCTTTATTACTTACAGTTAACGCAGTTAAAGAGATATGAACGACTCTTGTTACTTATTCATCAAACAAAATATGTTCTTCTTTAGAGAAAAATCAGAAAAAATTAACCCATTTAGGAATAAAATAATTTACTTACCTATTTCGGTTGTTAAATACAAGTTTTCTATATTTCATAACTCCATAATTCTTCTATTTTCGAATCTCAAGAATTCCTCTTCCATTTGGCAATCTAAAAAAATGTAATGTCTGCATTGTGAGAGAACCAACGTGTTGAAGACCTGACAAAGAGAAAATGCAACAGATGGATCAATTTCTACCAATTATAGTCCAATGATCACATGTTGTCCCTCAGAAACCGAACCTACCTTGACACCAGAGGACCAATCACAACACAGGAAACTGACGTTGAAAAGGAAACGTTCCAATTAGAGTATCCTGTCAGATTTGACCGATCGACGACAAGGTCCTTTAGCTTCATACTTCCAGTACATTCGTTCACTTCATAGAGCCTTCGTTTAAGACGTCTTTTATAACATCTTCATACTTACAGTAAATCGTTCTAATCGTTAATGGAGATCGTTTAAACGAATTGAGGAATAAGCAACAACAACAATACATTCGGTCTCTATATGTGACCTTTATAGGGTGTTAAAGGACAGATTCTCATACCAAGTTTATATTCTTTGTAATAAATGTATTTTGCAATGAATTCCTTCAATTCGGTTCCAAAATCACTTTATTAGGTACCGCTCAAAATTAACAACTTAGTTTATGATAATTGCAACAATGGATAAGAGGTAAGGTTATTCACATATTACACAAAATGTTAACGCGAGATTCAAACCCGGTTCATGGCTCTCGGGAATCGAGGGTGTTACCCACTTGTCCACCGACGTTTTTTTATTTTTTTATTTTTTTTTTTTTGGAAGTAAACGTTCTTTATTAAAAGTTTGTGGGCAATAATTTGATAAAAGAGGAAACCATTCTCTCGAAATAATTTGAAAAAAAGGTTGTTTTTTTATTCCTTAAAGGATCCAGATAAGCCATTTCCATATAAATATTCTCAATTGATCGCCTTTTTTCTCAATTTATTATTCATATTAAACGAATTTCGGGAATGATGAATTCTAAAATACATGTTGAGCTTTGTATTCTTTATATGAAGAAAGAGAGAGTATATTTCACGAAGAATATTTCGAAATTTAAGATTCAATAGTTTTCATTTATATGATTCTAAATTCTCTCTCAGAATATTTATTTTCTTCAAAAGTAAAACCTTTTTTTATCAGATGTATATATATTACGGTATAGCTATTTGGGCATCAAAATGAGGTATTTTGGATAATTTAAAAAGCAATTATTCTCAATAGTTAATCTATCTTTATAATACAATATAATGCGCCCCATGATTGTAGAACGAAAATTGCAACTATACCGCAAATGTTTCTTTTGAACGAAAAATCGAAATTTTTAAGGAGAAATAACGATTATTTTTAAGCTTAGGGATAAACTATGAAAGGATGAATTGTGAAGAGTAATGATAAACGGAAAAATAAGTGTCCAGGGATGGGAATCGAACCCGCAGTATTCCGCTTACCGAACAGATGCCATGTATATCTTTATAAACTCTTTGATATAAGTTGTATATTAAATATCATACAGATCTTTAAGTTGAATTACAAGTTTTTATAATTCTACATCTCTGTGAACTTCTAATTTGTAAAAATATCTAATCATTCTTGGTGTTCTATTGTCTAAAGAGAACAAAAATCGATACAGATCTTCATTTAAATACCAAAAGAAAATGTTTCTTAACATTATTTCAATGATAAATATAACTTAAAATATATTTAAAAGAAATCAAAAAGAAACATATAGAAATAAAATATAAAGGTCATTGAAAAGAACGCACTTCTCTCTGTGAGCGTATTTATTTATAAAATAAAATTTTATCCGGCAGCCATGTGGGGTTGCCATGACAACGGCTAATACATCCATCTCGGCGGGGAGGCAGACGAAAAATATTTTACACGGAGTCGGCCGAGAATTTTTGGAAGGTTTTAATTGAAATATTTGAGCAAAAATTATAATCGGCTTTCTCTATTGTCCTCTTTCTTGATTTAAATATTTCCTTTTGGCCTTTTATTTGAAATTATTTGACATTTATTTGGAGTGTTCTAACTAGGGTTGAGAAAAGAGAATTTTATTGAAGGATTTTCTTCCTTTCCCTATTGAACTGCTTTTCTTATTTCCTTTTAAGGAATCTCTAATAAATATCCATCATTGTATAGCTATGGGTCATCAATATTACTCTAATGTCTTTCCTATGATGTGTCCCTATGATTTACAAATGAGAATATTATACTGCCAAACTTATATTAATTTTTTAGTAATTCTAAGGTGTTTATTTTGGTAGGAAAAAGGTTCCAATTTTCATTGAAAATATAATTTTTAAACGAGATTGAGTATTTAGGTATTTACATACTACCATAAGGTTATGCAATTAATGGAAATCTCTATTGCGCATTCGACTTTCTCTAGAAAAGAATGGAAATTCTAGGCAGATTTGATTGTATAGCTATCACCATGATAAACCATGATACCATCATCGACATCCCTCTAGTGATAAGCTCCTCTTTCTTTGCTTCTATGAGTAAAATAATTTTCCAAACGAATAGGTCTATTTCATAGCATGAATTTGTTCAGTATTTCTAATAGAGCTCTACAAAAGCTTGTTTATTCAAAATTGAGTTCTATTCATTCAAAATTTTAAAATTATCCCTAATTCTCAAAGATAAGGTTATTTAATAGTGATGGTATTAATATCCCACTTAAAATTAGTACAAAATCATACTATTTTGGATTTGTAAATATGTAAAATGAAAATATTCACACCAAATACCTAATTAAATGTAAATATTGATTGTAGTGGTGTACACCTTCACACCAATTCTTAGAGGTTGTGTATATCTATAGCTTCCTCAAGACATCCTCAAGAATCAGCTAAAATTAGGAGGCCTATTAATATATACAGTAATTTGCACCATATCATAAAAGATAAAACATACCAATCTCTAAAACTCGTATACGCAGGCAAAACGTTCTAAATATATTCATTTATATTTATTAATGAATATGTTTGATATAAAATTTTAAAATGTATACTAAGATATTGTTCTTTTTTTCATGAATAGAAAATATCTTAATCATTATAGCATCAAAATTTAAGTTATTGTAAAAATTGACAATTAATATATACAGTTATCAGCGTCATGCGTTCTTAATTCTGTCACCGTTTGCTTTTGGGTCAGTGGTAGAATGCTCGCCTGCCACGCGGGCGCCCCGGGTTCGATTCCCGGCCGATGCATTTTTTTTTTAAAACAATTTTTAAAACTCATTTATATATTATAGCGGCGGGCGCCCCGGGTTCGATTCCCGGCCGATGCATTTTTTTTTTTTTTTACAATTTTTAAAACTCATTTATATATTATACAAGAATGACATCCATGGCGGCGCCAATTTATAATTGTAACGAATAGTATTTGAATAAAAGCATTTAATCGGGTAAACCCCGGGCGTTGCCCGGGTCATTCGGCTAGTATATATATATATAGCATAGAGTTTCCGCTTTTAGTACATGATATATATATCATATGTTATATTTTTTTGAGATGAGAAATTAATTGCTGTTTCTTTTGAGGATACATAAGTATATTTGTGATATTGCAGTCGTGGGAATAATAATAAATATAGTTTAGATCAGAATTAGCTTTAATTAAGCTAATGAAGTATGGAATATATAATTTGAGAAGGCATTTTCCGATTTAAGACATAAGAATAAAGAAAATAAAAGATTACGTATTTACATATCTACAAAAGATTTGAGCCGGCCAACGGGAAACAACAACAATGAGTTTTATATAGGGAAAGCCGCAACATCTTGCAATGGTCTTCACAGAGTAATTTGATCTGGGAATTATTATTTTAAAATAAAATATAATTTTTATATAATATATATATATTATAGAAACATAGAATAGAATTCTCTCTCTGAATGAAATATAATCCTTTTCAGGTATAAACAATATCATCAATGATAAAATTAAACATTGCAACGTCACAACGGATTAACTTTAGTAATCAACATCAAGAAGTATTTGACAACCCCCCATGGAAGAAATATAATTTCTCAGAAAGAGAGAGTGGGTAATATGGAGGATCAGAGATGATGATAACTTGTTGCAATACATCATCATCATATCTACTTCATCATCCAACGGAAGTCAATTTACCGGAAGATGGGTTGTGAGATTAGACACTTTTCTAATAAGGTAAAAGCTGGGGTCGCACTCCTTTTATCAGAGGAGGAGCTCGCGTCCTCTCTCTTTTCTAAAAACTCAAAGACTTAATCTAAAAATGATCGTTTGATAAAATGAAAATGAAATATTGTTTAAGAAGTTTCGAAAATTGTTATCAAATTAATAATATTTATCAATAAAATAAATCTTGTGTGAGTGTATAAGACATTTCTCGATTTATTTATTATCTTATCCATGCTTTTATTGTCTTATCTATCAATATATTTGAACTCTCTGTTATATTATATAAATATGTTAAAATAAAGGCGTATCTTGGATCAATATAATTTATTTAAAATATTTCCGATATATTGATGAGGCTATTCGCCTATCTTCCTCTAGGAATTCAAACTCCTAAGCCCATCATCCGCGTGATGCACGAGAAGTATTGTTTATATAAGTTGGAGTGTTATATAAATATGTGTATATAAATATTAATTAATAGTATAATTTATTCCACAGAATAATTCTAACATTCAACAACACAAAATACTATTATAAAAATATCAAAAGACCTTACGCAATAAGATTTATTTTATATATTTATAAAAGTATATCGATTTATTGATATATTATTTTATTTAAAATTATATTTCATAGATTAAAATCTGCTATAGCTCTGTTAAATCGACCGCCAGAGGTCACGCTTCCCCTATAAAAACTCATTGTTGTTGTTTCCCGATGGCCGGCTCAAACCTTTTGTACATTATGTAAATAAGTGTTTCATTTTTTTATTCTTACGCCTTAAGCCAGACAGTACTTTTACCAAATCGTCTTTTATATATATTCCTTAGCTCAATTAAAGCAATTACTGATCAAAACCATTTTTATTATTATACTTTCAAGAATTTAACCACGACTGCATTACCATAGCATAATTCTCAATATGATCAAAATCAGCAGAAAATCTCTTTTTTTATAACATGTATATTTAACATACCTATATATTTTTTTCAATTCACTAATATAGGATTTATTTTATAATTTATTTATATAATTGTGATAAATATTTAATGTATAATTTGCTTCAAGTAATTGAAAATAAATAACTACTTGATAATAAAAAACTATCTTTCCTATTTTCACGACTGCACCTCCAATCCTTTATCATTCCAATAACAAAACTTTATATTCATAATATATATATAAATATCATAATAAAGATTATTCGTCAGTTCTTTGCCTATCTCTTATGCTTTAGCTACTTTGTATAGTATAGATATTATAATATTACCGTTTGAATATCATTGGGATTGTTTTGTTTGAAATCTATGCTAATATATAATTGAAAATATAGAATTGGAGTGAAATGATTCAGACCCCCTTATAATTTTCACTTTTGCTTATATAAGTATTAAATAATAATGGAAGAAATAAATTAAAGTTACTTTAAAAAATTCAATATCCTGTAATTATTTTATACATAATAAAATATAGTTTAATTAAAAAGGTATTTTTGATTCAATAAGTGCCTTTTTAATTAAAAATCTATTTATGTATTGATCTATTTTCAAAATAATAAAATATCTTAAACCTTTTAATCAATTAATCCTAATTATATTCTTTTATTTTTCAAATTAAATATAATTCAAATAATAAGTGAATAAATGTTATGAAAAGAGATATTTAAAAATTATATTATGGTATCATTCAAAGTTAAAGAACTACATCTTATGTGTTTTATATAAATTTAATAAATATATCATTGTGTTTTGATTGAATAAAGTATTTAGAATTTGGATACAATGTATTTAAATAATGGCTCAAATATTAAAATAAACATAATTTAAGATGATTTCTCATATCTTATATGTGATGTTCTGTTTTAGAAGAACGAGTTTTACGACACATGAGAAGCTTCATAGCAAAAGAAACTCTAACTTGATTATTTTTCCTACCTATATATATACATCGCGCTTCTCGCGGACATGCAAATATATCAACCTTTCATAAGAAACAAAATGTAAAAATATATAAAACAAAACAATACTATGCAAATATCTCGAGGTATGCGACAGACTCCCCCTCCATGACCTCTCATCACTCCTGTGATGGGACTCCTGGTGGTCTATGATGAAATTGTCCTCCGGCCACTTGGTGATGGTTATATCCTGCGTGGATGTCTCCTCAATGAATTCAGTATGTATTTCACAAGCAGAGTTAAATTCTCGCATTTCATTATGGGTCCAAATTAGCTGAGAAACATTCTCGTAAAAAACATTCGGATTAGGATCATCATTCTTTACAAGTCGAGATATCTCAAAATCTTTCAACTTGGCAATGCAGTTGTTGGTTGGGATTTCATAATTCTCTCCTCCAATGTCGTAGTTCAAAACCTTTTCAGCAGTCGGTCGTATCAGAATATTTCTGGGACTTATATCATTGTGAACCAACCCGATGTTTTGCTCAGCATGACTCATCAAAATACAAATCTGACAAAGAATGCTCATTAATTGTTCTGGCAAAGGTTTTCCTATTTCCAATACTTTCTTTAGAGATTTCCCTCCATATTCAGGATGAAAAACGACAAAATGAGATAAATTCATATCATTCAAATCCAAATTATTATTTTCACTATCTTCAATAATATTTGAAAAATGTTTAGATCTCAAATCACGAACAATCCAAAAATCTTTAGGATAACAAAGATTGGCTTGAGCACTACCTTGTAAGGTCCTTAAAGAATCAAAAATATTTATTTCCTTTTTAATCGTTCTAGGAGAAATATAAGACCAATTTTTTCTATGATCAATATTTGGATTCCTATATTCAGAAATCTGTTCAATTCTATAAACAGAAGATCCGCCATTATCAGTAAATTCCCTCAAAAAACATTTTGGCCATGTGCCTTTTCCAACAGGGACTAACTTTCTACCCCAGAAGAGCTCGTCAAATCTCATTTTCCTAACAATACCTGCCATTTTCTTTTTAAAAGCATCGCTTCGTTCGATTTCATCCCATCTACATTCATGACCATCAATAATATAAGATTCAGGAAATAGTTCATCATCTTTTATAATAATTTCTTCAATTATATGGATTTTACCATCTTCTTTATCTCCGTCTTTAGAATTCACTTTATCAGGTTTCTGAAGAGGCTCCATAGTGTAAGGGATGCAATTGTCCTCCAGCCACCCGGTGATGGTGATTCTGTTATTCCAGGGGGTGGAGAGGCTCAACTCCTTTGGAGGTGCTTCTTCGCCGGTACCAGGCTTTGGTTCCTTTTCGCCAGTACCAGACTCCTTAGTAGGTTCTATTTCGCCAGTACCAGACTCCTCAGTAGGCCCTTGTTCCCCAGTAACAGACTCCTTAGTAGGTTCATTTTCTTCCGCACCATTATCAGGTTCTGTAGAATCTTTAGGCTCCATTCCACTATCAGCAATAACATCTACCTCTTTCGTAAGAGGCTCTGAACTTTCAGTTTCTAGAACTGACTTTTTATCAACTTGAGCTTTTTCACTTTCTTCAACTTCAACAGACTTTTTTTCAACTTCAACCTTTTCACTTTCATCTGCTTCAACGGATTTTTTCTCAACTTCGGCTTTTTCACTTTCTTCCGTTTCTACAACTGAATTTTTTTCAACTTGAGCTTTTTGACTTTCTTCAACTTCTACAACAGACTTTTCCTCAACTTGAGCTTTTTCACTTTCTTCAACTTCAACAGACTTTTTTTCAACTTCATCTTCTTCTTCATCTACCATTTCATTTTGTTCATAGAAATCCTCTTCATCTACCATTTCATTCTTCTTTTCAAGAAGCAAGTCCATCATCAAGCGTTGCTGGTCCGCCATCGTCCTAATGAGGCTTTCAATGGTCGAATTTGAGGATCCTGTCGGCTGCGCCATATTGTGATGTTCTGTTTTAGAAGAACGAGTTTTACGAGACATGAGAAGCTTCATAGCAAAAGAAACTCTAACTTTATTATTTTTCCTACCTATATATATACATCGCGCTTCTCGCGGACATGCAAATATATCATCCTTTCATAAGAAACAAAATGTAAAAATATATAAAACAAAACAATACTATGCAAATATCTCGAGGTATGCGACATTATATATAAATTGTATTTTTAAAAATATATTTATAATAATTATTTTTTCAAATATGTTTATATAATTGTATCCTTGAGGTTAGAAAAAATGCTTTTCTTTAATATTTCTTAATGCAAAAAGAGCCTAGATGGGGGTATAAGGCTTTTAAAATAATTGACCAAAATTTCTCCTTTATAAATGATTATTTTTATTATAAGTATTATTATTATTTTATGTTACCATTAAAACAAATATTTTAAAGAATGTTTCTCGGTGTGGCTGGAATTATATCTATAATAATTAGGAAATTATTAGTTATCAAACTATACTTTTTCTTTTAGCCTAAATATATACAATAGGAAATTTATCTGTTCTGTGAATTAAATATTCATTGAGGGCATCAATCACTCAAAATCATCTAAGATATTTTAGTAAGCTTTGACCCATTCTGTTTATGAATTATCCTATATAACTCTTACCTTGATATAGCTTTCAAGTTAATAACAATAAAATTGAGATATTAATTTATTTAGAAAATAAAATGGCATATATTGGATTAAATAAGAAGGAGGCCCCATTCACAAATCCGTTTTATCTTCAGTTTGTTTTATGTACCAATTCTTACCATGTAAATCGAAGAAATAATGCTGAATAATGTAAATATTCGTAAAATAAGACTGTATAATCGAGGCCAGATTCAGCTGAAGTTTGACATTTTTGTTCTAACAAGAATTTCGACCAAAATGTGACATATAAAATATGAGGAATTGATGACAAAGCAATATATGTTGATCAAAGCAATCAATCCATATTTATATAGATGAACAGAGAGAAAAATCACAGAGAAATGTTATGAATTACAGAATTATATATTATTTGTAGTTATACTGGAAATGGACGAGTACAGACTACCAAAATTATGCTGGAACAGACAGAAAGAAGTACGTCAAATGTCAAAAAACTCTATAGGATTATACGAAACCGTTAATGATATAATCAACTGTTGTGGTCAGTCATGGCTGAACCTCCCACCGAACTATGATACAATTAAAAAATAACTTCCTAAGATTATGAAAACAAAAATAGAACAGCTTATTCAACAAGACTTCGCTAGACTCGACAATTCAAAAATTTTTTCAAACTATAAACTTTTCTGTAATTCATTTATGCCAGAACGATACTTGTCATGAAATCTGTCATCGAAGATAATAGCCTTCATTGCACGGACTAGAATTACTTCAACTCTAGATAGAGAAAGTCATATTTTCATTATCAAAAAGGAAAACATTCAATGCAGGATTTGTGGAAATATGATATCTGATGAAATCTCCCACTATATCATAGAATGCAAATATTTAGGTGAAGAAAGAGAAATAAACTCTTAAAAAACACCTTCTGGAGATTTAGCAACCCACTGAAGACGCTGAGAACTATTTCAGAAAAGAAAAATATAGCAATAGAACTCTATAATTTCTACATACCAAATGTAAATAGATTCATACACAAAAGAGTTAGTGAGGAAAGTTTTAGAACAGATGTGTAAATAAATCCCTTTTCAAACATGGGGAAAGGGAGGAAAAATTACTGTATTATTTTGTTGCTGTATGGCGAATCCATACAGGGCAATGGGCCCTAATAAAAGCCTTTTTGTTGTTGTTTATTATTTGGAGTTATAATGATATATTTCTCCCCAATATAAAAGTATCATATAAATATTTTACCAAAAAATTGTAATTTTTAAATTTCAACGAGATTCTATAAACTAGATTCCGGTTTTTTTTTAATTTAGTCATTTTTAATTTAAAATATTTTATTTGTTATAAATAAATAATTAATAGTATGTAAAATGTGACTATATATTGATTAAATAAAATTCATAGTAAATTTTTGGTTTTATTATTTTGGTTTCTAAATATTGATTTAAAAGTTAATATTTGCGTTGGTCTTGTCCAATGTTTCGACATTTTCAAGACGTTTTCTTTCTTTTGTCTTCTGCTTCGTATTATTTCTGTTGGCAGAAATATTTATCCAGACGACGATAAAAGTAGGATGCCAACTTTTCCTCTCAAACGGCTATTTTTTGGCGGGAAGCCAGGGAATTGTCGTTTGGCCCATTTTTCCCCGTTCGTCTGGTTGTTTATTATATACACCACCGATCTTTATTACGATGGCAAATTGATAATAGAAAATGTAAATATATCTTGTGTTAAAAAATAGGGTATTGTTTTACTTGTTAAAACATCAATTATTATAAATTACCCGCCGTAGATTTGTCAAAATAATATTTTATATAATACAATTCATTGAAATAACATTTTGAGCTCTATTATATTTTATTAAATATTCATTTTTTCGGCTTTTAAAATAAAAATTCAAAATAAATTAGATATAGAATAAAAAAAGATAGATAAAGCACGCATTTTAAAGCGAATAAAAAGAATGTTTAAATAAATATATATATTTTTTATCCAATATATGCCTTTTTAATTAAATATGTATACATTTTAAAATAGTCTATTTAAATATATTTTACTTTTTCCAGGCGTTTTAGAATTATTCTAATAAAAATATTTAATTGCAAATAGATACGATGAGAAAAATAATATTAACTGAAAATATTAAATATGCATATATTAAAATGTATTATTCAAATTAAATAGCTTAGTATTTCTTTTATATCTATATGTTTAATTATTTCGGCATGTGAATTTGGTAAAAGGTCGTCTGACAATTTTGTCATTGTTCTTGTTCAGCCAATTAACTATAAATTTGTCATTAATAAGCACGTATATAATTATTATCTCCATGGCAACCTCAGCTATGTTTTGTTTAGTTATTACGCTCATAGGTTTAAAAGCAACAAAATAATTTTAATCAGTATTAAATTCCTTGTTTGGAATAGTTTCAGACTAATTAAAGAGCATAATAGCAATGTAGCATGGTGATTGTGATGGAAATTTACAACAGAAATTCAGCTAATGGTCAATTTTAAAGATAATGTCAAAAGATTTTGCAATTTAAGTAGCAATATAATAATGGATTTGTCGCAAAAATTATATAACTATATTTACATTGTTGATATAATTTTTGAAAAGTTTAATTTTAATATTTACATGATATATATCATTATTAAATATATATGTTGTTCAACCATATTATCGTTTTTTAGGATTCTTTATTATGGGATATATTTGTATGATTTCTAACATAGTAAATATTAGTTTTAAAATTCGAAATACAGTATTAACAGTCTTGAAGAAAAGGGGCATTTCAGGATATATTGAAAATAGAACATTTTTTGAAAAAACCTAATAAATTGATTTCATAGGACTTTTTCCATTTCGATACAGTAAAAGGAAAATATTTCTAAACAAACATACCCCACACCTATATATCATCTATTCGATTGTCTCATAACTTTCGATCGTATGGATTAAAATACAGTAAAATTATTATCCGTTTAAAATGATTGAAGGAAATTCAAAATTATCACTATCTTTGTAAAGTTCAATTTTCCCAGTTTTAAATCCTCAATAGTTTTCATTATTTTTTTTGCCTTTATATCTACTTCTCTCTATGAATTTTATCATCTTTATTATATTTTCCTAAAATTTGTTTTAACTTCTAGGAATCACACACAAAAGAAAATTTAGAAGTGAAGAAAACAGCATTCTATTCTATAAAGATATTGCCACGTGGAAAATTAGGGAAGACAAAAACTTCAGGAGGAGATAACAATTTATTAAAGGCAAGAGCAAACTATCAATGGTAAACAAAAGATAAGCCACGAGGGAAAAAACAGAGTAGCCAAATATAAACATAAAAATGACCACTCTGTTAATAAAAATAATAAAATTAATAAATACTTTGGTACAATATTATCCAAACTTACCTGTGTTTACCTGCAATCACTTATATTTACATTTAGCCACTCGTATTTACATAGTCCCTTGTATTTACATATTGTTGTTCGTTTTTACATAATGCCATTTGTATTTACATATAACCAATTCTATTTACATATATCCACTTGTATTTAAATGTAAAATCTTGTAATTCCTCTGATTTCAGTTTCTATGCCCTTTAGAAGCTCTCTCTCTCTTGAGTTTTTATTTATTTATTCCATATCTCTCCTTCCCAGTATCAGCATGAATTTTCTCCTTCCTACAATTTATTTTCTATATATATTTTGCCCTCCAGATCTTTATTCATCAATCCATCTTCCCTTGAAATATGCTCTATCCTATTATTCTGTTTTTTTTTTCTGTCGACTTTCTAAATATCTCATCCATCTCTCAGACTTCTCAGATTTCTCTTCATTCTTGATGTGTTGTAGGGAAATTTCAGTTTTACATTAATGCAGCTTTATTAATTTGAACAAATTTATTATTCAAATACAAAGACAGAAGTTAAAACAAACTAACTAAAAATGCGGAAAAAGTTTAGCCATTACTTTAAGCCATTATCCTCCTTTTTTCAAAAAACAAACAACTACTTGGTCAAAATATATTTCACATATTTGTTTACTAATCTCAGAAACTTCTCCCTTTAGTAAGTGGAACTGGAATATTTATCCGATACATCTGAGCCTCTCTTTTCGTGTTAATATTTTACCAAAATTTATATCTTGTAAAAATATCTTATAAATTCGCAATATTTTATAAAAATGGCGGCAACAATCAGCATCGAAGCTCACAATTTAGAAAATATCGAAAAGATACAAAGCAATGCTATTGAAAATGTTTATCCTAACGATCTTGCTCCTCGTCTAAAGCAAATATAAATTAGGTCCGAAAAGAAGTTCCATATTCACAAGCAATCTCTGAATTCTGTCTCCTGGCAGTCTTTTGGTGAGAAGATCCGCTTCTTGAGATTCTGAGTTCACGAAGGAAATCGTCATGATCTCTTAAAACCAATTTGTATATTCCCATTATCTCATAGATCCACTTCGCTGCCTGGAATATAGGAGCTACATCTATTATTTCTTCCTGTCGCAAATCTGTATATGACTGGTGGTCTTAATAAAGCTCTGTGTTTGTGTATTATTCCATAGATTCATAGAAATTTTTCCCATCTATATTTATCTATGATCAATCATATATTCCTATCTATACACACCTACCGTCTGAATAACAACTTCCTATTGATTCTTTGATTAAGACCTCTTTTCCTACATAGTTCCATCCAAATTATATCCATCAAATCTTACCTAACCCCATAAGCTAGGGCAAATAACCAAATGGAGCTTTTAGGACCTTGCAAACCACTTTCTTCCTTGTAGAGTTGTGGTAGATTATACATACATACAACATACATTAAACTCATCACGTTTTTACACTTCTATATTAAAACATAGATTCTTTTCTTATGGGCCTGGGTTTGGTCAAAGAGAGGTTTCGAAGGAAGTCATATTGTTAATGTTGAAATTCTTTCAAATTTTTGCAAGGAGAGAAAATGGTGTATAAGAAATTAAGACTTTTTATCTTTTTAAATTTGCCTTCTCTCTTTTGAAGAGGAATACATGAACTGCAATTATTATGAATAAAAATTAAAATATTAATTTCTTGAAATATCTTTATTATTATATATATACTATTATAATAGTATCGGAGACTTACCATTCCTGGACCAATAGGGCTAAGCAACAAGACACAATTTAAACATCAACAACCTATATATATATATTGAATAGTCTTTATTAGCTCATATTCGTTTATATATAGTCACTCAATTTGTCATATCACACGAAATATTCCAGAAAAACTTACATAAAACTATCAGAAACACCAAATTGTTCCTGCGGAGAAACTGAACAAACTGTTCTTCACCTTATCTATGACTGTCCGAACTTTACAGAAGTGAGACATCAATTGTTCCCTGATCTAAATCATTTAACTCTCTGAATCAGCCACTTTGTCTATATACATTTTATGAACACTGTTGATTAATACATGTGTAAATTTGTAAATATTTAATTCTAAGTTCTAATTTGTTTGTTTCCTCTGTAATATACGCAAATATTTCAATATCGCGCCTGGTTGATTAATAAATAAATAAAAAATATCTCATTTCAACATCTTCTTATTTTTATTGACGCCTCTTTTCCAATCGCAATTCTAGTCACCATTTCCTCTTCGCATCTAACGATAGCTAATGAACAGAACGGCGACTATAATCGCAATAAGGAAATCTACTTATATAATTGCCTTATTCTGTCTGTGTGAAGTTCACGGATAGATTTTGGTGAGAATGGATAAAATTAAAAAAGTGTCAAGGGATGGGAATCGAACCCACGACCTTCCGCTTAACGGGCAGATGCCATGACCACTAGGCTACCCTGGACATATATTATATTATATTTTATATTTGAACGATAGGCTCATTATATTATATTATATTTTATATTTGCACGATAGGCTCATTATTTCTTTATACCGTTATTATACGCACTCGGGTAAAACCCGGGCGTTGCCCGGGCCATTCGTCTAGTTTACTATAATTGGCTGTTTAATTGGTTTTACCTATATTACAAATATTTGGAGGCATTTTTAAGCGTTTTTACTCTTATTTAAACATTTTGAGTGTAGGTAAAATGATGAGAGACCACGGTAACTAAGTGATTGGATTGAGTGTACTTACCCTAGTATGCATGTGCTTTAGGCTAGGGTGACTGTTCTTCAAGCTCTTTCTGGAAACATCCACAACATAGTAGGTATTAGACTCAGCCAGATCCTTCACTGCATCCAAAATGGAAAAGTAGAAAATATCTCTTTATAAAGCAATACTAGTTCCTTGTTCTAAAATAACTTTACTAGGTGCCGCTCAAAAAGAACAACCTAGCTCATGATATTTACAACAATGAATTATATACGTGAAGGTTATTCACTTATTAAAAAATGTGTACAATGCAGGATTCAATCCAGGTTCATGGCTGTGGGAATCGAGGGTGTTAACCACTCGTCCACCGACTTTTGAAGCACTACAAGAATAAGTCAGGTCATACCAATATAATATTTTTTGTAGCAGTAAGGAGTATTAATATTTCTCTCTATATAAATATATATAATATTTTTGGTCGCAGTGGTACAGCCTACTCCACGCTGACGAGCGCCAACAGCGCGAAACGCGTACATGGATGGCTTTTCTTGATTTAATAAGATTTGGGGTTAGCCAAATATCAGAAAACAGGCTAAATCAATGTTTAGTTGATTTCTGTTACCGGGCAGATGCCATAAGCGGAACACTGTGGGTTCGATTCCCATCCCTGGAAACTTTTATTTTTCCGTTCATCATTACTCTTTACAATTCATCCTTTCATACTTCATCCCTGGGGTTAAAAATAATCGTTATTTCTCCTCAAAATAAATTTAGATTTTTCGTTAAAAAATATAAGCCGCATTATATTGTATTATTACAATTATATATAGGGTGAGGTGTCCTCTTACAGGAGAGTTACCTAATAGAAAAATTAGTAATTTTGTAAATGAAAACTGTCATTTGAAAGAGGTGTCCTCTAGCGTGTGTGTCCTCTCATGGAGGTTCTACTGTACTTAATTTGATCATAATGACATGTACCAGATGTACTTGTTGGATAGGTGTAAAATAAACAAAATACACCTAAATTGTAAATTCATTTATTCTTATCGTCTGATTATTAAAATAAGAAAAGAAATCAGAAGATTACAACATCACTTCTATACCCATCAAACTTCAATGTACCCACATCAACCTCAAAAATCCAATCCTATTAAAGAATTTTAGTGTAACTTGCCATCAACAACAATATGAAAACGGAATTCCAGAATTCTTTTATTTTTTCCCCAGTTGCATCTGTCAAAATAGCTTTCATTATATCCATTTTCTGGAATGTTTGATCGAATTCCAATAAAAAACAGAATGGATCGATTTCCTTAACTTTGAAGTTGGTTGAGATAGATAGAGTTAGCTTGTTGGGTCTTTCCATACTCACAGAACATGCTTCTGTGATGGAAATAAATAATAAAATCTTTAAAATAATAATAAATATAGGAAATTGTTGATTTCTAAAAAAAAAAAATGTCGAAAATTAAAAAAGAAATATGACACATTTTCGATTTATTTTTCAATGATAATAAAATTTGAAGGCAGTTCAATTAATGTAAGCAGAAATACTTTCTACGATGTTACATTTCTGAATAAAATATTAATTCTATGATTATTTTTATATATAAATATATATAAATAAAATACTAATTTATGTGAAAAACTATTCTAAAAATACTTTTAAAATTCGTTTTAGAATATTTCAATAAAATATTAATATACCAGTTTCAAAAAATAAAAGTTATATATAAGTATAATATATTCACTTGCTAAAGAAAGAGTTGGTGGACGAGTGGGTAACACCCTCGATTCCCGACATCCATGAACAGAGATTGAATCCTGCGTTAACATTTTGTTTAATATGTAAAAAACCTTCACATGTTATTCATTGTTGTAAATATCATAAACTAGGTTGATTTTTTTTACCGGTACCTAATAAAGTGATTTTGTAATGAGCAATATTCACTTACATATTTTTATTCATGCAGGTCATCATCTATGCATTCATTTTCATTCATATATACAATATATAGATATTTAATTAAGTAATAAAAAGGCATATATTGGATTTAATAAAATATTCATTTTGCCAATATTTCGGTTGGCTGAACGCCAACCTTTATCAAGGCATTACATTTTTTTATACACAAACTCAGCGCCGTATAGTGTTATAATATCACAGTTGAAATAATATTTTATAAATATTTTCTGCTTGCGCATAATTTCACCCGCCTACTTTGTAATTTTAAAATTATTTCAACTGTGATATTATAACACTATGCGGCGCTGAGTTTGTGTATAAAAAAATGTAATGCCTTGATAAAGGTTGGCGTTCAGCCAACCGAAATATTGGCAAAATGAATATTTTATTAAATCCAATATATGCCTTTTTATTACTTAATTAAATATCTATATATTGTATATATGAATGAAAATGAATGCATAGATGATGACCTGCATGAATAAAAATATGTAAGTGAATATTGCTCATTACAAAATCACTTTATCATATGGATTGCTCTAGTTTTGAAAATAGATATTTAATATAAAGTTGCGGGAAGATTATATTATATTATGAATCATTAGCGCGCCATCTGTTATGAAAATTCGTACCAGTATTAGTGTACCAAAAATGGAAATCCAGTTCCTTCAAATATGTATCAAAAAGATGCAATGTACATTACCTTAGTATAATACTTTACTAGTGATGATAAAGAATTCGCCACAACACCAATATTGGAAAATTCAAGACAAATTTACATATTGCTTCTGTGTAAAAGAAAACCAAAACTCAATACATTTATTAATAGAATGTCCATATTTCACAGCTACAGAAGTAATCATTTTTATCCCATCGAAGATATTTGCGAATTTGTATATAACAAAGACCCTTATGTAAAATTCAATATTTTTTCTAAATTCATTTTAGATTTTTTTTTTTTCTGTTTGAGAAAACCATCGTTTCAGTTTTAATTATGTTTTTAGTCCGGTTATTGAAATGTATATAATAAATTGTATATAGGTTGCTAAAATTTAATTAGGCGCAAGTATCCCGAGCTGGGATATCGCGTCCGATATGTCAAATAAAAAAAAAATACAAATTTACAGGTTGGAATTTGTCTGAATTTGCCATAATTAGTGTTGTGTTTTGTCTGAATTTGCCTAAACTGATTTTTGAGACATTCTTTATAATCGTAGTAAATTAATTTACTAGGGTAATGTACAGTGCATAGTTCTGATGTATAGTTAAAGGAATAGAATATACCTTTTTAAGTACATATATAGGCATGTTTGAAAAGATATACAGTTAAACCTGTCTATAGCGCCCCTTCTTGGGACTCACCAAAATAGGGTTCTATAGAGAGGGGGTTCTATAGACAGTTTGCTTAATATTGATGTAAATATATATATAGCATTGTACTACATATTTAAAATCGGGCGCTATAGAGAGGAAGGCGCTATTTATAGGGAGCGCTATAGACAGGTTTAACTATATTTATGAATACACTAACTGTAAATATGTTATTGTAGTAGGAACGTCTTATTAAGAACCTGTTGCTCTAAGATCAATATGCAGAAATCATTTAATAATAGAATTCAAGTTGTGCTTAATGCTTTCTTTCAAAGTTCGAAATATAAAGATGTTCATAGAATGAGGAATTCTTGCAGATATATTAGTGAAATTTGAGGCAAATATACTTTGAAAAGTCTATGAATTTCTTGGCTTGTTTGCCATATTCTAGATCGGTATATCATGTTGTATGCAATAACGTGATTTATAAAATAAGCTCTTGTATTGACTCTAAGATCCTTCATTTATATCTTCTGTTTTTGTTACGACCATTTTCTGCAGTTCTTTTCGTATTCTATAACAGGGTTCAAGCTAATGGCCTTCGTCATTGAAGGACATGCTTTATTCATGAGATTTACAAGTGATCAAATGGAATCTTCACAATCTGCCAAAGAGATGCTAAGCTGCCAAAGTGGCTAGGTCAAATCTTAAGGCCAAAATATAGTTGGAAATTTTGTTGGGAGGAAATAGATCTTTATATATAAAGTTTACCTCTCTCATTAATTGACGGGGACCTTATTTTTATAGATAAATATCCTCCCTGCAAAATATATAAAGAATATAAAGTTGATTTTACAAGATTGGTTGTTCATGGATTGGTGAATCTTTCCAAGGGTTTCGTCAGTTTAATCAACAAAACCGTTCTAATATTGCATCGGTCCTTTCGGCTTATATATCTGTAGATGAAGAGGAATTCTTGGATTTTCAAAGCCAACTATGAACGTAAGCTTTGAGGATAATAGAAGTACATGTTTCAAGCACTTCTCTAGCGTAATTATTCCCATAAAAGAAACAATCATATTGGGTATATATCGAATTCATTAGCGTACTAGAGTTAACAATAATACAACAGTTGAATTGTTTGAATATTGAAAAGAAGTGATGGGAGAAAGCGCGTTGAACGATAAATAGCGTGAAAGTCAATCAATAACTGCGCTGGAATTAATTCCTGGCGTGAATCCAGGAGTCATTTTAATATTTCGTGCTGTGTGGGAGGGCATCCCTGCTTCTCTCTATCGTGCGGATGGTTGCCACGCTTTGGGAGGTGTAGAGTTCCACGGGGGGGACCTGATAAATAATACTTCAGTCTTCAGTCGAACGATTGCATAACCTCTCTCGTACAATGTTATGAAATCAAAGCCGTCCCTGTACTGATGAAGGCCATAGCCTGAAACCATGGTATACAGGTTGGTATTTTGTCTAAAATTTCAGCATACAATTCGATAAACTGCCAAGGATAATACTCAGGCTTCTTGATGAGAGAGAGAGAAGAGCGAAAATTCAATTTGCCCTTTAATGAAATTTCGAAGAAAATCTTCAAACTTGTTTATAAAGAGTGAAATTAAAGGCTGTATTTTAATGAACTACCAATAACGCTCTATGGGTTCTTGATGAACCGTGAAACTGGTTCGAAAATCACTTTATTAGGTACCACTAAAAAAGTGCAACCTAGTTTATGATATTTACAACAATAAATAATATATGAAGGTTATTCACATATTAAAACAAAGTGTCCAATACGGGATTAGATCCTGGTTCATGGCTGTCGGGAATCAAGGGTTTTAACCACTCGTCCACTGACTTCTTTTTTGAACCGTTAAAGAATATTTAGAACATATATGAAAATAAAATGGAAGCATACAAATGTATATTTTCTAGTTTGTCTGAATATTTAGAAATATCAATAAATTTATCTAGGTTTTTATAACATCTATACAACTTTAACAATTAGGGTAGTTTAATTCTAATACAAGAGGTGCATTTTGGATCAATATGCAATCATTAATTCTATAGGTTTTATATTGCTTAAATAATATAGATAGTAATATATCTGCACATGTGCCTTTTTAGATAGCAGAGCGCCATCTACTGGAGCAAAAATAAACTAACGTTTATTTAATTTGCCCCGTGATATTTGGCCAACCCAATTTCTTGATAAATTAAGAAAAGCCATCCACGAAGTATTATATCTATATATATAAAAATGAATGTTTGTATGTTTGTTTGTATGTCCGGTATACAAATTCGCAGTAGTTCACTAATTCAAACCAAAATTTCCATACATAGGTAAAACAATACGGCGAAGACGATAGGATATTTTAAAAATATATAAATCAATTATAAAACTCTATATTAAAATTATTCTACTTAGCTCACGAACAGCGCTCTCTATCAAAGATTAGATTAAATTATGCTGATGCAAACAAATAGATAATGCTAATAACAAACAATTATAAAAAAAATCGTATCTAAATATATATCACTCGGGTAGATATGCACACGGGTCAATCCCGGGGCGAAGCCCGGGTCACCCGTCTAGTATGTTTATATGAAAAAGGACGTACTTGAATCTGTAAAGGAAAAATATATATATATTTTTTAAAATATTTCGAAAGCTTTTTTTCAATTTATTGCACAATTTTTCATATAACTTATTTAATAGATCGCCTTTTCACTCGAAGTAATATATATTAATTTCAAATTATTGTTTAAAATCATATTTCTGTGAAATTATAAATTATATTGAAATTTATTAGAAATTTCTAATTCAAAGTTGGTCAAAATTCAATTAAATAACATTTAATAAAAAAATTCCAGACGATTATATAAAAAAACGATTCACACAATAAACGTAATCTCACAATAAAATATTATTAAGATGAAGCATGCTTTGTTAGAACTATTTCAAACTCTATACCAAGAATTTAATACATTTTCGTATATATATTTAGAAAAATAATAAAAGTTCCCCAAAGTTATACCAAACGTAGAAATTTGAGGATATTAGGTAAAATGTAAATAATTTTCACAAATGGCGGAAAAGGCAGGGAGCAAATAGAGTCGATAGAACTTCAAAATTAAACTTCCATATTGATTTCAGATTTAGAAGGTTTGACCCTCTTTTTAATGTGCAAATCCACTGCAAAACCTCACACCACTTCTAACCATAACATACTTTAATTCGATGGAATTAATTTCACTCTTTTTTTTCTAAAATTTTATGAAATATATTAGATAATTTAAATGCGGTTTGAGATTTTAAATTAGCCTATAAATCTTCTAATTAGAGAAATTCAATTAATTGATTTGAAATATTGAAGAGTTTTACTGTTTCTAAGAGAGACCTCTCTTTTCAGTAAAGAGGATATTTCTAAGATGTTATTAACAGAGTGGTAACGTTGTTGATAAAATGCAACTCACAGAAACAAATTATTATATATTTGATATAATTATATAATTTTTTTACTACTCTCCTTCTGGATAAAACAATTATTTATAAATATTTAAAATTTTTTAAGGTGATTGATAAAATGAGGGAAGAAGTTCTCAACTCCACAGACAACGGCTGATTGCTCCCCCTCCCCTCTGAATTGCTTTTCTTCCTCATTCATGTACATATATAACCTTTATGGGCAATCCTCTTGTAAGACAATAGTGTCTTAATAAATGTTTTTGTTGTTGTATATTTGCTATAATTATTTTCGTAATTTTCTCTATAAAATTGTTTTGAACTCTTCTACCTAATATTCAATAAACTTAGGTAGTGTATTTGAAATGAAGGCGATAAAAACGTGGTGCTTTTCTTTTAATAGTAAAAGACAAGCTTTCAGGCAAGAATGCCCTTCTTCAGGTTACAACTTGGCAATATTTTAAAACTATGGAAATGAAAGATAGCCCAATAAAGTAGGTAAATATTTCAGCTTGGGGGATTGGCGAGGTAAAACACGGAGTATTGGGGTGGGAGGTCGATTTTTCGGTTGAAACTGGGCGTGCAGTGCGAGACCAAAGATTCAAGGACTAGGCGCTGATACTTGTTCCCGACGCCCTTGTAAACGCATACAGCGCTGTCCAAATTGAACGAGTGGCTGAATTCTGTGATGTGTTGGCATAAGAGAGACTTGCGGTCGTTGGTGCGTATGTTGCGGCTGTGTTCAGATAATCTGGTGCAGATAGATCGACCGGTTTCTCCGATGTAGCACTGTTCGCAATCGAGACAGGGAATTTTGTAAATTGCGTTGGTGGCGGTTAGGGGATTAGTTTTAATCGAACTTTTTGTAATCGGATGGCGTAAGGAAGTATAGAGGGAAGGGGTATTATTAAAATAGATACGTATTCCGAATTTGCGTAAAAAGAAAGAAATGTCGGAGTTCCTGGCCGAAAACGGGAGAACACAAAGGTCTTTGTAGGGGGGAGGGACTGTTTTGGTGGAATTAGGCGAGTAAAAATGATGACGGATAAAATCATGAGGATAACCGGCGGATGAGAGATGATTATATACAATACGTTTCTCATTCTTTTTGAAACAGTCGAGGGAACAGTGAGTGTAAATTCGCTTGGAAATGGTTTTTACAGTGGTGATTTTGTGGGAAATCGGGGCGTGGGACTTGAAATGTAAGTAGGAGTAATTAGGTAGTGTAGTTTATATTAAAAGATATTGTATGTTACTGTTATATATTTGTATAATATTATTACAGAATTATCATAAGAACTAAAAACATCTCACGCTATATATTGATTACATCACACAACAACAACCAAGTCCTTGGTCAAAACCATATATACATATTATATATTACAAAAATATTTATAATTAATATTCCTATGAAATATCTAAATATAATTCCAATATAGCCTATGTCCCGTTTAAAATACATTTTCTTCAATTTTGCTTAACGCCCTTCTTCCCAATAAACCTGTTGATGTTCCTTAATTCTGGTCTCTAAATTACGGCCAGTTTCTCCCTAATTTTGTTCCATTCTGTGTATTTAATCCCATAAGCCACATCTGTTTATTCTATTCTCCTTTATGTTATTTATAGTTAAAATTTCTCTTTTTAGCCCCATCACTAAACCAAATATTATATTTAAATTTCCAAATATTATATATTTGTAAGTCAAAGTGCTTTTCACATGTGTAGACACGTGGTGCACTTACAGTAAAAGCAATCACCAACTTCTACCCACAATGCTTATCGTGGCCTATACCAAGTGTACTAGGGATAAGCAAAAAAAAAATCTATAAATTTAATTATCAACTACATGAGTCGGTGAAAGGATGGTCTAAACCGTTGGTTTTCAACCGCTACGACCCGGGTTCGATTCCCGCATTTGGTATTTTTTTATCAGAAAAAAAAATGCTCCAATGGCCCGCGATTCTTGCAAAATCGAATCCCACCAGCGAGTGCAAGTAACTAAAATGGGGCTATTGAACATTTGTAACTGCAAAAGTTGAACTACTTTTCACATGGGTAGACATATGGTGTACTTACAGTAAAAGCAGTCGCTTACTTCTACCCACTATGATTTTAATGGCCTGTACCACGTGTACTAGGGATAAGCAAAAAAAAAATTATCAACTACTATAATATATTACCTGAATTCTTATTCAAATTTTATCGCTCGATTTCATATCTTCCAATCCATTTATTTACGAAGCCATTTGGATATTCAGATTGTTCTAATTCTATTCTGAATTTCCCCATATCTTTTTAAAATAAATATCTTGATCTGTATACACAACTCTTCGGCTCTGCGTACAAGTGATTTTATCACCATCTTTAATGTATTATAGAATTTTTTGAATATTAAAATTTACATATATCCTACAGTCCGTTTGTTTTTCTAAAAACGATGGTCATAAAAGATCAATCTACCTTCTGGGTTAGTCCTACATCTAAAATTGATATAAATATCCTTGTTTTTTTTTTTTATCTCAACAGTAATTTCTATTTTTATTTCTAAATATTTTCAATTCGGCCTTGATTTCGTTTAGATTTTATTTGTGGACCACTGGAATTTAGGAAATAATGAAGATTCACTTGAGATATAACAAAATAAACCAATTTTCTTCTGTAAAAGGCTCACATGCCCGAAAGAGAGAGATATTTGTAAATAAAATATTTAAAAGAAACCCTTTCTTGGAGGCCTATTGTTTTTTTCTTTAAAATCATTATCAATTTTAAATGAATATATTATTTTTTCCTTAATTACAATCCATATTGAGTTAGTTCTATTATTAATGACGTATTACTGTATCCAGGTAGAGATGAATAATAATAAACCTGCGTTCACTTCACAGTTTGTGATTTCGGAGACAATGAAAGAAATCCAAAGAGAAGGGATTCCATCTATCCGTGAAATCACTGTTTCTAGGCAATGGTGAACAAGAAATCTACCTCGTTACAGCTGAGTGACTTTGATGAATCCCCTGGTGCTGGTAGAGAATGATAACAAAGAGCGTATCACCCCCCTCATAATCAATATTTTATTAAATTGCTGCATTTTTAAATAGAACCTGTATACACATGGCGTAAAATCGATAATTTCAAAGATTTGATTCCTTTCTGACGGTAACTCAGGTACAGCGGTATGTTTGGAATGGCAAGGCCCGAGTTTCAGCCGAGAACAAGAATAGATGTAAGAGTTAATGCAGATTACCTAGAAGGAAGACAGCACTGTGCTAAGTCTAGCGGGGTTGAACTAGAATTCAGTCGCTAGACATCTCTATCGCCAAGTACACTGTACGAACAACAACAAAATGTCCATAGTTTGCTTAAATATCATTTCTACTATTCTATCTTTCAGTGTATCATAAACAGAATGATTCAATACAGTATTAGATCTCTAAAGAAGCGGTCTGATAGACGAAACTTCTGAGAGGCTTCACCACTAATGAGCGAATTCCTCTCAATTTTTTCATCGCAGTAAGGACAGTAGTAGTTTGATTCATTTGTTAAAAGAAACATTCGTGTCTTAATGTTTTCATTTGTTATAAAAGATTTCTATTTATATTGCGAAAGGATCGGGAACTAGATCGAAAATAGCGTCAAAAAATTGAAATATATATTTTTCTTGAAGTCCATGCCTATACATGTCCTGTTTTATCAGAAATTTTGTCTTTTGGACTAGAGGCTATATTCCTGCCTGTCAGACTTCATCTTTACTCATTGCCTCCAAATACACAATCTGTTATTGTCCTTCTTCGTCTTTCTTATCTCCACACTGGGTGAAGTAGAATGCCTTTGTCATTAAGACTGGGAGCACTACTCAGTGGCAGGCCGACTTAGCTCCAAAAGAAATGACCACCTCTGACATGAGGAACAGACGCCATGTGCAGCCACTCCTAACATGGAATACAAACGCTGCTCATCCTGTATCTCTGGATCAGGAGCCCTTACAGGGTACTATCAGCCAGGCCAGCTGAACCCAGGTTTTTAGTGAGTTTGTTACTGCTCCCCCTCCTCCTTTTTCATCCGGGCTTGGGACCGGCAAAGGCGGAGTTCCATCAGTTATTGGAAATCTAAACTATTTTTAACGCGTATGATTATTTTTAAAATAAAACAATTTTATATTGCCCTTACTGCAATGACAAATTTATGTTATTTGGTGAGGCAATTCGTGGGACGTGATAGAGAGTATGGTTAAATTAGGTAAATATGAACTTGATAGACAAATTAAGGAATTAGGTTGATATATTGTAAGAAGCTCAATTGATAACTAAGACATTTTTAATCAAATTTCAACAAATTCAATTAAAATAAGATATAGAAAAGAATTTGAATATATATTCAGAATAATTTGAAAACAGGTTATTCACACACATTTATCTAAAAGGGAGAAATTTCAAACTGTAAACTACAACGATCAACGTTTTAAATTTAAGATTATAGGATTAAATTTACAAAAAGGCATTTTTTAAACAAAATTCTAAAGTCGTGCGATATAATGGCTACCCATTAAAGAAAAGGAAACATGTTTAAAAAAAAATTCTCCACAAAAAAAAGAGAGCATTTAACTTTTAATTCACAACTTGGATCCTAAAGAACTACAAGTCTAAGCTTATCTTCTAACAAAATAAAAGAAACAATTCACAAATTATAAATAATAATCTGTAAAACAATTGCAATTAATCTGTAAAACAAACGGAGAATCTGTCTAAAAGTTAATCCCATTAGAACCTAATCAAAAGATTTACTATAATAATAGTTATAATTTCAGCTATTATTTAGCATATGTGTATTGCAGTACACAAGTATAGAGAGGGGTAAATTATCCAATTTATTCAGAAATCAATGGCGCCTGAACAAACCCAGATTTAATCTCTGTAACGTGACCAGAATCCAAATGAGCTTATATTTGCATATCTCCACGGCTATACCCATTTGGTTCTCCCCCGAGTGCTTAGGGAACATCCCTTTGTTTACTTTCTTCTATTAGCTCTATGTTCTTTAATTCAATTGTAACTGCCCTATAGAACAGAATATATTGATGTTCAATAAGTTGATGATGGTGGTGTCTTGTCCATGGAGCAGATCAGATCGGTCCATGCACCCTGATCACAATAACGGCCAACTAAGGTGCCTTGTTTATGTTAGGTGGTGGTATCTTGTCCATAGAGCAGGTCAGATCGGTCCATGCACCCTGATCACAATACCGGCCAACTGAGGTGTATTGTTTATGTGAGGAAGTGGTGTCTTGTCCATGGAGCAGATCAGTTCGGTCCATGCACCCTGATCACGATACCGGCCAACTGAGGTGCCTTGTCCGTGTGGATATCTTCTTCTGGATTGATGTCTGCCATATAGAGGGCTGCAAGGATGGCCAGGTATATATGGTCCGGAGTGAGTTGGGTGTTGTAACAGTTATTGCAGTTTCTGTAGGATCTAGTCATGTCTGGGTTTATCTTCATTCCTTTAAAATGTACTGTTCTGATTCTTGATACTGTTGCCGTTAATTCTCTGTTTATGTTGAGGTTGCATATGGGTTGGGGTATTTTGGTTTTAGTAATGAGTATTGCCTTCGCCATTGTATTTGCGTTTTTCAATGTTATTGAACTGGTTTAAAGTGCCTGTTTTCGTCCTTCCAAATAAATTCTCAATAAAATAATATGATAATGATGATAATACACAACATTGATTAAAATTTAATTTTTACAATTTTTTAAAATTTATATATCACACATACACTTTCTTATTTTTAAAACACACACACAAAATATGCAAATAACATAATATATTGAATTATCGTTAAAAATAAATTTTGCAAAGAGCCACGTAGGGAAAGATTATTTATTGAAGGTTTAAAGTTTTAGGTAAAAATAATAGAAAAAATATTTTTATTGAACATATTATACGTAAAAATAAATTGCGTGATCAATCTGACAACATTGTAATTTCTATTCAGAAGAAAAAAAAAAGTAATGTTTTTATTTTCACGTAACCCATAATTTGTCTCTAGGAACATTATAATTTGATGTAAAGTTTATTTATATGCATGGAAATATTCTATTTTGAAAAAATATTTGCACACTATCTTTATATTATTATTATTTTCTTCTTCAGGGGGGGGGGTGGAAGGATGTTCTAAGCCGTTGGTTTTCAACCCTTACAACCCGGGATCGAATCCCGCATTGGAGACTTTTTCTAATAAAAAAAATGCTCCAATGGCCTCCGATTATTGTAAAGATCCAACCCCACTAAAGAATGCAAGTAACCAAACGAAGTCTGGAATATTTGTAAGTACAAAGTCGAACTGCTTTTCACATATGTAGAGATGTGGTGTACTTACAGTAAAAGCAGTCGCTAAATTCTACCCACCATGATACACCACGTGCACTAGGGATAATAATAAAATTCTTCTATAATTACATTTTAAAATTTTATAATAGTTTTATAGCCCAGACGTATAAATAAAGAATGATCTTATGTTTTGTTGATGAATTTCGAATAATATTCAAAATATTTGATTTTGAAAACGATCATTTATTTTAATTGGAAATTACCTAAGTATTATTTTATATAGGCATTTTGAAAAATCTTTTTTATTATCCCTAATACACGTGGTACAGGTCATAATAATCATGGTGGGTAGAAATTGGCGACTGCTTTTACTGTAAGTGCACCACATGTCTACAATGTGAAAAGCATTTCGACTTTGCACTTACAAATATGCCAGAACCCCGTTTGGTTACTTGTACTCGCTGATGGGGTTGGACTTTTACAAGAGTCGGGGGCCATTCGAGCATTTTTTTTATTAATTAGATAAAAATGCCCAATGCGGGATACGATCCCGTGTCATAGCGGTCGAAAACTAAGGGTTTAGACCATCCTTCTACCGACCCCCAAAACACCTATGAACTAAATATCCCAAAATTAATAGAATTATTTGTCTACCGAAAAATATGGAATTTCGAAAGAAAAATCTCAAGAAAAAAGAACATGTTGTTGTAAAGCATATCATTTATTTTTTTTTAATTTTGAAGTTATGCAACAAGTCATTGAGCAAATAAGCTTTTTTAAAGGCTGATTATAATATGAAGAATAAAATGTAAATAAATAGCTTTAAAAAGTCGTTGATAATGTGGTTAAAACCCTCGATTCCCGAAAGCCATGAACCAGGATCTAATCACGTATTGAACACTTATTTTAATATGTGAATAACCTTCACATATTATTCATTGTTTTAAATATCACAAGCTAGGTTGTTCTTTTTGAGCGGTACCTAGTAAAGTGATATTGGAACCTGATTGAAGAAAAGTATAAAATATTATAACTTATGTAATTAGGGAGAAGACAAACCTTAATATGACACAGAAATATATTTAATGTAAACCTACATTGAAGCTAATAAAATAGCAGAGAAGTAATGAGAAAATTTTACAGTATATCAAAATACAAATAAAGAAATTAAAATCCTTTTCATAGAATAATGAATAAATTTCTACAATGTGATCAATAGGTGGTGTATCATAACAAATCTATTATTATTTTCATTTTTGACCAATTTATATGAAAAGAATTATGAATAAGGATCTCTGGCACATTTGTAAGTGCAAAGTTGAACTGCTTTTCACATGTGTAGACATGTGGTGTACTTACAGTAAAAGCAGTCGCCTACTTCTACCCACCATGATTATCATGGCCTGTACCACGTGTACTAGAGATAAGCAAAAAAAAATTAATAAGGATATTCATGATTCTTTACCCACAATATTTTTCTAGATTTTCACCGAATAGAAGTTCAGTATTGGAAATAAGAATTCTGTTTCACAAATAGCTCATCCAGAATATACCAATGTAGATACAGTTTATAAAGTTTCTTCCCTGATTTTATATTTTGAAACAATCAATAAGGAATCTAATGTTTGGTTTCTTTTCTCATTTCTTTTATTTCTCGAGCTATTGGGCTAATATGCCCTTCAACACAGAGATCCAGAATTACTACTTCTAGCCAATTATAACACGCTTGTACTTCTGGATATACGTGTTAAAGGACATGTTAACCCTAAAGCTCGAGAAATAAAAGAAACTAGCCGAATGACCCGTTTTACCCGATTAAATGTTTTTTTTTTCAACGTTTGGTTTACGACCACTACGACCCGGGTTCGATCCCCGCATTGGACACTTTTTTCTGTTAAAAAAAAAATGCTCCAATGGCCCCCCGATTCTTGCAAAAGTCCAACCCCACCAGCGAGTGCAAGTAACCAAACGGGGCTCTGGCACATTTGTAAGTGCAAAGTCGAACTGCTTTCACATGTGTAGACATGTGGTGCGCTTACAGTAAAAAAAGCAGTCGCTAACTACCCACCATGATTATCATGGCCTGTACCACGTGTACTAGGGATAAGCAAAAAAATAAATAAAAAAATAAATTGACGCCGTGGATGTCACTCTTGTGATACGTCCAGCTCCAGACTTTGTGTCTGAGAAGCGATATTTTTATAGAGAGATGATCTGGCTTTGTGTCTTCTGCTCGAATGAATAAAAACATTCATTTGTGTTAGAATTTTGTTTCTGCATACTAAAAAAAAAACTGGCTTCACCCGTGATCTCTGCTTTTGGATTTTTTCCCGATATAAATTTGTATCTGATAATCAGACATGATACAGAAATATTGTCATCATCATTTTCTGACTAAAAAAACAACCATTTTTGCCCAGAACATGTCAATTTCAATATTAAAAATTATATAAAATGAATTGTTTCCTTTTTCAATATAATCTCTCTTTTTAAAAAATCTATACATTCTTTTCTATCGGTTTCTTAATACATCTTTGCCTTTTTTTGATTGAAGATTGTGTCGTGGTATTTCAAAGAAAGACCACAATGGCATCAATCATTTCACTATCTTTTTCAAATTTCTTTTCTTTCAGATATTTTAGATGACTGAATAGGTCTAGAGTCACTAGGAGATAAATCAGGAGAATAAGAGGGTGGTTGTTGGTTTTGTAGCTGTATTGGTCGGTTGAAATTTTACTGATGTTATGAATTTTTAGAATGGAGCCGTAAAAGGTATTTTATTCGTTTCTATTATTATGATAAGAATTGATGACGCAAATATTGTGGTCAAATAATATATTTTATATTTCAAGTATTTATTTGTAATGCCAGATATTTATGGGTCAACTTCTGTTTATGCCTAGATATCTGGAAAAAAAATAAAAAGATCAGGTGTTGATATTAAAAATAAAGAAGACATATCCTGACCAGGAGCATATGTGCTTTTTAGATGACAGAGCGCCATCTATTAGAACAGAAATCAACAAGCTAAATCAAGGTTTAGCTGATTTTTGTTCCACTAGATGGCGCTCTTCCATCTAAAAAGCACATGTGCTCCTAGTCAGGATATGTCTTCTTTATTTTTAATACATATATGTGTGTTCTGAAAATAGAGCAATCCATACTTAAATCAATAAATTGGAAAAAAGCATATATTGAATCAAAATATAATTTATTTTACTAATACTTCAGTTGGCTGAACGCCAACCTATATCAAGGTATTATAACAAATTAATGTGTGTCAACAACAAATTCAGCGCCACATAACGTCAATCTATGTGGCGCTGAGTTTGTTGTTGACACACATTAAATATGTTATAATAACTTGATAAAGATTGGCATTCAGCCAACTGAAATATTGGTAGAATAAATGATATTTTGATCCAATATATGCTCTTTTATTTAAATATATATATGTCGTAGCTAAATGAAGAGGCGCAGCCGTTATGCCTAGCGAACAGCGCACCCGCGATGTCTGCCACCTTTATTTTTTGTCCAGCTTTTATACATGGATGAATTTACATATTTACATTTTAACACAAGCGTTACATATTTACATACTCATTTTGACGAAAATAAATTATATCTCGTGGAATTAACTATACAAATTATGACATATATGTGTGTGTGTGTGTATATGCAAAGTTTTATAAATATTTAGATTGAGCAAGTACAATCGCTCTGAAGGCTGGAAATTGATTAATAAGAATTTACCTCTACTTCCCTTAATGCTGTCTTATGAATATTTCTATCATAATATATTCGTTACTTTTTCCTATAAGCGATAACTTCTATTAAAGATCGCCCTCCTATAATCATGGAAATATGTATTATGATCTAATTCAGCTTTTTATAGAACACATAAAGAGAACCAACAATTTTGGGCAGCATATCATTAGACTTTCCTGAACACTAAACGTTCAAATACCAAATAAAATAAATGTATATTGAGCCTGAAATATAGTTTTTCACTACTTTCACCCACTTTGGGTGGTCCCATTATGATTGATACCCTATTTGTGTTGTTAAAATTTACATCAGAATAAATTATTTTTGAATATTTTTTTCTTTAATGTGCCTTTGTAAATATTCTTAGCATCAATATATTTTATAAGCAATAAACTTTAATATTTTTTTATTAGTTGTTGTTGTCGTCGTGTCCAATAAAGAGCTTCAGGTGTCTCCATAAATCGCTATCACAGCAGTCGCAATGTCGACTATCTTGGGTGTGTAAAGCTGCTGCTCTGGGTCCATGTCAATTTTCTGTTGTTGTCGTGTCCAATGAAGAGCTTCAGATGTCTTCATAACGCTGCTGCTCTGGGTCCATGTCAAATTTCTGCAAGGCTGCGGTCATTGCTGGACATGAGAATATGTGGGTAGGTGTTAGTTCCACACCAGGATAGTTGTTTCATGTCCTATAGGTTCTTGTGTCATCTGTATGTATTGCCATTCCTCCCATTTTCCAATGAAGAGCAAAACCGATTTTTTTATTGAAAAGGAAAATATAAAATTCAGGTTGAATAGTTTCTTTTAATTTTGGTTTTGCAAGTTATAGAGCAAATGCTCTGCTCTTCAACATGATAATACCTTTATGTACAATATCAAGATAATCTTTATAAAAAAATATTTGAAAAATTGTGCTATTGACATGTGCCTTAGTAGGCATGCCTCAGACCCTTTACAGCTAAAATAATAGATATTATAATGAATGAAACATATATACACTAACAATTGTAAAACGATATTTGAAAATTATCCCGCATGTGTTTCTTTTAAACTAAAAATCAAAATTTATTTTAAGTAGAAATAACAACTATTTCCCAACCTTAGGGATGAGGTATGAAAGGATGAATTGTGAAGAGTAATGATAAACGGAAAAATAAAGGTGTCCAGGGATGGGAATCGAACCCACATTGTTCCCTCTTACCGGGCAGATGCCATGTCCACTAGGCTACCCTGGACATATTTTTCCGTTCGTAAATAATACATAATGTAATATTTAATACAATATAATATAATGCGGCCCGTAATTGCAAAACGACATTTGAAATTTATTCCGCATGTGTGTATTTTTTGAACGAAAAATCAAAATTAATTTTATGGAGAAATAACGATTATTTCTAACCTTAGGGATGAGGTATGAAAGGATGAATTGTAAAGAGTAATGATAAACGGAAAAATAAGAATCCAGGGATGGGAATCGAACCCACATTTTTCCGCTTACCGGGAAGATGCTATGTCCACTAGGTTACCCTGGACATATTTTTCCGTTCGTAAATAATACATAAAGTTTAGTAAAGGTTTTTCAAAGGTATTATTATATTGGGTTGGGAGGTCTATTTTTCTATATGAAACTTTTAAAATTGAAGAAAGTGAGTCATATTTACCAATCCATCTCCAATTTTATTTGACAACAATCATTAAATACGTGTTGGCACATTTCGATGCTAATAAGATTACCTTCTCTCAGTGAATATTGAAATATTTAAAAAAGGTAGCATCTATTAAATATGGAAATAACTCGCAAGAAATAGGATGGCAGGTGGAGAAATTTCTTCTGATTTTATTGTAAATTTAATAAGAAAGCATCATAATAATACAATATCTTTTCTTTATTTAAATTTGTGAATATTCTCCATTTTTCAAAAATAAGTCTCAAATTATCACTGCACCCAGGCATATTGAATGAAAATATCTGGCGCCATTTTTAATATTAAATTCAAAGATAGTCGTCTGTATAAAAAAAGATTTATCGCTCAAAATTCTAGCCACCCCGAAAATTACAGTTTTTTTTTCTTCAGAGTTTTTTCTTCTTTTGAATTTTTATATTTATTTATTTTTAATATACCATCTTTTGGTTATTTGTATTGCAAAACTTGTATATATTTCTTCACAGTAAGATATATATTAAAATATATTAAAATATTTAGAAGTATGATTCTTTCAAATATTAATCGAAAAGTAATGAACTCTATAAATATTTATCTAAAAATACAATAAATTTTAATTATAATTTTTTGAATATATATTTTTAAAAATACTAATTTTTATATCACAATTTTGGTAGAAACTTTTATAATATTATAAAAAAACTCTGTATTATTATATAAAAAAATATATAATAACATTTTAAATAAAATAGATCTACATATTTCAATAATTAATGAAAATATATATAAACCTTTTTAATTAATATGGAAATAAAATATAATGGCAAATAAATTTCTACATTAATCATTTTAACATCATTTCGTTTTTATAATTCCTGAAAATTAAAATTATATTAAATATTAATGTTATGTGTATTTAAAACATCTTTTAAAATATTTCTCATTAAGTTTTTTAAAATTATTCTTATTTTGTATGCTCCATGAGAGAGCCTTAGTCTTGAATTTAGTGATAAATATACGTATAGCTGAATATATAATAGTTTGAGATTATATTCTGTAAAGATTTAACGTCAACATACAGCTCACGTGCAATATTAAATAATAGTTTTATAATATGTATATTTATTCATTTTCAAAATGATATTTATTATAAATTAGAGCAAGACACATTTGCGTCTAGTAGAGCATGGCTTTTATATATATTATTCCAAACAGAGAGTTATGATATATTAAATATAATTTTATTTAATTTAATGATATAATGTATTTGTTGGATAACTGAATGCTACGACAGCTAGCGCCACACTGGACCTATCATCATCACAACTGTTTGTTTACCTTCTTCTCTATACTTCAATAATTGTTCGCTACCATAACTTTGTTTTTCTTGCTAAATGGATAATAAAGATTATTATCATATAATCCTCAACGTCCTCATGCCTTCCTACAAGCTGTAAGTACTTAAATCTTACAACAATTAGATTATGAGACTGAATATTGCATGAAATTCAACTAACGAGTTAAGACAAAGAAAAAAGGCTTAGCAAAAATGGCGTCACTCCCGAGCCACGATGTAACCCTAAATAAGCTCGACGGCTATAACTACTCACTATGGTCTTTCAAAATTGAAATGCTCTTGCAAAAGGAAGATCTTTGGGAAGTTGTCACCGAAAATATTCCAGATGAACCTAAAGTCGAATGGAAAAAGAAAGACTCAAAAGCTAGAGCTATCATTAATCTAAGCATCGCCGACTCACAAATAGTGCATGTCAAAAACCTACTAACAGCCAAAGCTACCTGGGACACTCTTAAAAATATCTATGAAAGAAAAACACTCTCAGGAAAAATTTATTTGCTAAGGAAACTATACAGCTTAAAACTCGAAGAAGACAAAGACATGCAACAGCACATCACTACCATGATGGAACTTGTTGACAAACTGCGAACCATTGGCGAAACACTAAAGGACTCTCACATCACGGCTATACTGCTTTGCTCGCTTCCAAAGAGCTACTCCAATCTCATCACGATGTTGGAATCAAGGACTGATGACGAGCTAACGCTTGAATTTACCAAGAACAAACTCCTTGATGAACACACACGCAGAGTAGAAAGCTCGAAAGACGAAAGCACCGCATCAAAAGCCTTAAAAAGCCTCCACGGAGCTTCAAGCCAAAGAAGAGAAAAAGAGAAGAAATTCTGTTCTTTCTGCCACAAACCAAACCACTCCAAAGAAGAATGTTGGCACTATCAAAAGCGAAACAACAGCAACAAAGAGTACAAATATGAAAACTTCAGAAGAGGAAACGTACCAAAGTACACAAATCAGTCGAGTGTCACCCAAGAACAATCAACAAATCAGAGAACAACAAAAGGACCTAACCCAAAAGCTCTCAATTGGACTCAACGAGAAGCAAGTGTACACAACTGGTTCATCGACTCTGGAGCCACATCTCATATGGCGTACGACGAAAGCTTCTTCACTGAACTTAACAGAGAACAAACACAAAATGTTGTGGTTGCTAATGGCAATAAGCTGCAGGTCAAAGGGATAGGACAAGGAGAAATCAAAGTCATCACACCCCAAGGAAAGACTGACACCTTACTTCTCACAAAAGTTCTCTACATCCCGGAACTAACAGACAACCTTCTGTCAGTGAGTGCGGCCACCTCCAACGGATGTAAAGTAACGTTCAACAGAGATTGGTGTACCATCGAAAGAGACAACACAGCCCTCGCGAACGGTATACTTGACAATGGAATGTACCGACTCCACCTGGATGACAACCCCCAAACTCGCACATTTAAAGCAAATGTTGCAAAACAAAACCACTGCAAGAACAAAAATTGCCTCATGCTCTGGCACGACAGACTAGGACACAGAAATATAGAATCAATTAAGAAGATTCGAAATGAGAACCTAGCAAGAGGACTAAGTCTAAATAACTGTTCGCACAGCACAGACTGCGTTCAGTGCATTCAAGGAAAACTCACCGAAACCCCATTTCCAAAGAAGACAGAGTACAGAGCAACTGAAACGCTTCAACTTGTCCACAGTGATATCTGCGGTCCATTACCAACTAACTCTCTCAGCGGTAAGAGATACTTCATCACCTTCACTGATGACTACAGCAGATACACGAAGATCTACCTCCTGAAAGGAAAAGACGAAGCCTATGAAAAAATAAAAGACTACGTCATCTCAGCACACACGGAATTTGGAAAAAATATCCAAACCATACGGACAGACAACGGTCGTGAGTACGTAAACCGACAAGTCGAAGATTTCCTGAACCAAAGCGGAATCAAACATCAGCTAACAGTCCCCTACTCACCAGCCCAGAACGGAGTAGCAGAAAGGAAAAATCGATCACTAATGGAGATGACAAGATGCATGCTGTTTGACTCAGGACTCCCACAGTCTCTATGGGCGGAAGCGGTTACCACAGCTAATTACCTACACAACCGAATACCCTCGAAAGCTACAGACAAGACTCCTTTTGAACTATGGACCAACAGGAAGCCCAGTCTGAAGCATCTAAAAAGATTCGGATGTAAAGCCTTCGCCTATATTCCCAAGATAAAAAGAAACAAGTTGGATAGCAAAGTTATCGAAGGGATCTTTCTTGGATACGATGATCGAAGCAAAGGATACAGAATCCTGCACGATACAGACAACATCACAATAAGCAGATCCGTAAAATTTATAGAAAAAGAAAATGGGTTTCACCACGCTTCCACAAAAACAACTTCACCACAAGTACTAAGTACAGATCTAACTTCCTCCAATCATATTGGTAATGCAGAGGAAAGTCAGGAACCAGGAACACAACCCGAAAACCTTGAGGACTCAGAAACCGAGGATTACCTTCAACCCGGTACAAGCACAGGAACACAAGTGGTCACACAAAGAAGATCCACGAGACCAACAAAGGGAATACCTCCCATAAGAAATGACTACATGCTGTACAAAACTGAAGCTCAAGACATTCAGACATCCACCAACTACTCGGAAGTCCTACAATTACCAAAAATAGAAAGAGAAAAATGGCTACAAGCAATGAACGAAGAACTAAATTCTCTTGAGAAGAACAATGTATGGGAACTAACGCCTCTACCTAAGGACAAAAAGATCATAGGATGTAAATGGACCTATAAACAAAAACTCAATTCCAAAGGAGAAATAGAGCGGTACAAAGCCAGACTCGTAGCAAAAGGGTTCAATCAGAAATTTGGCCGAGACTACGAAGAAACCTTTGCACCAATTGTGAAGCATTCTACAATTAGAGCCTTCCTAGCTGCATCAGTCTACAAAGGGATGCAAGTGATCCACCTCGACGTCAAGACAGCGTTCCTACACGGCGACCTGGATAAAGAACTCTACATGGAACTCCCAGAAGGACTACATACAAAACAAACAAACAAAGTCTGCAAACTAAAGAAGGCAATTTACGGTCTAAAACAAGCTGGAAGATCTTGGAACACAAAAATTGCAAGCACTCTAATTAAAAATAACTTCAAACAGAGCATTGTAGACCCATGCCTATTCACCAAGAATGAAGAAAACCATTCCATCTACTTGATTCTATATGTGGATGACATGCTCCTCGCAAGCGATTCCGAGATAATCATCCAAAACACTGTAAAAACTCTCGAAAAAGAATTCGAAATAAAGAACCTTGGAGACCCCACTCAATTAATTGGTATAGAAATCTCAAGGAACAGAGAAGGTGAACTCCTTCTGAGCCAAAAGAATAAAATCCAAGAATTAGTTGAAAGGTACAATCTCCAAGAAGCGAAACCTACTTTCACTCCCATGGAAAGCGGATACCCCGGTATATCTGATGAAAAACTTCTACCAAACAACGTCCAATACCAACAACTGATAGGCTCACTATTGTACCTAAGCGTAGTATCCAGACCAGATATCGCAGCTCCAGTCTGCATACTCAGCAGCAGAAACCAGAATCCTAGAAATTGTGACTGGAATGCAGCAAAAAGAATCGTAAGATATCTAAAAACTACTAAAGAACTCGAGCTACGCATATCTAACCAAAGGCCTCCCAAGCTGGAAGCATACAGTGATGCCACATGGGCAAGCGACAACACCGACAGAAAATCACTAAGCGGAAACTTGCTCCTACTGGGATCAAACCCCATCTCATGGATGACTGGGAAACAAGGTTGCGTATCTCTCTCATCCACCGAAGCGGAACTAATCTCCGCAGCTGAAGCCTCACAAGAACTGTTATGGCTTCTCGACTTGCTAAAGGATCTCGAACTGGAACAGAAAGCTCCAATCTACTTCCACCAAGACAATCAATCATGTCTCAAGATATGTTCATCCGAAAAAGTGTCTTCTAGAACCAAGCACATCGCAACCAAGATCCATCACCTGAAGGATCTTCAGAAGAAGACAGTGATAAAAATGGTCTACTGCCCAACTGGCGACATGAAGGCAGACATTCTGACCAAGCCGCTACCAAGGCCGACATTTGAGAAGTTACGCTACAACCTCGTGATGTCTCCACATTCATGCCGGGGATTTGTTGGATAACTGAATGCTACGACAGCTAGCGCCACACTGGACCTATCATCATCACAACTGTTTGTTTACCTTCTTCTCTATACTTCAATAACTGTTCGCTACCATAACTTTGTTTTTCTTGCTAAATGGATAATAAAGATTATTATCATATAATCCTCAACGTCCTCATGCCTTCCTACAAGCTGTAAGTACTTAAATCTTACAACAGTATTGTTTAAAAATACTTCTAATATTCTTCATGATACCTTTTTCTTTTCTCATTTTTGAACATTTTTTTCTATATTAATTTGTAGTTTAACAACAGAAATACTCTAAAAAGATTTGAAGTGTTTTATTACAAAAAGGTTTTTTCAGAAGGTATATTCATATAAAACCCTAAAGGATGGAGTAAAACATCACCGAGGTTAGGAGAAAGACCATCAGGATGGAGTAAAACATCACCGAGGTGAGACGATAGACCATCAGGATGGATTAAAACATCACCGAGGTGAGACGATAGACCATCAGGATGGATTAAAACATCACCGAGGTGAGACGATAGACCATCTGAAGGTAGTAAAACATCACCGAGATGAGGATAAAGACCATCAGGATGGAGTAAATCATCACCGAGGTGAAACGTTAGACCATCAGGATGGAGTAAAACATCACCGAGGTGAGACGATAGACCATCAGGATGGAGTGAACCTTCACTGAGGTGAGACGATAGACCATCAGGATGGAGTAAAACATCACCGAGGTGAGACGTTAGACCATCAGGATGGAGTAAAACATCACCGAGGTGAGACGATAGATCATAAGGATGGAGTAAAACATCACCGAGGTGAGGCAAATGCCATCAGGATGGAGTAAAACATCACCGAGGTGAGGATAAAGACCATCAGGATGGAGTAAAACATCACCGAGATGAGGATAAAGACCATCAGGATGGAGTAAAACTTCACCGAGGTGAGACGTTAGACCATCAGGATGGAGTAATACATCACCGAAGTGAGACGTTAGACCATCAGGTTGGAGTAAAACATCACCGAGGTGAGGCGAAAGACCATCAGGATGGAGTAAAACATCACCGAGGTGAGACGATAGACCATCAGGATAGAGTGAAACCTCACTGAGGTGAGACGATAGACCATCAGGAGGGAGTAAAACATTACCGAAGTGAGAGAAAGGCCATCAGGATGGAGTAAAACATCACCGAGGTGAGGATAAAGGCCATCAGGATGGAGTAAAACATCACCGAGGTGAGACATTAGACCATCAGGATGGAGTAAAACATCACCGAGGTGAGGCAAATACCATCAGGATGGAGTAAAACATCACCGAGGTGAGATGATAGATCATTAGGATGGAGTAAAACATCACCGAGGTGAGGCAAATGCCATCAGGATGGAGTAAAACATCACCGAGGTGAGACGATAGATCATTAGGATGGAGTAAAACATCACCGAGGTGAGGCAAATATCTTCAGGATGGAGTGAAACTTCACCGAGGTGAGACGATAGATCATTAGGATGGAGTAAAACATCACCGAGGTGAGGCAAATGCCATCAGGATGGAGTGAAACTTCACCGAGGTGAGACGATAGATCATTAGGATGGAGTAAAACATCGCCGAGGTGAGGCAAATGCCATCAGGATGGAGTGAAACTTCACCGAGGTGAGACGATAGATCATTAGGATGGAGTAAAACATCGCCGAGGTGAATGTCACCAAAGGGAATGAAAATTCCCGTCAAATTTGAGGCCAACTACCTCAACGAAGGAAAATTTCACCATGGTGAAAGTTAACATTTCAAGTGGTTCGAAAACAAACAAAAAGTTTATGCACAGAAAGATTACTTCGAGAGGTCGCTAGTTCGAATAAAATCCTCAAAATATGATAAAGAGCGTCACTGAAGTGAAAGAGAGTACCATGATGGAGAATGAAAACGTTTTCATGGTAAAAAATAACTATTCCAAAGTGAAAAAGAAAATCGCCAAGTTGTAACACAACGTGGCAAATGTGTAAGACACGTGACCAAGGTGTAAGAAAACGTGGCCAAGTTGTAAGAAAACGTGGCCTACGGGTAGTAAAACGTAGCCAAGTTGTAAGATAACGTGGCCAAATTGTAAGATAACGTAGCCAAGTTGTAAGATAACGTAGCCAAGTTGTAAGAAAACGTTACCAAGTATAGGAAAACGTGGCCAAGTTGTAAGAAAACGTGACCAAGGTGTAAGGAGACGTTGCCAAGGTGTAAGAAAACGTGACCAAGGTATAAGAAAACGTAGCCAATTTTAGGAAAACGTGGCCAAGTTGTAAGAAAACGTGACCAAGTTTAGGAAAACGTGGCCAAGTTGTAAGAAAACGTGACCAAGTTTATGAAAACGTAGCCAAGTTGTAAGAAAACGTGACCAAGTTTATGAAAACGTGGCCAAGTTGTAAGAAAACGTGACCAAGTTGTAAGAAAACGTTACCAAGTTTATGAAAACGTGGCCAAGTTGTAAGAAAACGTTACCAAGTTTATGAAAACGTGGCCAAGTTGTAAGAAAACGTAGCCAAGTTGTAAGAAAACGTTACCAAGTTTATGAAAACGTGGCCAAGTTGTAAGAAAACGTGACCAAGGTATAAGAAAACGTAGCCAATTTTAGGAAAACGTGGCCAAGTTGTAAGAAAACGTGACCAAGTTTAGGAAAACGTGACCAAGTTTAGGAAAACGTGGCCAAGTTGTAAGAAAACGTGACCAAGTTTGTGAAAACGTGACCAAGTTTATGAAAACGTGGCCAAGTTGTAAGAAAACGTGACCAAGTTGTAAGAAAACGTGACCAAGGTGTAAGGAGACGTTGCCAAGGTGTAAGAAAACGTGACCAAGGTATAAGAAAACGTAGCCAATTTTAGGAAAACGTGGCCAAGTTGTAAGAAAACGTGACCAAGTTTAGGAAAACGTGGCCAAGTTGAAAGAAAACGTGACCAAGTTTATGAAAACGTGGCCAAGTTGTAAGAAAACGTGACCAAGTTGTAAGAAAACGTTACCAAGTTTATGAAAACGTGGCCAAGTTGTAAGAAAACGTGACCAAGGTGTAAGGAAACGTTGCCAAGGTGTAAGAAAACGTGACCAAGGTATAAGAAAACGTAGCCAATTTTAGGAAAACTTGGCCAAGTTGTAAGAAAACGTGACCATGTTTAGAAAAACGTGGCCAAGTTGTAAGAAAACGTGACCAAGTTTAGGAAAACGTGGCCAAGTTATAAGAAAACGCAGCTAAGTTGCAAGAAAACGTGACCAAGGTGTAATAAAACGTAGCCAATGTTTAGGAAAACAGGGCCCTATGTTTAGGAGAACGTAACCAAGTTGTAAGGAAACGTGACCAAAGTGTATGTAAATGTAGTGAAGGTGTAGAAAAACGTGGACAAAGTGTAAGAAATAGGTTTATAAAAAAAAAACTAAAATATTTGAATAAGAGCTAATTCCAAGAGGAAGTTCTTTTAATTTTTATTCAATAACAGGTAGCTCCAACCAATAGGAGCGTTGTATTAATTACATATTTGCTGAATCCATTGAAACATAATATGACTCAAAACAATCTTACTTAAATCCCATTTGCTTCTCATTTCCATACTGATATATTATCTGAAAATCTTCATTGATTTGGGGTATTTCTTTTAGCATGGTATTTTCCCCTCAATTGTGTTTCAAATAATAGTTTTATGGCTTAGATATAAGGTAGGAGAATTGTGAAGGTCTTAAAACCGATTTCCTATGCTCTTGCCTCATATTGTGGAGGTCTTAATGTTGCCTTGAGAGACTTAGGTGTTCCATTTTTCAAACTGAACAATCTCTAATTAAGTTGATGACCGCTATCAGATATTTCTATGTATAGGCATGGGTAAACACAAGATTTGTTGTTAATATAATCCCTTCGGTATAATTATTAAAAAAATACAATTCGCTGAGGGAGTTTTTTCTTATATAGTTTTCGGGCTCAACAGCCCTTCGACAGTAATATATTCGGATTAGATTCGAAAAACTTCAATAGCATAGTTATACCTGTCGAAAGAGCTGTTGAGCCCAAAAACATGTATTGCCGATATATATAAAAGAAACTTTTTCGAATTGTCTTATTAATAAACACAAGAGTGTTCCCAATTTATAATCCGGTTATATTTTAAAATCTTATCTATTCTTCGTGTATGTCTTAAAGGAATTAGATAGAGTTCTCCCAAGGATTAAGCCCCTTTAGCTAATGTATCTGCTATCTTAATTAGAACATCAATATTAGTGATGAAGAGTAACTTGAACAATAGAATCACAAGATTAAAAGAGCAAATCCAACAAAATGTCATGGATAAAACTTGCGGAATGTCTTTTATGCTCCGGTTGTATTTTTTTAGTGAGACAGAGGCAATTTTATTCACACTTTGTTATTTCGTGTGTCTTCAATAAAGATCACTGTAGCCTACTCCACGCTGACGAGCGCCAACAGCGCGAAACGCGTTCGTGGATGGCTTTTCTTGATTTATCAAGAAATTGGGTTGGCCAAATATCAGGGAACAGGCTAAATCAATGATTAGTTGATTTCTCTTCCATCAGATGGCGCTCTGCCTTCTGTAAAGCACATGTGCTCCTGGTCAGGATAGGCCTTTTTAAACTTTAAAGATCACTGTGTATCAAATATTTTCAGCTATTGTCTGAATCCTTATATACATGCTAAACAGTACCATTTCCTTAAGTTTTCTCCATGAGTGTCCATGAGTGTATATATGGTACCTTTTGGAAACAGCGTTGTGCTCTCCATCAAACCAGTGTAAACTGCCACTAAGACGTCCCATATAATGTATTTATTTGCATTCTGTCTAAACCTTGGTTTTCTTGCATTTTGAATTCTACCAATTTGCACCTGTAGCAAGAGTGAAAGTATTCCATATTAACATTTTATAATGAACCAAAGCCTCGTTTTAATATTTCTTGCATTTTTAGGTACAGAGTATCTATAATTTCAAATATACATTTTTTATAAAATTTACAAATTCATAAAGAATAGAATTATAATCCTCTGTATCAATCAGATTAATAAAATATAAATCTCCGAGGATAAGTTTCTATATTACACTATTAACGGGTTTACAAACTAACTTGTAAACTAACTCCGCCTTTGCCGGTCCCAGGCCCGGATGAAAAAGGAGGAGGGGGAGCAGTAACAAGCTCGCTAAAAAACCTGGGTTCAGCTGGCCCGGCTTATAGTACCTTGTAAAGGCTCCTTATCCAGGGATACAGTATTAGCAGTGTTTGTACTCCATATTAGGAGCGGCTGCACATGGCGTCTGTTCCTCATGTCAGAGGTGGTCATTTCTTTTGGAGCTAAGTCGTCCTGCCACTGAGTAGTGCTCTCAGACTTAATGACAAAGGCAGATGCATTCTACTTCACCCAGTCATGATAGTTGTCACCATCAACAAGTTTTACAAGCTTGACACCCTAATATGATATTGAGTGGAGATAAGAAAGAAAGAAGAGACTTATAAACTCATTAAAACTATAATAAAGAAACATTCTCAGAGATTTATATTTAATTAATTTAATATTCATAAAGAATAAGAGAGAAAATTATCACATGCAGAAGTTCACCACAATTCCAAGTTGTGTTATTTATGCGATGGAATAATTAAGAAGGGTATCCTAGAAAGAGATGATAAAGCCCCAGAATATGACCGCATCTACATCCGGCCTACTCCCCGGACCTGGCTGCGATTATGACCTACCCGGTCGATGGCCTATTTCCTGGAGGTCTTAACGATGCTCCATCCTGACCTCAACACAATCTGATATATTCCCTCTACTTGGGCATCAAAATATACAATATGGTGTGTCTATATAGACCTTTTTTACATCATTTTACCAATATCCATACATTTTCTCAATTAAACAATATTTAATATTCATTACATGATATAGGTACACCATAGAAGCACCATAAAAATAACAACAAAATATACCCCAAATGCTTTATTTTATTTACTTCTCCTGATGAAGACAAAAGATTTTTGTCGAAACGTTGAGAAAATATAAAACTCTTATTGGCCGAAGCGTCTATTTTTCATAGAAAAATCTACCCCACTTGCCAAAAATGTAGCTTGGCACCTGCAGCTCCAGAACACATTTTGGCTTGCTAAAGATGTACTAAACAGAACCTTTGAGAGAGGCCATTGCTTATTATAAAACAGCTTGAAAAGAATGATTTCAAGGAATTCGTATAATATTTACACAATGGGATAATAAACAATAGCAACACACCATCTGCATTTTAAATTATGAACTTTTTTTCTTGTAGGTTTTGTTTTTAAAGCTAAAACTATTCTTTACTGCTCTTAAATGAATAATACAATATTAGATGGGTAATCTGATGACACCACTGATATATATATATATAAGCCAGTGTCTCTTTCAATATATTTATCATTTTTATAAGAGCAGCAAAGAATTGTTCATTTTGCTAAAGAAACATACGCCTATGAATGGTTTCTTATTTCGAATGATCATTTCCCCGGGATTAGTATATTAGCTAATACAAGGTTATCCCAAAATTTCGTAAACATTTGCAAAATATTAATACCAATTTTATTCACCATAATATTATTCGCCGTTATGTATAATGTCTTTGTATTATGTATAAAGTAATTGTGTTATGTATTATTTTATTTTTAAAATAGATCAATCCATAAATAAATACTTTAATTAAAAAGGTATATATTGGATCAAAATATTATTTATTTTACCAATATTTCAGTTTGTTGAACGCCAACTTTTATCAAGGTGTTATTACATATTTAATGTGTCAACAACAAACTCAACGCCACACTATTGACGTTATGTGGCACTGAGGTTGTTGTCGACACACATTAATATAATATAACACTTTGATAAAGGTTGGCGTTCAGCCAACTGAAATATTAGTTAAATAAATTATATTTTGATTCAATATATGTCTTCTTATTTAAAGTATTATTATCTATTCGTCGTTATAATTTTGTAGCGTAGAATTCAAGTATTTGTATATCTTAAGATGTAAGCGTATTTATTGATGACTTCAGCACGACAAGTCGACAATTATCAACAACTCAACAAAACTATCTACAGCTAGAGAATCTTGAACAAGCAAGCAATGAAATATTCTAAAGATTATTTTACAAATACAGAGTAATATATATTTTTATAATTTGTTTCCAAATATTTTCATTGAATAATATTAAATTAAATAATACATTATTTCTTCGCCACAGTATTATTCGCCAATTAATAAGAAAAACAAGTTTTTAAGAAAAGAAGGAAATTTTGTAACACACACAACCTTATATTCAGTTTTTTGGATAAATTGACTAAGTAAATATATTTAACCACATCAACCAATAGTTTAACTCCAGACATTTCAGAGACTTCCTGTCACTCTCTTCAGGGGAATGGTTACTTTGAATCCTGGTTCTATGTATATTGTTCCATCATGGCTAATGCACCTATTTTATTTTGAGTTGTAATATTCTTTTTCATATATTTTAAATTCAAATTTGCCGCTTCTCCGCAAAAATCACGCTTCCCCTATAAAAACTCATTGCTGTTGTTTCCCGATGGCCGGCTCAAATATTTTGTACATTATGTATATAAGTTTTTCATTTTTTAGATTCTTACGCCTCAAGCCAGGCATTACTTTCATCAAATTATGTTTTTTATATATTCATTTAGCTCAATTAAAGAAATCTCTGATTATGGCCACGAATGCAGAATAATATCGTAATATACTCATGTATACCATAATCAAGGAACAGCTAATAATGAAAATAAAAAATGAATCAAAAATCAGGAAAATCTTTTTGTTTATAATATATATTATAAACAGATTTATGTGTTATAAAATCACCATTTGTATTTAGGTACACCGTGTGACTTCACTGCTCTCTTTGATGTGAGAAATGAATAAATAATTCTGGAGGCTACTTAAAGTTATCTCATTATTCCCTTATCTAACCTTGTAGGAAGGTTGAAACACGCTCTGGTAAGACCCGGCACAGGAGAGAATCAAGGTTGAAGAATCTGCCGAGCCGCAACCTGGTGCAACAATATACATACATGATCTCCTAAAATATACATGTAAAGCGTGACGTATATGCTTATATTGCACGGTGGATTCTATGGCAACTGGACATGCGTCAGACCTGGAGGCTGTTGGGCTCTGCGCTGCCTGGAATATAGGAGCTCCATTTATATTTTCTTACTGTAGTGAATCTGTATAAGATCGGTGGTCTTAATAAGGCTGTATGTGTGTATGTATCTGCATATATATAATATATATATTTTTACAGTTAATATAGACAGGCCACTTTTAATGTAAATCGCATCGTACTACGTATTTAAAATCGGGCGCTATAGAGAGGGAGGCGCTATTTAGAGGGGGCGCTATAGACTGTGTCTTTCTCAATCAACTTCCAACCAACAAATGATCTTCATAAATATATTTTGTCTGATAGATGGCGCACGTCATCAGTAACCTTTATTTACATAATCAGGATATTATTAGTTTATTAACCCAAACGATTACATACTTCTTTCTATCATTTAAAATTGAGATTTGTTCGTTTTTAAGTAAGTTTTGAAAACTGCTGTGTGCACAGGTTAGGTTTGTTTTAAAATTCAGTATCGTAAGATCTTAACCTATTTCAAAATAAACTGAATTTTAATTCAAAATATTCTTATTTTTATATATATCTCTCTATTTATACTTTTTATATTAATTTAATGAAAAATATTTCAAATATCAATGTAAGAAATGTGTTAAAATAGAATTTTTCAGTGTAATATAAAGGAAAGCTAATTTAAAGGCGTATTTTAGAGTTTATTCAATATACTTGGTAAATATTTGTAGATGTACTTTTGATATATCATATTCTAATGGAATATTTATCATTACCCTTCACAATTCATCATTTCATACTTCATCCCTAAGGTTAGAAATAATCGTTATTTCTCCTTAAAATAATTTTTGATTTTTTCGTTGAAAAGAAAAACATGCGGGATAATTATCAAATGTCGTTTTACAATCACAAGCTGCATTATATTGTATAATATTTTTATATATTAAATGGATTTATCAAATTCTTGCTGAGGATATTTTTATTTTATTTTTATCATTCGACAAGCATTCTTGAATAGTTCTTCGTTTAACAAGGAAGAATGAAATAAATGAAAGTTGACCCATATACATCTTGCAGGATGGTAAGAAATAATGATAAGAGTTGTGCGAGTTTGTTTTTTGAATAAATATTGACAGCAAAATATTAATTTCTTTCTATGAAAATTCGAAACTATTATAGACGCGTATGATTCTTTTAAAAATAAAATAATTTCTACTGTCCTTACTGCAATGGAAAAATGGGAAATCATTTCAGTAAGGGCAGTAGAAATTGTTTAATTTTCAAAAGGAATCATACGCGTCTATAATAGTTTCGAATTTCAATAACAGATGGCGCGCTAATGTATCATAATCTTTCTTTCTATGTAGTTTTATATATGTTTCGAGATATCGTTTAACCTAAGTGTATCTAAGATGTATATATTTAAAATATTTATATTGTTTATTTAAATGTTTTAAGGGGGGTTCGGTGGAAGGATGGTCTAAACCGTTGGTTTTTAACTGGTACGACCCGGGTTAGATTCCCGTCTTGGGCACTTTTTTCTGTTTAAAGAAAATGCTCCAATGACCCCCGATTCTTGCAAAAGTCCAACCCCACCAGCGAGTGAAAGTAACCAAACGAGCCCCTGGCATATTTATAAGTGCAAAGTCGAACTGCTTTTCACATGTGTAGACATGTGGTGCACTTACAGTAAAAGCAGTCGTTAACTACCCACCAATGATTTTCATGGCCTGTACCACGTGTACTAGGGATAATTTAAAAAAAGTATATTTCTCTCAATATCATAATCTATAGAATTCACAGCTACAGAAGTAATCATTTTTATCTCATCGAAGAAATTTGCGAATTTGTATATAACAAAGATGCATATGTAAAATTCAATAATTTTTGTAAATTCATTTTAGATTTTCTTTTCTGTTTGAGAAAACCAACCTTTCAGTTTTAATTATGTTTTTAGTCCGGTTATTGAATTGTATATAGGTTGCTAAAATGTATTTAGGAGCAAGTATCCCAAACTGGGATGTCGCGTCCGATATGTCAAATAAATAAATACAAATAAGAATTCAAAATAATTAATAATTTGTATAAAGGTATTTATCATGATAATTTGTTAATACTCCTGTTGAAGGACTGAGAAGTCTGAAATCTTGAAAATGAAAGGTTTGTACAAGAAAACTAGTCCTGAAAGCTTTATTCCTTTTATAATATTATAGTTTTATATTATTAAGCATTATACCTGGAGTTATCTGTATTGAGTAGGTACCTATTTATCTCTCTATTGATGGTTTAAATAAGGTACCAATTTCTACCATCGATAAAATAAAAATGAGAGGGACTTGGCTCATCAATCTTTAACCTTTCCAGCGGTATTATCAATCCAATCCACTATATCTAAGCTACAACCATTGTTTGTTGATTCTGTTTCAATAGTCCTCACATCACCAGGAACAAACCATATAGAATACATATAAATACAAGATGAAATCATGCATATAAATTGTGTTTGCTTTTGCTTAGAGAAACAGAGAAAAACTTTGGGCGAATTATCCTTGTCTCAAATATATATTTTAGAGTATTAAAAATAAAGAATGCATATCCTGACCAGGAGCGCAAGTGCTTTACAGAAGGCAGAACGCCATCTGGTGGAACAGGAATCAACTAAACATTGATATAGCCTGTTCTCTGATATTTGGCCAACCCAATTTCTTGATAAATCAAGAAAAGCCATTTTAGAGTATGTGAAAAAAATAATAGAAAATATAAAATAGGTCAGGTGTTGATATTAAAAACAAAAGAGAAATATCCTGACCAGGCTCAAATGAGATTTTCTAGATGGCAGAGCGCCTTCTAGTGAAGCACAAATAAACTAAACGTTTATTTAACTTGCTCCGTGATTATTGGCCAACCCAATTTCTTGATAAATCAAGAAAAGTCAACCACGAACGCGTTTCGGGCTGTTGGCACTCGTCAGCGTGATGCAGACTGTACATCTACGACCAAAATTTGGTCCCAGAGGCTTCCTGAGAAATCAATAAATTTTAGAGCATAAAAAAGAGTTGCGGCATTATATGATTCTTGTATTTCGTAAGATATATCTATCCGAACTCAACTTTGTCTTAGACGTTAACTTTCTTGAGTGAAAATCGAATTTTGCAAACAGAATTCTAAGAAGTAAGTTGCCAACGGTCTTTTCTTCTTCTCTTCTTTCTTATTTCCACTCAATTATATTAAGGTATCAAGTTGTGACCCTTGATGGTGTCTGTTTGACAACCATCCTGACTGGGTGAAGTAGAGTGTGTCTGCCTTTGTCATTAAGACTGGGAGCACTACTCAATGGCAGGCCGACTTAGCTCCAAAAGAAATGGCCACCTCTGACATGAGGAACAGACGCCATGTACAGCTGCTCCTAACATGGAGTTCAAAATCTGTCATCCTGTTTCCCTGGATTAGGAGCCCTTACAGGGTACTATCAGCTAGGCCAGCTGAACCCAGGTTTTTATCGAGCATGTTACTGCTCCCCCTCCTCCTTTTTCATCCGGGCTTGAGACCGGCAAAAGCGGTCACAGGAGAGAAAGACAAAGTTTGTTGTTCCATATGTCTATTAACGTAACAAGTCAAAGATTTACGAACTTATCTCTGACTTCTTCCCCGATGAAGGCTTTGTCTGATGCTATTTCTAGTTTCATAGTTCAGCATTTAGAATATCGTTAAAGATGAAAAGAAGATGACTACATAGTGGATGGTTATGTCAAACCAACAGAACTCTGTATTAAGAAAAAGGGCATTTTCTTAATTTATCTACCTGATCCAAGTACAAATTCATGTACTATTTTTCAGAACTCTTTATTATTCTTATTATCATATTTTATTCTATATTTATTCACCTCTAAATAAAAAGGCATATATTGGATCAAAAAATCATTTATTTTATCAATATTTCAGTTGACTGAACGCCAACCTTTATCAAGGTGTTATAACATATTTAATGTGTGTCAACAACAGACACAGGTCCACATAACGTCAACAGAATTAAGTTTTAAAAATATTTTGTTATATTCAATGGGGAGAAAAAAATTGATATATCAATTTAAAATAACTGTGCTCTAGAACATTTGTAATTGCAAAGTCGAACTGTTTTTCACATGTGTAGACATGTAGTGCACTTACAGTAAAAGCAGTCGCCTAATTCTACCCACCATGATTTTCATAGCTTGTACACGTATACTAGGGATAAGCAAAAAAATTATAAAACCGTCTGATATTTTCACTTGAATGCTATTTTATCTATAATATTCAAGGTACCATTATCTTTTCAATCTTATTTAGGAGTTTATTCAAATTTACAAATGCAATTCTAAAATAACTAATTAGATGCCGCTCAAAAAGAGTACACACTAGATCATCATATTTTAAAAATGTAATAATTTAAATTTTGTATTCAATCAATTTCTAGCACAAACTTCTATATTCAGAAACTTGGCCTTTAATACCCATTTCTTAATTTCTCAGGAAGCCTCTGGGACCAAATTATGGGCGTAGAGGTAGAGTCTGCACCACACTGACGGGGGCCAACAGCCCGAAACGCGTTCGAGGTTGACTTTTCTTGATTTATCAAGAAATCGGGTTGACAAAATATCACGAAACAAGTTAAATAAACGTTTATTTTATTTTTGTTCCATTAGATGGCGCTTTTCCTTGATTCATATGAACGCGGTAAGGATATGCCTTTTTTAAAAATTCTATTTGGTTATAATAGAACATATACAGTATCAGCCCCTTTTCCACATAATAAAAATGGTAAACGCCATTTTACAGGTTGGGTATCCAAAAATTTCCTACGAAAAAAGAGCGACATAGGTTCTTCGAAACTTTGTATGTAAAGTATTAAAAATGTTGATGTAAATTTACGATTCACATATTGAAAAGTTGATTTATTTGAAGATAAAATGATTTTCCATGATTGCCGACATCTCAGAAGGTACTCAATAATGATGATAACTTAAATATCAAATTATTCTTCGAAATTTAGTTTACTGAGATCCTAATACATCTTGCAATACAAATATTAGCTTGATTCGTAAGCCATATGGATAAATACAGTTAAACCTTTATAGCGCTCCTTCTTGAGATTCACCAAAATAGGGTGCTATAGGGAGGGGGTGCTATAGACAGGTCATTTCTAATGTAAATCGCATCGTACTACGTATTTAAAATCGGGCGCAATAGAGAGGGAGGCGCTATTTAGAGGGGGCGCTATAGACAGGTTTAACTGAATATCTATATAATCTGCACACTCGAAAGAATTATCTATTTTTAAATTCTTCTTTATATATAATTTTCTTTTCAATTATATTTTTAAAGAATTTATTCCGATAGCTTATATTTTAGACTGTATAATTTTAAATTACAAATATTTAAAACTAATTATTTACTGGAATGAGCCCAAGAAAAATAAGAGCATATCTAGACAAGACTCTAAAAGCATTTCCTCTTTTCTTCTCATTATACTCTAAATATACCGGATTTATCTCATATAAGAATAATGATTTTATAAATTGTTTGTAGAGAGATAATAAATTAAAATAAGACCAAATTTTTAATACTTTACATACAAAGTTTCGAAGAATCTATGTCGCTCTTTTTTCAAGGAATTTTTTAGCTAACCAACCTGCAAATGGCGTTTTCCATTTCTATAATGTGTCTTAGGAGCTGATACTGTATATGATGTCTTATAACCAAATAGAATTTAAAACAAAAAAGCCATATCCTGACTGCGTTCATATGAATGGAGAGGAGTTTCTTTTCATTTTTTTACAATCTCAAATTTTCAGGCATCACCGACCTTTTACAGGATTATAAAAATGAACAATAATAAAACACAGTTAGATATTTTATCAATGCAATATTTAACGACGTTTTATTATTGTGCAATTTTTTGTACTCCTGTAGAAGGATACTTTTTAAAAGTGAAAATCGAATTTTTCAAACAGAATTCTAAGAAGTAAGTTGCCAACGGGCTCTTATTCTTCTATTCTTTCTTATCTCCACTCAATCATATTAGGGTATCAAGTTGTGACCCTTGATGGTGTCTGTTTGACAACGATCATGACTGGATGAAGAATGAAAGCTTAAGATTGTAATAAATAAAAAAAAAACCTTTCCAGAAACCTGTCGATTTATTATAAATTCTGATAGAGTAGATTTACATCTATTACATTGATAGGAAGATTGACGCAAACTCTTCCGTGGCTTTTTTGTTTTCAAAATAGTAATTTATAAATATTAATTCGCAAGAGAGTGAGAATATAAAAAATAGAGTAGAAACATTATAATTTGAACGTCTTTGATTCAAAGACTTCTTCAATTCGAATATTTATCTTGGTACCTATAATTACCTATAAATAGAATATCAGTTTTTAATTCGAATTTTCTGATAATTCGAATTTTTATATGTCCCTTGGACTTCGAATTATCCAAGAATTCGACTGTATTTATTTTTAATAATATCTCTTTATCTATTTACTTGTTAAAAAGGCTCGAAATATTTTTAACATCTAAATACTTACGAAAAAGAAAATTCAGAATTTCTAAATTTTCCAAAAGACATATCGAATAATTCGAAAAAGAAAGAATAAACAATATTAAGGTAAAGGGTTTCTTTTAATTTTGATTTTCGCTAGCTTCGAGCAAATCTTCAGCTCTTCAACAGGCATATACTTCTATATACAGCAGAAGAACAGAAAATTTGCTCGAAAACTTGCGAAAATCAAAGTTAAAAGAAAACCTTTACCTTAATATTATTTATTCTTTCTTTTTCGAATAATTTCTAGGTAACTGTTACTCACATATTGAATAATATTACTCCATTTTAAAATAAAATGTAATTGGTTTTATCTAGGTGTAAAATTAACACCTTAGTAAAAACCAAGGTAAATAAATATATTTATTTATAGAAACCTACGTTTTATTCAGAATTTTTGATATCCTAAAAATTTTAATGAATTTGTAGTTTTATAAAATAGTTTTAATAGAATAATTCCTAGCTTTTCAATTGAAAAATATATTTACTAAAAAGGATATTTTCTACCTACGCAAATATTACTCCTAAAGATATAAATATTTGGAACACTATTCGTGTGCCTTTTAAATATATTAGTTATAAAGACTATTTTCGCCTTTTAAAATATTTATATTCTTTAAGAATATTTTATTCGAATTGTAGTAAATATGTAAAATGAAAATAGTTTCTATATTTGCGTATTTTATTTTCCAAAATAGGTTTAAATGGAATCGAATCTGTGAATATTTTGATATTGAAAGATTATCCTTTGATTTCCAGTCGAAAATACTATTTGAAGAAAAGGCGTTGTCCTTATTTATTTTCGCAAAATTCGACGTATTCTAATATAAATTATGAATTTAAAAAATATATCTGTCTTTTAGAATATAATATAAATCCTGTTTATCTAGTAAAAAGCTTGTTCCCCTATACTTTGTATCAAAAATTATTTTAACCCATCTTATATGAAAAATACTTGATTTTAATATTTACGTATTAAATTAGTTATATTACCTATTTTCATCGATAGTAAATGAAGAAAAACTCTAATGCTAACACACTAGTCGAATTATTCTCTCTAAAAAAATCAGAGAGAGAACACCATATTTTACTAAAAATCTAAAACAAAAATATAGCTAAAATAGAAATACATGCTAATAATTAACAAAAAATAACGTAATAAACTAAAAATAATAAATATAAAATAGAAAATGTATAAAAATATTAAATATCTAAAAAGAACGAAAAATTCTAAAAGCGAAAAAAAAGATTCTATAAACTAAATAAATGAAAGCAGACGAGCATCTACTGATATTTACGCGGGAAAAGATGCAAAGTGGAGTTAGGCTAGGGAAGCAGACGAGGGATGCAAGGGCAAACCTGGATACCAACCTCCAGGATGGAGAGCAGCGTCCCTTCTGATGCAGCGGTGGTTGCCGCTGTCGTCATAGCGACCAATCTCCTCATTAAAGCCCCCTTTTTCCATTGGTGGGCTGCGCAGAAGCGCTTCTACGCCGCTATGTTAAACATTCCTAATAACTTCTTATTATTGCCTTTTTGGTGGTCCATATCTGTAAACAAAGGGAAACCTTTAATGTCGTTAATCTAGTGATGATGATAACATGGTAACCTCAAAAAATCAATGAATATTTAGCCTTTATTTTTCTGTCGTTAGGATCGATTTTGAATCATCTCGCTATTATTATTTTTTATTTATTTTTTTATCTTTGTAAATAAGGTTAGGTTAATAACATAATATCTCTCTCTATATAAATATATAATTTTTAAATTTTTTTAAAACAATTAAGGTATGAGTTAACCTTTCTAATATATATTGTAGCAAAGAGAGAGATTGAGACTGATATTGAAACTGATTTATTATTTTTTTTATAAAAGATTATATAAGGTTAAATATAAATTAATTAAATAAATAAGATTAATTAGTATATATAGATGAATAAATAGAAAGAATTCATTATATTTTATATACAGATTTCTAATTTTTATATTTATTTTTTCTACTATGAAAATATCTCTCATTGTTTGTATATTATAAATGTTGATATTGGTTTTGCCTTAAATAAATTGCCGTGTCATTATGTAGTTTGTCTTTTCTATATTTTTCTACGTTACATATTTATTATTTAAAGATAATTTGGAGCAAAATAGAAAGAGCGATATAGAAAAAAAACTAAATATAGTGTTTGTAAAAAAAAGATAATATATTATTATTTTATATAAACACATAGACATATTTACATCTAGATGAGATTTGTATAGTACTTCCGTGGAGCACCAAATTCCCTTTTTGAATAAAATAAATATTTAAATACATATATATATATGTCATAATTTGTATATAATTAAATGCAACCCCGACCCACTATGTATATATCATGTATGATTTTCAAAGACTTAATAAAGAACAAGGTAACTGGAGGAAAGAAAGTAACAAAAGATATAGGAAGTAAGACTAAAGCTGGCACGACTATTTTGGCACCCCTGTGTCAACATTGCAGGGGCAGAGACCGGACGTCTCTAGTGACCGCAGAAGTTATTTTAGCCAAGATGCACTCAATACTTCCGGCAAAAACAGGACGTATCTAATATCCGTCGAAGCTATAAGCGTCAAGATACCCAATACTTCCTGACGAAATCGGATATACCAGGCAGGCCATCTTTCATCAAGGAGAGCCGCCGGCCAATTAGGGAGGAACCACTAAGTAGGTCAACCAATAGGAAAACACCATGTGATCATATCTCAACCAATCAGAGAGAAACTGAAGCTTGGTGTTAAATCGAAAAGCAAGAAATGTCAGTTACGCTTTGGCTCCCAAGGAGGTGACATCGGCTCTAGGCCTCTCCCCCTCTGCTCATCCCACAGCTAAGTACAATCACCGCCATGTGATCAGTTAATTAATAAGTCAAATCGCTCAGCTCTTATCAAACTTTCTTTCCTCCAACCCGTTGCCTTTATTTTCAAACTCAATCACGTGTCCTGATTATTCCTAACTGTATGCTGCAACTTCCACTCAAACGGCTGCGCTTCAACCAAATCTCACCATTCGCATCCAACAATAAGAAACCCCGCAACGATATTGCCACAGAACGGTTAAGTCGACAGGATAAAGATTATAGAGCTTAATCAGGATGAAGATGGAAATTAACCCAGGCGCCAGCACAACAAAAGGCAATGATAAACCAAGAGAGAAGAAACTGACAACGAACGAAGCGACAAGACATACCCTGGCGACGGTAATTTTAGAACTGACCGCCGCGCTACAAGGGCCAAGATCCACGCAACTGGAAGCGGTCTTCCGGAGCGCCACCCTCGGGACAACCGACACCCGCACCGCCGGTACGTGTCCGAACAACCTGACGCCCACCGAGGAATCGCCACCCGCCATGCCGTACCAGTACACACGGAAGCAACCCACGCGACACGGACCCAGTGTACCGACAACGCGATCCACTCGAATGGAAGCAGTACAAATGACTAGATTTCCCTTTCAATCGCGCGGACAGTGCAAAAAGTCCCGACCCGGTCCAACAGATATTCCAAGCCAGCCATCCCAAGCCGAAGACGCCACAGTGGAGACTTTTCGAGACTAAGGTAGGCAATCCACCCAATGACACCATCAAATTGACTTTGGACTTGTATCTGACCCAGGACCTTCCATGTACCTTTCTAATTGAACCAGACGCAGGTTCGAACATATTGCCGTATCATTTATACAATAGATTAAAAGCACAACTTCCCAACTTAAGTATTAAAAAACCTTCCCTTGATCTATCCACCCTAAATAACTTTACGAAAATAATAGGACATTTAACTTTCCCTCTGACAATAGGCCAAATAACCCGTAGATAGAACTTCCACGTGGTAAATGCATCCTTGCCATTTGGAGTTCTTACCTTAAAAACCCTTTATCAATATAAATTAAAACTAAATTATAATCGCGGCACTATTTTCCAACTTGGCGTCCCATTGTCTAATACCATCTACCACTTTAAACATGTGTCAAATGAATGCAAGCACGGGCTAGGCCAAAACCTGTCCCAAAGGACTCGCACAGCACCCAAAGCTTTCACACATGGAAACCCTTGCCTGCATTCATTGCCCAAACCCCAAATATTTACATGCCACCATTCTAATCTCACACCACGCAACTTTTCACTCAACCCAATTGCCAATACTTTATGCCCACCACATATAAAGCCACCACGACTCCAACCTACAATTCCAATAATTCCCAAAAAAGTGTCCGTACACCGACACAGTTCACCCACTTACCACACAAAATCCACACATGACCATATTTCGCAACGCCATAAACACGCAAATGTATCTCACAACATACACGCACCCATACGCCACCACACAACAAACACGCACAACCCGCACAACAAACGCAACACGCACGCCAAAAGACAACAACAACAAACAAGCGCATGCACAACCGTTAAGGATAATACAATCATCCCATCTACACAAAACATAGAAAAAATTCACGCCACCAAACAACCACACAATCGAAAAACATTGCGATCTTTCCTAAAAGCTGTGAACGTCTATAAAGAGTTCATTCCAGACCACGCCCGCTTGCGGACACCACTTGTCAACCTTCTAAAAAAGGATGTCATGTGGGTCTGGGATGACGAATGCCAGAAAGCGTTCACTAACCTGAAGGAAAACCTTACCACACACCCCACATTACACCTTTACCAGGAAGGTCTGCCATGTCAGGTGTACTGTAACACCTCAACATTCAGCATTACAGGCATTCTTAAACAAGTCTACCCTGATGGGAAGACATACACCGTTCAACATTTCAGCCGATCTCTGCGTAGTCACGAGCGAAATTATTCAGACTTGGAACTACAATGCCTAGCCATTGTGGAAAGTGTGGATAATTTCCGCACCTGTCTAATGGGCAGAAAGTTTACCATATTTTCTGACCATCCCGCATTGCAGTGGTTGAAAGAGATCAAAGCTCCGTCAGGCAGATTGTTTCGATGGAGGTTAAGATTATCAAGATACGAATATGAGGTCCGTAGCATAAATGGAGTACAACAATATGAAACGGGCGTTGGAACTCGTATCCCATTTTGTGGCTTCCTAGATGCGCCACTCATACAGAGCCAACAGTCTTCTCCACCGGGAAAATCTCGCGTGACTATAGATCACAATAAACTGCGCACCGTCTCCCGAAAAGGAGTACTTAAAACTATAGTCCCAAGTTCACTTACAACCAGACTCCTTAAGTCCGTACACACTCAACACCACCATCCAAACATCTCCAAGATGACGAGGCTCATCTCAGCACAATATTATTGGCAGAACATGACACAAGACATCGCAAAACAGGTAAAAACCTGCCCCACCTGCCGATTCGCTAGAAGAATCGATGAATACAAACAACCTGCACGTAAAAATACCGACACAGGTACCCAAACAAAACAAAATTCGTACATAAAGCACAGCGTACACACAACACAAATAATGCCAAAATTACCACATCCACGTCAGAGAAAAGATCACACATCTCAACCTAAACCAATTACCGCCGACATATCTCTAATAAAACCATTGACGATCAAGCAGGAGAACTGTAAACCTGACAACCAGCTCAATCATATCACAACACTCCCTAAAGATATCAAACAGGAAAACTGCGAACCTACCAATCATTCAAATTCTACAACTCACAAGGTTCAAGCAAATATTTCAGAGTCCCCAGTTACAAAAATGTGGACGAACATGGGACAATATCCTATATTTCATCTGATTCTTATCCTTTGTTTGTTACTTCTGCCATACAACTGTATCCCAATTTTAGTCATCAATTACTTGTTTATCTATGCTATGCCCGATCAGAAAATCTTCGAACTACAAGAGGTAGTTTTTAATTTAGGACAAGCATTTTTTAATTTTGGACAAACAGTTTTTCATTGTGGACAAGCAATTCTTCATTGTGGACAAGTATTTATAAAACTTCTCATAATTTTAGGAACCATCTTCGCAGAAAATCTAAATAAACTCCGAAGAGATAGCAGTAACTGAAAAGATAACCAACCCGTGTCGGAGAAATCACGCTCCAAAAACAAGCCCTGAGCCGCACCAAAAATAAATAGACGGCAGGAAATGAGATTTGAAACACCACGACAGGAAGTATAGTCCACGGAGGTTAAATTCGACCTCTGTAAACAAAGCGGAGCGCCTTCGTCCGATCTCCAATTTCCCTCCCTCTCGTTTGCCCGACACACCCCACTTCCGTATCTCTAATTACAATGAGAAGATCCCCTATTGAGGTCGACTGGGAACCTCACTATGCCACCGGTTTTGATTCCAGTTCGAGTCTACATATCGATTTTTACCAACCAATTACACATCCACGAAACAACACCTAGAACTAACTCACACATCTCTTACACAACCGACTTCTAACATTTTTCACAACACACACACAAAGACAAAAAATTACACATAAAGGTTATATAGATTTCCATGTCTCCTGTACACACAGCATAAACGCACTTGAGGACTAGAATCACGTTTTTCACCTAAGTGTCACTACAGATGAGACAAAAAATTTATAGGGCATAATTGAGCAAGTAAAACATTTATAGGGCAAAATGGAGCAACCAATACATGTAGATCAGGGCATGAAGATACCAAAGGGTTCCAACCAATACACCTTATTTTTCATATCAATCATTTTCATTATTTTCTCTCAATTAAAATTTAAATATTTAATCAATTTAGCAATTTATTCAACTTATTATCAATTTTAATCATTAACTATCATTTTATTTACCAATTAGTTTATATTATCATTTTCATTTATCAATTATCATTCTATTTACCACTTGACTTATATTGCCACAACTCAATTATCAACGAAAACTCACTGACTTTCGATTAAACTAAAAACATTAAATCACCCTTTGTTGTTGAAATCTTTTTATTTTTCATTTTTCTTTTTTCCAAGCACTCTACTTTGATTTCGCTCAAAAAACTTTTATTTTATTTTTATTTTTGATTTCTCAAAAGACCTAATAGAATTCCCTCGGTCTCCATTCCCAATTCCGAGCTAGAATATAATTAGGCATTTTTCCTTTTTTTTCTCACCACGCACCAAGCATTCACTTTGATTTCTTCCAACTTTTTATTTTTATTTTACTTTGATTTCTCAAAAGACCTTATGAAATTTCCTCGAATTCCTTTCCAAAATTCAAGCAAAAAAGTAATTAGGCATTTTTCCTTTTTTTCTCACCACGCACCAAGCATTCACTTTGATTTCTTCCAACTTTTTATTTTTTTTATTTTTGATTTCTCAAAAGACCTAATAGAATTCCTTCGATTTCATTCCCAATTTCGAGCTAGAATATGGTTAGGCATTTTTCTTTTTTTTTTTTCTCACCATTCAACCAAACACATTCAATTTTGATTTCATTCAACTATTTTTATATTATTTTTATTTTGATTTCAAAGCCTAAATAGAACCCCCTCGAATTCATTTCTTAACTCGAGTAGAATTCGTTTAGGCGCATTTTCTTTTCTTTTAATCCACTATGTACCATAACATTCCTTGATTTCTTACAATTAAAAATTTTTGATTTCTATTAATTATACTCAACCTATATCATCAACACCATTCTATTTTACTTTTATATTACCAGCAATGTTTGTATATAGCCCCTCCATACCCACAACTAATTTTCCCACAAAATTATTTTTCACTTTACAGAATTCTCTCAGGCTAACCCCTTCTTGAATTCTTCACATGTAGGGGGCGCATCTGTCATAATTTGTATATAATTAAATGCAACCCCGACCCACTATGTATATATCATGTATGATTTTCAAAGACTTAATAAAGAACAAGGTAACTGGAGGAAAGAAAGTAACAAAAGATATAGGAAGTAAGACTAAAGCTGGCACGACTATTTTGGCACCCCTGTGTCAACATTGCAGGGGCAGAGACCGGACGTCTCTAGTGACCGCAGAAGTTATTTTAGCCAAGATGCACTCAATACTTCCGGCAAAAACAGGACGTATCTAATATCCGTCGAAGCTATAAGCGTCAAGATACCCAATACTTCCTGACGAAATCGGATATACCAGGCAGGCCATCTTTCATCAAGGAGAGCCGCCGGCCAATTAGGGAGGAACCACTAAGTAGGTCAACCAATAGGAAAACACCATGTGATCATATCTCAACCAATCAGAGAGAAACTGAAGCTTGGTGTTAAATCGAAAAGCAAGAAATGTCAGTTACGCTTTGGCTCCCAAGGAGGTGACATCGGCTCTAGGCCTCTCCCCCTCTGCTCATCCCACAGCTAAGTACAATCACCGCCATGTGATCAGTTAATTAATAAGTCAAATCGCTCAGCTCTTATCAAACTTTCTTTCCTCCAACCCGTTGCCTTTATTTTCAAACTCAATCACGTGTCCTGATTATTCCTAACTGTATGCTGCAACTTCCACTCAAACGGCTGCGCTTCAACCAAATCTCACCATTCGCATCCAACAATAAGAAACCCCGCAACGATATTGCCACATATATTTTATCTATACCATTGTATTTAAATATAAAGGCATATATTGGATCAAAATATCATTTATTTTACCAATATTTCAGTTGGCTGAACGCCAACTTTTATCAAGGTGTTATAACATTTTAAAGTGTGTCAACAACAAAATAATAAATAAATAACTATAAATTGTTGACACACTTTAATATGATATGATACCTTTATAAAGGTTGGCGTTCAGCCAACTGAAATATTGGTAAAATAAATGATATTTTGATCCAATATATGCCTTTTTATTTAAAGATTTATTTATGAATTGCTTTATTTTCAATATAATTGTATTTAAAAACAAAAAAGGCATTCCCTGACCAGGCTCATATCAGCATTTCTTGATTTTAATATCAACCCTTGACCTTTTTTATATTTTTTATTATTTTTTCACAATTGTATTTATATTGGATCCTTTTAAAACAGTAATAATATCTGTTTTATTAAAATATTTTCTTTCAAAACATCATTGAATAAGAATGTTTGTTTTGAAGTGTATCATCATCATTTTTCTCTAAGTAATTGAACTTCTTTAATTTATAATAATTCTAAAATATATTTTGTTTAACTCAAATATAACACATTTAAGATATTTAGATTTCGTAGTTGCAAAATTAAAATCGTTAAATTTAAAGGTATACATTTCTCTTATTTACATTTATATTCTCTCTATCTCTATATATATAAAGGTCAATGTCTGTCTGTCTGTTTCGCGATAAACTCAAAAACTACTGAACCAATTGGTACCAAATTTTGTATGTCGCTTTTTATAAACCTGAGGAAAACTTTCGGCTACATTTTGCTTAGTATTTTTGGCTATTTCTTTTTTTCATTTGAATAACTTTTTTTACGCGGAGTAAATACGAGGCTTACGCGGAGTAAATACGAGGCAAAGTAACAACACGAGGCCAATTAAGCGACCAATGAGCGTTCTGCATTTCTTTTCAAGTTGCTTGCGTACTTTTTTAAAATATCTTTTTATACGAGTGTCACTTTTTTTACAAAAGTATTGAGAGAGAAATTTATATTACTAAGTTACGGCAAGTGCACACAATGCAATTTTAAAAAAGAACATTACAAAATTAGCGTAACTGTATGTAAACAATGGCTTTCTTATTTTTTATTAATTTTTGTTCTGGCCTTTGTTTTTTTTTTACAGTCAATATGATAATTCTTAATATTAAACAAGCAATAGTCAATATGCAAAAATTACAGTAGTGAAAATTTAATATGAATTACTGTCTCATTTAACAGCCAAAACATGTGTTTGTCTATAATCCATATACCATGTGGTTTTTATCAGCCTAAAATATTAACATGGCTATTTTGGCATTAGTTTTTTTTTAGTATTATTATTTTTTTCTGACATGTTGATAGGGCACAACATTTTACAAAGTTACGGTTAGTAAACAAGGCAGATTTGACAATATTTACAAACTTTTATTACTGTATGTAAACAATGGGCTTATGTTTTGTCATTGTTGTAATGGCCATTGTTTTGTTATTTTTTTAAAAGAAATCATATGTGTCATTGATAGTTTAAAATTTAGTCTGTTGTTGTCATATATTTGCCTAAGTTCCATGTGCCCTTTTATTTTTTACTGAACATTTATTGACATTTATTAACATGACTGTATTTTGGCTTGCATTTTTATAAGCCTATTTCTTTTTTCTTGCTGAGATAGATGGGGAATTATATTAGAGAATCTGTCTCCTCACCCTTCCAATTATTTTACTGTTTTATTCGCTTGCCATTTCTGTATATTTTGTTTGTGGTAGTTCTATTATGTTGCTTTCTTTTGGTCTAGGCAGATATTAGGCTAGGGAAAAAAATAGTTGAGCATTCTAAAGATTGACCTGTTTGACATGTTTTGCCATTAGGTTTTTTAGCCTTTTCTTTTTCTGCTGAAATGTTGAGAGAGAAATTTGTTTTAGTTACCACACACACACACACACACACACAAGTTATGGTTAGTGAACAATGTAGTTTTGATATTTACAAACTTAATGATGCTATGTGTGGACAATGGGTACTTATGTTTAGTTATCGTTGTGATGGCCTTTGTTTTGTTACTTTTCTTTGAATATGAGATAATACTATTATTAAAAAGGCAGACCTTATTGATAAGATGGGTAGTATGCTTTTTTTTTCCTATAGTTGAGTGCGCCCCATCTCCCTATCTATATATATTTCCAACATACTTCTGCGCCTTTTCTACTAGATAATCAGTTTTGTTCTGTAACTTATTCTGATACTTTGGATTTGTTTTGGGTCTGCACTGTTTTCCTTAAATTTTTTTTATATACAAAATTATTTTTGGTACTGATTGTGCTATTTCTGTTTTTTAGGACATATTTTCAAATTTAATCATCCCATTTGATATGCCTCGCAAAAGATCTGCAATTGGAGTAAGAACTCCTGCAGATTGCCGCATGGCTGCCCGAGCTGCTAGAGGCCAAAGTAGCCGCACATTGGAGAATCCCCAACAGTCTCAAGCCCGCCTCCAAAGTGACCGGCTGCGCCACAGAGTTCAACGCGCATCAGAGACTCCCCAGCAGTCCCAAACACGACAGGAGGCTGACCGGTTGCGGCACTTCAGGCAACGAGCTAGCACTTGGGCTGATATCTCAATGCTGCTTTCCATTACAATCCGGCCCTGAATTATGAACAATTTACTTTTCTTCAGATTAGCCATATGGATAAACAATGTCTACATTGTACTGCCTTTAAGTACAATGGTGAGCGGCCTGGAATGTGCTGTTCTGCAGGGAAGGTCAGAATTCCTGATTTACCTGAACCCCCAGAAGCTCTCAGAACTCTGCTTGATGGGTCTTCTCCTCACTCGGCTGAGTTCATGCAACGTGTCCGTCACTATAACAATGCTGGCGGATTGTACTTTCTTGATGCTCCGGGGGGCACAGGAAAAACTTTTCTGATCAATCTTCTTCTTACAAAGGTACGAAGTACTGGGGACATTGCTCTTTCTACAGCTTCTTCTGGTATTGCGGCCACTCTGTTGCATGGTGGCAGAACTGCTTATTCGACTTTCAAATTACCCTTAGATTTGACCAGGGATGAGGTACCAGTTTGTAATTTGAAAGCTGATTCAGCAATGGGCGAAGTTCTTAGACAATGCAAATTTATTGTCTGGGATGAATGTACTATGGCACACAGGCATGCTTTAGAGGCAGTTGATATAACACTTAAAGATTGTAGGTAGGATCAGAGAACAATGGGAGGTGTAGTGTTGTTGTTGACCGGTGACTTCAGGAAGATATTGCCCATTATCCCTAGAGGTACAATAGCAGATGAGTTGCATGCTTGCTTAAAGGCATCCCCACTTTGGTCATTTGTTGAAAGACTTACTCTTTCAACAAATATGCGGGCTGTCAATTCAGGAGATCCTAACTCACTGTTATTTTCACAATTTTTGCTTCACCTTGGAAGTGGCCAACTTAATGATACGGATGGTAATGTTAATTTTTCAAATGAATTGGTTAACACTGTTGTGTGTGTGTGTGTGTGACTCCCTCTCTGGCCTAAAGAATAGTGTTTTTCCTAACATTGGGGAGATGTTTAACCGGGGAAGGGCGAATTACTATCCTTGGCTTTGTGAGCGGGCAATTTTGGCTCCAAGGAATTGTGTAGTTGATGCCATAAATGCTCAGCTTTTGAAAGAAATACCAGGGCAAAGCATTTTATATACTTCTGTGGATTCCACCATTGATGCTGAGGATTGCGTGGAATATACTACAGAGTTTTTAAATTATTTAGAACCTTCTGGGATGCCACCACATCACTTAGAACTTAGAGTTCGAGTTTCTTTTGCCATGTCGATTAACAAGGCTCAAGGTCAGTCCCTCAAAATTGCTGGCATTGACTTGGAGCAACCCTGTTTCTCGCATGGGCAATTGTATGTTGCCTGCCCTAGAGTTGGCTCAGGAAGAAATCTTTATGTTTTGGCTCCAGAGAATAAGACTTAAAATTTTGTGTATTCTTCTGTGTTGTCATGAATAATTTTTTAAATGCCATTTTAGTCTTTTTTTGTTGTTTGAGTGGTATAATATTTTCATAATTCTTTCTATATACGTATATATTTGTATATATTTGAAAGGTAACATCTCTAGAATTAGAATATTCAAGGACAGTTGCAGATTATTATGATTTATATTAATTTAGTGTATTTTTAAATTATTTTTTCAGAAAAACATCTATGAATGTTTGACTGGGGTCTGAAAACATTAGATTACAGGCTGCTGGACAGGCTTGGTCAATCACGGTCACTCTTCTCAAGCAATTTCAATCCCTATCCCTTTTTACCCAAAGAGTGTAATAGACCTACAGAGGATGCACCACTATATATAAGAGTTAACACGCTGGGGCGGGTACCTCGAAGGTTGGGTGGAAAATCTGCCAACTATTTGAACTATATTTAAAACACCTAAATGGATTGAAAAATAAAAAAATAAAATACCTAAATACTAATATATTGAATTTTTTGAAATCACACATACCTTTTTCCTGTGATAATGTATTACTTCGGTGTTGCTATTCTATGGCTCTAATACTATTTATTAGTAATGTTCTTTCAGATGAAGGAAATTGCACTTGGGGGAATTCCCGGGCGAAGCCGGGTCATTCGTCTAGTAATCTATAAAATTATGAAAGACAAACTTTAGAATGACACGGTAATTTATATAAGGCAAAAACAAAATCAAAATTTATAAGGTACAGGATAAGCATGGAAAGTTCCCAGAGTATAGCAAAAATAAATAAATAATATAAAAATAAAAAATAACAATCTGTATACATATATATAATGGCAAATGAAGCCAGAAAGTTAAGCCAAAGGAAAGAACAAATGTCTGTATTTGACGCTGATGCTTTGACAAAATACAAGATAATATATTAAACAAAAAAATAATAAAAGATCAAATATGTGAAATAAACTCTGAGAGAAAACTGACAAAAACTATGACAAGACTTAGAACAAAACACTATAAAGGAATGACAATACATCCAGATGGTACAAGAACCTACAGGACATGCAACAATTGTCCTGGTGTGGAACTAACACCTACCTACTTATTCTAATGCTCAGCAATGACCGCAGCCATACAGAAAATTGACATGGACCCAGAGCAGCAGCTTTACACACCCAAAATAGTGGACATTGTAATTTCTGTTATAGAGATGTATGGAGACATCTGAGGTTCTTCATTGGACACGACAACAGCAACATAAAATTGACATGGACCCAGAGCAGCAGCTTTACACACCCAAGATAGAGAACATTGCTGTGATAGAGATGTATGGAAACATCTGAGGCTCTTCATTGGACACGACAACAACATATTATATAATAATATATACTTTGCTACAATATTTAACTAGTTTTAGCGTCTAAATAGTTTTATGAAATACATGTTAATTGATTTAAATCTCCTATACATTTAATGAACAATTAAAAAGCTTTCTGGAGATGAGTATTTTTTTAACTGTCTCAAGCTTTCTGGCATCTGTGTCCTTCTACAGGAGAACATATATAATGAATAAAACGGCCTCAGGCGGCGCTTTATACATTGTATTTGTTCTACTGTAGAAGGACATAGATTCCCGAAAGCTTGAGACAGTTAAAAAAAAACTCATCTCCAGAAAGCTTTTTAATTGTTGTTGTTGTTGTCGTGTCCAATGAAGAACCTCAGATGTCCCCATACATCTCTATCACAGCAGCAGCAATGTCCATTATCTTGGGTGTAAAGCTGCTGCTCTGGGTCCATGTCAAGGCTGCGGCCATTGCTGGGCATGAGAATACGTGGGTAGGTGTTAGTTCCACACCAGGACAGTTGTTGCATGTCCTATAGGTTCTTGTGCCATCTGGATGTATTGTCATTCCTTTATAGTGTTTTGTTCTGAGTCTTGTTATAGTTTTTGTCAGTTTTCTCTCATAGTTTATTTCACATATTTGATCTTTTCTTATTTTTATTTGATTATCTTGTATTTTGACAAAGAATCAGCGTCAAATACTGACATTTGTTCTTTCCTTAGGCTCAGCTTTCTGGCTTCATTTGCCAATTCAACTGTCATTTCATTACCCCCGATCCCAACATGTGCAGGAATCCATTGTAGAATATTATTTCAATTGTTTAATGAAAAACATATGAAAATACTTTAGTTAGAAATTTTTCAAATATAATAAAATGTTTCCTTAAATACTGCTAGAATCGTCTTTAGGAAAGCGTAATCTTGTTGATTTTACCTTTAGTCTTTAAAGATTCAACAATAATGAACGTCGATTGTTCCTTTTGAAATTTGAAACGTGTCGTGTTTCCTACCCGTTAGTTCCCTCAAATCTCAAACATCACAAACGATAAACTTTTTCTTGACAAATTCAACTCTCTTCGGCATCACCAACACCATATATCTCACTTTTTAATTTACACATTTTTTTCTCACATGCAATATATCAATTTTGAAAATAGAGCAATCTATAAATAAATCTTTAAATAAAAAAGCATATCAATCAAAATATCATTTATTTTACCAATATTGTTAATATTCAAAATATTCACACTCTTATTTTACAAATTTAATTTTGTTCATAATATAAATTTATATATATATTTTTTTTCTCCTGTTGAATGTGAGCAAAAATATTTTAAAACTTAAATCTATTGACGTTATGTGGCGCTGAGATTGTTGTTGACATACATTAATATGTTATAACACCTTGATAAAGGTTGGCGTTCAGCAAACTGAAATATTGGTAAAATAAATGCTATTTTGAGCCAATATATACATATTTACATCTTCAATTGAAAAGGCATATATTGGATCAATATATGATTTATTTACCAATATTTTAATTAGTAAAATCGCATATGAACCCCCTTGCAACCTCGGAACAATTTTTAACGCCTTGCTAAATGCTTTAATTTTATTTCTTCTGACGAAGACAAAATAATTTTTTGAAACGTTCAGAAAATAAAACTTTAACTGGCCGAAGTATCTATTTTTAAAGAATTATTTTAGTTGGCTAAAGGCCAACCTTTTTCAAGGTATTACAAACGCCAATTGAAATATTGTTAAATAATCATATTTTGATCCAATATATGCCTTTTTAATTGAAGATCTATTAATGGATTATTACTATTATTACTAATTATCACAGATAACTTCATTAAATCAACTTCCATCATTGCTTAACATATTGTAAATAACTACATTGCGATTTCTTCTATCTTCTTATGTTGTTGCTTATTTTTTTAATGGATATGTTTATTCAATGCTTTTTTTCTTAATTGTTTATTTTTTTTGATAATTCTGTTATCTACTCTACTACAATATGAATTATTGTAAATAGTTTCACGCGCAATTATCCAGATCGGATATAGTGTGTCATGTTTGCAACTGGTAATGAATAAATTTATGGATCGCTCTTTTTCAAACATATTTACATATTTGCATTTTTTTGTTTACTAAAAGAGAACAAATTAGCATATGGAACAACTATAAGGCGAATGTTAAATAAAATTTACAAAATGAGACAACATTTATATATCACCAGAATGTACAGAGAGATAGGCATAAGGTTCATAATCCTGGCTATCCATCAATATCGACTTTTCTTAGACCTTTTAAAGAAACTGATTACAAGAATATTAATAAAAAAAAGCATAATCTTCATTTGAAAAAATAGTACAAATGTGATATTTTACTGGGATAAGGTGCATAAATTATGAAAACAAGGCATCTCCTTATCGTGCAAATGAAAGTTGCTGATGGCTTGCGCCATCTATCGGAATAAATATCAACTTATCTCGTTGATTTTTAATTATTAGGGCCAACAGATGAGGGCCAACAGTCTGAAACACGTCCGTGGTTAGCTTTTCTTGATTAATCAAGAATGGGTATTTGGCCAATTCTGGAATAATTAAAAATCAACGAGAATAGTTGATATTTATTCCGATAGATGGCGCAAGCCATCAGAAACTTTCAGTTGCACGATAAGTAGATTCCTTTTTTCATAATCTATATTTATTTACAAGAAAGAGAACAAAATAAAAGAGAAACTTATAGCATAGTGAACCAAAGAGAAACTTACTTTCTTGGTTATCGCCTTTTTACGTATGATCTTACACACATATACTTTAAGGAAACTGTTTTGTGCTTGTGTGTGTGTGTGTGTGTCTTTAATATTTATAACTCATTTACAATTTATATATTTTATTCAATTAAGATAAAATTTACATAAGCATCACATTTAAATATATCCTAACCAACCAATTCTCTATTCTAACTATCTAACATTAAGCGATCTATTTACAGTTTGTTTTGGTCACTGGTCCAATATTTTTATTTTCATAGACCAAATTATGAGATTAATTCACAGATGAAAAATATGCAAAACAAATGAACAACTATATACATCAATTCCCCCTTCTTAGGCTTGGCCCCCCTTATTTATTTATTTACTCTCCATATCTCTGCGGACATCTGCGCTCCCTCTGAGGATACCTGGGGGTTGTAACACTTTTTTCCTCCGAGATTGGAGTTGGCACACATTCAGTATCACTCATATTAGTGGGATGTGATTTACCAGGCAACATTTTTTAAATGTAGTTTTGATGAACTTTTTTTTTTACTGTCACCTTGTTTTATTAAATAAACATTCCTTCCTAGTATTTTAATTATCTTTCCTGTATACCAAGAGGGATGCCCATTAGTAATCCACCTAAATTTCACAGTCTCATACACTTTAAATTTACTGTTAACATATTGACCATTGACTTTGGAGACTTTTACTTCTTCTTTTGACAACACAGAAAGTCTTGATCTGATCTTTCTTCCAAGAAACAGTTCCGCAGGTGATGTCCCTTTCCTAATATTTACATCTGTCCTTATAAAGAACAAAGCCCTGGACAGAGCCAAATCTAGTTCCACCTGCTCGTTTTCATATAATAGTTTTTTTAGCAATTTCTTTACCTCTCTTACAGAGACTTCTGCCTGTCAATTCGACTTTGGGTGATATGGGGGAGATGTCACATGGGATATGCCATTCTTAGACAAAAAATCACCAAAGTCACTACTAAAGAAAGGAGGACCATTATCAGAAACCACTACTTGTGGAAATCCGTAGCGAGCAATACAATTTCTCATAAAATTTATACAAAAATATGCACTGGTAGATGGTACTTCAGAAACTTCAACCCATGAAGAAAATGAATCTACTGCTAGTAAAAACAGTCTGTTTTTGAAATTGAAATAGTCCATGTGAACCCTCCTCCATGGTCCTGCATATTTAGGCCAACTCTCAGTCCTTTGAGGAGGCAAACTTTCATTAGAAAGACAAGTTCTGCAATTTTTTGTAATTATTTCTATTGAAGAGTCCATGCCGGGCCACCAAATAGATGAACGAGCCTTCATGTTCATTTTATTAGTCCCTGCATGGCTCTCATGTAATAATTGAAGTACCTTTTCATGTAGACTTTTTGGGATAACCATTTTATTCTCAAGAAAAATACATTTTTGGAGAATGGTAAAGTCATCAATCCTTTTTAAATAAGGAATGAGATCATCATTGGGACTTGAGGGTAACTCCCCTGTCTCAATAATTTTATACAATTTGAATAAAGTTCTGTCTAAATGTGTTTCATGAGCCACAAGAACATGGTCAATGATGGAAGTATTTAAGAGTAAAATTTCACCACTCCCATCATTATATTCCACATTATTCTCTTGAAACTCTGGAAATCTAGAAAGGAAATCTGGAATAATATTATCCTTTCCTTTTTTATACTTAATTTCAAAACTAAAATTTGAAAGAGTTAGAGCCCATCTATGAAGTCTATTTGCAATGGGTGGAGGCAAATTTGTTTTATCTCCAAAAATAGTTATTAAGGGCTTGTGATCAGTATAAATGGTAAATTTCCTACCAAAAAGGTATTTTTTAAATTTATTTACTGCAAAGACAGTTGCAAGTCCTTCTCTTTCAACTTGAGAATATTTTCTTTCATGAACATTTAAAGTTCTGGAAATGAAACACACAGGCCTTTCCTCCCCATCCTTCAAATGTGAAAGGGTTGCTCCTATTCCCACCTGACTTGCATCACAAGAAAGAATCAAAGGCAAATTTAGGGAATAATGCGATAAACATGTGGTCTCATCTAATGCATTTTTACAGGAATTGAAGGATCTATCTGTCCCAGCATTCCAAGACCATTTCACATTCTTTTTTAATAGGTTGTATAAAGGATATGCTAAATCTGAAAGATTTGGCAAAAATTTACTATAAAATGACAAAAATCCAAGGAAGCTTTTTAATTCAGTTATATTCTTAGGAACTGGACAATTCTTTATGCAAGCTAGTTTGTCTTTCAAGGGGTATATACCAAATCCATTAATTTTATGTCCAAGATATTCCATCTCATTTTTAACAAACAAGCACTTATTTTTGTTTATCGTAAAATTATTTTCTTTAAGAATATTAAGTGTTCTCTTAAGAATATCTAAATGGCTTTCCAAATCCTCTGATGCAATAAGAATATCATCAAAATAAATGTAAACATCATTGATTCCCGAGAAGAAGGATTCCATTGTCTTCTGAAATATTTCAGAAGCAGTCTTTATACCAAAAGCCAAACGATTATATTTATATAAACCTTTGTGAGTGGAGACAACCAAATACTTTTTTGAAATATCATCCATCTCAATTTGATGGTAAGCCTTTGACAAATCTAATTTAGTAAATAATTTCTTTCCTTGAAAACTACTCAAGACTGACTGAATCAATGTTAGGGATAGGATATTTGACATCCTCTAAGTAAGGATTTAAGCTCTTTTTAAAATCAGCGCAAAGTCTAATTTGGCCATCTGATTTTGCAACACAAACAAGTGGTGAAGCACAATCACTTTTATCTATAGGAGACAAAATATTCAAATCAACCAATTTATCAATTTCATTTTCCACAAGTTGTTTTAAGGCAAAAGGAACTTGTCTGAATTTGTAAAATTTTGGGATAAAGTCAGCCTTCACATCAAGATGGCATTTGATACCTTTAATAGGGCCAGATTTGTATTCAAAAATGGATCCATAATCATTTATAAGTGAATCTACATTAAAAGAGTTCAAATTATGTAAATAATTGAAAGAAATATCAAAAAACTAAGGAAATCTCTTCCCAAAAGAAATTTAGAGCAATTTAAATCAGTTATGAGTATCTCAATGATCCTAGAAACATTTCTAAATTTTATATCAAATTTAGCCTTGCCCAAAATAGGTATTTTAGAACCACTATAGCCTGTTAAGATGGTATCACATTTATTTAATTTAATATTTTTGAAATATTTAAAGTAAACACATCCAGTTAAAGTAGTAATGGCTGCACCAGTATCAATTTCCGCCAAAAGTTCTATATCATTTACATACACTGTTTCAGTCAAAGGAGGATGTAAATTTATATTATGTAATGACAAACTATTTTGAGAATTTGAAGGATTATTATCATTAGGTTGCGGCTTAAATTTATTAAAATTATTTTTAGAATTTATGGGCAATTTATGGTCAGACCTGTTATTTTTATAACATATTGTAGAAATATGACCTAATCTACCACAAACTCTACAAGTAGCAGATTTAAAAAAACAATTATAATGTAGATGGTTAGTCTTACCACAGTGTTTGCAGGTATTATTAATGGGGTGAAGATATTGTGGGGACTGATGGGCATTTTCGGATCCTTTGATTTTATGACAGAGCTATGTTCAATGCACCATCAAAATTTATTTTTCTTCCTGTAGGATTAATAATCCTATTATTTATTATAGATTAATTATAAATTAATAATTAATAATTCTTGTAAAAATCTCCAAAATTACACCTTTGAGCTTGTTCTTTTAGGCGTATCATATATTTAGAAATAGTTTCGCCTGACTTTTGATCCATTTTCTGAAATATGAATCTTTCATATATTATATTAGTTTTTGGATTAAAATGTTTTAATAAGATCATACATAATTTATCAAAAGGAACTTGATCAACTTCCTCCGGAAAAACTAAATTTCGCAAGATACCAAAATATTTAGGGCCGATGCTTGAAATAAGAAATGGCGTCTTAAAATCTTCCTTTGTTTTAGAAATTAACATAAATTGCTTCAAGCGATATATATAATTTTCAACATTTTCTAAATTCGCGTCAAATTTCTCAAACATACCTGAAGACATATTTGAAGTATAATTTCTTCTCACAAATCAATTTATTTTTTCTATACAAAATTCGCTTTTCCTCGTCGCCAGTTGTTTTGTCCTTGTCTTTAATATTTATAACTCATTTACAATTTATATATTTTATTCAATTAAGTTAAAATTACATAAGCATCACATTTAAATATATCCTAACCAACCAATTCTCTATTCTAACTATCTAACATTAAGCGATCTATTTACAGTTTGTTTTGGTCACTGGTCCAATATTTTTATTTTCATAGACCAAATTATGAGATTAATTCACAGATGAAAAATATGCAAAACAAATGAACAACTATATACATCAGAAACAATTAATTAATTAAACTTAAAATATATATTAAAAATAAAAATGGCATATCCTAACCGCGTTCACATGAACATTTCTAGATGGCAGAGCGCCATTTAGTGGAACAAAAATAAACTAAACGTTTATTTAACTTGTTAAGTGATATTTGGCCAACCCAATTTCTTGATAAATCAAGTAGTCAAGTATCGGTTCACGGTGGACTGTAGAGATGAAACAGAAAGTTCCACTGGAAGACAGAAAGGTAGGTAGGATCAACATGAGTCAGTTCAAGTAGCAAGACCTTCTGTACTATGTTCCTATCTACTTAACACCATAGTTCACTACTCGGGAGAGCCCATTTTTTATTTTATTATCACAGAAGCACGAAGTCTATCAGACTATTGTGTTATATTATAATTATTTACATATATATCTTTAATTATTTACACGATGAATTAGTAGTGATTTATAAATCTGTGTACAAATTGCTCTAAACTTGCCAAAGTTCTCATAAGATTGAGTATATACAGAAAGATGACATTATGTCAAAGTAAGCAAGTACAATTTGCTTAGTCAGAGGGCAAGCCAACAAAGCGGAGAGCCCATGACATTACAATGCTTGCAATGTATTGTATTTTCTTCTGTAGAAAGGTTTTTATTCTCGAAGGCTAGACAAATGACAAATAACATAGTTTTATTGACATCCCGTAAATACAGACAAAAGTGCACAGTCCGTACTATTTATGTAGAGATTAAAAATGCACAATGATGATGATTATTATAATAAAAATAAATAAAATATAGGTAAACCTGTCTATAGCGCCTCCTCTAAATAGCTCTTTCCTCTTTATAGCGCCCGATTTTAAATAAGTAGTACGATGGGATTTACATTAAAAGTGACCTGTCTATAGCATCCCCTCTCTATAGAACCCTATTTTGGTGAGTCCCAAGAGGTGGCGCTATAGACAGGTTTAACTGTATATACAATGTACAATGAACATGGCGCCTTAGCCACCAATGCAGAGTTTGATGGAAGATCGCCAGCGGGTCTCCAGCGACACCACGTATTTCGCGATCTACGAAGAAATGCTACTCGACAGAACTCATGACGTTGCAATGTTTTCAATGTAAAATTTATTGTATTTTCTTATATAGAAATGCTTTCATTCTCGAAAGTTATAGATCTTAATTAATGTTAAAGGAAGTCTGATGTATTTAACTTAACATTAATACGTGTATTGACATAAAACCTAACCTCCGATAAGCGACCACTTACAGGAAAGACAAGGAATAGCTATGTTCTCAGATGATCTCTCTTTGAATCTCCAAACATCGAGCTATAAAACTACACAGTCAAAACATAACATTTCAAATATTATATATAAAAATAAAGTTTCATGGAAAAACCAAGCCCAGAATTATGGATTTATTTATCAATTCAATATTACCATGTCCAAACAACTTTATATATATTTTACCCCAATTTCTATCTATAAAGGATTTAAAATGTTTCGCGTCAATTCGATAAGCCTTTTTTATAAATAAATTCACAGAATGCGACTCTGTGGTAGAAAAATATTTTTATTCGGAGAAATTCCATTTATTTTTCGCATGTTTATAAAAATCCTGTTTGATGGTTAAATAAAAGAAATACAATGATGCTTTAGGTAGTAAAATGTTTGAGATTTCAAATAAATATATATTTTCTCTAACTATTTTAAAAAATATATTGACCTGATATTAATTGAGATGAATATTAACTAGAATATTAGTTTTAACCTCAGGTTCAGGTTCCAAATAACTTTATTGGGTGCCGCTCAAAAATATCAACCTAGATAATCATATTTACAATATACTGTGGGGGATGTACAGGGTTAGTTCATTTATAATTTATATTGATGTCGTTGGGTTCTTGGGGATATTTTTCTTGAGAAGGTTTTGTCTGGCTTGATTGATATTCAAGGTGGGTTGATTTTCCCTTTTTTCCACTTTTCGTCATTCTGGCTTAATTGATGGGTTTTAACCTCTCAATTACAAATATACAGGTGCAAAAATAGTACAAAAGTTAAATTGTACTTAGATTATGTGATAAAGCACAATTTGGATTATAGATTATAATAAAAGGAAATAAGACCTAATTCAAATAATTTATTAGTCTGTGATGTTTCTGCAACAACATTGTCACCATCATTTTTTTTTTATTCTTTTGTCTGATGATGGTGACAATGTTGTTGCCGAAACGTCACACACTAATAAATTATTTGAATTAGGTCTTATTTTATTCTATGTACTTAGATTAGTTGTATAAATAAATAAAAAAGCATATCTTGATCATGAGACAAAAAGTTGCTGAAGGCTTGCGCCATCTATCGGAATAAATTTAAACTAATCGTTGATTTTCAATTACAAGGTTGTCCTAAAAGTTCGTAAACATTTGCAAAATAAATCATAATATGTTTACGAACTTTTCGTACAACCTTATATTCCAGAATTGACTAAAAATATGGTTAGATTTTCTTTATTAACCAAAAAAAGGGTATTTGGCCAATTCTGGAATGATTAAAAAATCAACCATTAGTTGATATTTATTCCGACAGATGGCGCAAGTCATTAGAAAATTTTAGTCGCACGATCAGAAGATGTCTTTATATCTTTATATACAGATTTTTGTAAGCTAATTGACGATCTATTAAATATAGGAAGAGTAAAGAAGGCCTATATATTGATACATCAATTTTAATGCGCCTTACATTTATTCAAAATATTCTATGATATTTAATATTTATTTAAAACAGAATATTTAGATTATCATCAATTCTTTTTATAGTTTCATTCCTTTTGTAATATTTATTGTACATATATTTTGATTGGATATTGGAGCGAGAGAGGACCTGGAGGGAGAAAGCGGATCATGACCTACGAAGAAGACAACGAATAAATAAACACAATAACTTTTAAAGGTAATTTATTTTTATTTACTTTTAATTATTTGATTTGAAAATAAAAACCCGCTCGGAAACGTGTATAACACCAAGAAGGAAGAAACCAAGGTCGACGACCTTGCAAAGCTGCAACTTGGTGCAACAATTGGTAGAGATGCTGGTTTCGAACCAGTTGCTTTGAACCCCAATATAGAAATTCCGAAATATGACGGGCCAGAAGACCCTCGCCCATGGATAGAATCCCTTGAAGAGATTGGTTTCCTCTACCATTGGGCAGACTACATAATTGCTCGTTATGCCGCCATGAACATGACGGGAAGCGCTAAACCTGGTTGAATTTGCACAAAGCTAGTTCCACGAGTTGGGAAAATATTAAAATCCGCCTCATTCAAAACGCGAATAAAGAAGAATTAAGAATGAAGCATAGCAGAATGCAACACTGGAATGAACCAGCAATCAGGTTCGCGGAAAACATCCTAGTGTTATGCAACAAGGTTGACCCCGCAATGGAAGCAGAAACGAAAATCGAACATGTTATTGGAGGACTGGAAAAAGAGTACTCATTCGCGCTCTACCTAAACCCTCCTAAAATGACAGATGAACTTCTTGTCGCGTGCAAAAAAATTGATTATTTTGAGAAGTATCGGGAATGTGTGGAGAAATCCAGAAGCCTATATAACGGTCCTCGCTATTCTAGACCCCAACCCCACACGAAACTACCAGACCACTTCCAGGCCCCAAGCCCCTGTTTCCAATAATTACAAGAACGACTACCCTCCTACTCCCAGGCAGTATCGAAACAACTTTCCCCAGCCCTCTACCCCTAGACTTCCTTATAATCCAAACTTTGTCCCGAAACCAAACCTTCAGAGAAACATCTGTAATAAGCCAAGAAGTGAGCAAAAATAGGACGGAAGATGGAAGACCAATCTGCTTCAAGTGTAACAAGCCAGGGAATGTGGCCCGTTATTATAGGGTCAAGTTTATAAGAATCCTAGAAGAGGATCCAACAGCTACCCAAGAGAAGGTCAAAGATGAATTCCAAATTAATGAAATATCAGAGAAATCAGAACTCGGCTTTATGCGCAGGACCCGATGGGAAAAAATTAGACATGGTAGGAAGTATATTTATAAATATAAAAATTGATGACAAAGCATTATCACACAAATTTGTGATATTGAAAAAGCATTTACGGACATTAATTATTGGAAGATATTTCCTTAATGAAATGAACGCGAAAATAGATTGTAAGCAAGAAACTATAAAATACGATTTGACGAATAATCATGACGAAAGCAATTATGAAATGTTGAAAATAAAGAGTGCCAAGGATTCCATTGTACCGGAATGTTCCATTAAATTGATCAAAGCATTGGTAGAAACAGAGGATGGGAAATATATTATCGAGGAGAGCAGCATAATTTTCAAACAAATGGACTTCGTCTAGCAAGAAGCTTGATCAATGTTATAAATAGGGAAACACATATCTGGATAACTAATCCGTTTCCTCGACCGTTAAAAATAATGAAAAACCAAACATTGACTTTTGGAAGTAGTCCATCGAAAATAAATGTGAATCGAGAAAGAGAGGTAGAAGAGAACGAAGAACCTAGATTCCAAATAAACTAAAATCTTTCACCAAAGGAACAGAAGGAGTTAAAACAAGTTTTAGAAAGGTATGGAGATCTTTTTTCGTCGAGATTAGGGAGAACCAATTTGGCAAAACATCGGATAGACACAGAAGACGCGAAGCCAATTAAACACAAGCCTTACCGGGTAAGTGCTAAAGAACGAGATATTATAAAAGAGCAAATTGACGAGATGCTTACAGAAGGCATAATTAGGCCATCTTCCAGTCCCTGGTCTTTTCCAGTAATATTGGTCAAGAAGCGATATGGTAAATACAGATTTTGTGTGGACTACAGAAAACTGAATAATCTGACAGTAAAAGATGTCTCTCCGATCCCTAGAATAGACGAAGTTATGGATACTCTCCAAGGATCTACATACTTCTCAGCAATAGACCTCAGATCTGGATATTGGCAAGTTGAAGTCCAGAAAGAGACAAAGAGAAAACAGCTTTCACTACATTTCATGGATTATATGAATTCAACGTGATGCCTTTTGGACTTTGTAACGCGCCTGCTACCTTTGAGAGAAATATGGAGAATATGCTTGGAAATTTGAGATGGCAAATTTGTTTGTGTTATCTGGATGATGTTATTATATATATATCCCGGATTTTCCAACGCACCTCAAAAGACTCGAAGCTGTTTTTAGATGTTTTCGTGAATCTAATTTAAGGTTAAACGACAAAAAATGCCGATTTGCTTCTGAAGAATTGGAGATCCTCGTCTATATAACGAGCAAACATGGTATAAAACCCGCGGAACTAAACATCAAAGCTGTCAGAAATTTTCCTCGGCCCACAAAGGTCAAAGAAGTATAATCCTTTTTTGGAATGTGCTCATATTAAAGAAAATTTATCAAAGATTTCTCAAAATTTGCTGACCCTTTGACCAACCTTATTAAAATGGTGTATCATCTACCTGGACAGAAAGGCAAGAGGAAGCGTTTCAAACCCTAAAAACAGCACTATAAAGTCCGCCAATTTTAGGTCACTTCAATCCAAATGCACCTACTTATATTCATACTGTTGCGCCCAACATCGGAATAGGTGCAACACTTGTCCAAGACATCGGTGGTGAAGAGAAGGTGATCTCATATTTGAATCGTTCTCTAAGTAAAGCAGAGCAAAATTATTCAACCACTGAAAAAGAATATCTGGCCGTTGTCTGGTCAATATCAAAATTACGGCCCTACCTTTATGGAAGACACTTTAAAATAGTAACAGACCATCACGCCTTATGCTGGCTCAAACACTTGAAGGATCCAACAGGTCGATTGGCAAGATGGGCATTGAAAATTCAAGAATATGACTTCGATATATTACATAATTCAGGAAAGGGAACCCTTACCAGAAACTGATTGGGATGAGGATTTTGAAAGACTATTTTTAAATCAACTAACAGACGATGAGGATAATTTTATTGAAAGTGTTAAGAAAAGCCTTAATGGAAGCAGGCGATCAATTGCGCAAAACTTTAAAGAAGAAGATGGATGCTTCTTTAAAAAAGGAAAATCCGAACCCTGAAGGCAGGGCGTGGTTGCTTGTGGTTCGAATGACCATTTGGGTGTCGCCAGAACCATGTACCGAATGAAGAGTAAATACTTTTGGCCATCCATGCTAAAAGATGTTTCAGAATTCGTCAAGACGTGTCACCTTTGCCAAAGTAGGAAAGGCTCAAACCAATTACCTTCTGGACTACTACAGCCCATTCCCCCAGCCAACTTTCCTTTCGAAAGAATTGGAATTGACTTTGTTCGTCCATTGCCATCTACGAAAAACAGGGGAAAATGGATAATCGTGCAAACGGACTGCTGCACTAGATATGCAGCAACAAGAGCAGTCTCAGAAGCAACAGTGAAAGAATTTTCTAAATTTCTAGTAGAGGATATTTCTCTCTGGCACAGAGCCCCACAATATCTTATTAGTGACAGGGGCTCTCAATTTACCAGTAATTTAATGAAAGAGGTGAAAAAAAGGTGCAAGATTAAACATTGCTTCACAACGAGCTATCATCCTCAGACTAATGGATTGACAGAGCGGTTAAATAGAACATTGATCAATATGCTCAGTATGTATGTGAACACTGATCAGAAGAATTGGGACGAAATACTCTCATTTATCACTCACGCTTATAATACTACAATTCAGGAAACCACAGGATATTCTCCCTTTTTCCTAATGTTTGGAAGAGAACCCACGTCTCTTTTGGACGACAGGAATATCTCGGTGGACATTGACAAAGATGATTATGATGAATACATAAAACATCACTTAGACAAAAAAGACAGAACAAGAAATTTAGTTCTTAACAACACAATAAAGACTCAAGAAAGAATGAAAAAGAACTATGACAAGAAACGCATGGAAAGAAGCTATGAACCAGGAGAATTAGTAGCAGTTTGGACACCAATTAGGAAAATAGGAAAGTGCGAGAAACTTCTGAGAAAATATTCTAGTCCATATAGAATATTAAAGAAGATTTCTAGTGTCAATTTTCTAATAGGACCGAAAGATAATCCGGGCCAAGACCTTCTGATAGTTCATGTTTCAAGAATCAAGCCTTATTATGAGAGAATGGATGAGGTCATTCACGAGGACGTGACAACCTCTGGAGAGAGGGAAGTGTTACATCAATTTTAATGCGCCTTACATTTATTCAAAATATTCTATGATATTAATATTTATTTAAAACATAATATTTAGATTATCATCATTCCTTTTTATAGTTTCATTCCTTTTGTAATATTTTATTGTACATATATCTTGATTGGTTATTGGAGCGAGAGAGGACCTAGACAAAGACAGCGGATCAGGAGCTACGAAGAAGACCACGAATAAATAAACACAATAACTTTAAGAGGTAATTTATTTTTATTTACTTTTATTTATTTGCTTTTAGTATGTAAACCCGCTCGGGAAACGTGTATAACACCAAGAAGGAAGAAACCAAGGTCGACGACCCTGCAAAGCTGCAACTTGATGCAACAATATACACATGTGTATACATGAAGCCATGTAAAAGTGGGTAATTCGATTATTTCGAGAACTTGCTACGTCTTTTCAATGAATTGTTTTAATTAGTATTTCTTATACTTTCTACATCAAATCTCTATTAGATAAATCAAAACACTAAATTGTTATTTCAATCAAAGTGATACATTACTCAAGTCGATATTGATTGGTTGTTTAAATATTTTATATATTGTCACAGCCGACATAGACTCATGTAAATTTTATCATTAGGTTTTTCACTTATTGAACAAATTAGTATTGTTTTGATTATTCTTTTGTTGTTAACATAGTGCAACCACGGCTCTTCATTTTCTTTGTTTCTTTATTCTACAATACAATGGAAACGGCTGAGCAAAAACCATCTACATCTCAAGGTGTAACATTATATATATATTGGTTTTTGGACAAGCTCATGACGTGTCATAGCCGAATTAGATATTTGGTGCCGTTGTTAAATCTTGTTGTTAAATATAATTTAAATATTTATTCATACTTTCATAATATTCACCTCAAAAATAATAATATTATCTTACTCATTATATTTCTTTTTTTTTTCAAAATTATTTTTTAATTATATATATATTTAATTTTTAATTAATAAATGGATTGCTCAATTTTCAAAATAAATATATATATATATATATATATATGAAAAAATGAAAGAAAAAATAAAAGATAAAAAATAAAAAGATCAGGTGTTGAATTCAAAAATAAAAATGGCATATCCTGACCAGGAGCGAACATCCTGATGGCGTTCTGCCTTCTGTAAAGCACTTGTGCTCCTGGTCAGGATATATATGTATATATATATATATATATATATATATATATATATATATATATATAAGCAGAGGATAAATAATAATCAATTTAAATGGCACTAAAATATTTTATTTATATTATCTATTTATTCCGTTTATATTACAATTTTATTTATTATAACACTTCGAATATGTAAGAATTTCATATATTATCGACTTATCTTAAAGAAGTTTTATTTTGTCGCGTAAATAAATAAAACAAGGGCAAATTTGGAGATAATTAATTTATTATAAAGGTGGGTATTTACCTTTTAGTTCTCCAATAAAATTATTTACCAGAAGTATTTATAGGGAGAGAGATAACAACTTATCCCCAGGTGAAGATAATAATAATGAGCTGCGTCAGCCACCGTCCCGTTTTCCTTATTTACAGATCAGTTTCCGAGAACCCCTCATCTAGATTAAGCTTCTTGAAAATATTTTAGTGTCGCCACTAGTCTGTTTTTTAAAGAGACAGAGGTAATTTTTTTACACATGGTTATCTCGTGTGTCTTCAATAAAGATAGCTGTAATATATTCCATAATTATTGTCTAAATTCCGCTATACATGCTAAAATGCACAGCTTCCTTAAGTTTGGTATATGAATGTAAATAGGACTGACTTGTACCTGTGGTAAGACATTCTTTTTGAGACGATCTAAGACTTGTGTGATGGTTGTTGGATGACAGTAAGGACATTGCGACCTACACAAGTTGACAACTACCCCTGAAGTCATCAGTGAAAAAACACAAGTCGGGGAGAAGAGCTTTATTTATACGAGCACGATCGTATACAAGCTTTCAAGTCAAGACGTCCTTTTACAGTACCTGGAGAGGAAGTTCTTTTCCATGACTTGTGTTTCTGTTTCTATAGGGAATAAGATTATCATCATTGTTTTAATTCCTCATTAGTGTATATCCAGCAAGATAACCCAATACTCTAAAAATGATTGACTTAAGATATATTCATCACTTTAATAATAGTAATAAAGTATATTTTTTGCTCGCAAAGTTTTACTTGAAATTGGATTGAGAACTTTTTTCTGTTAATTTTTGCAATACCTCAAAAGCTTTGTCCTAACTAAGGCTATATAAATCAAATAGGAAACATCTACAAGATTTTTTTACAGATTGGTGCTCAGCTATGGCTACTGTAGATGACATTGTGTAATGACACTCGTGACTTTCTATCACGCCGCAGGCTCGAAACCACGTCGAATATATTATATTTTGATTTGATATTAATTTATAAGCCAAGCTCTCCCAATTTTTTTTTATCGTAGTAAGGACAGTAGAGGTTTGATATATGTGTGAAAGAAACATTCGCGTATAAATGTTTTTATTTGATTTATTATTTTGCTAGAATTGATGCAGTTGGAAAATATCACTCGAGTCGACATTCACGTGGAAACTGAATCAATGCAAGTAACCTAAGATAGCAGTCGAAACCTTTATAGGCGCTAAATTAATCTACATGATGCAAGATGAGGCACAGTAGAGTCAAAAGCAATTAGCTTCATAAAGTAACAAGCATCAATATAGACAAATATAAAGAAGCAAGCAAACATCACCATAAAAAGACATCAACAGCAGAAACTATCAAAAGCAGAAAGTTAAATGGCAGAATGGAACATAGGCGAAAGGATTAAAGAAGAAATAAATCATAATAAAATATTAACCACAGAATATATCAACAGAAATGAGTATGCAAAACAGAAAGTGTCAACAGCAGAAGGTTGCTACTGAAGAAGGTATCAACAGAAGAAAAAATAAACAGAAGAAAGTATCAAAAGCAGAAAGTAGAAATGTCAGAATAGAACATAGGCGAAAAATAAAGAAGAATCAGAAGAAAATATTAATCACAGAATATATCAGCAGAAGAAAGTAAGCAAAGCAGAAAGTGTCAACAGAAGAAGGTTGCTACAAAATAAGGTATCAACAGAAGAAATTATCAAAGCAGAAAGATATTGAGATTGAAACTACTTTTATTATATCATTTGTAATAAAAGGTAAGAGTTGTATAAGCGTATGATTTTACTTTGTTTTAAAAGTGAATAGATGTTGGTTCTATATGCATGAATTGAATATTACACCTTACTCTATATATTTTATTGCTTAAAAAGGAACACAACAACAACAAAAAACTACAATTGCAAAATGATCTGATAACTAACTAAGAAAAAAAACAATATCCAAAAATGATTATGATAAAAATTGAATATGTCTATCAGAAAAATGCTTCTATAAATTAAAAATAAGAATAATTACAAAATTAACATATAAAATGCAAACATCATTCATATAATATTATAGAAGCTTATATAAAAATTCGTGAATGGCTTTTCTTGATTTTTCAAGATATTGGATTGGCTAAATATCAGGGAACAGGCTAAATCAATGTTTAGTTGATTTCTTTTCCACTTGATGGCGCTCTGCCATCTAAAAAGCACATGTGCTCCTGGTCAGGATATGCTTTCTTTATTTTAAATACCGACACCTGACCTTTTATTTTTTCCCCATTATTTTTCACATAAGGTTATATATATAATGATTGATAAATAAATATATATGAAAAAACAATAGAAAAAAAAATAAAAGATAAGTGGTTCAGGTGTTGATATTAAAAATAATAGATATGGTTGGCTTTTATTGATTTATCAAGAAATTGGGTTGGCCAAATATCACGGAGCAAGCTAAATAAACGTTCAGTTTATTTTTGCTCCACTAGATGGCGCTCTGCCATCTAAAAAGCACATGTGCTCGTGGTCAGGAAATGTCTTTTTTATTTTTAATATATATATTATTGAGTAAAACTAATCATTCCTCCAGGGAAAAGTGTCTTTTCAAAATATTTTTATTTTTCTCTAGCTTTCAGGCACGGACGCCCTTCTACAGGAGAAAAACTGGTAAATATATGTGATGAGGTATCCAGTCAACTTGATCTATGGTGTGCGATCCTGTCAACTCTCGCTATACTGTGTTAACCAAGAGGAACAGTCAGGATGTGGAGAGTTTTTCAGTACCTCTCTGCACCTTGGAAAACCTTTAACAGTTCTCACAGAGTACAGGCAGTCATGGTCGAGGCAGAGTGGAAAACTAGGGAATGTACATACACAAAAAACGAAGACAAACAGTTGTAGTAGGAAAGTTCCGTTAACAGATAAAAGTTGAGCTAGGAGCGAAAGATGGAGATAGAAGAGTTCTTACTGTTCTACATGGTCGATGAGGCGGACCTTGGACACAACTGACGAGGGCTCCCGCTGATGGTGAAGTGACTATATTTTCGGCAAGGGCGGAGGTCTTATATATCTTTGCCGAGAGAGGAAGTATTGAATTTCAACAGATGCAACAAGAGCGTGGATCGGAAGCGAAATTGTACACTGGCGCCGCCCTGGCAGTTTCCCTCTTTAGACCTTGTTGTGGGACCTCCATCTCAATCTCTTGCTTTAGCTCAACTCTTAATCTATTACAGAGTTTTATTTATTTATCATCAGTTTGTATAAAGTATATTACATATGATGATGTAATGGCACATGTAAATCATGCGTATAATCATTTACGGATGTGTTTCTATTATACAACATGAAAATCTTGTTATAAATATTATACAATATAAGGTTGTTGGTTTAAATTACCATATATATTATTTTTATATTATTAGATTATTTTGATTGACATACACTAATGAGAAATTTAGACAATGATGATATCTTTCATTTACTATAGAAACAGAAACAAAAGTCGAGGGGAAAAGCTTCTTCTCCTTGTACCTGTAGAAGGGCGTCCGTGCCCGAAAGCTAGAGAACAATAAAAATGTTTTGAAAAGACATTTTCCCTGGAGGAATGTTTGATTTTGTTCGAAGTTGATGCAAGGGATTATTTTATTGAGAGAATAAATATAAATATGATTGAATAAGAATATATGTATATAGATGAATGAATATAAATATATAAAAATGATAAAAATACATATACATATAAATATATTGTAAAACGACCTTTGAAAATTATACCGCAAATGTTTCTTTTCAACGAAAAATCAAAATTTATTTTGAGGAGAAATAACGATTATTTCTAACCTTAGGGATGAAGTATAAAAGGATTAATTGTGAAGAGTAATGATAAACAGAAAAATAAAAGTATATTATAAAAATATATACAATCTTCATTAATGGCGCTCGCCGCAGGAAAGACTCCGCCACCGATGGACTGCGAATGTTTTTAGCAGAAAGATAATGTCAACAACAGAATGTTACTACTGAAAAAGATATCAAAAATGAAATTATCAACAGCAGAAAGTATTAAACAACTGCGAATATTAAAAGAAAAAAAGGTATCGGCACAGCAGAAAGTATGGACAGTAGAGAATATCAAATGTAAAATAGCGTTTGTCTTTCTTCTGTCTCTTCTGTGCATTCATTATTTGACTACTTTTCAATTAGAGCCTTTTTCCTAAATGAATATTTTTAAATACTAATTTTACATAATAGATATAAGAATGGAGGCATTATAAATCTAGCATTACGCTTAAATATCTTAGTTTCTTCGTCATTACAGGCTTATTAATATAGGAGTTTATTTACATATTTTGTTTGAGTAGCAATTAGATATTTAGTAGGGAGAAGAGAAAATCAATTAATTAATTATATACAACCAGTATATTTTTGTTTGAAGTCTAGCATTCTCTCTTTATATACAGCATAGATTCACTCATTGATATCACTCATTCAAATGAGTTGAATAATTTAAATATATATAAATACATAATTTAGATTTTATCTTTCTCTCAAACTAATGCAACGTTCAAGATCTTTTTCTGAGAGATGTACCAAGCTTCATTACTTCTGATAAATACACTACTTTGTTCTTCACAGGCAAAGGACCCTTTTTAAGTTTTATCTTTGACTTGAGAGTTATAAATGATCTAACATGTGAATGCTGTCTAGATGTTGAAACACCAGAGCATCTTTTGTTAGCTTGCCCTTTGACTAACCAAATTGTACTTGCTTACTTTGAAATAATGCCATCTTTCTGTATATACTCAATCTTATGAAAACTTTGGCAAGTTTAGAGCTATTTGTACACAGATTTATAAATCACTACTAATTCATCGTGTAAATAATTAAATATTTATGTAAATAATTCCAATATAGCACAATAGTCTGATAGACTTCGTGCTTCTGTAATAATAAAATAAAAATAAAATTAAAAAATTCAGTAACAAATCTTAGTCTGGATATTTTTGTTTCTTTGGTCTTAAGCAGTTCCTAGTCTTCAGTAGCTTCTCTATCTTGTCCTTCATCTCTTAAAAGCTTCTCATTCATTTCATTAGTCCAATTCTTTTTTTTTCTTACTGTCTTGATTCTATTTCGAACCGCTATACAAGATATTTCAGACAATTCTTGAATATTTTTAATCTTCCGGCACAGCACTAACTTATCCAGTATATCTGATATTCAATCAGAATCTAATTATGGCAACAACAACATTTTTAATGGAATGAAATGTTTTACAATATATCGATAGAACTCTAGAAGTGCGTAAAGTATAGAACCTATTCTAAATAATATATAATAAAATCGTTCTGAAACACAAATCGTTTAAAATTTAGATTGGAGATTCATAATTGGGATATCAATTAATAAATTTTGAAATTGAATTTTTATACATATTCATATAGAATTCTTAAATCAAATAAAAATAGTTTAAAAAATATTAAAGTCGACGCCAAGTGTAATTATAAATATAGCAATCTTTATAAGAAAATATGTTTTCTTAACAATTTGCCAAAATTATTAAGGGTTCAAATTAAAAGAAATATATTCAAAATATCTTCATAAAATAAAGCAATATAGTATATTTTAAATTACTTGAAATTTATATAAATTTATTTATATATTTTTATGTCTTCATGACTCTCTCTCAATAAACAAAACACACAACAACAACAACATTGTTTATTACTTATTTAACTATGTTCTTAATTTATAAGTATAAAAAACAATTATCCATATAAATTTTAATTATAATATACAATATAGTGAGAAGAAAATTGAAATTAGATTTAAAAAAGAATAAAACATGTAGTTTAAGAATTATCTTACATATTTTACACAAATATGTTTTAAATAAATGTTATAATTATGAAAAGTATATAGAGAAGAAACACAATAATTTTTTATTTCATATTATCAATATATTCATAAAATATAGAATTATATATTTAATTTAAAATAATAATTTATTAATATTAAAAAATTGAATAAATTATGAAATATATATATTATGTTCAATTTTAATATTGTAGAGAATTCAACTTAAGATGTGAGCTGGATGAATTCCTGCGATTTTAAATTAAACGATAAAATTTAATAACGCCAAATATATACGCATACTTGATTTAAACATCACAAATATCAAACCAGACGTACACACACACATTACATTCTCGCGCTGTTCAAATTAAAACTTAATCAAAATGGCGGAATGGCGAAGCCTAATTAAAACTATTGATCTTCTGCAACACCACAGACTCACAAAATATCTAAAATAAATTAAAATATATTTTTTAAACTCCTTAACATTGGATGGTTAATTTACAAATTGCAGGCAATTAGTAAAGCTCGGTCTTAAATGAATTAAAATTAAAAAAAAAATTACACTCTAAAGAAATTTATATCTACAAGGATTTTAAAATTGTATTTCCTTAAATGAGCCAATATTGCTTGAGTTAATTGGAAGTTTATAATGAACGATTTAATTCTTCGTATATTTTATTTGGTATCTCTTCATCGTCACTAAATTCTAAATTATTTTTAATAAAACCATAATGAATATAGTTTTATTCTATTTATATATATATATATATATATATATATATATATATATATATATATATATATATATATATATATATATATATATGATATAAACCTTTATACAAATATTAAATTAGACGTTTTCTGTATTCGAAATATAATATTATAATAATATATATTCGAAACTATTATAGACGCGTAAGATTCTTTTAAAATTAAACAATTTCTACTGCCCTTACTGCAATGGAAAAATTAATGGAATTGCAGTAAGGGCAGTAGAAATTGTTTAATTTTTAAAAAGAATCATACGCGTCTATAATAGTTTCGAATTTTCATAACAGATGGCGCGCTAATGCATCATAATGATATATATGCAAAATATTATATATATATTACCTACTATATGTTCTTAATATAATAACACTTAATATAATGAACATTGTTTATATTTTCTTTAGATACAGTGGAATACAGATATATATTCGAACGTAAGGTGTTTGTCGACTTTGCTTAGAATTTTTAAAGAAAGATTCCAAGAGTATCAATCAAACATAATTGATTTACAAGAGAGAGAACAAAATAAAACTTATAACATAGTAAACAGAGATAAACTTATCTTCTTACTGTTAGCTCCTATTTACTCGTGATCTTACATACATACTCTGTGGTAACAATTAATTTATTAAACTTAAAATATATATACAACAGTTTTTAAAATAGAGCAATTCATAAACCAATATTCAATTAAAAAGACATATATTGAATCAAAATATAATTTTATTTTACCAATATTTCAGTTGGCTGAACATCAACCTTTATCAAGGTATTATAACATTTTAATGTATTGTCAAAAACAAACTCAGAGCCACATAACGTCAATAGAATTAAGTTCAAAAATTGTTTTTTCTTATATTTTATGGACATTATGTGGCGCTGAGTTTATTGTTGACATACATTAATATGTTATAATACCTTGAAAAAGGTTGGCGTTCAACCAACTGAAATATTGGTAAATTAAATGATATTTTGATCGAATATATGCATTTTTAATTGGTGATATACAACAGGGTTAGATGTCTCAGACTCTAAAGATATGACCTTCAAATAAGGTTAGAAGATAGTTTTATGTTAAGTGAAGTCCAAGCCTTTTATGTCTTGAGCTTAGGTCACAAACAAGTTGAAATAATTCTTAGATAATCTGATTTTTTATTTTATAGTTTTGATAATAATTTCTAAGAGTCATCGTTGAATCTATTTCTTCGATGTCAATCCATATAGGATATAAATATCTTGAGAATACTATTTATCCATTTATTTATAAAATATATTTCAAATTTAAAGCTGAATCTGTTGTTATAAAATACAATTTCACACGTATTATGTACATAAGACCTTTTGTATTTTGTAAAAAAAAAAAAATTAATCGTGAAACTTGACATAAATATTTAAACGTCTGAAATACATTAACATATTTTCACTATAAACATAAACAAACAAACATTCAGGAAATAAACCCATGCAAACTTTATATGGATATTATATTGGTCAAATTTTATTAATTTTATTTTCTATGATTGCGAGTTATTTTCTCTGAAATTCCACCAATTAGAAGAACATTGATAATTATAAATATTCAGCAAAATATATAATGGAATTAATATAGATTTTATATAATGGTGTACCATAGGAAAACTAAAATATATTTAAATAATAATTAATACAATTATATATTTTGAAAATAGATCAATCCATAGATAAATCTTTAATCAAAAAGACATATATTAGATTAAAATAAATGATATTTTGATCCAATATATGCCTTTTTAGTTAAACAATTATATATTTATATGCATTTCGGTATTTAAATATCGAACTAAAAACAATCTAATATAAAGATTATAAAACTAGATATTATATATAGCAATACTGAAATATTTTTAAATGATAACTAACACAAATTTATATCTGTATGCTTTTTTTAATTAAAAAATCATATATTGGATCGAAATATCATTTATTTGACCAATATTTCAGTTGGCTGAACGCCAACATTTATCAAAAGAGGTATTAACGATAAATTCAAAACGATATTTATTTGCATATCGGTATTTACACATTTAATTAAAAAACAATCTAATACTGCACACTATAAACCTAGCCATTATTTATAAAGATACTCAAATATTTTAAAATAATAACTGATACAATTATATATTTATATGCACATCGGTATTTAAATATATAACGAAAAACAATCTAATACTACAGATTATAAAACTTGGTAATATATATATTAATAATTATCAGCGTGTTCTCTCAGAAATAAATTGCATCGTTTAGGGAGATCATTCAACACCGTTTTGACTATTCCCTTCGCTCTTCCAAAAGTAAAATAAAATATCTGTACGGAAGATGTACGATCTCCAAATGGAATTCCTCGAAAGTCGTCCTGGCATTCATATGCAAATTTAGCAGTGGCCGCTGCACCAGGCGGGGAAATGGAGCTCAACAAATTCCCGCAGACGATGCCTAATAGCCCAGAATCTTCTGCATCCCCGTCGCCAACAGACGCGCATCTCTAACTAATGCTTTACGACAAAATCTCTTCTCTTTTTTTACATGTACGCTGTGGCATTTAATCTTGTAGAATCTATGTTTATTATTAATTGAAATTTCGTATATTTCAGGGGTAATTTATATTTAAAAAAAAAAACTATATTCATATTTTTATACTTAAATATTTATGATATAAATATATATTTGGATATATAATGTTTTTTTTTTTTTAATTTTTAGCCGAAAAAAAAAACGAATTTTTCTATATTTACTATAATTTATTATATTTACCATTTGACTTTGTATTTAATAATATAAATTTAATATTGTAGAGGTCAAACATAAAGTTTATATTTTTAAAAATAAATTGAGGGTAATTCTTTCATTTTATAATAATATTTTATCATCAAAAGATGCATTAATATTCGTTTTCTGTATCATATATATTCTAAGAAATATATTTATTATTTATAGTATTTTAAATATTTATTTCTTTAAACTTTTATTATATATATATTAATATATTCAATTATCAGCGTCATGCGTTCTTAATTCTGTCACCGTTTTCTTTTGGTTCAGTGGTAGAATGTTCGCCTGCCACGCGGGCGCCCCGGGTTCGATTCCCGGCCGATGCATTTTTTTTTATTACAATTTTTAAAACTCATTTATATATTATAGTGGCGGGCGCCCCGGGTTCGATTCCCGGCCGATGCATTTTTTTTTACAATTTTAAAAACTTATTTATATAAACTTTAAAATATACAGTTATCAGCGTCATGCGTTCTTAATTCTGTCACCGTTTGCTTTTGGCTCAGTGGTAGAATGCTCGCCTGCCACGTGGGCGCCCCGGGTTCGATTCCCGGCCGATGCATTTTTTTTTACAATTTTCCAAACTTTTTTATATAAACTTTAATATATACAGTTATCAGCGTCATGCGTTATAAATTCTGTCACCGTTTGCTTCTGGCTCAGTGGTAGAATGCTCGCCTGCCACGCGGGCGCCCCGGGTTCGATTCCCGGCCGATGCATTTTTTTTTTTACAAATTTTAAAACTCATTTATATATTATAGTGGCGGGCGCCCCGGGTTCGATTCCCGGCCGGTGCATTTTTATTTTTTTTTACAATTTTTAAAACTCATTTATATATTATACAAGAATGACATCCACGGCGCCAATTTATAATTGTAACGAATAGTATTTGAATAAAAGCATTTAATCGGGTAAACCCCGGGCGTTGCCCGGGTCATTCGGCTAGTATTAATAATAAAAGAGGCATATCCTGACCTGGCTCACATGATCCTTTCTAGATGGCGCTCTGATAAATCAAGAAATTGGGTTGGCCAAATATCAAGGAACAAGTCAAATAAACGTTTAGTTTATTTTTGCTCCACTAGATGGCGCTCTGCGATCTATAAATGCTCATGTGAGCATCAGGATATGCCTCTTTTGTTTTTAATATCAAAACCTGACCCTTTTTATATATTTTTATTGTTTCTCATATATATATATATATATTAAAAAACGAAAGAAAAAAATTAAAGATAAAAACATCAGGTGTTGAAATCAATATTAAAAATGGCATCCCCTGACCAGGAGCACATGTGCTTTACAGAAGGTAGAACGCCATCTGGTGGAACAGAAATCACTAAACATTGATTTAGCCTGTTCCCTGATATTTGGCCAGCCCAATTTCTTGATAAATCAAGAAAAGCCATCCACGAACGCGTTTCGCGCTTTTGGCGCTCGTCAGCGTGGAGTAGGCTGAACCACTGAGACCAAAAAATATTTTTTTGGGCTCAGTGGCTTCCTAAAAAACCAAGAAATGGGTATTAAAGGCCAAATTTGCGTATATACGCTTAGTACATTAAAAACTAAAGAAAAAAAGAAAGATAAAAAGATCAGGTGTTGAAATCAATATTAAAAATGGCATATCCTGACCAGGAGCACATGTGCTTTACATTCATGTGCTTAAAAATCTTTTTTGGTCGCAGTGGTTCAGCCTACTCCACGCTGACGAGCGCCAAAAGCGCGAAACGCGTTCGTGGATGGTTTTTCTTGATTTATCAAGAAATTGGGTTGGCCAAATATCAGGGAACAGGCTAAATCAATGTTTAGTTGATTTCTGTTCCAGCAGATGGCGCTCTGCCTTCTGTAAAGCACATGTGCTCCTGGTCAGGATATGCCATTTTTAATATATATATATATATATATATATGTGATATCTTGGGACCTCTGGGACCAGTGTTACCTGATGCTAGACGAACCTCGATGTCAACTCTACCGTGCAGTCGTGGTGGAAGGCGACACAGCTGGGCCAAAGGTGAAATAAACAAACAGAGATTCCACTAAGAAGCGTCTGACGTCAAGAAGGAATGGGATGAGGAGAGAGGGAGATCTTTAGAGCAACTGTTACCTTGTTGAGAGCCAAGCGTATACTAACTATTCTTGCTTCTCGATTTAACACCAAGACCTTTCTTCTTTCTAATTGGTTGACCTATTTAGGTGATTCTTTCCCAATTGGCGGGACCATGCCACGTGGCCGCTGGCTATTGGTTGACCTACTTAGGTCTTGTCTCCTAATTGGTAGGAATATGTCTTTTGTCGGAAGATATAACCGGTCTTGGCCAGGAAGTACTGGGCGTTACTCGACTTTTATGGTTTCCGCGGTCACAAGATACGTCCGGTCTTGCCCAGGAAATATTGGCTTAAACTTAGCTCGCAGGGTTTCCGGGGTCAGAAGGTTAACTGTGACTTTATTAATAGTCGGGCTCTCTTCTAGGCCTACTTCTTAGGTTTGACTTCTACTCTCACCTAAGCCTGATTAGTTTTAACCTTAATCTTCTCCTGTTAGTCTCCATTCCTTCTATCTGTACAGTTGCGATATTTTATTAGATTCTTACGCGGTACAGATTGATGTTAGTTGAGGTTTTCTATGTGCAGTACATAAGAGGTTATATACAGTCATGGGGTGGAACATGTGGTAGTAGATATCTAGACTATTTACAACAATTCCATGGTCTTAAATCATCACAGATGGCCCCGGATGTGAGAGGGTTCATATGGAGGGATTTAAGAGAGCGGAATAGGAAGACTGTGATTAAGGAAGTAATTTTTAAAAATTAATTGAAATGAGTTGGTATATAACATGGGGTTGATTTCTGTATATCCATAAGAGATAATAAAGTATAAACAACTAATACTAGACATACAAGTAAAAATAAAAATATGAATAAAATATTTAATAGAGAACATATAATGATGATAGGTTAAAATATAAATGATTGGATGGGTAAATCATGATCTTTTCGTGCTGGGCGTTAGAAAGGGTTGAGGGGTTAGTTAATACTTGGTTGAGGCAATGTCACTTTGACTCAAGTCCCAAACCATTTAATGTGCACGGCGCGGAAAACCTAGGCCATGTTTCACATGTAAATTTAAGGACCTAATAAAGTTACAGTACCACAATCGAATAGTAAGATAAGGGTGATTGTTATGGGTTTTAATAATTAGTCGTTAAGACGTACGCATGCAGGATAAATGAGGGCGAAGATCAGTGACCAGAAATCAAAGTTTTAATTAGAGTCGTCAGGGGCTTAGCGAGAAAAAGAGTAAAATAAAAAAAAAGATGTGCCAGCGTGTGGCATGAGAGTGCCCTGGAATATATAAAAAAATACAATTTGCACGTATCCAAGCCAGAAGTAGGGATAGGTAAATCTGGGGGACGGTGTGTCAAGATTGTTAATTACGAAATCAAAGTAGGTCAAGTCTAGCCTGCGAAGGAGTTAAAAGTTCCTGCGGAAAAGGGTTAGTATTTATTAAGAAGTAACCTTTAAAGTGGTTGTTTAAGAGGTTATTGAAGATTGCCCTGTTTTTAGATCATTATTTTTAGTTTGATTATAAAAGAATATATCATTGAGATGTGAAATTGCGAAATTAAGGCTTTGCATATAGCGTTAAAGGATTTGAAAAATCGAAAATAGAATTGCGAAGTTAAATGCAAAGTAATCTTTAAAAAAAGTAAAAATAGTGATGATATGAAACAAAGATTAACACACTACAGCAGTATATAAGGGGTAATAGAAAGTGAAAATATTAAATGAAAATTAATAATGAGCAATAATATACTCGATAGCATTGACATGGTAGCGGAAGATGAAACAATGTAAATAACATCTAATTTATAAAGTGAGAAAAAATATAAAATGACAAAAGGCAAATTAGTGATATAAACATGAAATATAAACTTGAGATTATTAGATATGAACGATTAAATATAAAGTTGATTATAAAATAGAGTCATAAAGCAAAAGTAAATAAGTTTTGGTAAAGAAAAATAAAATAAAACGACAATAATCTAAACTGATTGGTTGACGTAAAAAAAATTATAAGAGCTATATAATGATTATATACAAGATATTAAGATGAAAATTCAAAAAAATGTTCATCGAGAAAGAAGAGCAAGTAAGATTATACATAGAAATTATATATCGTGAAAGAATGGAAAGTTGTAGGCCAAAGGTAATGTATGTTCCTGTTTTTTAGGATGGGTGGAAAGAGCTTTAAATTGTCCTCGATCGCGATGTCTTTGGTCTTGTTGGCATGAGTTGATCTAACTTATCGAATTTGTTTTATGTTTGACGCGACTCGTGGATCACATTGTTTCCAACTGTGAAACTTACTGAGTCCTAATGTTGTCGATTTTTTGTTCCCTGCGCTACGTTTAGGTGAAAACGTGATTCTTCCTAAAGCGGCATTTATTCTGTGTGTGCAGGAGAAACACGGCGATCTATTCTAACCGATAAAGGGTTGTTGTTGTTGTTTTTTTTTTTTAACATGTGTGGGTGTGTGTGATTTTTAGGTAAATGTTGTCCTTGGTTCTAAGTGTCGATGTTAAGTGGACAAGTTAATCGAGGGCGAGAGAATGTTAGTGAACAGATTTGTTAGTAAATGTACGCACTAATGTCTAATTTAATAGGTAGCGAAAATCCATTAGAGTGACATCGGGGTGGCGACGGGCGGTAACAAGATGTCGGCTGTTTGTTTGCTCATCTCCCTTCGAATTTATTATTAGCTAGTTCCGGCGGTGGCGGGCATATTTATTTGGGTCAGAGGCCCTTTGTGGGGGCAGCTTGCTTTCTTCCAACTTATTGGATTTGTTAATTCAGACTACGCTCGGAGAATTTATTTCTATAATTGTAAACACAAAAGCGTTTGATTTGTCACGTTTGGTGATAAGCGTTATGGGATTGATATAGGGGGATACAGAAGTTGTAATTATCCTGTGTTCAAGCATTTGTTCGATTTGTGTTTGTATTTCGGAAATTCGGATATTGTATCTGTTGATATTAAATCGAATGGTTTTTGGCGGACTTAGTGAAAATGTTATTCATTGATATCGGGTTAGAATTGAATGAAATTGCGACTATCTACGTGGACAATGTGTGGTTAAATGTGTCACAGGCGTGATGAAGGCGTCTTTGGCCTGAGAAGTGAAAGAGTTTTGTGGCGTAGCTCTGTGACACGAAGCGAAAAAATTGTAAATGAAAAGGTGTCACGTGAAGTCTTTGTTTTGTACAAAATCTAACCTGTTTTGCTGAGAATAACAAATTTACTAAAGTCATGGTTGTTGGTTGTACGAACATATCGATAATTTTTATATTGTTAGTGGATATGACACGTTTAATGTGATTTTTTTTTGTGTGTGCGTTTAGTAGGGCGACGTAATAAAGCTTGTGTGGCTCGAAATTAGATTTGAGTGTGAAGTCGCGCATTGAAAATTGTTGCCAATTGGAAAAAGTGATGTGAGAGGGTGTTGTTTATTTTGTTGAGAGATATTTGTCGATATTTAAATATGCATGTAAAAGGAAGGAGTGTAGTTATGTGGGCATTTAAAGATTGGAATAGTTTTGGAAGGCTGTGACTTAGTTACTTCTGTCTAAAGTTATGAAAGAAAAGAACATAGGGGCGTTGAAAATGGGATTAGGAACATTACAATAAGATTAAATAAGAGTGTTGGAGTTCACCACGTGTGAGCAACCCGGAGGGGAAAATTTAGTAAATGGGATTATTAATTAACTTTATTAACATCATGAAACGCGATATCCCAAACTCAGGGATATTTGCGCCAATAAATGGGATAGTTGTATTAACCTGTCCATGGGACACGTGTTGCTTGCACGAAGTGAATTTGTATAAGGTAGTTGGTAGAAGTACATTATCTTGATACAGGAGTAGCTGAGGACAGTTTATAATTAGTAGAAATCGTTTTATGGAGTTAAGGGATAATATGATAAAAGGCAAGGGGGTATCTATAATATGGAATTTTAGATTCCGCGTTATGTTACTTATTTTTAAGATCAAAAAGATATAATCTATGATGAAAATATTGTTAGCTATGGCATTAATAGTTAAGTTAAATGGATGGACAGGTATTTTTCTTTTACAAACTGATTTCTATTATTTTAAAAGTATTCTGCCTAATTATAGCGATAGATGCTCCTGTATCAATTAGTAGAGTAGGTTTACATTATTGGACAGTGTGTTCAGCTCGAACGAGCAATAGTTCAACAAAAGTTATGTATGGAGGAACCTACTGTTGTGCTGTCTTGTATTTCGGGACAGGACTGGTCTTGTGCCGTGGTTGGAGGTTCCTTGGGACAGTTAAGAGTTCATTGTTTGCGCTGGGCTCGTGGTTTAGAGATGGTCGGGGGAGCAGGTAACATACGCTCGCGTGTTGGTAACTCGGAGGGGCGCTTGCAGGAGATTTGCTGGCTTTCTCAGTCTTGTAGAGTATTGTAGTTGGGCCCGATCTGCTTGGGCGTCGTCGTTGGTGAAGAAGCTCTGCGCCTCGTACGAACCATCATAGCGCGGTAGCTCCACATTTCGCGATGTCCGGTCACGGCAGAAAGCTGATGTAGCGTCGTCGTCAACCTCCCTAAGACATCTGACACCGGCGGCGGGGGCGTGACGTCTTCCTGGTTGGGGGCGATTTCCTGCGTCCTACCGAGGGTGGTTTCTTTCTTCGGAAAAGTGGGGTTTTCGCCACTTTCGTAGTCGGGATCGGTCTTCATGGGCTCCTTTGAATCCTCCTCTCTTCCCTGTTCCATCTTTCTGTACAGACAGTGGTCTATTTGCTTACTTGTACCTTGGCGTCCACTATCCTGTCGACTCTTCGGGACGGGGGAGTCTGTGATATCTTGGGACCTCTGGGACCAGTGTTACCTGATGCTAGACGAACCTCGATGTCAACTCTACCGTGCAGTCGTGGTGGAAGGCGACACAGCTGGGCCAAAGGTGAAATAAACAAACAGAGATTCCACTAAGAAGCGTCTGACGTCAAGAAGGAATGGGATGAGGAGAGAGGGAGATCTTTAGAGCAACTGTTACCTTGTTGAGAGCCAAGCGTATACTAACTATTCTTGCTTCTTGATTTAACACTAAGACCTTTCTTCTTTCTAATTGGTTGACCTATTTAGGTGATTCTTTCCCAATTGGCGGGACCATGCCACGTGGCCGCTGGCTATTGGTTGACCTACTTAGGTCTTGTCTCCTAATTGGTAGGAATATGTCTTTTGTCGGAAGATATAACCGGTCTTGGCCAGGAAGTACTGGGCGTTACTCGACTTTTATGGTTTCCGCGGTCACAAGATACGTCCGGTCTTGCCCAGGAAATATTGGCTTAAACTTAGCTCGCAGGGTTTCCGGGGTCAGAAGGTTAACTGTGACTTTATTAATAGTCGGGCTCTCTTCTAGGCCTACTTCTTAGGTTTGACTTCTACTCTCATCTAATCCTGATTAGTTTTAACCTTAATCTTCTCCTGTTAGTCTCCATTCCTTCTATCTGTACAGTTGTTACACTTTATTAGATTCTTACGCGGTACAGATTGATGTTAGTTGAGGTTTTCTATGTGCAGTACATAAGAAGTTATATACAGTCATGGGGTGGAACATGTGGTAGTAGATATCTAGACTATTTACAACAATTCCATGGTCTTAAATCATCACATATATATTTGAAACTATTTTCTCTCAGAGTGTATATTTCTTATATCTATATTATCCCTAGTACACATGGTACAGGCCATGATGATCATGGTGAGTAGAAGTTGGCGACTGCTTTTACAATAGGTGCACCACATGTCTACACATGTGAAAATCAGTTCGACTTTTGCACTTGCAAATGTGCCAGAGTCCCGTTTGGTTACTTTCACTCACTGGTGGAGTTGGACTTTTGCAAGAATCGGGGCCATTGGAACATTTTATATTAATATTTCTGGTATAAATATAACAATCAATTAAGCCAGAATGAGGAAAAGTGAAAAAAAAGGAAAATAAACCCACCTTGAATATCAAACAAGCCAGACAAAACCTTCTCAAGAACAATATCCCCAAGGACCTGAGGACCCAACGACATCAATATAAATTGTAAATAAACAAACCCTGTACATCCCCCATAGTAAATATGATGATCTAGGTTGCTCTTTTTGAGCAGTGGCACCTAATAAAGTTATTTGGAATAAATATAACAACTTTACAAAATGTATATAATGTGAATAAATATATTGGAGGGACCCCTAGCTCAATAGTGTTGAACACTCCCAGCGGTTTAACCTCTCAGACCGCTGTGAAATTACATTGGGCTGTATTGCTTATAAATCCGGCACTGTGATGAGGTATTATTGTCAAAAGTATTTAAGGAATGCTGAGCGGTTTGTAAGATTAAACAACCAAAACCTTGGAAGGTTTAACCATTGATAAGTTAAGACTACCTAAAATATTTTAATCGCAGAAAGGGAATTAGAGTTGTTTGGTTTATGTAAAAATATTAGTGATATAATGGTTTAAAATTAATACACAAAAGATGGCGAGATATATATCATTTATATATATGTTATGAATATTTTGTTGTTGTTGTTAGATAAAGGGTTGATAAGACAAAGGATCGATAAGATAAAGAGTTGGAGTGCAGTCGTGATAAGAGAGAGAGAGAGAAAGATAATTATTTACCATCAAGTAGCTTTCATTTTCAATTACTTGAGATAAGATATTACACATTAGTTATTTTCACATTATATAGAATTTATAAAGTTATTCCTATATTAGTGATTTAAAAAGGTATATATGTTAACTACGCATATTTACAACAAAACTATACAACAAAAACTGAAAGTCTTCTAAAAAACGATGATAACAAAATAAAATTATCAATGAATAAAATAAAATATATATTTTTTAAAATATAGAAATATTTGAGTTTTTATATTATATCATATATATATATATTAAAAACAAAAAGAAAATTTCCGACCATTCATATGAGCATTTTAGATGACACAGCCCCCGCTATTGGAACAAAAATCAAATAAACGTTTATTTAGGCTTTTTACATGTTATTTGGTAAACCTATCTCTTTTTTAATTTTGCTTATGCTCAGTACACGTGGTACAGGCCATGGTAATCATGGTGGGTAGAAGTAAGCGACTGCTTTTACTGTAAGTTCACCACATGTCTTCACATGTGAAAAGCAGTTCGACTTTGCACTTACAAATGTGCCATAGCCCTGTTTGTTTACTTGCACTCGCTGGTGAGGTTGGACTTTTGCAAGAAACCTATTTCTTGATAAATGGGATTGATATATATCATGGAACTAGCCGAGTGACCCGGGCAACGCCCCGGGTTTACCCGAAGGACCCGCAGGTGAGAAACTATAGAAGAAAAATTTTAACAAATCAGAAAATGAAATTGCAAACAACAGAACTACACTACTTTAAGGACATGAGAGCACATGCACTGTATCACCATACGTGTACCATTTTCAAAGACTCTGCTTAGGATTAAAACTTCTCAGAAGCATAACAATAGTACCAACCTAGAGGTTAACTGGTGTGGATGCATTCCTCTGGGAGTGAGACTATTGAGAAATTCAGTAGGGAGTTATTTTGCTTCTCCGCATTCTAACACTCCAACTGTTAACACTGTGGAAACACTGACTCATGTTTGGTAAGCAATTTCAGGGAAGAAACTATAGACATTGGATTAAATAAATTATTAATTAAATTGCATTAAATAAAAATTATTAGATATAAATAAATATTATTAGAGTGAAAAAAAAGAAAGAAATTAACAAATTAGAAAATAAAATTTCGAAAAATACAACTATATTGCAGATAAGATAAGAGGACCTTATTAAAAAATACATAAACAAACTGTAATTCGACACTCGATAATTCGACACTTTCGATAATTCGACCATTTTAAAAATCAAATTTACAAGGTTGATTGTTGTTTAAATACAACTTTGCTTTTGCATGCCTAAACACAGGCTCTTGTAGCAAGAACCCAAATATTATTTATAGTCATAGCAAAAGCCAACTTTAGTGAAAACTGATGCCTCTTCAGAATTAATGGAAGACTGAAATCTGAAGGAGCAGAAGATATGGGTCATCTTTACATGTATGCTATCCAATGTTCGCACACTTGAAAAAGCCACATATAAAGTTGTCCGTGCGTAAACACAGGCTCTTGTAGCCAAGGTTTGGCCTTGAGCCTTATTTATAGTCATAGCAAAAGCCAACCTTAGTGAAAACTAACGCCTCTCTAGAATGAAGCGAAGGTTGGTATCCGAAGGGGCCAAAGATATTTCAGACACTATACAGTGTGTTCAACTTTGGGCACTGTCAGTATATGTGCTTCAAGGACATGAGAGCACAGGCGCTGAAACACCATACGTGTTCCATCGCAAAGATCCTAAAGGCATTGGTGAAAGTATAAATAAATATTTTGGAAATGAAAAAAAAATACATATATGTGATATCTTGGGACCTCTGGGACCAGTGTTACCTGATGCTAGACGAACCTCGATGTCAACTCTACCGTGCAGTCGTGGTGGAAGGCGACACAGCTGGGCCAAAGGTGAAATAAACAAACAGAGATTCCACTAAGAAGCGTCTGACGTCAAGAAGGAATGGGATGAGGAGAGAGGGAGATCTTTAGAGCAAGTGTTACCGTTGGGATCCAAGCGAAGACTAACAATTCTAGGTCCTCGATTTAACACCACGACCTTGCTTCTTTCTAATTGGCTGACCTATTTAGGTGATTCTTTCCTAATTGGTAGGACTATGTCACATGGCCGTTGGCTATTGGTTGACCTACTTAGGTATGGTCTTCTCTAATTGGCCTTGCGGCTTTCTTTGATGGAAGATACGTCCGGTCTTGGCCAGGAAGTACGGGGCGTTACTCGACTTTTATAACTTCTGCGTTATCAGATACGCCCGGTCCTGTCAGGAAGTATTGACTTATAAATTATTTATAGTTGGGCTGGTTTTAAGCCTCTTTTGCTAGGCCTTGCTTCGACTTCTGTCCTAAGCCTGATTAGTTTTAACCTTAATTTTCTCCTGTTAGTCTCCATTCCTTCTATCTGTACAGTTGATATACTTTATTAGATTCTTACGCGGTACAGATTGATGTTAGTTGAGGCTTTCTATGTGCAGTACATAAGAAGTTATATACAGTCATGGGGTGGACCATGGGGTAGTAGATATCTAGACTATTTACAACAATTCCATGGTCTTAAATCATCACAGATGGCCCCGGATGTGAGAGGGTTCATATGGAGGGATTTAAGAGAGCGGAATAGGAAGACTGTTATTAAGGAAGTAATTTTTAAAAATTAATTGAAATGAGTTGGTATATAACATGGGGTTGATTTCTGTATATCCATAAGAGGTAATAAAGCATAAACAACTAATATTAAACATACAAGTAAAACAAAAATAGGAATAAAAGAATTAATAGAGAGCATATAATGATGATAGGTAAAAATAAAAATGATTTGATGGGAAAATCATGATCTCTTCGTGATGGGCGTTAGAAAGGGTTGAGGGGTTAGTTATTACTTGGTTGAGGCAATGTCACTTTGACTCAAGTCCCAAACCATTTAATGTGCACGGCGCGGAAAACCTAGGCCATGTTTCACATGTAAATTTAAGGACCGAATAAAGTTACAGTACCACAATCGAAAAGTAAGATAAGGGTGATTGTTATGGGTTTTATTAATTAGTCGTTAAGACGTACGCATGCAGGATAAAGAGGGCGAAGATCAGTGACCAGAAATCAAAGTTTTAATTAGAGTCGTCAGGGGCTTAGCGAGAAAAAGAGTAAAATAAAAAAAAAATGTGCCAGCGTGTGGCATGAGAGTGCCCTTGAATAAAAAAAAAATACAATTTGCACGTATCCAAGCCAGAAGTAGGGATAGGTAAATCCGGGGGACGGTGTGACAATATTGTTAATTACGAAATCAAAGTAGGTCAAGTCTAGCCTGCGAAGGAGTTAAAAGTTCCTGCGGAAAAGGGTTAGTATTTATTAAGAAGTAACCTTTAAAGTGGTTGTTTAAGAGGTTATTGAAGATTGCCCTGTTTTTAGATCATGATTTTTAGTTTGATTATAAAAGAATATATCATTGAGATATGAAATTGCGAAATTAAGGCTTTGCATATAGCGTTAAAGGATTTGAAAAATCGAAAATAGAATTGCGAAGTTAAATGCAAAGTAATCTTAAAAAAAAAAGTAAAAATAGTGATGTCATGATACAAAGATTAACACACTACAGCAGTATATAAGGGGTAATAGAAAGTGAAAATATTAAATGAAAATTAAAAATGAGCAGTAATATACTCGATAGCATTGACATGGTAGCGGAAGATGAAACAATGTAAATAACATCTAATTTATAAAGTGAGAAAAAATATAAAATGACAAAATGCAAATTAGTCATATAAGCATGAAATATAAACATGAGATTATTAGATATGAAAGATAAAATATAAAGTTGATTATAGAATAGAGTCATAAAGCAAAAGTAAATAAGTTTTGGTAAAGAAAAAAAAATAAAATGACAATAATCTAAACTGATTGGTTGACGTAAAAAAAAAACAATTATAAGAGCTATATAATGATTATATACAAGATATTAAAATGAAAAATTTTAAATAATGTTCATCGAGAAAGAAGAGCAAGTAAGATTATACATAGAAATTATATATCGTGAAAGAATGGAAAGTTGTAGGCCAAATGAATGTTCCTGTTTTTTTAGGATGGGTGGAGAGAGCTTTAAATTGTCCTCGATTGATATCTTTGGTCTTGTTGGCCTAAGTTGTTCTAACTTATCGAATTTGTTTTAAGTTTGATGCGACTCGTGGATCACATTGTTTCTAACTGTGAAACTTACTGAGTCCTAATGTTGTCGATTTTTTGTTCCCTGCGCCACGTTTAGGTGAAACGTGATTCTTCCTAAAGCGGCATTTATTCTGTGTGTGCAGGAGAAACACGGCGATCTATTCTAACCGATAAAGGGTTGTTGTTGGTGTTTTTTTTTTTTTAAAACATGTGTGGGTGTGTGTGATTTTTAGGTAAAATGTTGTCCTTGGTTCTAAGTGTCGATGTTAAGTGGACAAGTTAATCGAGGGCGAGAGAGTCTAGACCTGGTGACGGGCCGTAACAAGATGTCGGCTGTTTGTTTGCTCGTGTCCAGCGGAAGAGGAGGGAGCGAAGCTATTTTTAATGCGATTCCGGATTTAGGTCAAGGGGGGAGCGAGGGGGCTTGCTTTCTTTCAACTTATTGGAAGTTAATTCGAACTACGTTCGGAGATATTAATTCTATAATTGTAAACGCAAAAGCGTTTTGATTTGTCACGTTTGGTGACAAGCGTTATGGGACTGACATAGGGAGATACAGAGGTTGTAATGATCCTGTGTGTTCAAGCATTTGTTCGATTTGTGTTTGTATTTCGAAAATTCGGATATTGTATCTGTTGATATTAAATCGAATGGTTTTTGGCGGACTTAGTAAAAATGTTATTCAATGATATCAGGTTAGAATTGAATGAAATTGCGACTATCTACGTGGACAATGTGTGGTTAAATGTGTCACAGGCGTGCTGAAGGCGTCTTTGGCCTGAAAATTGAAAGAGTTTAGTGGTGTGGCGCTGTGACACGAAGCGAAAAAAATTGTAAATGAAAAGGTGTCACGTGAAGTCTTTGTTTTGTACAAAATCTAACATGTTTTACTATGAATAACAAATTTACTAAAGTCATGGTTGCTGGTTGTACGAACATATAGCGAGAATTTTTATATTGTTAGTGGATATGACACGTTTAATGTGAGAGAGAAAAAAAAAAAAAAAAAAGATTGTGTGTGTGTAGTAGGGCGACGTTATAAAGCATGTGTGGCTCGAAATTAGATTTGGGTGTGAAGTCGCGCATTGAAAATTGTCGTCAATTGGAAAAAAGTCATGTGAGAGGGTGTTGTTTATTTTGTTGAGAGCGATTTGTCGATATTTAACTATGCGTGTAAAAGGAAGGAGTGTAGTTATGTGGGAATTTAACGATTGGAATAGTTTTGGAAGGCTGTGACTTAGGTTATTTCTGTCTAAAGCTATGAAAGAAAAGGACATAGGGGCGTTAAAAATGGGATTAGGAACATTACAATAAGATTAAATAAGAATGTTGGAGTTCACCACGTGTGAGCAACCCGTTCCAGGAGGGGAAAATTTAGTAAATGGGACAGTTGTATTAACCTGTCCATGGGACACGTGTTGCTTGCACGAAGTGAATTGGTAAAAGGTAGTTGGTAGAGGCACATTATCTTGATACAGGAGTAGCTGAGGACATTTTATAATTAGTAGAAATCGTTTTATGGAATTAAGGACTAAAATGCCAAAATGCAAGGGTGTATCGATGATATGGAATTTTGGATTCCGCGTTATGTTACTTATTTTTAAGATCAAAAAGATATAATCTATGATGAAAATATTGTTAGCTATGGCATTAATAGTTGAGTTAAATGGGTGGACAGGTATTTTTCTTTTACAAACTGATTTCTATTATTTTAAAAGTATTCTGCCTAATTATAGCGATAGATGCTCCTGTATCAAATAGTAGAGTAGGTTTACATTATTGGACAGTTCAGCTCGAACGAGCAATTGTTCAACAAAAATTATGTAGGGGGGAACCTACTGTTATGCTGTCTTGTATGTCGGGACAGTCCTGGTCTTGTGCCATGGTTGGAGGTTTCTTGGGACAGTCAGAGTTCATTGTTTGCGCTGGGCTCGTGGTTTAGAGATGGTCGGGGGAGCAGTAACATACGCTCGCGTGTTGGTAACTCGGAGGGGTGCTTGCAGGAGGTTTGCTGGCTTTCTCAGGCTTGTAGAGTATTGTAGTTGGTACCGATCTGCTTGGGCGTCGTAGTTGGTGAAGAAGCTCTGCGCCTCGTACGAACCATTGTAGCGATTCCACCTCTCGCGATGTCCGGTCACGGCAGAAAGCTGATGTAGCGTCGTCGTCAACCTCCCTAGGACATCTGACACTGGCGGCGGGGGCGTGACGTCTTCCTGGCTGGGGGCGATTTCCTGCGTCCTACCGAGAGTGTTCTCTTTCTTTGGAAAAGTGGTGCTTTCGCCACTTTCGTAGTCGGAATCGGTCTTCATGGGCTCCTTTGAATCCTCCTCTCTTCCCTGTTCCATCTTTCTGTACAGACAGTGGTCTATTTGCTTACTTGTACCTTGGCGTCCACTATCCTGTCGACTCTTCGGTACGGGGGAGTCTGTGATATCATGGGACCTCTGGGACCAGTGTTACCTGATGCTAGACGAACCTCGATGTCAACTCTACCGTGCAGTCGTGGTGGAAGGCGACACAGCTGGGCCAAAGGTGAAATAAACAAACAGAGATTCCACTAAGAAGCGTCTGACGTCAAGAAGGAATGGGATGAGGAGAGAGGGAGATCTTTAGAGCAAGTGTTACCGTTGGGATCCAAGCGAAGACTAACAATTCTAGGTCCTCGATTTAACACCACGACCTTGCTTCTTTCTAATTGGCTGACCTATTTAGGTGATTCTTTCCTAATTGGTAGGACTATGTCACATGGCCGTTGGCTATTGGTTGACCTACTTAGGTATGGTCTTCTCTAATTGGCCTTGCGGCTTTCTTTGATGGAAGATACCACCGGTCTTGGCCAGGAAGTACGGGGCGTTACTCGACTTTTATAACTTCTGCGTTATCAGATACGCCCGGTCCTGTCAGGAAGTATTGACTTGTAAATTATTTATAGTTGGGCTAGTTTTAAGCCTCTTTTGCTAGGCCTTGCTTCGACTTCTGTCCTAAGCCTGATTAGTTTTAACCTTAATTTTCTCCTGTTAGTCTCCATTCCTTCTATCTGTACAGTTGATATACTTTATTAGATTCTTACGCGGTACAGATTGATGTTAGTTGAGGCTTTCTATGTGCAGTACATAAGAAGTTATATACAGTCATGGGGTGGAACATGTGGTAGTAGATATCTAGACTATTTACAACAATTCCATGGTCTTAAATCATCACATATATATATAATTTACAAACTATATTTCAGAGTGGATACATATTTGAAATGAAAAAAAAAAGAAAATTGCAAACAACAAAACTATATTACAAATATGACATGAAAACTAACGCCTCTCTAGAATGAGGCGAAGGTTGGTATCCGAAGGGGCCAAAGATATTTCAGACACTATACAGTGTGTTCAACTTTGGGCACTGTCAGTATATGGGCTTCAAGGACATGAGAGCACATGCGCTGAAACACCATACGCGTTCCATCGCAAAGATCCTAAAGGCATTGGTGAAAGTATAAATGACCCATATCTTCTGCTCCTTCAGATTTCAGTCTTCCATTCATTCTGAAGAGGCATCAGTTTTCACTAAAGTTGGCTTTTGTTATGACTATAAATAATATTTGGGTTCTTGCTACAAGAGCCTGTGTTTATGCATGCAAAAGCAAAGTTGTATTTAAACAACAATCAACCTTGTAAATTTGATTTTTAAAATGGTCGAATTATCGAAAGTGTCGAATTATCGAAAGTGTCGAATTATCGAGTGTCGAATTACAGTTTGTTTATGTATTTTTTAATAAGGTCCTCTTATCTTATCTGCAATATAGTTGTATTTTTCGAAATTTTATTTTCTAATTTGTTAATTTCTTTCTTTTTTTTTCACTCTAATAATATTTATTTAAATCTAATAATTTTTATTTAATGCAATTTAATTAAGAGAAGTTTTAATCCTAAGCAGGGTCTTTGAAAATGGTACACGTATGGTGATACAGTGCATGTGCTCTCATGTCCTTAAAGTAGTGTAGTTCTGTTGTTTGCAATTTCATTTTCTGATTTGTTAAAATTTTTCTTCTATAGTTTCTCACCTGCGGGTCCTTCGGGTAAACCCGGGGCGTTGCCCGGGTCACTCGGCTAGTATGTATATAAAAAAGCAAAGCCCAATTCTAAACCCAAATATTTTTTTTATGAGAAGAACATCAATGCATGATTACGGCAGTCCATAGCTTCCCTGACAAAAATTCACCAAGAAAGTTAAATATTCCAAAATTTTTCTGTGTGTAAATTGCTAAATATGTAAAAAACATGTATACAAAAAAGCAAAGCCCAATTCCAAACCCAAATATTTTTTTTATGAGAAGAACATCAACATAATGCATGATTACGGCAGTCCATAGCTTCCCTGACAAAAATTCACCAAAAAAGTTAAATATTCCAAAAATATTTCTGTGTATATATTGCTAAATGTGTAAATAACATGTATATGAAAAAGCAAAGCTTAATTTTAAATTTCATTATCCTTTCCACAGGAAAAGCATCAAAATACTGCATAAGTACGGCACTTTTGCAGCCGCATGATTACGGCAGTCCATAGCTTCCCTGACAAAAATTCACCAAGAAAGTTAAATATTCCAAAATTTTTCTGTGTGTAAATTGCTAAATATGTAAAAAACATGTATACAAAAAAGCAAAGCCCAATTCCAAACCCAAATATTTTTTTTATGAGAAGAACATCAACATAATGCATGATTACAGCAGTCCATAGCTTCCCTGACAAAAATTCACCAAAAAAGTTAAATATTCCAAAAATATTTCTGTGTATATATTGCTAAATGTGTAAATAACATGTATATAAAAAAGCAAAGCTTAATTTTAAATTTCATTATCCTTTCCACAGGAAAAGCATCAAAATACTGCATAAGTACGGCACTTTTGCAGCCGCATGATTACGGCAGTCCATAGCTTCCCTGACAAAAATTCACCAAGAAAGTTAAATATTCCAAAATTTTTCTGTGTGTAAATTGCTAAATATGTAAAAAACATGTATACAAAAAAGCAAAGCCCAATTCCAAACCCAAATATTTTTTTTATGAGAAGAACATCAACATAATGCATGATTACGGCAGTCCATAGCTTCCCTGACAAAAATTCACCAAAAAAGTTAAATATTCCAAAAATATTTCTGTGTATATATTGCTAAATGTGTAAATAACATGTATATAAAAAAGCAAAGCTTAATTTTAAATTTCATTATCCTTTCCACAGGAAAAGCATCAAAATACTGCATAAGTACGGCACTTTTGCAGCCGCATGATTACGGCAGTCCATAGCTTCCCTGACAAAAATTCACCAAGAAAGTTAAATATTCCAAAATTTTTCTGTGTGTAAATTGCTAAATATGTAAAAAACATGTATACAAAAAAGCAAAGCCCAATTCCAAACCCAAATATTTTTTTTATGAGAAGAACATCAACATAATGCATGATTACGGCAGTCCATAGCTTCCCTGACAAAAATTCACCAAAAAAGTTAAATATTCCAAAAATATTTCTGTGTATATATTGCTAAATGTGTAAATAACATGTATATAAAAAAGCAAAGCTTAATTTTAAATTTCATTATCCTTTTCACAAGAAAAGCATCAAAATACTGCATAAGTACGGCACTTTTGCAGCCCCCCTGACAAAAATTCACTAAAAGAGGTAAGTATTCAAAAAAATATTTTGGTATATATATTGCTAAATGTGTAACAAACATGTATATAAAAAAGCAAAGCTTAATTCTAAGTTCTAATATTTTTTTTATAAGAAAAGCTACAAAAGCAAATAGGGAGAAGTGAAGCCATTTAGCCATTTTCAAAATCTGATTGTGAAAGAGTAAAAAAATGAGTAAATAAGAGCAAATATAAAGAAAAAGTATTGCTAAATGTGTAATAAACATGTATATAAAAAAGCAAAGCTTAATTCTAAGTTTTAATATAAAGAAGAAATAAGACACAAAAATGGAGCTAAATTCAAATTAAAAACTATAACAAATTAATAAAAAAAAATAACACCTAATCCAAATGCCACCATCATCAGACAAAAGAAAAAATGAGATTTTATTCTTTAGTTCATTTATTCTTCTGTCTGATGCTGTTGCTGAAACGTCACACACTATTAAATTATTTGGATTAGGTCTTATTAATAAGAAAAAAAAAGATGCCAAAGAGAGATGAAAATATGCCAAAAAAGATAACCAGATACAAAAATTGTGCTAAATTCAAATGAAAAACTAAAACAAACACTTATAAAAGATAATTATTATAGAATAAAAGTAATAATTCAATCTACAATTCGAAAAATTTATATATTTAAATGAAAAACTATAACAAAGTACTTACATAATCAAATGAATCAGAAATATATATTATTTCAAAACACATTTTTACGCATTTCAAAACAAATGAATTGATGATGATAAATGCAAAAAATCTACGATTGTAAAATAGATTAAATTAAAAAATAAAAATAACTGTTAACATTAGGAAAATAAAAACAGGCCTATCATACGAAGAAAAAAATAACGAAAATTTTGGTATATAGATTGTTATGTGTAGTTCAGAATCTTCGGAGGAGATAGCTCAGGACTTTACAATGGAAAACTCTGTTACGGTATTATCTATATAGACAAGCCTAAACCAACGTTTAGTTTATTTTTGTTCCAATAGATGTCGCCCTGCCACCTACAATGTTCATGTGAGCGGTCAGGACATTCCTTTTTTTTTAATATCAACACCTGACCTTTTTACTATTTTTTCTTAATTTTCTACACATACATACATATATAGATGCAAAATTTGCCGGGAGGAAATTAATCCATGGAAACAATGGTCGCCTCTCCCGTCAAAATCTGACGCCATCTATTGACCGTCGCCGCAACTAGCGGCATCGGGTCGGTGACAAAGCCACAACACCAACTTTGGCAAACTGATAAGCGTCCACCTAGAGACCATGGTTACGGGCTAATGGTCCTCGTCTGTCTAGGACGGACTTTATTCCATGAGATCCACACGGGATCTAATGGAATCCTCACAATCTACCAAAGAGGTGTTTTGCTGGCAATGTGGCTGGGCCAAATCTATTGGCAAAACATAGATGGAAAATTTGCCGGGAGGAAATTAATCCATGAAAGCAATGGTCGCCTCTCCCGTCAAAATAAACGTCAGAATCTGACGCCATCTATTGACCGTCGCCGCAACTAGCGGCAAAGTTGGTGTTGTGGCTTTGTCACCGACCCGATGCCGCTAGTTGCGGCGACGGTCAATAGATGGCGTCAGATTCTGACGTTTATTTTGACGGGAGAGGCGACCATTGCTTCCACATACATATATATAAAATTAATAAATATGAATATGAAATTGTCAATTATAAAAGCATATATTGAATCAAAAATTATTTATTTTACCAATATTTCAGTTGGCTGAACGCCAACCTTTATTAAGGTATTATAACATATTTAATGTGTGTCAACAACAAACTCAGCGCCACACATGACACACATTAAATATGTTATAACATCTAGATAAAGGTTGGCGTTCAGCCAACTGAAATATTGGTAAAAATAAATGATATTTTGATCCAATATATGCCTTTTTAATCAAAGATTTATTTATGGATTGCTCTATTTTCAAAACTATATATATATTTAAAAAAGATGCATATATTGGATTTCTAATTATTTTTATTGTTCCAATATTTCGAGGGGCAACTCGCCTCTCTTTATCGAGGATGTTTGTGTTTTTCACTAGAACACGCGCGCACGCGTACACCACTCTCGCTCCACAAGGCCAATGAAAGAACCGTATCCCTGACTCAACTATTGCCTTCAGTTTATATACAGCAAATAATTATATTTATATTTAATATTATAGATTATTATTCTGTCCATGGAAGATATAGAGATTTATATACAACACAGTGCAATTGTAAAAAATTGTGTTTACATATTAATTCTAAATTTAAAAAATTTTAAAGCAAAATAAATTATTAAATAAAAGGTATATACATAGTTATTTATAAATAATTAAGATATGAATTCTTTATAAATTTCTGGAAAATCAATTTTTCTGTTTATACTCTGTTTATCTTCGGCAGAAGCCCAACTTTCTAAAAACAGTCTACTATGCTTTTCTGTTATGTTTTTGTATATAATTGTGGTCTGTTTGAAATCTGGTATATGGCTATTGTTTAGGGAGTGGTCTACTAGTAGGGATAATGGTTTGTAGTTTTTTAAAGCTGCTTTATGTTGATTGATACGATCTTTAAGTGATTTACCTGTTTCTCCAATGTATGTAGCTTGACATGTCTGGCAGGGAATTTTGTAAATTACATTGGTTGTATTTTCTTGGTTTGAAATATTTTTTGTATCTGAGTGGCGTAAGATTTGTCTTAGATTTTGTGCAGATTGATATGTTGTAATTATATTATATCTCTTTAAAATTCGGGCAATTCTCTCCGAATAGTAGCTATATGAAATAGAGCAATATCTTTTTTGAGACTGATCACGACTATTATTTGAAGGTATATCTCTCTGTTTATAAAAATGTTTTTCAATAAATTTTTTTGGATAATTATTATTTATTAATTCTTTGAAAATTCTATTTCTTTCTTCTGTTGCACTATTTCTATTTGAATGGTGTGTTTCTATTCTTTTAGAAAGAGATTTCACTACGGCTATTTTGTTATGTATGGGACCAAAGGAGCTAAAATTCAAATAGTTTCCGGTGTGAGTGGGTTTCCTGTAAATGCAAGTTTCGATGTTATATTGATTCCTTTTAAGCTGGATGTCCAAAAAGGCTAGGGAATTATTGCTTTCTTTTTCATATGTGAACTTTAAAAAAGGTTTGAGACTATATGCTCTTACAGGAATAATAAAGTAAATCTGCAGTCGACCAGAGAGAGAGAGACGTAGTCGATAGAAGACAACTAACTTACGACCATTTTGACCACATTCCTGAGGGGGCCGCCCGTCAACACCTGGCGACTATTTTGGTAGCCCCCCGGTTGTGTACACAGGGAAAACGGTCGTTCAGCGGGTCGGTCGCCCATCGATACGCTCTCTCTCGCTGATTGCCTGGAATTCCTTCCAAACTTGTTGTTTCATTATTTCTCACCTCACCACATCATTACCACTATATTGTCACATTGAAAGTCGACAGGATCGTATCACAGAAAAGTCGACAGGATTAGACCTGGCCGGGAAGCAAATCCCTCATATACCGGAGTACGAAGAAACAAGAAGCCAAGCCACGATGATCGGCCAAACCCAACTCAACTGTAACCACTTCTCTTCGAGCCCTCAACCCCTTCTTCGCCAACCTTTGAACCGTGATCCCGAAGAAGTATTCACCTACGACGGAGATGGAGCTGCCACGCACTTCTTCCAACAATACATCTGCCCAAGAACGATCGCCGCGCCAGAGCAGGACACCTTCCACCATCATGGACAAGACTCCGCCATATCCCTGCCGCTACTGTGATGTACAACACTGGTACGCACAGTGTCACAGAGGGAACTCTCCCGAATTCAATGAACTTACCTGCTCTCTAAACCAGCATAACCTGTAAGTGAAATTGTTTTACCCCTTCCATTCGTTCTTTAAAGAACTCACTCCTTGTAAACTCTGATGCCAATCTTTACATAATTAACTCCATTTATCCTCTCCACGCCTATTAACAACGATTTTATTCTCCATACTATTTATTTAGATATTTGTAACTCATTTAATTAGTTACCTTACCAGTAGAATTTAACAATCGTCATTTTAATTAAATAATTTCCATTTTAACGTAACTCTTAAAAAAAGGGAATTCTACCTATTAATGCTTTACGATTTTTACTATTAACAATAGATTTTTCATAATCAACTTATCTATCTGCCCCTTAATGCCCCTCTCATTCTTAAAACTTTGTCAACCTTATACCAGCTCAGGACCTTTATAGAATTATTGATTAATCAATTATCGAACATTATTACAAACAATATTGTCATTTCAAAATCCTAATCTTCGCCCTTCATTTATGATAAAATATTTCGTAGTTCATCTCTAGCATATCCACCGACCCACACCATCTAGCCAATGGTGTGTTCGTCACAGGATGCAGATTGACTAACTGCTAGATATTTATCAAACCCTTTTTGTTCGCACTTGAACAATCTGCATCGAGCGGCACAGTTCGCTTCTTCTCGCGCCACACGTTCGCCACACGGACCCTGTCTTCAAATCTATGTTTGTCCATTGTCCAAACCAGCACGATATAGCCTACCTTCGATATTTCCCACGGAGGTACGTTAAACATCGTCGCTGATTCTGTCCGGTCCGTCATCATTTCGCGCAGACATGGGTCTTACTTTCAACCCACCGCGAAATCATCGCCTTGCACAAGCTCCCACGACGGTTCAAACACCTCGTGTCCGAGCAGCTTGTCACTTGTAACGGACAACGCTGTCCTCGTCCCAATTTTGGCACCGTGCGCGCATACTTTCCGCAAATTAAATATAAGTCTATTCGACTTCCTCACCTACACGCGAGACTTTTCCCCTCGGACTCACTACACAAGTAACTGCATAGATAAGTTAGATTGGCCCAGGGCAAGTTTCCCCTCGCTCTGTTCGCCGAGGTTCTAACATTGTATGTAGTTTTATATTTACCTCAGTCCTGAGCTCACACAATTTCCAACCTCAACCTCATTTCTCGTACTCTACACTTATAGCATAGAAAGCCCATGACAAGTTTCCCCTTGCCATGTCCGCCTGAAAAATATCTTAAAGTGTAGAGTTCCCCCGTCTTAATGATCTTCAGAATTCCATCATATGTATGTGACTCTTCTTCCCCTTGTTCACACTCCTCAATAACATTTCCCTTATAGTACATTAGATTTTGTTGTATATAGCCTTTTATAACCTTGATATTTTCAAAGATTTCCTTAAATGTCAAACTCCCCGGTGTTGTAAAACTGCTTGTAAATAATATTTACTTGTGTACTATACAATATTTTATTTACATAAAACTATGTTACCATTACCTTAACTAATTTCAACTGTAAAATTATTTTCTCTATTTCTGGCTTCTCCAGCTTTAAATATACTTAAACCATGTTCAGCCTTCTTCAACGGGGTCATATGTCATAATATATGCTCTTACAGGAATAATAAAGTAAACCTGCAGTCGACCAGAGAGAGAGACGTAGTCGATAGAAGACAACTAACTTACGACCATTTTGACCACATTCCTGAGAGGGCCGCCCGTCAACACCTGGCGACTATTTTGGATAGCCCCCCGGTTGTGTACACAGGGAAAACGGTCGTTCAGCGGGTCGGTCGCCCGTCGATCCGCTCTCTCTCTCGCTGATTGCCTGGAATTCCTTCCAAACTTGTTGTTTCATTATTTCTCACCTCACCACATCATTACCACTATATTGTCACATTGAAAGTCGACAGGATCGTATCACATATATATATATTATATATTTGTATTTTTAAACGTTTTTCAAAATATTTATCATGAATAGAGATAAATATTGGTAAAATAAATTATATTTTGATCCAATATATTCCTTTTTATTTAAAAGATTTATTTATGGATTGCTCTATTTTCAAAGAGATATTTATTATATATTTTGCACTATTTAAAATAATTTTTGACTTACACATTGCATTTTTTGATAATAAAAAGGCATATAGTGGATTTAATAAAATATTTATTTGCCAATATTTCGGTTGGCTGAATGCCAAACCTTTATGAAGGCATTTCATTTTTGTATACACAAACTCAGCGCCGCATAGTGCTACAATATCACAGGTGAAATCAATTAAAAACGACATTTGAAAACTATCCCGCATGTGTTTCTTTTCAACGAAAAATCAAAATTTATTTCAAGGAGAAATAACGAATATTTCCAACCTTTGGGATGAGGTATGAAAGGGTGAATTGTGAAGAGTAATGATAAATTCCCAATTCACTCTTTCATACCTCATCCCAAAGGTTGAAAATAATCGTTATTTCTCTCCTTGAAATAAATTTTGATTTTTCGTTGAAAAGAAACACATGCGGGATAGTTTTCAAATGTCGTTTTACTTTATCAAGGTATTATAACATTATAAAAGTTGGCGTTCAGCCAACTGAAATATTGGTAAAATAAATTATTTTTGATTCAATATATGCTTTTTTATTTAAAGATTTTTTTGTGGATTGCTCTATTTTCAAAAATATATTTATTATATATTTTGGGTTATTTTAAATAATATTTGCCTTACACAATGTATAATTAATATAATTTATTTATATTTGTTATATATTTTCTCGTGAATAAATTATGAAAATAAAGGTAGGAAGCATTTTATTATTCTACATTCTGGATTACAAAGAGCCCTCAGCATATAGCTATGTGAATTGTTGTAGGAGATATAATTCTAAAATGTATTCTCTGTTCTGACTAATTCAGCAATTAGAATTCACCCAAGCAAACCAAATGAAGACCTTCTGGCCTGAATTAATGTATATTAATTTTATACTTAGTCTTAGTCTACTTTATGTTTACTTTGAACATTATTTACATTTATTTTATTTATAAAAAACTCTTTAAAACACCGTTTGGAGATTTAGCAACCCAATGAAGACGCTGATAATTATTTCAGAAAAGAAAAATATAGCAATAGAACTCTATAATTTCTAAAGATCAATTGTAAATAGATTCATACACAAAGGCTCACGTGTACATGGGGAAAGGGAGGAAAAATTACTGTATTATTTGGTTGTTCTATGACGAATCCATACATGGCAATGGGCCCTAATAAAAGCCTTTTTGTTGTTGTTGTTATATTTATAGATGTGAGGCAGGGGTTATGGTGAGAGATACTGTTTTAGAAAGATGTGAAATGAGTTGAAGAATTCACCAAGGATATATCCTAGCATCAACGCTAGAATAGACCTTAGCATCCACAACCATCATTCACACGCCAAGATAGACCTTAGTATCCAAGTTAGTATAATCCCTAGATGCCATGCCAGGATAGACGCTAGCATTCACGCAAATATAGACGTTCGCAATTCAACCATGCCAGAAAAGACGCTGGAATCTACAACCCTGCCAAGATAGACGATAAATTCTACTCCAGGATAAATGCATGCATCTACACCTACGTCAGGATAGACGATGGCACCCAAGCCAGGATTGACACATTGTCATCTACAACCACGCTAGGATAGACGCCGGTATCTATAACTACACAAAGTTAAACGCTGGTATCCGCGCCAGGAATAGATCCTGGCATCTACAGCTACGCAAAGATAGACGATGGCATCTACAACTCCACAAAGATAGACACTGGCATCTACAACTACACAAAGATAAACGCTGGTATCCGCGCTAGGAAGAGACACTGCATCTACAACTACACAAAGATAGACGCTGGCATCTCCAACTACACAAAGATAGACTCTGGCATCTACAACTCCACAAAGATAGACGCCTATATCTACAACTACACAAATATAAACGCTGGTATCCGCGCTAGGAAGAGACACTGCATCTACAACTACACAAAGATAGACGCTGGCATCTACAACTACACAAAGATAGACTTTGGCATCTACAACTCCACAAAGATAGACGCCTATATCTACAACTACACAAATATAAACGCTTGTATCCGCGCTAGGAAGAGACGCTGGCATCTACAACTACACAAAGATAGACGCTGGCATCTACAACTACACAAAGGTAGACTCTGGCATTTACAACTCCACAAAGATAGACGCTTATACCTACAACTACACAAAGATAAACGCTGGTATCTGCCCTAGGAAGAGACGCTGGCATTTACAAATACATAAAGATAGACGCTGGCATCTACAACTACACAAAGATAGACTCTGGCATCTACAACTCCACAAAGATAGACGCCTATATCTACAACTACACAATTATAAACGCTGGTATCCGCGCTAGGAAGAGACACTGCATCTACAACTACACAAAGATAGACGCTGGCATCTACAACTACACAAAGATAGACTCTGGCATCTACAACTCCACAAAGATAGACGCCTATATCTACAACTACACAAATATAAACGCTGGTATCCGCGCTAGGAAGAGACGCTGGCATCTACAACTACACAAAGATAGACGGTGGCATCTACAACTACACAAAGGTAGACTCTGGCATCTACAACCCCACAAAGATAGACGCTTATCCCTACAACTACACAAAGATAAACGCTGGTATTTGCCCTAGGAAGAGACGCTGGCATCTACAACTACACAAAGATAGACGCTGGCATCTATAACTACACAAATATAGACGCTGGCATCCGCGCCAGGGTAGACGCTGGGGAGGGAAGGCGGCGGGTGGAACGGCTCCCGGGGGAACCCACCGCTGTTGGTTTAATTGATTGACAGCGAGGTAAAAATTGTTTCCGGACCAAGGACCAGCTATTGATCCCTCCTCATCGGAATTTAAAATGTTCTGAGACCATTGTGGCTGCACTTCTTCCACGGCCATTGTGAGCTGCACTTCTTCCACGGCCATTGTGGGCTGCACTTCTTCCACAGCCATTGTGGACTGTACTTCTTTCACGGCCAATGTTTGCTGCACTTCTTTCACGGCCAATGTTTGCTGCACTTCTTCCACGGCTATTGTGGGCTGCACTTCTTCCACAGCCATTGTGGGCTGCACTTCTTCCACGGCCATTGTGGCTGCACTTCTTCCACGGCCATTGTGGCTGCACTTCTTCCACGGCTATTGTGGACTGTACTTCTTCCACGGCCATTGTGGCTGCACTTCTTCCACGGCCATTGTGGGCTACACTTCTTCCACGGCCATTGTGGCTGCACTTCTTCCACGGCCAATGTGGCTGCACTTCTTCCACGACCATTGTGGACTGTACTGGCGGGGAGTTAGTGATTACAACGTGTAAACTGAGATTTGGCGGGCAATAAGTACAGTAGTGTGATTACAACGTGTAAACTGATATTTGGCGGGCAGTAAGTACATTAGTGTGATTACAACGTGTAAACTGAGATTTGGCGGGCAGTAAGTACAGTAGTGTGATTTCAGTGTGTAAACTAAGATTTGGCGGGCAATAAGTACAGCAGTGTGAGTGAGAACAACGTGTAAACTGAGATTTGGCGGAAAGTAAGTACAGTAGTTTGATTTCAACGTGTTAACTTAGATTTGGCGGGCAGTAAGTACAGGAGTGTGATTACAACGTGTAAACTGAGATTTGGCGGGCAGTAAGTACAGTAGTGTCATTACAACGTGTAAACTGAGATTTGGCGGGCAGTAAGTACAGTAGTGTGATTACAACGTGTAAACTGAGATTGGCGGGCAGTAAGTACAGTAGTGTGATTACAATGTGTAAACTGAGATTTGGCGGGCAGTAAGTACAGTAGTGTGAGTGATTACAACGTGTAAACTGAGATTGGCGGGCAGTAAGTACAGTAGTGTGATTACAACGTGTAAACTGAGATTTGGCGGGCAGTAAGTACAGTAGTGTGATTACAACGTGTAAACTGAGATTGGCGGGCAGTAAGTACAGTAGTGTGATTACAACGTGTAAACTGAGATTTGGCGGGCAGTAAGTACAGTAGTGTGATTACAACGTGTAAACTGAGATTTGGCGGGCAGTAAGTACAGTAGTGTGATTACAACGTGTAAACTGAGATTGGCGGGCAGTAAGTACAGTAGTGTGATTACAACGTGTAAACTGAGATTGGCGGGCAGTAAGTACAGTAGTGTGATTACAACGTGTAAACTGAGATTGGCGGGCAGTAAGTACAGTAGTGTGATTACAACGTGTAAACTGAGATTGGCGGGCAGTAAGTACAGTAGTGTGATTACAACGTGTAAACTGAGATTGGCGGGCAGTAAGTACAGTAGTGTGATTACAACGTGTAAACTGAGATTTGGCGGGCAGTAAGTACAGTAGTGTGAGTGATTACAACGTGTAAACTGAGATTGGCGGGCAGTAAGTACAGTAGTGTGAGTGATTACAACGTGTAAACTGAGATTGGCGGGCAGTAAGTACAGTAGTGTGATTACAACGTGTAAACTGAGATTTGGCGGGCAGTAAGTACAGTAGTGTGAGTGATTACAACGTGTAAACTGAGATTGGCGGGCAGTAAGTACAGTAGTGTGATTACAACGTGTAAACTGAGATTTGGCGGGAAGTAAGTTGGTTGGCAGACGACACTATCAGGGTGACAGGTCACGTGAGCCGGAAGGGAACCAATCACAGGGCGGATGTCCCAATATGGCGGGAAGTGGACGGGTGACGTCTCGCGCAGCAGATAAACCATGTCTGATTGATCATTATCTCCCCACGCTAATTATCTACTAGTCAATTATACCGTTAATTAACATGTTACTTTCACAAAACACCTTATTCATTAAAAATGAAACCATTGAGGTCCCGAGTAAAAGTAATTTACATATCTGTTTAACATTTCACAAATAATCAACAAAGTGACTTATTTCTTGAAATTACTTCGGCCAATAAATCTTTTTATTACCTCGACGTTTCGACAAAAAAAAAAGTCTTCTTGTCAAGAGCAAACAAAAATTAAAACATTTGGCAAAGCTTTAAAAATTATTCCAAGGCTGCAAGGGTGTTCACATTCTTGACAAATGATTTAATTTTTTTTTCCTCCTGACGAGGACAAAAGATTTTTGACGAAACATCGAGGTAATAAAAAGATTTACTGGTCGAAGTACCTTCAATTTTAAGAACTATGAATACCGGCCAGGCAGCCTCTATATTCACGATAAAGTGACTTATATACTGAAATGAGATAAATATACAATAAAATGGGGTTGCTTACCTAACATTCCCAGTGGTTGAACAATTCAAGCTACCAGAGACAGATGAAATACTATACAATTTGTAATCTTAACGAGATAATGAAGAGATTTACTGGCCGAGGTATCTTTATTTTGAACAACTAAAATACAAAAATTAGAACTTCAGGTTAAAGTTTTTTCTTTACAAATCTTTTATTTACAAATATCTCTAGCTTTCAGGCAAAAATACCTTCTACATGAGAAAATATTTTACATTAAATCGCCAATAAAAGAATGACAATAAAATCTTTAGGTGTTTAAAGCTACTGGATGCAGAATTAACACGGTTTCAATCAAACAACTCTAAACACCCAAATATATATTTTTTGTTTTAATTCTTATTTATTTGACGATTCATTGTAAATATTTTCTCCTGTAGAAGGATTTTCTTGTCCGAGAGCTAGAGATATTTATAAATGAAATATATAAAAAAAAAAATACTTTCCCTTGGAGGCCTAATGTTTGTATTTAAATATAGATTTAAAGGATTGTTTTATCGAATTCATAATCTACCAGACAGATAGTAGCTAGTTACAAGGCACGTGGATGTGGATGAAGTCCTGTATGCGGCCCTGTACCCCAATCTTAGGGAGTCTCTCCACGCGAAACTCTCGCCTGAACACAAGATTATTCTTGTCGAATTCCTCAACACTGTCATCGAGCATGCTGTGGACATGGATTCCATAATCCGCAACGGACTGTCCGAACTCAAGGCGGCTTTAAGCTCCTGATGAAATCCAGACGTCCCTCCGTCTGTTGTATATATTTCTCTCTATTTTAAAAATGGCTGTAAACCTACTGTTGACTAGATGTCAATAAACCTTTTTTAATTGTCTCCAGTTACAAGGCACGACATTTATATGTAGAAATAATAACTATTAAAAGCCATTTCTTCTCATGTTAGAATAGTTAGTCAGAACTTATTTTATTTTATTTCAACACACAAAACGCGATATCCCGGCTAGGGATAAATGCGTCGATTTACATTTTTTTTAAAAACAGAAACAGTTATAAACATATTATACAAAAAAAAAGTAATCGAAATAAAAATAGAAACAATAATATATATTAGGAACCTGAACCTTTCAGGTTTGAAAAATAATCATAAATATATTTACAAAACTAGTTGAATCTATGATAATTCACTCTGCTATTTACAAATTGATATAGATCTACAACACTGTTTGTTGTCTGTTGTCTAGCGGTGAAGAAGAGTGGACATTCCAGCTGTAGGTGTCTCAAGTCCTCAAGTAAGACTTCTTAATAAATAGTTATCTTTTGGATATTAACTAGTTCAATTGTTAATTACATAAATAGAATATTTTACAAATATTTGAAATGAATTTACACTCTTGTACAAAACTTGAAGTTAAACCTTTTAGAATATATATCGGTATTCAGATAATAACTCTGAAAGATAATTGATACACACAGTAAACTTTATTGAAGACACACGAGATAACCAAGTTTGAACAAAATTGCCTTCTGTCTCCTTAAAAAAAAAGACGACCAGCGATATTCAAAAACGTTTCTCTTATGTCCATGAGTATATTTAATGAAGACCTTTTTTATATTGTGATATAATATTTATTTAGGAAATGGCTGAAACTAGAACCTCCATTAGAAGACACTTTTTTTTTGTGTTCTCTATGCTCTATGCAGACTCACTGTTTTTCAATACAGTCCATACTGATGTTAGAAAATGTTCTGATATACTCGAGCTTATAAATTCGAAAAAAAAAAAAAAAAACGAAAGCACGTGCGTCTGTGTGATCAATTATTTTTCCAAGTGTTGATAAATGTTTTATCTATATGGTCCTTATAAAATTATTTTATTATTTTGAATATTTTACGTGATCCAGTCTCATTCCTGGAATTTTTTGATCACATATTGTATATATACCTGATACTATGTATAATGAATATGGAACCTCTCTACCACCGCTGCAGAGTTTGGTGGAGAATCGCCAGCGAGTCTCCAGTGATACCATTGAAATAGATGTGAGACTTTGCGCCATCTATTGACCGTATTTACAATCTAAAAGATTGAGGGACTCGTTGACCAGGAAGCACTACCAACTTTGGTAAATTCAGAACGCCTACCTAGAGACAATGGCTTCAGGATAATAGCTCTCATCAGTCTAAGGAAGGAGTTCATGAGATTCCCAAGGGATCAGCGAAATGTTCTGAAACTGACAAAGTGGCTTGCAAGGTCATTCTCAGAACACAATATAGATGAAGATATTGCTATATCCATCATAAACGCAGACAAGGCCCAACAGTCAGAAACGCGTATGTGATTGGCGTTTCTTGATTTTTCACGAAAAACGAATAAATCAACTAATAGTTGGTATTTATTTCGATAGATGGCGCAAGACATCATCAGAGTTTTTTTTTTATTATACAAGACAAACTGTTTAAACTACTGAGATTTGGATAGGTTTTGATACATAAATCCCAACTGTCCGAAACGCGTATGTTAATATTATCATCTTAAATATTTAGCTACGTCATTACCATGCTTGTAGATTCCCACTTGTAAAATTATTATCACATTGTCCATTCTATAGATTTAATTAATAAATTATTATTGCATTATAATATAATTGTTTTAAATAAAAGACCCTATTTGATGTTTGCGGAAGAGCGATTGCTCGATGCATATTTATAATTTTATGTTTTTTTACTGTCCTCAAAGCTCATGTCCATAGTTCATCTAAAATACCCATTCCAAGAGTCTAGCATCAGTATAACTATAAAAGGAAGATTTTTAAAAAATGCAATATAACAGCGGTATGGTAGATTAAACTGGCGAAACCCCTGGGAGGGTTCACCACTGATGAGCTAGGCCTTCCCATTAATTTTTCCATTGTAGCAAGAGCAGTAGATATTGTTTAATTTTAAAAAGAATCATACACGTCTATAATAGTTTCGAATTTTCTTAATAGATGGCGCGCTAATGCATCATAATAAATTATTTTTGTATTTAAACTTCTGGAATACTTCTCATCACTACCGTAACAATATTATTTTTGTATTTCAACTTATCACAATACCTACATCGTAACCCATTTGTAATTGTCAACACATGGGTCGGACCTGTAGGCTGTTGTTGAGTTCTGCGCTGCCTGGAGTACAGGAGTTCCATCTATGATTCCTTTCTTCCTGTAGTTAATCTGTATAAGACCGGTGGTCTTAATAAAGCTTTGTGTGTGTAATTATCAACACATACTTCGGACCTGTAGGCTGTTGTTGGGTTCTGCGCTGCCTGGAGTACAGGAGTTCCATCTATGATTCCTTTCTTCCTGTAGTGAATCTGTATAAGACCGGTGGTCTTAATAAAGCTTTGTGTGTGTAATTATCAACACATACTTCGGACCTGTAGGCTGTTGTTGGGTTCTGCGCTGCCTGGAGTACAGGAGTTCCATCTATGATTCCTTTCTTCCTGTAGTGAATTTGTATAAGACCGGTGGTCTTAATAAAGCTTTGTGTGTGTAATTGTCAACACATGGGTCGGACCTGGAGGCTTTTGTTGAGTTCTGCGCTGCCTGGAGTACAGGAGTTCCATCTATGATTACTTTCTTCCTGTTGTGAATATGTATAAGACCGGTGGTCTTAATAAAGCTTTGTGTGTGTAATTGTCAACACATGGGTCGGACCTGGAGGCTGTTGTTGAGTTCTGCGCTGCCTGGAGTACAGGAGTTCCATCTATGATTCCTTTCTTCCTGTGGTGAATATGTATAAGACCGGTGGTCTTAATAAAGCTTTGTGTGTATAATTATCAATACATACGTCAGACCTGGAGGCTGTTTTTGAGTTCTGCGCTGCCTGTTGTACAGGAGTTCTATCTATGCTTCCTTTCTTCCTGCGGTGAATCTGTATAAGACCGGTTGTCTTAATAAAGCTTTGTGTGTGTGATTATCAACATTTGTGTCTGTATTACCTATTTTAATATCCAAATAGAAATACTAAATTATTCTATCGGTAGATTTAGATGGTATTTGTACAATGGGGTAGAAGCACTCCATGTCTATGATTGCCAATATAATAAATAAACAATGAGTTAAGCAGTAAGAAGGACAATCTCACCAAAGTTCGGGAAATGTGAATCCATTTTATGGGTTTACCTCCTTCAAAATTGTTTACGGGGAACAATATCTTCGCAGGTTGGAAAAACAATAAGCTGATGGAATTCTGCGGCATTCCGTGACGATTCCACGTGCACATTCTGCAAATGGTCGAGCCATTCCATCATCCGCCAACCTCATCTCGGAGAGCTCACGATCAGCCAATGGGACGACGTTGCTATGACAACGTAGCCAGGTAAAGGTCTTTACAGATCAATGGTCACCTCTAGCCGTCTTGCACTGTCTAATCCATGCTGTCTGTCTAGTTGTCATTGAAGTTTCACATCCAAGTTGAGATCCTCACCCTGTACTGTTGATTTATGCTTTTTGTAGTTAGAATCCTTCAACCCTACTCTAAGTAATCGACTTTGAGGCTCGTTTAGATTCAATCTGATTCTGGTTTAAGACCTGTTGACCAATAATTAGTTGAAAAATAGACACTTCGGCCAGTTGAAGTTTTTTATTTTCTCATAACTGGGAAGCTAACCAGTGACTATGGATTAAGAGAAACAAATTCAATATAGTGAAAAAACTAAATTATAAATAAATTGATAAACAATTACAATATGTGAATAGATTAAAATGGCCACATAACAAATGGATTATCAGTTGATGAATACCTCAAGATTATTCTTGATTTAACGAAACCAGAAACCGATGGTAAATAGATGTTACATCGAATACCTCAATAGAGGAATTGGCCGAAGTGTCTATTTTTCATAGAAATATGAATGCCGGCCAGGCAACCTCTATCTTTACGATAATAATTAGCTGATTTTTAATAATTTTGTAAATTTTCCTCTATTTAGGTATTCGATGTCACATCTATTTACCATCGGTTTCTGGGTTAGTTAGATCAAGATTGGTCTTGAGGTATTCATCAACTGATAGTTCACTTGATTATTTATATTACACTGGTCAAAAACATTTTTGCCCAAGAGAACCTGATGGTGTTTCTAGTGTCAATTTTCATGCTGAACTCAAAATTGTAATTAGAAATTTTCAATCACCCACGGTTTTTGCGTGACAGCCTTTTTTGTTATTGGGATAAATACAGCAAAAAATGCAAAAATATTACGTAAGCATTTTTGCATAAACCTTATTACATCACAGTGGTTTATCAAAAATTATTTTTCTTTGTCCCAAAAGAAACCATAATCTCATCTAAATAAAACTCTTTGTGCTGATTCCAAATATGCCATTAGTTTATTTCTATCACGCAAGATATTTGAGATACACCTAGTTGAAATTTGGAAATGTTTTAATATATAGGCCTGTAGGAAGGTTGTTGATGTGCTGTGTTGGTGTGGCTTGTGGAAAGGCTGCTGATAAAATTATAATTAAAATTAATTTATTTAAAGCAAGAAATTATAAAGAGAAAAGAAGCAACGGTTGCAGTAACGGCCGTTGGAGTTTTTTTTTTTTTTATTATTAAAATTAATTTATTTAAAGCAAGAAATTATAAAGAGAAAAGAAGCAACGGTTGCAGTAACGGCCGTTGGAGTTTTTAGCCCTAGATGTTTACCGCTAAATCCCAGCGTCTCTGATGACGTCCCACACGCATGCGTAGTGAAGTGTTGACGCCCGCGGCTCGCTCAAGCAAAGTGTAGTCGCCACACTACTCCCCCTCCAGTAGGATCTTTCCAGCGATCCTATGCAATCTTATTGGCTTGTTAAGTTCGGGTCTTGGGAAAACATCGGTCCTTCTGATGTGAAAGCAGGCTTGAGGCGGTCAATTGACACCCACGTGGATCTCTTTTTAATTTTCAGTTTGTAAATTTTGGGTTTCCTAAAAAGGACTTCATATGGACCGTCGTATGGGGGAGCTAGCGGTGGCAATATCAGGTCCCGACGTAGATAGACATGGGAACATGTCTCGAGTGGCTTGGGCGCGTAAACGTGGCGGTTCCCATGTGGTTTGCTTGGTGCAGGTTTCAGAGATGCCATGGCGCGCTTGAAGTCCTCCAGCCACGGTTCGGTAGGCGAGCTTGCAGAGGGGGGGTCCTCGAAAAATGTTCCTGGAAGGGGTAGGGGCTTCCCATAGACCAGCTCAGCGGTTGTGGTGTTGAGATCTTCCCTAAGCGACGAACGAATCCCTAGGAGCACCAGGGGAAGTTTCAAGGACCAGCTCGTGGAATCGTGACAGCGAAGGGAGTCTTTCAGCTGTCTGTGGAATCTTTCTACCAGGCCGTTTGCTGCTGGGTGGTAGAGTGATGTCCTTATTCTGTTGATTCCCAGAAGCCGTGTCAACTCACCGAAAAGTGCTGATTCAAACTGCCTGCCTTGGTCTGTAGTCACTTTTGCTGGCACGCCAAAACGAGAAATCCAGACCGATAGGAAGGCATTTGCTACTGTTTTGGCGGTGATGTCCTGTATGGGTAGGGCTTCGGGCCACCTAGTGAATCGGTCGACGCAGGTGAATATGTAGCGATAGTTTTCACTCGGTGGTAATGGTCCGACCAGGTCAATGTGAACATGACTGAACCTTCCGTCTGGGGGACTAAACGACTGAAGGGGCGTTCTTGTGTGTCTAGCGGTTTTGGAGACTTGGCAGCGGTGGCAGGCGCGAGTCCAAAGTGCGCAATCCTTCTTGACGGCCGGCCAGACGTAATGGGCGGTGACCATTCTTGTAGTAGCTCGTACTTCGGGGTGAGACAAGTTGTGGTATGCAGAAAAAATTATGCGGCGACAGGGTGCGGGTACGAAAGGTCTGGGTTTTGCTGTTGAAACGTCACAGTACAGGGAAATGTTCGTTTCTGGGATTTGTACTTTTTCCAGTTGTAGTGAGCTGCGGTTTTCCGATGTCAAGAGAGCTTGTAGCTCCTGGTCTACTGCTTGCGCTTCGGCGAGGGATTTCGGGTCATAAGGTTGGTGGTGGGAGATGGGTTCCACGCGTGACAGGAAATCTGCAGGTACATTTTCACAGCCCGCGATGTGGCGGATGTCGGTTGTGAATTGCCCGATGAAATCGAGGTGTCGACATTGGCGCGGTGAGGCCTTGTCCAGATTTTGTTGAAAGGCGTATGTGAGAGGTTTGTGGTCCGTATAGACCGGAAATTGTCGCCCTTCCAAAAAATGCCTGAAATGCTTGATAGCCAAGTATACCGCCAGGAGTTCTCTGTCGTATGCGCTGTATTTTCTTTGTGCAGCGTCTAGTTTCCTTGAGAAAAACGCTATTGGTTGGAAATTGTTGCCAACTTGCTGGTGAAGCGCGGCGCCCACAGCAAAATCCGAGGCATCTACCGTAAGGCAGAGAGGCGCTTCTGGAAAAGGATGGTGCAAGAGGGCAGCGTTGGCTAGTTGAAATTTGCACTGGTCGAAAGCCTGGAGTGCTGTTGGGGTCCATTGGCAGGATGCGTTCTTGCGCCCTTCGACCATGGCGTGGAGTGGTGCCTGAGTACTAGCGGCATTGGGGAGGCAGCGCCGATAGAAATTTAACATACCCAGAAAACGTCGAAGTTTTCCGACAGTATCAGGGATTGGGATGTCTTTAATTGCTTGTACTCGCTGAGGGTCCGGCGAGATTCCAGCGTTGGTGATGATAAACCCCAAGAATTTGACTGAAGGTTGGCCGAAGGTGCATTTGGTTTCGTTGATCGTCAGGCCGTAGTCTCGAAGGCGACCAAAAAGTTGTTGAAGATGGGTTACATGTTGATTTTCTGAATCGGATGCGATAAGCACGTCGTCAATGTAGGCATATGCAAAATCCAAACCTTGGAGTACTTCGTTGATGAGCCTTTGAAAGGTTTGGGCTCCGTTACATAGGCCAAAGGACATGCGGGGAAACTCGAAAAGGCCGAAAGGCGTAATAACGGCAGTCTTAGGGATATCTCTAGCTTCCACGGGCACATGGTGGTACGCTCTAACCAGATCGATAGTAGAAAATATTTTCTTACCATGCAGATGCGATGCAAAGTCCATAATGTTAGGGACTGGATATCGATCGGGGACGGTAGCGGCATTCAGTTTCCTGTAGTCTCCACATGGTCGTAGCGAGCCGTCTTTTTTGGGTACTAGGTGGAGAGGGCTGGCCCACGGTGATTTGGATGGACGACAGATGCCTTTCTCCATCATGAAGGCGAATTCTTTCTTTGCCGCGGCGAGTTTGTCCGTGGGGAGTCGTCGCGGTTTTGCTGCAATCGGGGGGCCCTTTGTGACGATATGATGAGTCACTGAGTGACGGGGAGGGCTTTTTAACAAGATTCTGACTAGTGAGCTCTGGGAATTGTCTGAGTATTCTGGAGTAAGGCGAATTGGCGATTGTAAGGTGAATGCTAACAGCGGGGGAAGGGGAAACTTGTCCAATGGAGTGAAGGGAAGATACTGGGTCGCTCAGCCGGTGATTACGCAGGTCTACTGTCAGCCCGTAATGTCGGAGAAAGTCTGCGCCGATGATGGACACGCCGACGTCGGCTATGATGAAAGGCCAACGGAATAAACGTCCGAGACCGAGGTCAAGCTCAAGATGTCGTTCCCCGTAAGTGTGGATGATAGATCCGTTAGCTGCGAAAAGCTGCCTGTGCGAGGGCCTAGCGTTTTTTACTGGTGGTGGGATCACTGAGACTTCGGCTCCGGTGTCGACCAAAAACAAATAGGCACTGCGTCGGTCCGTGATGAAGAGCCGGCGAGTAAGGCCTGCGCCGTCAGTGGCTCCTACTGACGGCGGGCGTATTCGTTTCCCTGGACCTTGAAGTTGCATGGTTGAAGGCACTTCCTAGCTTGCGCTCCAAACTTCATATGGTACCAGCAAGTTCCTGCGTTTCCATTTTTGTTGTGGGGTGGGTATCTATCGTTCGGATAGCGATTGTGTGGGGTGTCCATGGATGACTTCAAAGCTTCGATTTGCGTATGCAGGTCTTGGATTTGCGTCATCAGCTGTTGGTGGGCTTCCGCGCTATGACCTGTGCTTGGTTGGTCCACTGCTGAGACCGTTGGCAGTATGGCTTCGTGTATGTTGTCTGCCATTTCCGCCAGCTTACTCAAACTTGTTTCAGAGGATGCTGCGAGAGCGGCCCTTATGTCCTGAGGTAGGCGTCGAGTCCACAGCATTTTCAGTGCTGTATCGGAGAAATTTCTTCCTGCCTGATGTTGCATCGCGGCAAGGACTGTTGATGGCTTCTGATCTCCCATGGGACGCCCATCCAGAACCTGTAAGATTTTAGTTTGTTTTGATTGACCGAGTCGTTGGAGAAAGCCTGCCTTCAGCGCATCGTATTTACCAGAGGGTGGGGGGGGCGTTACGATGTCCGCGACGTAAGTAAGGGTTGGCTGGTCTAGGCTCGTTACCGTTGCTTGGAATTTAGTTTCGTCGCGGGAGATCTCGGCTAGACCGAAAGCGGCTTCTAGCTGGCTTATCCACAGTTCAACGTTGTTGGGCCAGAATGGTGGTGCACGGAAAGCCAATCTTGATATTTGGGAGGGTGCCGTGGATGTTGGCCCTTCCGGATGTTCCGTAGTTGTGTCTTGCATTCTGGGGCTGTTGAAAGTTTCGTGGATGGAATAAAAAAAATATATAGAAGTGTGATTAAAATAACTTTTGCATCACGTCCGGCTCACCAATTTGTAGGAAGGTTGTTGATGTGCTGTGTTGGTGTGGCTTGTGGAAAGGCTGCTGATAAAATTATAATTAAAATTAATTTATTTAAAGCAAGAAATTATAAAGAGAAAAGAAGCAACGGTTGCAGTAACGGCCGTTGGAGTTTTTTTTTTTTTTATAATTAAAATTAATTTATTTAAAGCAAGAAATTATAAAGAGAAAAGAAGCAACGGTTGCAGTAACGGCCGTTGGAGTTTTTAGCCCTAGATGTTTACCGCTAAATCCCAGCGTCTCTGATGACATCCCACGCGCATGCGTAGTGAAGTGTTGACGCCCGCGGCACGCTCAAGCAAAGTGTAGTCGCCACAGGCCTATATGAACGAAATATATTTATTTTATTGAAAAGTAATGACAGTGGATTTTCTTCTATACTTTGCTTGTGGTACATTCCTCTTGAGTGTCCAGCAGTAGTCAGCAAGCAAACCGGGACTCCATTTACCTTGGTACCGCTTCTCCATGCTTGATAGATCTTGATGAAACTTCTCACCATGCTCATCGCTAACTAAACCAAGATTGTCTGGAAATAAATCCAGATGTGAATGCAGGAAATTGATCTTGTTATGGACATGTTACATCCCAGTGCCTTGTAGGAAAGCAACAGATCATTAACTATGTCTCGGTAATTTTCAACCGTGACACTTCCTAAGAAGTTCTTGCAAACGTTTCTAAAGGAATTACATGCTGCTGCTTCAACTTCATTCAAACTATTTTGAAAATTTCCATCCTGCAGCAATTCTCGAATCTCGAAAATGCCTTCTTTAATTTTCGCATCACTTGTGCTAGAACATTTTTGTTTTAGGTAAGCAAATCCACTGGCATTTCGATCCATTGCCTTGACAAAGTTCTTGATTAATCGTATTTTAATATGTAATGGTGGTAAGTAAATATTTTCTGAATCGATCAGGGGAGGATTTACAATATTTTTATGTCCTGGAGTAAAGATTTCACGGTTTGGCCAGCTTTTATTTTTAATGTAATGCCTTTCCCTATCTCTGCTATCCCACTCACACAGAAAACAACAGCATTTTGTATATCCAAGCTGTAATCCACGCAAAAGAGCAATGACTTGCAAATCGTTGCATATTTTCCAACCGTATCTTTCATATTCTATCTTTTTCAAAAGCAGTTTCATGTTTTCGTAAGTCTCTTTCATTTTGGATGCATGAGCTATTGACACTGATGGGAACTTATTTCCGTTGTGAAGGAGAACAGCTTTCAAACTAATTTTTGAAGAATCAACGAAAAAACGCCACTTTTCTGTATCATAGTCATGACCAAGCGCTTCCATTAAACTAACAACATCATTGCAATATATTAAATCATTCTCTTGTGAAAAGAAGTATTGAAATTCATCTTGACGCTTGCGTAAAAAGCATACTTTTGTGCCTTTATGTAGCAGATTCCAGCCTTTTAACCTAGAGACTAAAAGTTCACTCTGTTTTTTGGATAAATCTAAATCATGTAGGAGGTCGTTCAAATATCCTTGGGTTAACAAATGAAGTTCAGATGAAGCACCTGCTTCAAAATTTGTATCATCCGACTGTTGCTCTCGTCTATCTGAATCATCGTCACTAAATATTACATTTTCAAGAGGCTGTGTCACAGGTAAAATATAACTATGAGGAACCGGTCTCATAGCAGAAGGCAAATCTGAATATTCAACTGTATGTCTTGATTTGGATGTAATACCTGTAGTCGTTGTCAAACAAAAATAACAGTCTGAAGAATGGTCTTTAGGTTCCCTCCATATCATTGGAACCGCAAAAGGCATATGACGTTCACCTTAAATCCACCCTATAAGACGTCAAGTCCAAATTTCACAACAATGATGAGGAGCCCAAGTCTTATCTTGGTCACCGACTTTACAGCCAAAATAAAGTTGATAGCACTTTTTGATGAGCGGTGTAAAGTTTCGCCTTTGAACTTTGAACGTTATTTCCCCACAAATGTAACAGAAAATATCAGGAATATTAATTCAACGCCTCAGCATATTGACACAGTCTAGTGCACACGGTTTATAAAAGCAAATCGATAGAGAAGAATAAACTGATCACTTCAAATTTACCTGTCACTTCTGATGCAAATCTATTAAACAAATCGTTAGGTTCAATTTAAATATACGTATATATTAGAACTTTTATTCAGCAAATAGCATTCCAGAGCTTGTCGTTATTTTTGAAAGCAAAACAGATTGCATTATAAAATTAACATATTTAATTAAAATTCAATAATTTGTTATTTAAATCAATATTTATGATTCTCAAAGAGCAAAATTTAATTAATAACAAATATAATAAAGTTTTTGGCTCCACATATCAACTCTTCTTTTCAAAAATAAAGCGCTAGCTAATGTAATGGTGTTTACTTAAAAAATGCTTACGTAACATTTTCTGCACTATTACTGCATATACCAATTTGTAGAAAAATGGTTATCCTGCAAGAACTATGGGTGATGGAAAACTTCTGATTTCATCTTTGAATTCAGCATGAAAAGTTACATTAGAATCAACATCATATTTTCTCCTGCAAAAAAAAAAAAAAGTTTTTTTTGTAGACCTGTGTTATTGGATTATTGTATTTGTTTTCAATTTATTTATAGTCCTGTTTTTCAACTAAATTGAATTTGTCTCTCTTAATCCATGTTCACTGGTTGGCTTCCCAGTTATTTCATCTCGCTGTAATGCTTTTTAAATTTATTTTAGGAACTGGTTCCTTCACTATGTGAAATTTGTCTCTTTCAATCCATGTTCACTGGTTGGCTTCCCAGTTATTTCATCTCGCTGTAATGCTTTTTAAATTTATTTTAGGAACTGGTTCCTTCACTATGTGAAATTTGTCTCTTTCAATCCATGTTCACTGGTTGGCTTCCCAGTTATTTCATCTCGCTGTAATGCTTTTTAAATTTATTTTAGGAACTGGTTCCTTCACTATGTGAAATTTGTCTCTTTCAATCCATGTTCACTGGTTGGCTTCCCAGTTATTTGTTTTCGCTGTGATGGTTTTATTGACCAACCAGTAAACATGGATTAAGAGAGACGAATTCCACATAGCGAACAAACCAGTACCTAAAGTAAACTAACAAACCATCACAGCGAAATCACATAATTGGGAAGCCAGCGAATGTACCCGGCTTCGCCCGGTTTTTACTGATTTTATTCAACTTATCGAGTATTTTTCAAGGGACCGAGAAATTATTTCAAATTATCAAGAGTATAGACAAGTATAGATTCAGCAGGGATTAGATATTTGCGAGAATCGTTTTAACAAAAGTTCGTTAGGCAAACTTTTACTCGGGTAAAAACCGGGCGAATGGTTTATTAATTTATTTTAAGTACTGGTTTGTTAGCTCTGTGAAATTCGTCTCTCTCAATCCATGTTTACTGGTTGGTTGATCATTCTCTCCCTGTGATGGTTTATATTAGGTTCTCTGTATATATATTTATATGAAAAAACAATAGAAAAAAATAAAAGATACGTGGGTCAGGTGTTGATATTAAAAATAAAGAAGGCATCTTTTGACCACGAGCACATGTGCTTTTTAGATGGCAGAGCGCCATCTAGTGGAGCAAAAATAGACTAAACGTTTATTTAGCTTGCTACGTGATATTTGGCCAACCCAATTTCTTGATAAATCAAGAAAAGCCATCCACGAACGCGTTTCGCGCTGTTGGCGCTCGTCAGTGTGGAGTAGGCTGTACCACTGAAATTGGGTTGGCCAAATATCAGGAAACAAGCTAAATCAATGTTTAGTTGATTTCTGTTCCACCAGATGGCGCTCTGCCTTCTGTAAAGCACATGTGCTCCTGGTCAGGATATGCAATTTTTATTTTTAATTTCACAACCTGATCTTTTATCTTTTTCTTTCATTTTTTTCATATATATATATATATATATATATATATATATATATAATGATATATGATATTATGTGTATATTTTTTCCCTTTCTCTCAATATCTAGGGCCTGCCCTTCGCGTGCCTATAGTTACCTTTCCATTGATTTATAAGAAACGTACTCCACTCAACACATACGCCGCTAATACGACGAAGATTATAATGACACTAAGCCTATCTTCACCGTAAGATATTATTACAATCATTTTATTCGAGATCGAACGTTGTACTGTACGTATCACATCCCAAACACGACGCCAGCCATCTCTGTCTTGAACTCGATGTACCATCTCTGTCTTGAACTCGATGTACCATCTCTGTCTTGAACTCGATGTACCATCTCTGTCTTGAGTTCGATGTACCATCTCGGCGACCGTTAAGCCAGTGAGTTCCTTTAATTGGTCCACGAGATAAGAAATACTGGAGTAAACTTGGGTTTATATAGTGACGATTTTCATATTCGGACTGGATTATATGTTTGTTTTATTTTTTAAATGTGATACAATTAACCTTGTAGTGTGACATCTTCAATATATTCTCTCATACATTCTATATAAAAATATTTTATATATAATGATGCATTAGCGCGCCATCTGTTATGAAAATTCAAAACTATTATAGACACGTATGGTTCTTTTTGAAAATTAAACTATTTCTACTGCCCTTACACCAATGGAAAAATTAATGGGAGGACCTGGCTCATCAGTAGTGAACCCTCCCAGCGGTTTCGCCAGTTTAATCTACCATACCGCTGTTATATTGCATTTTTCGGTATGGTAACATAACAGCGGTATGGTAGATTAAACTGGCGAAACCGCTGGGAGGGTTCACCACTGATGAGCCAGGCCCTCCCATTATTTTTTTCCATTGGTGTAAGGGCAGTAGAAATTGTTTTTTTTTTTTTTAAGAATCCTACGGGTCTATAAGAGTTTCGAATTTTCATAACAGATGGCGCGCTAATGTATCATAAAGCTTTGTATGTGTACACTTTTCTATGGTTGTTCAAATAGTCCATTATATGGTCAAAGGTCAATTTATATAAAACGAGAATATTAATACTGGAGTTTAATCTCGACAAACACAACCGGGCGACATTCCAAAGTGTCCTATAAAACTGAGAAGTCCTGGAAAATTCCAGAAAAGCCAGCAATAGAGTATCATGTGGAATTTGTTTCATAAATATTTCAAGGCTTACTCCGTCCATCAGTAGAGATCCAAATAATTTCTTCTGCTGGGATGTCGCCTTGAATTGCCGATGGAGCGCTGAAAATAATTCAATTCTTTTGTCATAGAATATGGCGAATACAAAACATTCCTTGGTTTTTTTTTCAATATGTGTGAATGTTTTATATTGAAATGCAGTAACCTTTTTATTTTTGGACTCTTCATTAGACAATTTGTGGTATATGTGACGATAATAATTAGGTAATTGTGTATATATCGTCTGCTATGAAATTACATGTAGAAAACTTTGACTTTTTCACATTTATGCCAAACCTTTTTTTCTTACTTTTTCGCCCTATTTATACACTATAGATAACATATCTTATTATTGTTACTATTACTGTTATATCTATCTGTATATACCCTCTTATACTCTTTATTAAGACCAAAAAGTCTCAATAAAGCTTTTTGTTGTTTTACTTTTTTACGTTTATGCCAAGCCCTTTTTCCTTACTTTTTTCCTCCTATTTTATACACTATAGATAACATTTCTGATTATTGTTACGATTACTGTTATATCTCTCTGTATATACCCTCTTATACTCTTTATTAAGGCCAATATGTCTTAATAAAGCTATTTTTTGTTTTTTACTTTTCACGTTTATGCAAAGCCCTTTTTTCCTTACTTTTTTCCTCCTATTTTATACACTATAAATAACATTTCTGATTATTGTTACTATTACTGTTACTGTATATACACTATTCTACTCTTTATCAAGACCAAAAAGTCTCAATAAAGCATTTTATTGTTTTACTTTTTTACGTTTATGCCAAGCTCTTTTTGATTACTTATTTGCCCTATTTTATAAACTATAGATAACATTTCTGATTACTGTTACTATTACTGTTACTGTATACCCTATTCTACTCTTTATTAAGACCAAAATGTCTTATATGTGTACTATCTTTTCACTACATAATTATTTATGATTTTGTTTGAAAAAAAATCATTTATATATATGAACTAAAATAAAAACAATGGATTTAGTTAATCACCTAGTACAAAATGTAATGAAGATCATAAAGAATGAGTCACAACACCAGTTTTGGTGAATTCAGACAAAGCCAACAACCTGTATACCGATGACCCTCATCAGTACAGGGACGGCTTTGGTTTCGTAACATTCTATGAGAGAGGTTATGGAATTGGTTGAATTTACCTAAAAATAGTTTTGTACTCTGTTTTTATGATTCAAATACATTATTTTAATGCTTTAAACAATAAATTTGCCACTTTTAGTACTTGTATAACATCTTCCTACAAAGTTCAATATATAAAAATATATTTTTTTGAAAATAGAGCAATCCATATTTAATTTATTAGATAATAAAGAGGCAAATATTGGATTTAATAAAATATTTATTTTGCCAATATTTCGGCTGGCTGAACGCCAACCTTTATCGAGGCATTACATTTTTGTATACACAAACTCAGCGCCGCATAGTGTTATAATATCACAGTTGAAATCAATTAAAATACAGAGTAGCTGGGAGAAATTTGTGAATGAAAAAATTATTATTTATTATTAATTATTATTTTTTTATAATAATGTTTTCATTCACAAATTTCTCCCACCTACTCTGTATTTTAATTGATTTCAACTGTGATATTATAACACTATGCGGCGCTGAGTTTGTGTATACAAAAATGTAATGCCTCGATAAAGGTTGGCGTTCAGCCAGCCGAAATATTGGCAAAATAAATATTTTATTAAATCCAATATATGCCTTTTTATTATCTAATAAAAATATTTATAATTTTATGCACTAGCGCGCCATCTGTTATCAAAATTCGAAACTATTTCAAACGCGTAAGATTCTTTTTGAAAATAAACAATTTCTACTGTCCTTACTGCAATGGAAAAATTAATGGGAGGGCCTGGCTCATCAGTGGTGAATCAGATGGCAGATTAAACTTGCGAAACCGCTGGGAGGGTTCACCACTGATGAGCCAGGCCCTCCCATTAATGTTTCCATGGCAGTAAGGGTAGTATAAATTGTTTTTTTTTTTTAAATAATCATACGCCTTTAAAATAGTTTCGAATATAAAAATATATTTAATAATTTTACACAAATATATAGGTTTTTTATATTCTAGGTAAAATAACATTCTATACACATAAATTATTTTTGTATCCCGTTAAAATACTTTTAAAAAGTTTCTTATTAAAAATTAAAAAGGGTCAATTTATATCTAACGTGTTTTAAAGTTTCAAGATAATTTTGAAAGAAAAACACCATTCACGCTATAAATATTGGATCACTAATTAAAAGCTTGAAGAAATTTGAAACAAGAGAACTTCGCTAACCCTAAATATTTGTTTACCTATTGTGAAAGTTATTTAGCAGCAAACGATTTTAAACTAATCATAGGAAATATTAAATTTAGAAATAAAATTTAATGAAATAAAATAATATTTTTATATTATTTTCACAAAAAAATATATTTATAATTTAATTTGATAATTTAAATTTTTATTTTTAATAAGAACGTTATAGATTAAATAGAAATATAATAGAATATATATGAATATATTTTAAAAGAAGGTAGTAAAATTAATAATTAGAATTTGACTATATTTTAATTTTCTCCAGAGCACAGACATTAGATTATTATATATTATATAAATACTTTGTCTAGTTTTTCTGAAGCGTGAGCGTTATAGGGCATTTCATTGGTTTCCTGATGTCATGTGACCTTAATCAGCAAATTAATGTTTGAGATAGCAAGGGGTTGGCTAAATTACTAATCAGATATTGATGTTCTCTGAGAGAAAATACTTTCAAATCAACAAGATCAGGCTAGAAAACAGAATCCATCAACAACTGCTCGAGCCACCAACTTGAATCTCTACTTACAATGGCAAAGGTTAGTCAAAAACAAATCCAATGCATTAACTTTTCACAAATTCTGGAAAACAGAATAGATGATAGGCTTAAACATAGATGATGGATTCAATTTGAAGAAAGGTCGATGTGCTAACTCCACTTTCTGTAGATAATTTCTATGGAAATTTGTAACGAATTAGTCGCGACCACACTTTGCTTCAGCGAGCGCGAACTGGGACAAAGCTTCACTACACATACGGGCAGTGGTGTAACGGCCTAACTACGCATGCGCGGGCGGCATCGGGACACTCTGGCCACGCGCGTCATCAACAACAAGGCTTGCTTCCAACAGCCGTTACTTCTTTTCTCTTTATATATTTCTGGCTTTAAATAAATTAATTTATTTTATAAAAAATAATTATAATTTTATCAGCGGTCTTTCCACAAGCCACATCAACACGCACGCAACCATCCCACAAATATAAAAAACTCTATTGTTTGAAGGATAAAGATGCTTAGGTTCTTCTAACCTTATCACACCAAGATAGGGAATCTATAGGCGCTACCTTGGTAGGTTCAAATGGAAGTCAAAATGGAGGGAAGATCTTGAGGCCTTAATGATACGTGTTGTCCAATTTCATAGGCATTCCATTTCCAGAGTGATCATCATGCCGTGACATCACCACTCAGTTCTGTAACAAGGTTCACCACTGATGAGCTAAGCCCTCCCAATATGTTTTAATCTCAGTAAGAGAATAGTAGAAGTTTATTTTACATTTGAAAATGAACATTAATGCTTTAATGCTTCCATTTACTATATATATATATATATGGCACGTTATCACCTTATAATTAATTATGCCTAAGTAGCTTTGTATTTATTCTTTGCGGAAAAGCATTGCTCGATGTAAACATTTGAAGGTAATTCTATTCTCCTAAAAGCTTATGTCCATAGTTTGCTTGAATGCCATTTCTTAAGATTCCACTCTTCAATGTAACATATATAAACAGAATCGTCCAATACATTATTAGAGCTCTAAGAAGCGGTCTGGTAAATTAAATTGGTGAAACCAATATTTTTTAAATTGCAGTAAGGACTGTAGAAGTTTATTTTACATTTGAAAATGAACATTAATGTTTTACTGCTTCCATTTATTATGTATATATGGCACGTTATTGCTTTATAATAAGATAGACAAAGAAAGAAAATTTCTGAGTATCAAATTTAATATATTTCTGGAGATAAAAATAATGTATATTTTGTTACTAAGCTACTTTCTTAAGATAGCTGTGATCCTCAGTGTACAAACATAGCCACTGAGACATGGATCTTAGATATTTTGGTCAATATTTCCTTTAGAAACTTGAGAGTGATCCCCTAGTAGATTGACGTCTTTTTACTTTCGGCATGGAGTTCGTGGTCATAACATTAGGGGGTCAGTGGATGGATGGTCTAAACCGTTGGTTTACGACCGCTACGACCCTGGATCGAACCCCGCATTGGATACTTTTTCGAATTAAAATAATGCTCTAATAGCCCCCGATTCTTGCAAAATTCCAACTCCATCAGCCAGTGCATGTAACCAAACGGGATTCTGGCATATTTTTAAGTGCAAAAGTCGAACTGCATTTCATATGTGTAGATATGTGGTGCACTTACAGTAAAAGCAGTCTCTAACTATCCACCATGATTATTATGGCCTGTACCATGTTTGTACTATAGGGAGATAATATAACAAAGAAGCTACCTCTCTGTGATGGGTGTCCTTGTCATCATTACTGAACAGCTGCGAAATATTGAAAGTTGAATCTTCAAAAACGGAATTCACAGCAATATGAACAAAATTCATTGCATCACATTTTTATATAAAATGTTGTGGATTTTCTTCCGAAAATATTGAGCCCATCGCACTCGATGTCTTCAATCCAAACCATCCACTGCAAGGTCAGGAAGGACCCAAGAGAACCTAATTGACTTAGTTTTGCCGAAGGAGAGTTGAATAGAGGTCTCTAGGGTTATTAGAAAGGGTGGGAGACCCTCCCTAAGGATTCTATGGGACGCACCTCCACTATAAACCTAGAGTCACGCAGATACCTCAAGTGAGGTGTGGGAAATATACAAAATAATAGATAAAGGAAAGGAATAAGTCACACAAATACCTAATAAAACTGAAACATCAGAAATTAAATGGTTATAATTGATAAAATAACACATTTACTATATTCAAACAAATGCTACAGGCTTCTGAAGTAATACATAAAAACATATTTAAAATAAAGAAGGCATTTCCTGACCACGAGCACATGTTTTTTTAGATGGCAGAGCGCCATCTAGTGGAGCAAAAATAAACTAAACGTTCATTTAACTTGCTCCGTGATATTTGGCCAACCCAATTTCTTGATAAATCAGTGGTTACAGCCTACTCCACGCTGACGAGCGCCAATAGCGCGAAACGCGTTCGTTTATGGTTTTTCTTGATTTATCAAGAAATTGGGTTGGCCAAATATCACGGAGCAAGTTAAATAAATGATTAGTTTATTTTTGCTCCACTAGATGGCGCTCTGCCATCTAAAAAGCACATGTGCTCGTGGTCAGGAAATGCCTTCTTTATTTTTAATATCAACACTTGACCTACTTATATATTTTTTTCTATTGTTTTTTTGATAGAAACATATGTTGTTGTTGTTGTTGTCGTGTCCAATGAAGAACCTCAGATGTCTCCATGCATCTTTATCACAGCAATGTTCTCTATCTTGGAAAATGAGTACAGTTTCCACGTTAGTCACCTTGGAAACGAACCATAATTTGGTCAAATATTCCAAGGGTCCAGGGGGGACCGCAGGGAGGGGTGGTCGGACTTCTCCCCCCCCCATACATATATAAACGTAATATAAACGGGGTTGGTTCTATGTACCCCTGTAGATGGGCAGAGATACCCCGAAAACTCAAGATTACGTTTAATAAAGATAAATAAGCACATCTCCAGAAACCTGTAACAGTTATTTAATTAATATCCAGGAGTTTTAAATCAATTGATCATGTTTATACAGTAGAACCTACCTTCAGCGGACACCCCGCTAGAGGACACCTCTCTACAAAGGACTGTTTTCATTTGCAAAATTACCATTTTTACAATTCAACAAATGCAAAATTTTATTTATTGCTCAAAATTGGTACTAACATTCTAGTAAGAAGCAATATCATGCCATCTATATAGAGTAGATCCTTCCTTTAGAGGACACCCCGCTAGAGGACACCTCTCTACAAAGGACAGCTTTCATTTCCAAAATTACCATTTATACTATTTTTCAATTCTTCGGTAAGAAAACACCTTTCTCTAAAAGACAATTTGGCTCTGCAATTAGGTGTCCTCTACAGGGAGGTTATACTTTATATGCATATTTTTTCTTATCCCTAGTACACGTGGTACAGGCCATGATAATCATGGTGGGTAGTTAGCGACTGCTTTTACTGTAAGTGCACCACATGTCTACAAACGTGAAAAGCAGTTCGACTTTGCACTTACACATAAATATGCCAGAGCCCCGTTTAGTTACTTGCACTCGCTGTTGTGGTTGGACTTTTGCAAGAATAGGGGGACATTGGAGCATTTTATTTTTAATCAGAAAAAAAGTACCCAATGCGGGAATCGAACCCGGGTCGTAGCGGTCGTAAACCAACGGTTTGTACCAGCCTTCCACCGACCCCCTTGTATATGAAATAAAAACATTAAAGCACAAATGTTTCTTTTATACATAAAACAAATTTCTACTGTACTTACTGCGATGAAAAATCGAATATTGTTTTATGTGTGTATGAAATAATTATTCGTGTTTTAATGCTTTCATTTACTATCATTATAAACCATGTGCCATTTGTTTTCTTAGTATTTAAATATACCTTTTCAATTATGAATTATATATACAAAAAGAGTTATTTTGAAAATAGAGCAATCCATGAATAAATATTTAATTAAAAGACATATATTGAATCAAAATATCATTTATTTTACCAATATTTCAGTTGGCTGAACGCCAAACTTTATCTAGGTATTATAACATATTAATGTGTGATTTATTTTAACAATAATATATTATAATATCTTGAAAAAGGTTGGCGTTCAGCCAACTGAAATATTTGTAAAATAAATGATATTTTGATCCAATATATGCCTTTTTTATTAAAAAAAAAAAGAGTTATCTGTTTTGGTGTTATTCTTGGAATTTCTGTAACATCTTTGACAGGCTAATATTATGATATGGCACAATTAGGATTATATATTATAAACACAATGTAATAAGACCAAATCCAAATAAATAGTGTTTGACGTTTCGGAAATAGCGCTGTTACTATCTTCAGATAAAAATTTATCTGCTCTCTTGTTTACACTTGATAACAGTAACTATTTAAAACTAGCTATGATATTTTTTCTCATTTAGTACTTTTGTCTGTAAATGGTAACAACGCTGTTACCGAAAATTCACACACTATTTATTTATTTGGATTTGGTCTTATAACCTTGAATCTAATATTCTATAAAAGCTGATTTTGAGATAAGATAAACTTCATATTTATTTTATGGAAGAGACCACATGGAATTCCTGGTGATAAGTCTGAGGGTTCTCTTGCAATCAATTCCAGCGGCCATTCCGTGGCCAGTATTTAACGCCCCCTATCGAATGTTACAAATAAAAAGCCATATTTGAGAGACCCCCGGGTAGATGGTATAAAGATATAACTGCCCACCATAGCCTGAGGCATCCATAGCATCTTAAGAACCCTAAAACTCTTATCATACCTTTCTAAGTGTTTGTAACATGGTCGAGGAACGATCGACAACTTTTTATAGCTCAGCCATACTCCAAACTATTGCCAATTCTTGATATTCCTCCAGTTTTATAGCTCTTATACTGGCAATGGCACTCTAGACTACGATAAGTTACTAAAACCTAATCTTCATATTTTTCTGCGCATATTAATTTTTTTATAAAATTTTTAGTACGCACTTTATA